>OY740773.1:99731251-100445544 GCA_963513935.1 Aphrophora alni | reverse complement strand
GCAATCGAGTTTAAACTAGCTTCCCGATAAGCTAGGGACCTGAAATTTTGAACATAGGTCAGAATTGGATGACAATACAATATTTAGTTAGTTTCTTGTCTCTAAATTTGTTTAAAACAATAGTTTCGCCCCCCCCCCCCTAGTTCAAAGTGTAATTGAATTTTCCAGTGGAAACACACCGTTTCACGTGCGTATGTTGATAGTATTCCGCAGCCAGTAAATAATACAAATAGACAATCCGGATGAATTCGCAGCTAATTTCAGTGAATCGGAAATGAGATTCACTGTAGTTTTATTTATTTATTCCTCCTTAACTATCATAGATTGCCTGCGCCCCACGTTTTTCTCTCCAAGTATTCCAAATATATCCATAGCCACTAACAAACCTCCCTCAAAATTGTAAAAAGGTCATGAAAAATTATTTTATACTTTTTAGTCCGTTTTAGAAACGTGGTATGTTAAATATTTTTAAAAATTGATCTTTAATATAAAGCAATGGATAACCGATAGGTTTTTCATCTTTAAACTAGAAGGGGGAAAAAGTCAAGTACGTAATTTATACAATTATTTAGAATTCAAATTTAGTTAAATTTATGTGCATACATTCGCCAACATTTATTATACCTTATCCTATTTTAAAACGGCAAACTGCTTGTTGATTCTATTTCCTGAAAATTAGATATCGCCTCGCGTAGCACAAAATTCAAACATCAACAGCAGGCTGGATACGAAATGTGACGTTTACATTAACATGTCACTTGTTGACAGTGCGGTAGCGTTATCTCAATGTTAACGTCAGTAACCTGATGTCATAACTTGTTGAAAAGACATAATTGAATGAAAGTGTATCGATGTTGGTTCGAACCTAAACGTAGGACAACGTTTTAATCAAATATATTTTCTTTAGTTTTACATCTAGTAATCATCATTTAAAACAAATTGATTGACGCCATTGTGGTACCTACACCATCATATAATGTAATACAAACCGTTCCCTCAATGGCTCACTATAGTGAGAACGTTCGTAGCAATCCCGAAGTACCTGGCTTGATCCTACACCTTTAGGGTAATCCTACGCAGTTAATTGGCTATGTGTTTTAAATGGTATTGTTTATAAATAAATAAGATAATTCGATTACAGATTGTTGTGCACTTAACAACTACAACATATCATTTTATCATATAGGTCTGATATTACAATTTTTGTATAATATAAATACTAAACAAAATAAACCGTACAATATAGCCTATCTCAATATATATTTTTTAAATTAAAAATCTGTCAATTATAATCAAAATGGCCAAAATGTAGACAATTGATCATAACAAAATTATTACATTTAGATACATAAGCTGCAAAGCTGCCAATTATATTAAAGTAAGTAAATTAGCCTAAATTATATAAAAATTAACAATGTATGTTACCCTAGGCTTAACCATACATTGCAATAGGGGTTGCTATTAATATTTCCTGGCCTAATAATAAAAAAACAAACATTTATCATTAAAATTGGTTGTATTGTTTTTCAAAATATTATCCATTTTGATCAATAGACTCTTGCATGCGTTTAAACCAAATTTCGAGCACGTTTTCCATTCTGATTGAGGTAACTCCAAAACATGCATTTTTAATGTATCAACCGCTTCTTCGGGTGTCTTAATTTGTTTTTCACGTACGGGAATAAAAAAAAAGCCATTAGGTACCAAATTAGGGCTGTACAGCGAATGACCCATCAATTCGATGTTTTGACAGGTCAAAAATTCCTTTGTGTGCTCGCATTGTCATGATTCGGCTCTTCTTCGGAAAAAGTCGAAGAAGAGCCGGTAATGCCGAAGAAAATGGCGCAACCATTTGCTTCGATGTGCTTCTTCCGCCAATAACTTTAGTTGGATTTGGCTCATCTTGGAAGACCATACAGTCGATGATAAAATCATAATACTATTTTATTATGATTTCAAAAATTTGATCCGCCATTTTGAATTTAACATTATTTTTTAAATGGGAAAGTGGTCATATGATACATAATTTCAATGTAGAATTTTAAGACAAAATCAATGGTGAAAACCGCACAACCATATCTCAAACCGTTTACATAAATTTAAACATTTCATTTAATGTAAAAATAAAATAAATTAAATTAAACTTCTTACCTATCATATTTTAATAGTGCCCTAGCACAGCAGAGTGTAATGTTTTTACTTCGTTCCAAACTAGTAGACGTTCCAAACCTTTCTGACCTTTAGGGTAGGCTATACTATAGAAGGAGGATTCTACACTGTGATAATTACGATTTCAACTACGTTAAAATATATTCTTGAAAGTGGGAACCGATATTTATTGATTACTGTACTTAGATTTGTATAAATGTTAATTACTGATGTTTTATTAAACCCTACAACTCTGTCCATGGAAGTTGCTTCGGGTTTCCGGAGACTTTGCTGGGGATTCATTTGCATAAACGCCTTAATCCAATCCTTACTATCAAGTTTAGTTTATTAAAATAATGCTTTATTCTTGAACTACCTATAATTATTTGAATTATTTCTTCATATTCAAATGCCCCTTGCGGAAGTTCTGTCTGTTGTAACACCATAAAATTATTTAGCTAGGATTAATAGATTAGTACTTATTTTAGATGCCTTAGTTTTGGTAAAGATAGCTTTTCTACCCATGTATGGTCCTCCAATCAAACCTAAACCTACCTTAAGTATTTTTCTTAAAGTTGCTTCATTGTATACCATATTTACATCCAACTGCTCTGATCTTCTCTCCATTTTAATACATTCCATTGTAGCCTTCAATTGGTCTTCTGTCCAAGACGCCTTCGTAGTGATCCGAAGGGATCTACTAAAAAGGCGCGAGTATTAAAGATGAGGAAATAAGTTAATACAGCAAATAATCACAAAAGGAGTTAAAAGGCTCAACACTTTGTAAAGAGTTATTTAACTCAATTTTTCAAATGACACTCAAATAGAAATTTGAAAACAAAATGAAACAAATAATTAATTAAATATTTAATATGTATTAATTAATTCTAAATAAATAAAAAAACTTTATATCCTTAAATAAATATATTTACAAATTATGTAGGTAGGCTACATAACAATGTTTAATTTATAGAAACTATAAATTGACACCATAATATTTTTTTTTATCAGGATACAGTACAAAGAAAAATAAGTTTATCATATTTAATTATTATCTAATGAATTGCACATCAGTTCTATTACACCTAAAAAATCAGTTCTAAAAAAATAAATATTTGTTTGCTTAACTGAACTGGAATGAGAGTTTATAGTAAGATGAAAACCGAGTAAAGTTTTCTAACTTCAATACCGGCACGAAAATCACATGAAAGAAGTCACCAATCAACTCAAAGTTACGATTTTTTGTGTGTGGAGAATCATTGAAAGACAATGGGATAAATCAGATCTTCCCAATAGTATGAGATTCTTACTCACTAAAAACCACCCTCCTTACTGGTAATACGTCTAATGCGTAGGACAAGGGCGTTTTCCATGTACCAAGGTCAGAAACTCTTTATATTTGCATATCGAGATTGTAAATGTGGATAAATCAGAACGTTATGTATCCGGCCAAAATACGAGGTAAAGACCTGGCTGTGACTAGGGTCCAGTCAGGTAAAACACCGCGACAAATCGTGCAGTATTAGGTTTTGTGAATGTGGTGTGCAAGGTGAAGGATGGGAGTTACCTTAGTAATACCTTGTTAGTGAATTAATTGGACTGAAGTTACAAGCTACAAATTCTTCTGCTGCCTACTCGATACTGAAATAAGCGACAAGCGTGCAAAGGTTTGACAGCATGCAATCACGTCCTGGTGGCGACAGCTTGGCTCATGCCGCTACGGTGAACTCTTTGGTCTGAAACAGAGCTAGAAAGGAAAGAGGTTAAATTTGTATATGCAGTATGCTATGCACATGGCGTTATGGGCCCAAATGAGAGATCAAGGTTGGTCGTGTGAATGACAGAGGCCGTCTGTGTCAAATTTGTGTCGTATCTACCTAATGTAAAGATTAGTGTTGATGAGATGGGTGTGCGTGGGTCCCCTTGTAGAGATTAGCTGCTAATAGTTAGATGTGTTGTTTGATAAACGGGGCATTTAAGTCTAAGTCTTTATGTCAGGTCCTAACTCTGGTTCACACTGGTGCTTTAGTGATTATTCTCAAAACCTTGTTTTGGTATAGTCTGCGCATGTGTGTAAGACAGGCGCGCAGCATAGGTGATGACGCTTTTAAGTACAGATAAATATATTGTTGTGACTGTTATCAAATCAAGAGTAGGCCTACTTGTTTTATTTAGCAATGTATACAGTTGAGGAGGTGTTTTGCTAAATGAGCTTTTTCGGGAATAAGCAAAAAACATTACATTTTTTATAAATGAACTGTTTTTATTATAACAAAACAGGAGTGTTTAGTAAATATTTAAATGATAAGATATATAAAGTTTCAAGTATTTAGTAAAAAACTAGTTAGAAAAAAATATTTTTTGTTTCATAAAAATAATAAAAGCATACAAGTCCTTTTGTTACTATTTAGCTAAATGATCTAAGTCCACATTATTCTTTTGTGTTTGACCAAAACAAAACTAAGTTAGTACAACAAAATAATTTACAGCACATTATTTCTATTAAGTACATCAATAATATTAAATAAAACTTTAAAATGTTCCATGAAACTGACAAAAAAAGTCCTTCAGTCACCCAGGTACTCCACCATTGTGTGGAGGTCCTTCTTTTTCGCATCAGATAGTTCAATTTTATCTTCCAACTTTACCAGTTCAAATGATACAATATCCTGTATTTGTGTACCTTTTTTAAAACCCAAGTTTTTTGAAATAGTTCAAGATTGCTGATGGAGTTTTTATGAAAAACATAGCCAGGTTTGTCGCTATACAATTTCATACAGGTCACTTTGGAGATTTTGAGTTGTTTTGTATTTATGTATTTTTTTGATACAGCATCAAAATCAAAAAATCTGCCAGACATTTCCAACACTGGAAATGGCCTAACACTTCTTGCGGTCTCAATCACTTTTTTTACATCACTCACAACTTGCATTTTAGCGGTCTTAGCTCTCTTTTCTCTAATGACAAAATCTCAATCGGCCGAAGAAAAACTATGTCCACTAAGTAAAAACTTATGCTCAATAGAGTCAAACAGACGTGTACTAGTAAGGTAAACACAAAGACAGACCAGCATGCGGTTCTTCAGCTGACCACCGCAGTTGTCGCTCCAAACAATGAGTTTTTTCTTATTCGCACTAAGTTTTTCTTTATTAATAGCTCAAAAAGGCAAGAAGCAATTAGGTTTCCCCCTCTACCGGATTCTCCTTCGTGTCATAGGCACATTATTGCATCCGATGTGTTCGAAATATGGATGCCAAAGTTTTAGCATGATAACTGCCTACAATAGTACATATAGCTGTGAGTTAATTTTGGCAATGAAAAAACCTTTTGAAGGTCCATTACAATGCATGTCTGACTGTCTGGAAAAGTGCTATCTATAGCATCTTTTTTCATAGCCTGAAAAGCCTTCTCAGCTTTCTTCTGGTAAAGTTGAAGGCTGGTTTTTGCTTTGTTAGCTTCAGCTAAATTTGGACTTTTACTTTGGATACTAAGTAAATCACATATTTTGCACGTATCGACTCGTGGTTTTCTAAAGTATAAGGTGCTAAAATCTTTTCGAAAAACCTTTCGATAAAACTAAATATCGATTGTGCTTGCTGGGTATTTGCCCTTAAATGCTTCGAAAAGCTTGGTAACGTTTAAGTCAGAAGAAAGATACTCTCTGTCCGATTTGGATCGGCCATAATGGCTGACATCCTTGGGAAATGAATTTATGTGATCTTTCACTAGCTGTCTACCATGCAAAGAATATTTAAATTTCTTGACTCCACCCCTCTTGTCTTTGAATACTATTTCCCCCCTCTTTTTTTGAAACGATAGTTGCAAGTTTTTGACCAGATTGTAATCCAAATGTTTCCTTGAATGTTTTTTTTTACATACCCGCTTCAGCTCCCCCTTATTATCTGGCAACAAGTAGTTAACGCTGCTCTGTCTTCTACTGTCTGAAGGGTTTGTGTAATTACCGTGCCTCCGTCTCTGTACAGGAATCACTTCAATGAGCCCCATTAAATATGTTCCTTGACTTGATAGATCCAACTTGTGAAAGGACTCATATAGATTCATTTTCATATCCACCAATGCTTTACAGGAATTTTTACATTTGCAGGTAGCCTGAAATAACATAACCTAAATTAGTCTCTCATAACCTATATTGCTATTCCAATAGAAAGATGATAACATTAGGCCTATGTGTATTGACTATAATCTAAGTCTTTTCTATCATTTAAAGCATTTTTAGTTCATACAAAAGACTTACTTTAAACAAATTAACATACTAGTACTTTAAAGATATCTAACCTCTAAGTTAGGAGCTTGCTTTTGAGGTTTCCTTATCTTCTTTTGTGTTTCATAGGTCATCCCACTCAATCTTAACTTTTGTTGCTTTTTCTCTTCATGACAACTTCTTCTTTACATGTGAAAATGCTATACTGTCACTTTCAACATTCATTATTTAAATATTTAAGTCTATATTTACTTGTTTTAATTATGAACTACAGCATTCAAACAGCTAACTAAAACCTGTACCCAATAATGGCTGAACAGCTGAAAAACAACACTGGCACTTAGCTCAACTAGCACAATAACATATCCAGGACATACAGCTGATGCATTCTGTTGGTGACAACAGCAACTACTAGGAAAGAGGTTGGCACTTAGCTCAAATAGTTTGATAACGACCCCTGTTCATAGAACATTTTGGTAAACAAAAAATGAATTTGGACTTTTTGGCACTTAGCTCATTTAGCAAAACACCTTCAGTTGTGAAAGTGTCATGCTCGATAGGACCAAGTAAGTTTCCTATCGAGGATAACCTCGAAATACTTGACCTGATCATGCCAGTGTATGTCTCCTTAGAATAAGCGCAAGGTTGTTATAATAGTGTGTTTTTCATTTAGGGAGCAAAACCGCCTGGCACTTGGAAACATTTATCTTAACTTCTCTAGGTTCTAAGTCATGGCCCTCTATTGTTTTGTGAAGTTTGTAGCCTACTGTAGATCAACATGGTTGCCATGACTGTGCGGATATTGCGGTGTCGTCATCATATAAATCACATTGGTGTTATCAAGTCTTGGAATGTCGTTGATGTAGATATTGAACAATATGGGCCTGCGTATTGTCCTCTGTGAGGATGTTGTTTGGTCTACATCAACCCTGGACTTGCAGTCTGCTGGTAAGACCTAATGAGGTGTATCAGCCCGTCTGATACACCTCGTCTCATTGGCGATTGCAAAAACTTAAAAGTTCCAGAGTCCGTTGCACGCTCAGTCGCTATGCTGGACGTGTCAGAGTCAGAAAGGGAGGAGAGCTTCTTCCTCTTCTTTGGAACGACCTTAAAAGGTTATTCGTTGGTAGCGACAGATGCGTCAGATATAACATATTGCCTTTGAACTATAAAGAAAATAAATGACCAAACTGTATATATGGAAATAGCTGGCATAGTCTTTGTTTTTCAAAACTCTTAAATACAATATAAACAGTTAGGAATTCTAGTTATTAATAATAATTTTTATTATATTTCGCATCCGATAACCTGATTTCCGGGAAGTAATCTTGCAACAGTTACTTTACTGTCAACACCACCCATTCTCCCAACTCTTGATATGTCAGGATAGTAAGTAATATTCCTGTGTCACTACTAAAATAGGGATTGTTTAAGCTTTGTTACTCTGGTTTATTACGTATCATGACTAATAGATATGATAGTGGAGGTCAAGATTTATAAAATTTGAAAGTAGTGTTTTAAAAACGCAATGTATTACATTTAAATTAGTGGCCACGGACCACTCTTTGGCTCATTTATAATGAGTACGGGTGTGTCAAAACCCGAGGTTCCCAGCTGAATGTACACCTTTCCAAATACACTTTTGCATGGGCAATAACACATTTTATAACTTTCTATCGTCGGAGAATCAAGGGTTTATCCCTTTCTTCCATTTTTTATGTCTCTCTTAACACCTCATTTCTACTGACTTTGACGCTATTAGAATATTCGAACCCTCAGGGGCTGACTATAGTGAGTAAGGGCGTGGAAGAGCCGTGGGGTCCTAGCTGGATATACACCTTTCCGCATTTAGTCTTGTGTCAGATTCCTCTCTTTCATCTTTTCTATCATGTCTTATGAAACTCTTGTTTTCTTCTGACCTAGACGCTATTAGAGTATTTGAGAGCTATGTTATTTTTTTAAGGTGTTGATGACTGAGGGAGTATTTTGCTGAGTACACTTTCTGTTGGTCAGGGCAGCTTTGATAGGAGATATCCGGAAAAAAAAATTAAGATGAAAGTCGAAGGACGTACATTATTCAAGAAATAACTTGGGGACTTTAAAAACATCGATTTTTGGTCACCACATACATACTCTTTTTACTATGATTTATGGGGGAGAGTAAAAACAATAAAACATGCCCTTGAATCCGTTCAAACGTGAAAGCTTCCAACCAGTTAACCCGAGAGAATACCCTGTTACCATTCCACCTCTGAAGAGCCCCACTAAGATAATAGAAAGGATCTGTACAGTCTCTTACTATAGGGACTTAAATACCTTATTAAAACTACTGTTTACTGTTAGCCTTAGTTGTTATTCTTGTCGTACGACGTTGACGTTAGGGCTGATAATCTAATGAATTCACTAAGTTAAACTTAGACAACTTTAATAAGCTGTCAAAGTTAGTCAAATTAGTTTCAGAAAACAAATCATCATATGTTCGTAAGTCGATAAACCCTCTGAGCTTGTTGATTAACTATTACTCTATGAAAAGTAGACAAATATGTTTATTGAAATGTATAGTACCTAGGTTAATATAGTCCTTGTAGGTCAACGTTTGGAGGCGCACTCCGTCTTTCTCCTTTTCCGCCATATAGAAATACAGATCTTACTTAGATTTGAATTGGCGGTTGATTTCCGCCAGCCTGGTGTTGTCTGGATAAATGCTCATAGAAGGAATTTTGGCCTCTGTCCCAGTAGGCCCTGTGGGAGCGTCCAGGTTAAGCGCTATGACGTTTTTAAGTCTGGCGAGATACATTCATTTCAATTTGTGGCGTCGTTAAGTTGCATGTAGTTTTTAAGTTGGATGAAGGGTATTATTTCCACTTTTTATTATTATTTTTGTTCAGGAATGATGTATTGGTTTTCCTGATATATATATATATATATATATATATATATATATATATATATATATATGAATCGCTAACCGCAAAAAGGGAACGTCTCCATAAAAGTAAATTTTACAGGAGATGAAAAAAACTGTCCTGAACTTAACATAGCCACAATAAAATTTCAAAAAAATTATTTTCTTATTTTAGAGGTCTTACTTAATATATCCTACTAAAAAAAAGTTATTTATCTTATCTTGGCCTAATTAGAAAAAAATTAAAATCATGGAGATGTTTCCTTTTTGCAGTAAACGAGGTCTACATGGTAGAAAATAAGCAAAAAATGAACTAAATATGGATATTTTATTAAGGTGATAGAGCCTAATAACAATATGAGTCTAAAGGCCTAATACAAAAAATACTTGATAATTTTAATCGTGTCCGTCAGGGTCTCCATCGTGTGTTGTAGGCCATGTAGTAATTTGGTTCCAAAAATCCATCTTGTCCGCTGAAACGTACACTTTTGCTCTTATTATGTCTTGCATTTTTACTTCATTGATGGGCACCTTTCCTGTGTAGGCATTTCTATTGGGTAGCTCAATGTTTCCTACTGGATTTCTCAACATAAATGAAGATTCAGAAAGACCACTCATGGTTTCGCAACAGACCACTTCTGAAGGGTTAGAAGAAGAAATACTCATCTTGTGGTATTTTGAAATTCCAAAGGTAATTTTCTTATCCTTGGGGCAACTTTTTCCATAGGAATCTTTGCTCAAGCATGTCTTTTTGTAGTATTTTGGGTACCAGTTCTTAATGTCAAAGATTTGGTTGGAATGCACCTCAACAACGTCAAACTTATCTTTTATTTTAGATGAGGTTTGAATTAAATTAATAACTTCAGGGATAGTGTAGTATCGCTCTTCTTTTCTTAATTTTCGGCGTATTATACCAAAATCTCGGTCTGCAGGCATAAAAGAATGTCCTCTCATGGGGAAAATCATAATGATGTTGTCGAACCTTTTCAATTCACATAGTGCCATGCAAAAACGAATTAGTGCATGGTTCTTATTTTGCCCAGAACAATTGTCGCAAAATATGTACAGATTCTTGATTTCTGGACTTACTTTATTTTCAATATACCATCTTAACCAAGAGCATACCTCGTTAGATCATTTCCCACCCTCTCCCTCGTGATATACAAAGCAAGTCATTTTATTGCTACCAAAATCATGGACCCCAAAAACATTGACGGTGAGTTGTCTGAGATAATACAAATCATGCACGGGTATGGTTGGCAGAGAAACATTCGCCATGTAATCCATACAAATCCCAGCTGTGACAACATTGTCGTCGGCACGTTCTTTTTTTATCGTTTCATTCAAATCTTTCATGATTTTGTAGAACTGTTTTGACCGGCGTTTGTGAACCAGTAGCTCTGCGACAGCAACACGCTTTGCTACATCATTCAAGAATGGACTTTTAATTTTGTTATTCAATTCCTCGCAAGTAACACATGAATCTTTTGCTGGACGCCCAAACCCCAAATCATAATTTGCTTTAAAATACTGCCAGAAATACTTGTACGACAGACGTTTTTCGCTTTTTAATACTTCTGACAGGAAAATGCGTTCTTTATTAATAAATGCTTCATACAGTAGTCTTATATTCAAATTAGCTGACAGAAACCGCTTTTCAGTTCCACTATAGTGTGAAACTTTTGTTGGGTAACTTTCAATGTGGGCTCGTAGCTTTTCAATAACAGAGCCTGGAATTGCATTGGAGGAACTTTTTTTACCTCTTTTGTCCTCTGGTGTAATGTTTAACTGTAACAGATGGCTGAGTCTGTAAAGTTGTTTAGGTGATCGGTTATAAGTTTGCATAAAAGCCTTTCGGCACACCTTATATCGCGTTCCATTAATGAGAATATTGTAACTCGCGTTAAACGCTTTTGGTTTGCTTGTGCCTTCTTCTGCTAGCCGCTGTCTTTCAATAGGCTCTAATTCCATTAGTGTTTGTAACAAAATATCCTGTTCTGATTTTGTTTTTAAATCATGGAATCTCGCAAATACTGTCAAAATGTCATCTTCGGTAAATTCTTCCAAACATTTTCGTTGACAACTGCAACATAAGAAAAAACACAAAAACCATTAGAAAAAGTTATAGTTTGTTTGAATGATCTAGGCCTACTTAGTTTAACTCTGGTCCGCTGGTTGCTGTAAGAGAATAAAACTCAAATCCTCAGAAAATCCTGTTATAAGCAAGTAACCCACAGGTCGCTGACGGCTGAAAAACAAGACTTGAAATCAGACCAAGTATATTTTTGTTTATTAGGCCTAGCTAGATGTTTTGGTACTTTTCCCTTAGGTCGACCACAGTACTTTTATAGTTCAATAACCTAGACTAACTTAAAGTGTTGTGTTTGAGAAAAAAAGAGAAACTGTTGCACAAAACAAACAAGCTTGGTTCGCTAGGTAGCCTAAATTAATCTAAACATTCTATAATATAGGGTTGGGTATGCCTAGGTAATAAGTTTGTTATAGAATTTCTTACAACTTTAATGTAGGACTATTCCATTCCTATTTTCATATTGTAAAAAATAGTGTCATTGAACAAGATCTCAATTTTATAGAATTGATGATATTACTTACCCACAATCAGTTGATCCGGGTTTCTTAGCTGGGACCAATCTTCCAGCCCAGTTAACATGCTCTTCACCACGCAACTTTGCAGTTTTTATGACATTTCGTTTGTATTTATGTTCATTCACAACACCTTTTTTGCGCTTGACTACAGGCTCAGGCTCATCAATGTCTTCGTCAGAGTTCATTATTTTTAATGAAAATAATATAGGCTATCAACCTCAAAATTAAACTGAGATATCACTAAGAAAATAACCTATAACAACAACAAGAAACTAGCAAACAAAACAGATGACTTATTACAGCTGCTTACCAATAGATAAAAAAAGAAGAATCAACACAGGTGATTGGGTGAAATACCGTTTACCGCAAAAAAGGAACATCTCCAGTCAATGTTCCCTTTATGCAGTAAACGAATATTTTCAAATCGCCTAAGAGATTTAGTTTTCATCAGAAATGATTCTTTTTTGCAATATACGATGTGTTTCCATGAGAGGAATCAAAATATGTAAAACAGTGAATTTGTGATTTTTGACCACTTGTTTCCTTTTTGCAGTTAGCGATTCATATATATATATATATATATATATATATATATATATATATATATAGTTAGTTTATTAATATAAATTTATAAAATTTAAACCAACAATGACAGTTTTTACGATAAGATAAATAAAGAAACGGATATAATAAATTGTATGTTATTGTATTATATACTCTGAAAGAACATGTATTTACAAGTCCGCATACTTTTTTTTCTCTGCTTATCGAGGGTTAAGTTCTCTTCTTTATATTCTTTTCTTCCCCATTTTTAGATGATGATTGAGAGGCTTTCCAAGGATTAGGAACAAAGAAAAACACCATTGTCTATTTCTAAGGGACGTTTTTACAATTAATTCTTCAAACGGATCTTTTTAAAAAAATACCACCGATGATATCATCTTAAAGGACTTCTCATTTCAAACGTCATTTAGCGCTACATTAAAACATCCTAACATCCAAAGTTAACGCTGACAGATTTTCTGTAGTTCTTTTTAAAGTGTTGAAAGAACTTTCTCATAGGATTAAAAATTGATTGAAGGGATGTAATACAAAAGTGATTTCTCATCAGCAAAAGCGTGTCACATTTATGATTAATGATTAAAGATGGGAGAGGTTCATTTGAGAGGAAATTATACTTAGTCGTCTAAACTCCCTGGAAATTTAGTATGGAGACTTTTTTATATACTGGAAAAGATTTTTTCCCTCTTCCAGTTATATAGAATGACATCAATTTACGGAAGGAAAGTGTTCTTTCTTCATCTTTTGTTAGATCCATCGTTTTTATTTTTTTATACTGAAGGAAAACAAAATACCGGCATGAATTAATTATAAAATGAAAACATATAACGAATAGTTTCGACTGTTTGTTAAAGAGTACAATTACATTTTACATGTTTATGCAAATAATGTTATTTAATAAATGTCATGTATGAACAATTATGATCCGGTAGACAAGCTACACATCCCTTCCCCCAAAGTGATCATACGGATCTAATGTGGTTGTATTGTAATATCCTATCCTAATCATTAGGAATCAGAAACGTCTGATTTATAAATGTCTTTTAGGGCGGTTATCTCTCTCATGCAATGATGTTACCAGGGGCTGTGAAATGTTCATTGATCCCATCAATTGGAGTAATTTTGCACAGTTACTCACCCAATGAGGATATTTTCAAAGATACAGTGTACTGAATAATCAAGACGGTTGTACCATATTACACATAGGGCCGTATATGTATAGATTACTCGTAGCCTCTAGTGTTTTTACAAAAAAACTTTTTTCTCCTCTTCATGCAGTCTTGTGTTAGATCCCTTTGTCTCATTTTTCGTATCAGATCCTTCTTTTGTAATTTCGACCCTGACGCTCGTAGAGTGTTCGAGGGTTAGAGGGTGTTTATTTTATGCTCCTTTTTTGTAATTGGGTGATGATCGAGAGGTATTTCGCCTTTGAACAACAAGAAAAAAAAACTGGTCCCGTCCGTGGACTTCAATGTTCCGATTCAAAAGTGCTATCCCGTATTTAGATTCCAAGAATTCATTTCTTTTCTTATGTGTTCTAGAAACAGACGAAGATGTTATATGCTCTATACGTGGATATTGTGGAATAACTGGAAACCAACTTTTGAATCTGGTAAGCTGATGTGAGCTTACTCTGCCGAAGACGTATGCACGGTTTCTTTTCAGTAGGCAGCTACTTCGGTCCTTGCTCAGGAAGTGTTAGTGATGGGGGAGGTATAGGACCCTCCCTCTCCAGTTGTGGGTCTGGACTCATGCCCAACCAGTCTTACTTTTAGTTTTCTTATTGTTGCTAAAATTTTATATTATTCAAGTTTCATGAGTTTGTTTATGATGTAGCAATAATGGTCAATTTTCTATGGGCGATTATAACAGCAATGGTTTTTTAACCTTTCGCTAATCAACAAATATAGATTTTTATCAACTATTATTAAACTTGTAATGGAATAAATTATTTTCGAAATAAATTGTTATATGTATGTTTTCTTCTCTGAACAGGTTTGTACAATCTATAAAGACAATCAATGATAAAATAGGAAGCTTAGGATAAAATCAATAAATTAACATCAGTCGGCTTTAATGTTCCGTTATTACACAATGTTTTTGCAATTATTGTTGTTTAATTTGTTTCATGTAATAATAATGATGATTCAGTCAGACACAGCCATACCTCCCTACCAACTAACTAAATAGTGAGTGATACGGGTCTAATGCGGTTGTATTGTAATGCCCTATCCTAATCATTGGGGATTAACGGGGTAATATTATAATTCTGGTGTATTACGTTGATCTCATGGCAATGACGTCATCTGGGGATATGAAATATTCACCAATCCCACCTATTGGTGTAATTTGGCATCGTTATTCATCCAAGGAGAGTATAAATAAATTGTAAATTTTGACAAAAGTTAGGTTATAATGTTAAACTTCTGACCAAATCAATATAAGATTGACAACGTATTTAAAATGGTAGTACCTGTGCAAAAATAAATGAAATAATTTTAAATCTTATCAAAATATTTTCAGGCGATGCAAGGATCTCCGTTCAGCATCATCCTCCATACGCATAGGACATAATTATTACAGTTTTCATTATAACACAGTCAATAACTCACAATCTATGTGTTTCAATAAAAGAATCTGTATTGCTGAGGGGTCCCGTGTTCTATCAAGAAAAATCATGAGTTACCATAGAATATTGCAAGACGGGTAATTTCCACGATCATAAATTGATTAACTCCACGAACTATCTTTTATTAGTCTGTAGTTATGATACGACGGGCTAATTTATGGGAATACGCGATTGGCAATCCCGAGGATACCTAGCTGAATCAACACCTTCATATATTTTGGGGTTAGATACCGCTCTTTCATCTTTCCTATTGGAGTATTCGAGGGATAAGGGATCTTTATACTATTTTTATGTTTATAAAATGATAGTGCTCAAGAGGTTTGTCGCCTTAAATCAGGGTGGGGATACATGGCTGTAAAATATCTTTGTTAAAGAGTTTTGTTTGTAACTTGTATCAAAATCGTTGAGGCGACGCAACGACCTGATTATAGATCTCGATGCATCCTTGATAATAGCATGGATAGAATTGGTTAAAGCGAACGTTCTAAGCTTACAATATAACACAGTTAATAAGATTTTCATAATCACTCATGGATTTGAAGGGCACAGGGAATAAAGGGGCTTAGTCACATTTTCATAAATTTCCAGAATTTAGAATTTTTTTATTCAAAACGCTACCAGATCTATGTTAAAAGATTAAAATGTGTTTTAATATATGTTAAAATTGTAGTTATACCTTCTAAAATTGTTATAATGAATAAAAAAAATTAATATTACTGTTGAAAAATCGTTAAAATTCAAGATTTTTTTTAGATAATACTACCCTTAATACAGGGGATATTAGGGCTATAGACCCTGGACTTAGCCCTTTTATTCCCAAAATAATTTATATACCAATGTTTCAATAACACACAATATTAAAATTTGTCACAATAATCTTTATTAATAAATACGGGGATACATGGCTGTAAAATATCCTTGTTAAAGAGTTTTGTTTGTAACTTGTATCAAAATCGTTGAGGCGACGCAACGACCTGATTATAGATCTCGATGCATCCTTGATAATCGCATGGATAGAATTGGTTAAAGCGAACGTTCTAAGCTTACAATATAACACAGTTAATCAGATTTTCATAATCACTCATGGATTTGAAGGGCACAGGGAATAAAGGGGCTTAGTCACATTTTCATAAATTTCCAGAATTTAGAATTTTTTATTCAAAACGCTACCAGATCTATGTTAAAAGATTAAAATGTGTTTTAATATATGTTAAAATTGTAGTTATATCTTCTAAAATTGTTATAATGAATAAAAAAAATTAATATTACTGTTGAAAAATCGTTAAAATTCAAGATTTTTTTAGATAATACTACCCTTAATACAGGAGATATTAGGGCTATAGACCCTGGACTTAGCCCTTTTATTCCCAAAATAATTTATATACCAATGTTTCAATAACACACAATATTAAAATTTGTCACAATAATCTTTATTAATAATACGTAAAAAAAGATGCTAAAAAGTAAAATGAATCAATGGTCAAACATAATAATCTCCCTCTGCTGATTTGTTGTTTTACTGCATGTGAGGTAAGTTATCAAACAATCGTTGTGCCTTCTCATTTCAAAAAAAAAAAAAAAAAAAAATGGGTGTGCTTAAGACCACACGTTAGAAGTGAAAACTTGTATGAACAGTATGTAACGCTTATAGATTAGGGGGTTAGCGTAATTTTTTTTGTGTGCCGTTAAAATAATAAATAAGGGTACGAAAATTAACAATTCCATTTCTTGTGAAGCAGGATTCATCAGTAATCAGAATACGACGAAGAAAATACTGATGTAAACATTTTCTTCTTAACCAGCTGCAGAATATCTTCCGTTAATTAAGATCTCGCGGTAATAAATCTTGTACCCGTGTTATATGAAATGGGTACAACTGTGCGTCATGAAGTGTCCGCCATACGCTTGATTGGGAAATATTAAGAAGCCTTGATAACCGTCTGGTGCTTGTAGTTGGCGATAATTATACAGCATTTATTATCGCTTCTTCATTATTATGGTTCCTCACGCTGCGTTGGCGACCATAATCTATTCGTTTTGGTTTAAAACTACCAGTTTCTC
Source organism: Aphrophora alni (assembly GCA_963513935.1). Classification (NCBI taxonomy): domain Eukaryota; kingdom Metazoa; phylum Arthropoda; class Insecta; order Hemiptera; family Aphrophoridae; genus Aphrophora; species Aphrophora alni. Next base: position 100,428,411 of record OY740773.1, on the reverse strand, counting down.
TAAGTCGTCTCTCCACAGCTTCAAAAGTTTTGCGATCAGGTACTCTTCGATTTGGAAAAGTATCACGATACTCCTGAACTGCTGCCAAACCATTCTTGTTTACTTTACCGTAAATCAGTATCATGTCCGTATACTCTTCAAACGAATACATACTATTAAAACTATCTGCCAATATTACATAAACTTTTGTAAAAGCTGCACAAAATTTATCGAAATAAACACAGGATCTCACATAATATGTACAATCTTCACACGCACAATACAAAAACCACAATAAAGGTTATTCAAATATTACTTCAAAAACTTAATTGTTGATCAGCTGATATTACCAACCTTTGAAAAAAAATTATTCATTATGATAAAAAGGTTTTGAATGAACGATCAGCTGTTATTTCAAACCTAAATTAGGTAATATCTCATGCAGTTATGATTTTTTTTATGTAGGCTACGTCTGTTTTGTTTTTAAATAAAGCTAAATTTCAATATTATTATTCGTTTTTTTCTTAAGTAATTTACATGAATCTTTTCAGAATTAAATTTTCTATACATATAATTAAGAAAAAATACACCTTAATTAACCATTTTTCAAAGTAATCTTACGTTAAACACAATAATAATCGTAAAATATAAATCTTTAACAATGATTGTTTGTCCTCTATTTTTAAAAGTCCAAATTATTCATAGATCAATTTATTTCAGAACAATCAATCCAACTGTTTAGGTCGTAAATGATAGAGCAATTAAGCAAACCAATTTTTTGTTAACCCTCAATCAAATAGACGCATGAAAGTATTATATTTGTTGTATTTTTTAAGTATCCCCCCCCCCATAAAGTTGTTTTATTATCGTTTAGCTAAATAAATAAACCACAGTGAAAGTCTATTTTTAGTTACACGTCAGCAATATAGGGAATATACGACTAATTATGAATTAACTAGGAGACAATAACAGATGGTCCATTAGAGATACAGGTTACTATGGAAACTCAGCAACGTCATTTCCACCTGTAAACTTCTGACGGAGAGAAAGCAAACGTAGTAATTTTTGTTTATATATTGCAGCTTTGAGTAAATATTGACTAAACGAGTGATTTCTTGTTTAATTGTATCGCCATTTAAATCAAAGCAGATGTGTAATTGGAGAAATGAGGAAAATAAATTAACCAATAGATTAGTTTAAAAGTCATTAAGCTTCTGAAACGAAACTTACTTCTTTTTCCTCTGGCGCAACAGTCTTCTGTTTTTGTGTACGATTGTACTCGAGGTACATGTAACAGCTTGAAACGTTCTATAGTGTTTTTTACTTTTACATACCCTAACAGCTGCGCTCTCAGAGGCTGAACTATTTTTTACCTAGACTTCGGTAATCCCGAGGGATCTACATCTATTTTTACGAAGATGGGTTAGATCCCACTCTTTCATATTTCTTGTCGGGTCTCTTTTGACCAATTTCGAGAGCTAGCAGTCATTATTTTAGTTTTAAAGTCATCTTCATCTTCCCCCCTTTCCCCCCTTCTCTATAAGGCGGTGATAACCCAAAGGTTTTTCGTTTTAAAACAAGGGACAAAAATTAAGGGAAAACAATATCTTTTTGATTGATTTTTTTGTTTAAAAAAGTCACTGTTTTGATATTTGAGTAAGTTTAAAACGAGTGAGAAAAGTTCACTAAAATATTGCAACATAGAAATATCTTAACCATTATTTTTTAAACAAGGTGGAAAAATTGCTAATTCCCCTTTTTAGGTCTATTACTAAGTAATTTATTAGTGTAGGTCCTTATAGAATCATGTCTGTGAATTGTATTGTGCTCTCTAGTTGGAATATAATTACTAATATACTTTATATATTGTTAGATAGTATTGCAAGGAATTTTCTAAGATTCAATAGAAAAAATTGTGCTAACGATACATCATCCGATGAAAAGCCCTCTGGTAGAGTTGACCCTTAGTAAGCTCTTGCGCTGAAGAGATCCACGTGAAGGCTTAAAAATTCTCGATGTTGATCCATTGCGCTGAAGATGAGAGGTTCCACCTAGGAATACATTGCATGCGAATTAAATATAATGATAAAAACGAGGTATGGCGAGTAGTTTTTGCGCATTAATTTTGTACTTAAGGGAAAAAAATATAAACTTCCTAGCTGTACTTTTTTGATGTTTTCATTTATATTTTAAAAAGTTTTTATAGTTTCATATGTTTGCAAAATATTACATTATTTATTGTTTTTATAAATTACACTGTTTTTAACCTTGTAATTTCCTTATGAGCTTGATGCGACTTGTGTATCATTGAATTTTATCTAAATGTATAAACAAATTGGAACTTTTATGCTTCCAACGAGCTCTACTGTTCACAGAAGTTTAGTAAACGCAATTAATTTAAATTTAAGGAATTAGTTTTTCTTTTAAATTGGAGAGAGAAAAAAAGAAAAAATTAATAAACATTTTGATAAAATTAAATATTTAATATTTTATCTCAGATATTCGTTGTTATAGGACATTACCACTTGAAGAGATAAAGGAAGATTGAACTACGCTGAAATAATGAACGACTCTTTGAACTTTGGTGAGAATTAAAATTTCATTGTATTGCGAAATGTTGTTGCTTTGTTAGCAAACGCTGAGTGTGCTTTGCTTTAGTTATTCTTCAGATATCAATTAATGTTGCTACCTTGTGTTTAGTGTATTTCAAAGACAGATATATTTAGTACAGAATTCCATAGTAAACAATTCACTTTTAACAAGATGATTTTTATAACAGATGAAAATTATAATCTTTAGTTGTTTTACAGGTGTTTGTCATAATTTGTATATTTTTAGAAACCTTGGTTTCCAGCGTTTATTAATGCCAGTGGTTTGGTGTTATTTTAAACTACATCAGTTTTTCTATGTGGTCTCCATCACTATATTGTGTTTCGATGTTGAGGACCCTCAAGGGGCTCATTTTTTTGAGTAGGGGCATGCCAACCCCGAGGGACTTAGCGAAATCTACAGATTTTTTCATGTAGACTTGGATTATATCCATCTCTTTTGTCTTTTCTATCTGGTGTGTTTTGTCAATTCTTGTTCTGTTCCGACCTTGGCGTTATCAGACTATTCGAGGGCTAGGGGTCATTGTTTTGTATTCTTTCTTCTTCTTCTTCTTTTTTTTTTTTGTTTAGAGCGATAATGACCGAGAAAATTTTCGATTTTAAAGAATGAGGAAAAAAATTGGTGTTTGCTAAGGAACAAGCAATAGAGGGAATTAGCATTGATAGAATAGAGGTTTCTCAGAGCGGATGTGAAAATATACTTTATTTCCATCCACTTCTGATGATAAGGAATTTTAGTTGACTGTGTCACCATCAAGTCATACCAATCTAAATTACGGACTAAAAAGATGGATATTTACGAATGTAAAAGTGGTTAAATGGAGTTAAATAACTTGAATAATTTGTAAACCTCCAACAAATGTATTTATAAAATAAGATAATTGGGATCTGTACATTATGTAAATTTTTTTTTTTTTTTAATCTAAATATATACATTAGAGAAGAAATGGGCTAAATTGAAAGTTATGAACCTGTATATCCTACAAAATCAAAATCGGCCTTAATATCTTTATGTGTTGTAAAATGAAAGATAGTTTATACATAGCGAATATTCCTATATGAAGCTATAAGATGTACATTTTTCAAACTCAAAAATTGCTTTTACAGATTACCCTGTATCTTCTGTGAACACAAAAATGTATATAACTCACCGTATACCTAAGAAACATTTTTGGAAAATTTGGTCGTAATTGTACAAAATATCGGTTATCATGGTTATTTTTCAGAATTTGAGGGGGCGACCCTAAATAGTATTCAAAATAATTTGATTAAAAGATTAATTTTAAAACATACCCTCTAATTTTCAAAATGTTGGGGGGGGAGGCCTAAATATATTCAAAGTGTCTTCGTCAAGTTAAGGATTCATCTTCTTCAAGCTGTCTGTGAGTAGTAGTAATCCTTGTAGTTATTTATACCTAATATATATACAGGGTGTATCAAGAAGGTCGGAACACTTGAGCGTCATGAATCCAGATAATTTCAAAAATATAGAGACAACGTAACCAAATAATTTCCCCCCGGGAATCGAATGGCGATATCAGATTTTGGGGCCAAGATTCCTAAAAGTGCCCCACGGGGCTAACTTTCAAATATCAAAAGCGGGAGCCTTTATTTTGTCCAAGTTCGGATTCTGCGGGAAATTTGACTACGTCTTAGCCCCATACGTCTCAGAGCCCTAAGGGCCCTTTGTATGTCTCCTTAAAAGATCTAAAGGTGTGTGTGTGTGTGTGTGTGTGTATGTGTGTATCACAAATCTGAATTTGATGTCGGCCCCTTATTTTTATCTTAAAATTTTCATTGAGTGAGGAATTTTACATTTCAGCCCCTTCGACGAACCATCCTATTGTCAAAAAGTTTGGAACAACAGATTTTGAGAAATTTGCCGAATATGAATTTAATAAAAAAATTAGGGTTTCCTATTGAAATTTCAAAATTGGGTCCTTTTAGGGACCTTGGGCCCAAAGTCTGATACCGCCATTTGATTCCCAGGGAAATTTTTTTTAGGAACTACAAATTCAGATTTGTGCTATACATGCTCCTTTAGATGTTTTTAGCGAACATACAAAGGCTCTGAGAGTGGCTCTATAGCCCCGTAACGGGGCTAAGGCGTATTCGGGCGTAAATTTTCCTGCAGAATCCATATTTGAAAAATAATTAGGGTTTGCTATTAAAATTTCAAAGTTTTTCCTCACGGTGCCCTTTTGAGATCCTTAGGTCCAAAATCTAATATCACCATTCGATTCTCACGGAAAAAATATATGTTATCCATATTTTTGAAATTATCTACAGTCATGTGCAAATTAATCTGAACAAAACCATTTTCAGTTCAAAACAAACATTTATTAGCTTAATTACATAAATGTTGACATATTACATACATATTAGTACTTAGTGTGACCTCCTTTTGCTTGTATTACCATTTCAAGTCTTTTTGGCATTGAATCGACTAATTTCTTGCACATTTCTTGAATTTCAGGATCATGGAACCAAACTTGAATGAGTGCAGAAATCATCTTCTCTTTTGTTGTGCAATCCTTCTTTCTTAATCTGTTTTTGCAAATGGCCCAGAGATTTTCTATGGGATTGATGTCAGGCGAGTTTCCAGGCCACTCCAAGCACAAAATACCCTTTTCATTCATAAATTCCTTAACTGCTTTGGATGCGTGACAGGGTGCAAGATCTTGTTGAAAAACAGGATATTTCACTTGATGGTCATTTTCCATTTTTTTTAGTTCAGGAATTACTCTACCTTGTAAAATAGGGATATATTTTACACTATTCATCATTCCAGTTATAGGCACCAACGGTCCTAGGCCTTGATACGAAAAACAACCCCAAAACTTTTTTTAACTGGGTGCTTTACTGTTTGTTGCAAATGTTTTGGTGACACAGCTTCATTATCTGACCTTCGTACATGGGACAACTTTGTACCTTGGACTACAAAATAACTTTCATCCGAAAATAAAACTTTCCTCCAATTCTCAGCTTTCCAAAATTTATATTTTTTCGCCCAAGCCAATCGTTTTTTTTTTTTTTTTTATAGCTGCTGCTGTTAACAGCTGTTTTTTTCTTGGCCTTCTTGCTTTTCTGTTAACAGCCAAAAGACGTCTTCTAACTGTAGAGTCATGAATATTAACACCAGCGGCCTCTAAATCTTTTTTAAGCTCAAAGCTATTTTTTTCAGGGTGAATTTTACTGTTTCTAAGCAACATTGCATCATCTTTAGCCGTCGTTTTTCTTTTTCTTCCACAAATACCTTTTCTTTTAGGGGAAATTGATCCAGTTAGGTTTTTTTAATTTAATGATGTTATTTACAGTGCCTAAACTAACCCCACATTGCTCAGCTATTTGTCTTTGAGTCAAAGAAGTATGGTCTTTTAAGGTTATTATCTTGCTTCTTTTTCTAGGAGTTAGATCCATATCCAATACTTATTGTAAATTAACTAAGCACTCACCAAATTATTCTGAACGTTTTTAAAAACCACAAAATAGAGACAAAAATAACACTAACCACATGGAAACACAAACATAACCTCCAATTTGTTGCAAAATGATGTAGAAACAATGAATCACATGTAGAAAAAGAATACAACCACATCTCCAGGTTGGCCAACGCCAAAAAACAAAATTTACCTCGCTGTTCAGATTAATTCGCACATGACTGTAGATTCATGGCGTTCAGGTATGTGACACACCCGGTATATGATCATTAATACAAACTTAGTCTTAACACTACTACTCACAGACAGAGACAGAATGAATAGGATAATTTTTTCTGGAAAATTGTGTTTTCATTTATTTGGTTAATTTTGCATTGTTGTTCGGATTTATTAGTTCTGTTTTTTTCCCGTATTTATTCTTCAAAATTCTGTTTCCCGACTTATTATCTTGGTTCATATATTTTTTAAATATTTTTTTCTCTCCAAAAATGATTTAGTAAATAACTTGTATTTCATGTAAACAATAGCTTTAAATTGTAAATACAACCGAGGCTTCGTTACGTAACCTATCTTAGCTGTAGATAAGATCTCAGCTGTTTCTAAGCGTTATGAAACTAATTGCTGCAATTATGTAACCATGCAAGGAGTAACTGAGTTTATAATAACCGTTATTTTTGAGATCCCTCTGATCAAATTAAACAATGTCTAATCGGCTATTAAAAGCAAGTAAGAAAATGGTACCGTCATTAATGTTTTTTTTCTAAATTTATAAAATGATTTCAATTGTAAAATGGCTTTGTGACACACATCCACTCTCTGTGTTCATTGAAATTTTACTGAAATTTCTTCAGTAGCTTCTAATCTGTGTTATTGCATTAACGATACATAACTATACTGAACAAATTAATTGGGACAATAATAATAATAAAAAAACGTGTTTTCCAAAATCAAAGCCTTTATTTATTCTATACCTTAACTATACACTGATAAATACTTGTATCAGTGTTGATATACGTCCTCCTATAGCAGACTTGACCTCCTGAAGACGTTTTGGTATCGACTCCACTAGATTATTGCACATATTTTTGACTTCATCGTCGTATAATCAGACTTGAATAGCATTAATTGGCATACATTCTTTTGTTGTAGAGTCCGTCTTACGTATACGCTTTTTCACAATATTTCATAAGTTTTCGATGGGATTTAGTTCTGGTGAATTTCCAGGGCAATCGAACATTTTCATTTGAGTGATGAAAGTCTTCACCAATTTTGAATTGTTACAATGAGCCTAGTTATGTTGAAATGTCCCATCAAAGTTTTGCAAGAATAGAACCTACCTCGTAATATTTCTATTATACTTGGTAGAATTCATCATACCTTGAACTAAAAATTCCGTCTTCCAGTCATCAGCATGATTAGTTGTTTTTCGCCCTCGCTAAAGGTTTTTTCATCATTACAGGAATTAACAATTGTTCTTTTTCTTGGTCGTCTTGCCTTACAGCCAGCTTCTAGCCAGCCAACTAGGGTCTCTCAGAATTGCCAAGCCTGTACTCACTATAGTGACCCCCTGAGGGTAGATCTGGCTAGGGTCCCTCGGGATTACCAAGCCGGTACCCACTAAAGGTGAGCCACTGAATGACAGGCGTCTTTCTTATGTCTTATGTCATGAGTGCGGACTATTTGATTTCGATAAATTTGGTTACAAATATGCAGGCCACGAAAGAGGTCAAATTATTTTGAAAATTAATTCTCACTGTAATGCATACGGTAGCACAAGTTTCGTTAATTAACTCAACGTGTCAACTCAAGGCCAAATTTTAAGTATTGCAGTAACTTATTTCTTTTAAAACACGTTAACACATTCTATTCATTACAATAATATGCACTAGTTCACTGTCAAAATATTTGTGCTGAGGTTTTCAGTTGTCCAAACTCCAGGCAATAATTATATTCCAAGTAACACTGTAATTCTATAAAACACTGAGTCCCCTACCACAAGTTTGGTAAAATAACACAAATACAAATAAAATATTGAATTGCCTTGTGTTATTATAAATTCCCTGATGTACATTTCGGTAACCAAGTTACCATCATCAGAGGGATCTGAAATAATACTCGCATATCAAATTTTCAATTCAACAATATATTGTGACAGATGTTCCGCAATTAACATCTTCAAACAAACTATGGTATAAAATGTTGTACTAAGTAAATTTCCAACGTATCATAGTAAATTTTACATATCTATACTAAGAAAGTGGGAGATGGAATGCAAGGATGGGGGACTGACCCAGGACTGTGGTGACAGGATGTGTGACAATGGGTTTTAACAAAAGTGAGAGGTTTAAAACACTTATTCAATTAAGGTTGGAAACATAGAAATTCAGAACAGATATGATTTCTAAAACTTGGAGATACTTTAATTTTCAACTTTTTTGTTCAATATGTAAAACTGACGTTTTCAATGGGATTAAAAACTATGACCAGAATCTAATAAATGGTTAGCGAAATTTGAATCTGTTTTACCATACTTCCAACAATGTAGGCTCTACATGTTCTTTAATTCTAGTTTTAAAGGATTTACCTTTTTGACCTATGTATTCACTATTACATTCCTTACAATGACTTTGTACACATTACTATAATAAACTCTGTCTTGTCTTTATTATTAAATAACAACTACCCTACAATACATTTACAATAAAAATTAATTTCACTTCATTTTAATTAGATAATAAACGTCCTACCTTATAACTAATATTACCTATAAATTGTATCTTACAGTTTTTATTTTTATTCTTAACATCTGATTTGAATACAATATTATTAGTAATTTTTTCTGTTTTTTAAATAAAATTATGTCTATTATTAGCTCACCTTTATATCCATTATTTAAGGCAATTTGTTTAATTGTGTTCAATTCTATGTGGAAGTCGTCTCTGTAAAGGTATGGTTACAAGTCTTTGCACCATTCTATGAAAGGGTACATGTTTATGACTTATGTCATTAGAATATGCTGTTTCTGTGTAGTGGGGGGGGACCATATATAATTTTAATATATGTCAAATAAAAAAATAATTCCGTGCCAATTTCCATAGTGAAATTGAACACATTTAATTAACACTATTGTTAGATTAGTAAGGAATCTAATTGTCTAGCACTCCCATTAAAGACACAGCACATCATCCATTTTTCTATACCAATAAATTGTTTTCTTTAATAATGGGTTAAAGAATTAATTTCTTTTCAAAATTTGCCATGAAGATTTCTGATAAAAGGGGAGACGAAGGTGATCCCATTGCCTAGGCCTTCAATCTGTCGAAAGATTGAATTGTAAGTGGTTTTGGTCAATAGAAGTAAACAACACTTTTTAATTCCCCCCCCCCCCCCAATCTTCACCACAATCTCTATTATTTAATGTTTTTTGAATGTAGTTTAACTCCCATCCAAGAACCAAAATCCATGGTTTATTTTAATAACTACCAGTTTATACCTAAGAGACAAAGCAATTAGACATGCACTCAGAAACAAGCAACAACACAGTTTTGCACTCATGTGATAAAAGGGCCCATGTAAAAGAGTGCAAGTCAAAGTGATTTTCCTTAAAACGAAACAAATGATATAACAACAAAAATTGTTTTCGCCTTTAAACAACAAGAAATAAAACAAACAATGTTCTAAACAAAGAAAGGCAAGATGTCTTCTCTGTACGTGATATAATACACATAATGTTTTTTTATTATGTAACTAGACTAATTGATTTAAGTGTTTCTCTGTTTGTGCCTCTCTGTTTGTGCCTCTCCAAAGAGAGAACCCATAACTTTCTTATTCCTCTGTTTAATTATTAATGGGAACCCTCAGAGCCTCAATTGCGGTTAGTACGTGCTAAACAATCACAAAGTGAACCTACTTGGATCACACTTTCTTAATATAGTTGGGTTAGATCCCTTCTCTTTTATGTAATATCATTTTTTTCTTGACCAACTCTTGTTTCTTTCAGACACTGACGTTATTGGAGTATTCGAGGGCTAGGGTTGTTTATTTAGTACTCTTTTCTTCCCTGTTTTAATAAGGCGTTGATGAAAAATTTTCGCCTTTAAACAACAAGGGGAAAAATGGAAAGTAAAATCGTTGAAAATAATGTGTTAGACTTCTTTATCAATGGCTGTGATAGAACCTACAAAACTTGCTATCAATCAACTGTCGATATATAAATCTGCGACGATTGTAACATCCGATGACAAATGATGCGTCGATGATTTGATCGATGAATGCTTTTCTGAAGGGAGAATTGAGGCGATAAATCTACGAATTGGAAGATCTCGTGGGTGTGACCTAAATACAAGATTGCTAATATATCTGTTCTGTGCCGATGGAGGAAAAAAAAAGTAAGACTTGGTAAATATTTCATCCACATCTTACTGATTTATAAGGCAGTGAAAATTTTTGTCATTGTCGTTGGTTTATTATTTTGTATGATGTATATTACTATTTGGAAATATGTTTTATGTACCCAGTGTGTATATTTTAAATACTACATACAATGGGTAATATAAATTTTAAATACTACATACAATGGGTAATATGAGAATAGAATAGAATTATTGCAACAAAACTAAAATTACATTTTCACACAACTAAAATTACATAAGTTGACCTATGGTGCAAAAGCAACCCCAACAGCCTAAAAACCCAATTACTGGGCTGCTTTTTGTACAAAAAATAAGACGTGCCTAAACTATAAAAACAATAACAAAATAACCCAATACACATTATATACAAAGAAATAATAATTAAAATTATTATACTGATTAAACGTAATTACAAAAACCTTCCTATTAATACACACACTGATTTTATTTTATGGGCTCAGGAAAACGAAAACAGGTGATTTTTGATTTGCCGTCTGTCTGTCGTCTTTTGGTAGTTGGAAAATTGATATAGAGGAGGACTATTCTGCTCAAAGAACCCTATTGAAATTCAGACAAATCTATTGTGTATATATATATATATATATATATATATATATATATATATATATATAATAAGTTATGTATAAAATTCAGAACCTACCGACTGATCACGAAATCTCTGGATCCAAGAGGCCTAGAAGTATGAATTTTTTAACATAGTTTGGAGTAGGTCTGTAGACGCGTACTGAGAAAGGGTTTTTAAATGTTACACTCCAGGGGTGTTTTTTAACCCTAAAACATATCTGTGGATCCACGAAGCCTAGAGCTATGAATTTTTTACCATGGTTTGGGGTAGATCTCTAGACGCGCACGAAGAAAAGGGTTGGAAAATGTTCCACTCCAAGGGTGTTTTTTACCCCTAAGGCATATCCCTGGATCAAAGCAGCCTAGAGCTCTTACTTTTTTTTTCCAGTAGCGGTTGATAGGCTATAGTGAGACATTTATATCTTCTCTTTCTTCATTTGAAATAGTTTACATTTTGGTGTTTGATGGTATTACTTCGTATGTACATCTAAGATCGACCAACTATCGATTAATTATTGTATACAAGTTGATATCTGATATATTAATTTTGGACGATGCAATTCATCAACAACCGAAACGGAAAACAAACTCCAAAAACACACATTAACCTTGACCGATTCGTCGAAAAATTCTATAAATTTAATTCTATGAAATGATGCAAATCAATTGGTTGATAAAATTAAAATCCCTTTTTTTAAATATTAACTAACGCCAAAATTGCCGTTTATAATTCAATGTATTTGAATTATACAGTCGGAAAAACAGTTTTTTTAGTTAATGATTCGATGACGAAATTAAATAAATTTAAATGATAAAAATGAACCGGTTCCAACGAAAACAACAATTAAAAAATATCTCAAATACTTGATGCAAGTAATAAACTTACCGGGTTAGAACAAAATTTTATTTTGGATGCATCAATAGATCAAGTAAATAGAGTAAATTTTTCGTATAACGCGTGTACTAAATGTTTGAAATCTATGAGGGATTTACCTTGTTGTGAAAAATGTAATAATGTAAATACAATTTTTAAAAATGTATTACAAGTAAGATTAACAGACTATACATATGATAAATTATGGGTTACAATTCATAATGATATAACCGAAAACTTATTACACGTAAGTGCAGAAAATTTATATAAAAAAGATTTAGATACTACATGTTTCAATACATTATTAGACACCACATATGAATTTACAATTCAACGAAAAACAATAAAATATAATACTAAAGTTCACGTAAAATATACAATTATTGATTATGAAATAATTGATTTTGATCCATTTTTTGATGAATTTTAATTTGAAACATCTTATTACAGTTCGAAACTACAAACAAAGGTATGTATCTAACATTAAATCAAATACAACACTTTGATAATTTACATATTAAAAAAATAAAACAAAAAAACATTTACTTTAAACACTCTGACGCTTTCAAAAATAAATCAAATTTACAATTACCATTTGCGTTAGAACAATAAACACACTATAGTTTATTTTTAAACATAACACTATCTAAATTCTGGATATATGATACACTTAGGCCTATACATCTTAGATGTACATACGAAAGTAATACCATCAAAACCAAAATGTAAACTATACTTCGATATTAAATATTTATACAATAATAATTTTATTTTCTCGTCAACTCTCGAAAATATTCTAGACACATAATATTTAAGAACTTAATTTTCATGAACATGACAAACTTGAAAGATTTTATTCTACAATTTAAAAAAATATCTAACAGTTAACAATAAATTACAATTAATTATATACCATACTAATTAAAAATAATGAACCTAAATTAATTGATTTTTGATGAAGTGGTATATAATAATAATCAACATTTTAGAATTTTAAATTCAAATAAATAGACTAAACAAAATCAATTACATATTCCCGATAATGAAAATCCAACATTATTAAATTTTTATGACACATTAATAACATATATTAATTTCAATGATACAAATAATATATTTTTAAATAATGATACCACTTCAACAACATCATAACCATCAACGACAACAAAAACAACAAATAAAAACACTACAGAAAATATTAACCCAAATTCAATAACATCATGTAATAGAAATACTATAATATATGTATATCCTATCCCTGAAATACATTCTAAATTAATAAATATACACATAAATAATATAATAACTGATGTAAATAACAAAATTTATCCTGGATATATATTACAGACTAAATTCTTTATAAATACAGGAACTCTCTTACTTTTCAAAGTTAGGTATAAAGTATGTTCAAGAATAAATAAAAGTCACACTAACAATAATATAACATACATAATTAATACTAATTGTAAAAATATAGACTATATATAACGAACCTAAAGCATATGATTCCATTCATTGTGTTAATTTACATGATTGTATATTAAATTTAAAATCACTTTAAATTCTAAAAATAAATAAAATTATCGTTCTAAATTTTCATAATAAATGAAATTAACGGTTAAGATGATGATATAACACATCACGTGACGTCACGTGTGACGTGTATACATACAATTTCAATTATCTAGTTGCCATGGTAACGCAAAACCAAACACATCAAAATTTTGTTCAGGTATATCTGAACACATTTTATGTTACAAACTCTTACTTCTCCTCAACTCAGTGTATATTCTAATCTATCTCCTCAAATTTCTTATCCCAATTCCCCTTCCCCATCAATTTCTTTTTCTTCAAACACAAACGTACCAAACAGTGATGACACTGAATGTACAAATTTCTCAGATACACACATCCCTAACAGTGATGACTCTGACTTCACAACTTTCTCAAACGGAGAGATTAATGATACTACTAATGATACACAAAAGAAAGTCACGTGAAGTTCCACGCAAACATCACGTTGCGTCACGTGATGTTTTGTCATCATCTTAAAAGTTAATTTCATTTATTATGAAACGATTAATTTGATTTATTTTTAGAATTTAAAGTGATTTTAAATTTAATATACAATCATGTAAATTAACACAATGTATGGAATCATAAATATGCTTTACGTTCGTTATATATATTTTAACAATTTACACTATAACATATTTCATTAAATGTTTTATAACTAGTATTTATTATGTATGTTATATTGTTGTTAGTGTGACTTTTATTTATTCTTGAACATACTTTATACCTAACCAAGAAAAGTATGAGAGTTCCTGTATTTATAAAGAATTTAGTCTGTAATATATATCCAGGATCAATTTTGTTATTTACATCAGTTATTATATTATTTATGTGTATATTTATTAATTTAGAATGTATTTCAGGGATAGGATATACATATATTATAGTATTTCTATTACATGATGTTATTGAATTTGGGTTAATATTTTCTGTAGTGTTTTTATTTGTTGTTTTTGTTGTCGTTGATGGTTATGATGTTGTTGAAGTGGTATCATTATTTAAAAATATATTATTTGTATCATTGAAAAATTAATATATGTTATTAATGTGTCATAAAAATTTAATAATGTTGGATTTTCATTATCGGGAATATGTAATTGATTTTGTTTAGTCTATTTATTTGAATTTAAAATTCTAAAATGTTGATTATTATTATATACCACTTCATCAAAAATTAATTAATTTAGGTTCATTATTTTTAATTAGTATGGTATATAATTGTAATTTATTGTTAACTGTTAGATATTTTTTTAAATTGTAGAATAAAATCTTTCAAGTTTGTCATGTTCATGAAAATTAAGTTCTTAAATATTATGTGTCTAGAATATTTTCGAGAGTTGTTAGAAAATAAAATTATTATTGTATAAATATTTAATATTGAAGTATAGTTTACATTTTGGTTTTGATGGTATTACTTCGTATGTACATCTAAGATGTATATGCCTAAGTGTATCATATATCCAGAATTTAGATGGTGTTATGTTTAAAAATAATCTATAGTGTGTTTATTGTTCTAACGCAAATGGTAATTGTAAATTTGATTTATTTTTGAAAGCGTCAGAGTGTTTAAAGTAAATATATATTTTTTTTAATTTTTTTTTTTTTTTTTTTTTTTTTTTTTTTTTTTTTTTTTTTTTTTTTTTTTTTTGTATTTGATCTAATGTTAGGTACATACCTTTGTTTGTAGTTTCGAACTGTAATAAGATGTTTCAAATTAAAATTCATCAAAAAATGGATCAAAATCAATTATTTCATAATCAATAATTGTATATTTTACGTGAACTTTAGTATTATATTTTATTGTTTTTCGTTGAATTGTAAATTCATATGTGGTGTCTAATAATGTATTGAAACATGTAGTATCTAAATCTTTTTTATATAAATTTTCTGCACTTATGTGTAATAAGTTTTCGGTTATATCATTATGAATTGTAACCCATAATTTATCATATGTATTGTCTGTTATTCTTACTTGTAATACATTTTTAAAAATTGTATTTACATTATTACATTTTTCACAACAAGGTAAATCCCTCATAGATTTCAAACATTTAGTACACGTGTTATAAGAAAAATTTACTCTATTTACTTGATCTATTGATGCATCCAAAATAAAATTTTGTTCTAACCCGGTAAGTTTATTACTTGCATCAAGTATTTGAGATATTTTTTAATTGTTATTTTCGTTGGAACCGGTTCATTTTTATCATTTAAATTTTTAATTATGTTCTTTGAAATATTAGGATTCATAAATTTATTTAATTTCGTCATCGAATCATTAACTAAAAAAAATGTTTTTCCGACTGTATAATTCAAATACATTGAATTATTAGATTATTATTATAGACGGAAATTTTGGTGTTAGTTAATATTTTAAAAAAATGGAATTTTAATTTTATTAACCAATTGATTTTCATCATTCCATAGAATTAAATTTATAGAATATTTCGATGAATCGGTCAGGGTTAATGTGTTGTTTTTGGAGTTTGTTTCCCGTTTCGGTTGTTGATGATGCAATACAAATTGAATCTATATCAAAAAAATTGTTAACCTATTTGTTATTTTTTTTATAAAATTTAATGAAATTTCTTTTATTATTTTATCCGAAACCGGAGTGACTATACTTTTATAGTTCAACCTTAATAATTCGAATTGTATTGCATCGTTGTTGATGATGCAATACAAATTGAATATATATCAATAAATTTTTTAACCAATTTGTTATTTATTTTATTTATTTATATAAAATTAAATGTGATTTATTTTATTATTTTATCTGAAACCGGTGTGGCTATACTTTTATAGTTCAACGTTAATTCGAATTTATGATTTGTATTATTATATTTCTCATATTTCTTTTTTACGTTGAAGAATGTAATTTCAAATATTTGATTAAATTGAATAATATTTAAAAATAATTTATGATAATTCTTATTGATCATGGCTATTTTTATTTCGTCATGATCATCAGCTAAAATAAAATTTGATACAACATTGTCCTGATTAATATTGTTCCAATTTTTTATTAACGATTTGTGTATAACGCGACCAACTATGGATACATTAGTTGTATATAAGTTGATATTCGATATATTAATTTTTGATGATACAATTTGCTTTATATTTTTATCTATATTCCATAACATTGACAATTTTTTTTCATTAAATATTATGTTTGTATTAGTAATAAAATTAACTTAAAATTTGTTAATCCTAATGATTATCCAAAAACAATTTCATTTAAAATGCCCAAACTAAACGACATACATCTTATTATTGATACAAATTCATATTATGATTGTTTCAACTCACATACAGACAATGGTTGTGGTACTTTATGTAAAACACTTCGAAATTGTAAGATATATGATTACGAAAGGATATTCAAAAGTTAAACGCTGAAGTGACATGATTGGAACTGTAATAATTTAACATGTTAATATTAAGTTAGTTGTATATTAGTTTTAATATCACATTTGCATTGTATAACTTCAATAATTATAACTATAATAACATTTTTGTTGTATAAATATTTCAATTCTTGATTATTTATATGTTTAGGTTAATTAGTTAGGTAATAACTATTGTAAAGAAGTTTTTTTTTTAGTGGGTATTGAAAATATATATCGAGTCCCACACTCACAGGGTCCAAGGCTCTTTGGTGCTTAAACGCATTTTGTTCCTCTTATCAAAAAACAAACAAAAAATAAAATAAAAAAATAATTCAGCATACAATCAATATAAAATAAAAACTATATGAATAAATAAACTGTTGACAATTATAATATATTTTATTTTTATCTCATATTCTTATCAAATACCAACATTCATTTAATTCTAAAGAAAACTTTCCTTTATCTAATACAGTTCAATTTGATGGAATTTATGCTTTTAATGTTTTAAAAATTATTGTAAATGAATGCTGAATTGTAAAAACTCCAAAGTGCGAAAAGTGAACTTTCGGGAAATTGAAAAAAACTGTTTATTTCGTTAATGGTGTGTAGTAGATTTAAATCGTCATAATATATTGTTTACCATTTTACTTCAGATGTTTGAGATTTTTTCAAAATTTTAGAACATTTATTTATGTGTATAAAAAAAATAAATAACTATTGCACTTATGTGCTTTTTCCAACAAAACAAAATAAAATTTTACATTCGAAATTTTAAGTGTCATATATGGATAAATAAATAATACATTTTGAATTATAAACCTGTATTTAATAACTGTGAATAAAAGTTTGGCCCTAAAACAAGAATATCATGATTTTGTCTTTCTAAATTTAATCTTCAGTGTCGGCAGGTACCACGCAAGTCTCATCACTTTCGGCTGTTGTTGTTGGCCATTGATAAATTTCCAAGAAGAAGTCTGTGTATTCTTGAGGAATGTAATTGATGATACTTTTCAAATCACTCATTTTCTTTATGTTAATACCTAGTTTGTTATATGTATGCATTCTCTGTTGGAAATTTCAGCAATGTCTCACAACTTTTTTCAGGAAGCCGTAGCGTGAAACTTATGTTTGGCATAAGGCTTCCAATAAACTCTTGCACTCTACCTTCCCTTTAGTCTGATGACTGAACTGATGTACTTTTGAAATCATAAAACGTACTTTGTCACTTTTTTTCACATCTTTTCCATAGGAATCATCAGACAAGCATGAGCGTTTGTAATACTTAGACAACCAATCGTGGAAATTTAAAACATCTTCACTCTGTACTATGTGTACAGTAAAGTTAGATGACGTGTTTGCAACGATTTCTACTACTTGCTTTAAAGTATAAATTATATCCAACTTTTTCATAGCCCTCTTAATGGTCCCAAAAGCCCTATCACAGGGTAAAAATGAATGGCCTCTTATTGGGTAAAATTGGTGTACTTTTTTAAATTTTCTGTTTCAACTAATGCCATACAATATCGCACAAGTGCGTGATTTTTATTTTGTCCGCCGCAATTGTCAGCAAACCGGCTAAGTTCTTCAATATTTTTGTCATTGAGTTCGGTTTTGATATAATCGTCAATAAATGACACTACTTCATTTGGGCTCTTTTTACAAACTCCTTCATGATAAATGTACAGTTTAGAGTGGCCTGTTTTAACATTTGTTACACAAAATATATTGACCGATAATTGTCGCAAGTAAAAAATATCTTGCACAGGAATTTTTGGTAGGGGAATTACCATCATATAGTCAAAACATATGCTCGCTATAGTCGGATCTTTCAATGACTTTTCCTTACTTTCTTTTAACATGTCATAAAATTTCTTGCTGCGCCTTTTATGAACCATGAGGTCAGCTACAGCCACTCGTTTAGCTGCATCATTCAAAACTGGGTTTTTTATTTTAATGCTCAAGGATTCGCATGTGACACAGGTGTCAACTTGTGGTCGGCCGAATCTTAAGTTAAATCGCTCTTTGAAAATTTTGTGGTAGAACCAATAATTTACCTTAGCATTTGGATGCTTTTCCTTGAACATGTCAAACATTTTTTTTTACTGACAACCGTGCATCAAGATAATTGCACACTTCCTTATTTGAATAGTGTGATATCTTTTGGGGAAATGAATGTATGTGGTTTTCAACCAACGTACATATCTCTGCAGGTATTGCATTCTTAGCTGGAGCCTTTCCCCGTAAATCTGTCGGTAGTCGGTTTTCTTTTAAGAGGTTGCATAAGCGTCTAACACGTTCCGGTGAAATTCCAAATATACTACAGAAGGAATGCTTACATACCTCTAGACTGGTATCAGAATCAACGTTAACAAAGTAGCGGAAAGTTACTGTACGCTGATGGCGTGTTGGCGCTAAGTCGTCTTCGCTTTCATCACTTATAGGCTTCTCGGTTCTCCGACCAACATTTTCTTTCATAATCAGTGATTGTAAATAAATATCCTGGGCATTTTTTGAATCAATATCCCAAAATTTGGAGAATATCTGGATGCGCTCATTTTCAATCGTTCTTGAAAAACACTTTTTTCTGCACCTGCAACAAACGAACTTTATAGTGACTATTCAATTTAAATAATCCGACAACATCAAAAAATTTAAATAGGCTACTTTACCCCCAAACTTAACTACTAAACCTGATTATTCATATGATTAGCAATCCATTATTTTGTAAGGTTACTCCTAAAACCATCACCGTATTGTGTCAACAAAAACAGCTTAATAGTTTACATACAATAATAAATTTGTACTTACTTGCAATCTGAGCCATTTTCTGCTCCTTTGATTCCTTTTCCTTTTGAAGATTTATAGGCCTCTCCTTTTAACCTAGCTTTCAAAATCATATTCCTCTTGTAGTTTTCGTCGTTTCTGACTCCACGTTTTCGTTTAACTGGATGATCAATTGGCTCCTGTTCCACATTAAGGCCCATTTGGTCTTCGTTTTCTTCCATATTTATTTGTTTTATAGATTACAAATACATAAGTTTAAACGCAATAAAACACTCAGAATAAAGAGTTTGAACTAACCAACAACAAACATAAATCACACAGTAAAGTTGAGGTTACACTGGCAATTGAATTCAGTGTTGCCAAGACAACGCCCACAAAAGAGCAGGCTTGCAACAGCTGACTTTGTTGGAAAAAGACCATATGTGCAGCACTTGTGGTGTTCTTCCAACAAACAAGATTTTTCGGTCTCATGTTTGGCATGAAGTAGGCGGCGCACGAATGTGGTTTTTACACCAAACGATGCGTTTACATTAATACTTTCATATTTTAGCAAAAAGTCAATTTCGACAAAATGTCACTTATGGGGTTTTTACAATTCAGCATTCAAATAATAAGTAGCAAACTTTAAATTTCCCTGACCGATTTAGGTGTAACCAGTGATAAGTGTAATCTTCACCATGGTTTATCAACAATACTACCACGGTTCTATTTTCATCTAAATTGCTCACTAAGTTTTTTCCTATTACGTTTGTTGCATTAATTTCACTTACTTAGTTCACATCATACCTTAATGGTATTTCAGATATTATTATATTGATTTTCAAATTTAAGGCCAAAAGGGATTTTATATGATTTGTTACTTAATTTTGATAATTTTCAGAAGAAATAATGTCATTAGAACCGCCAATTATGATGAGAAAGTTTTTGAAACTAAAATTTTGAATCCATGCTAAGATATTTTTCTCTTTCACAATGTCTACCAATTTTCCGTTAGGATAATGCCACACACAAATTTCAGAGGTGGGAGAGTATTGAATTAATTTTGATCTAATTCTCCTTCCATGACTATTGGCTAAGATAAGAATCTTGCAATCCATTTTGAAGAGGTTATTGCACAAACTTTTATATATAGCGACAATATGTAGTTCTTTTAAGATATACCTTATTGGTAAAACTATATGAACAGCTGTATGATTATTTCATAACAACATGTGTTTATGTCATATGTTTCAAATGTTACCATAATATGTATATAAAGAATATTACTTATTTACAGTTTTGGAGGCAGCCCTTTAAGGTTTTCACCTGATTTTGTTTCACTTGTTTTCAACTACGATTGGTATACTCCTCTCCAGCTGACAGACTTTTTTTGCAACATTTTATTTTTATGCTGATGTGTTTGCCATTTTTTGTGAGTACTTTTCTTAGGTGTTCCTTCAATGCTGAAAAGGAAACAAAATGATAAATGAAATGTTTATAGAAAAAATACATTAGTAGGCCTATTGTAACCATGTGTGGCGAATAGCAAGCCTAATGTAGTCTTGAACGTACTTTGAAAAGCGTGATAAAAATACCCACATCGTACGACTGTGTCCATTAAGGGCAGTCCGACTTCCATATAACGTAATGTTAACCCAATGTCACTTTACTATTAAAGTACTGGGCCTAGGTTAATATTTTTTGTTTTGTAGATTGGCCTATTGTCTAGTGATAGACAAAAGATTTTTCTTTTTTTAGTAAATTTGAATTTTTTAGAGGGATTTTTATAAACTTGATTTTTTTAAACAATTTTTTTAAAAATAAATATTTTATAACCCGTGTCATTCACTAGTATATATAGTTCCAGAGATATGTGACATCTCGTATGAAAAAAGTAAGTTTTCTGAAAACGTGAAAAAACCATTGAAGTAGTAACTAATTACAAAGAAAAATTATGGCTTTACTCACTGTTAGTAGTGTCCAGCACTGTAAGAAGTTTTGTAAGGATCTTCTGCTTCAGCATAGAGGTCCTCCAACTTCCTTTTTGCAAGAACTCTGGCTTGTCGAATCTTTTTTTCAAGGTCTTGTACGGCTTTTTCGACTTTGTAGACTCGCTCCCAATTGAGACTCCTCATAGCATTGACCATGTTAAGCCCAGCAGCAAACCCCATATGTTCTAAAACTTTTATTTTGGACAAATAGTCATCATTGTATGATAAAATAACATAAAATTTTCCAAAGTTGAGGGTGTCCAGGCTTACAAAGGTTCTTTTGGGACCCGATACCAAATAACGTTGTTGAGACTCTCATTGGAGTTTTGAGTCTTCCATTTCAAACACATCTTCAACAATGCAGGGTCTGATAAGGCTTTGAATGTAGGCCTAAGTTCTTGCGTAATTACACTTGGCAAGTGAAAATGTTTCCTGTGGTCATGAATCTGTTTATTTTTGCGCCAGATTAAATTTGCACCAAGTATTTTCATCTTTGGGGCAGGGTTTCTCATTATTTGATAAAACATGGAAATATACAGTCCAGACAGCCTGTCTCATGCCATTTAGATTATTCTGATTTCTTCTAATGGCCAAGTCATAGAAAATATGAAGTTTTTTCACTGCAAGTTCAATTAGGCGATGTTTTCCTGTAAGATTTTTACCGTCAGCCAACGGAGTTTTCAATGTGCTTCTTAGGGTCATGAGTCTTCTCCCCATGCGCTTCTGCACATGGCCTACGCATTCAATTTTTCTTATTTCAACATCTGGGCCATAGGGTTGTGCATCACAAACTGACTTGTAGGCATTAGTATCATCATCTCTCAAGTATTTTAGGTATCGAATGTTGTAGCGTGGAACGGACGTTTCAAATAACTGAACTGCCCCACTTACTTCCATTCCACCGCTTACTTCCACTTACTTCCATAGTTCCCGAATAATTTGCCAAGCAAGAATGAAGATGTTGTCTTGGCTTACTAGGGTACTTACTAGGGCAATTCTTGGACATTACATGAATGTCAAGGACCTTTACGGTGTCGGCTGATGTCAGAGAGACTATTCCGTTTAATTAAACGTGGCCTCTCTTCTGCCAGGAGCCATGCAGAGCTACACTCAAATCTCTGTTGTTTTCATTTATTGCGACTGCCTATATTTCACATTAGCTTCCACTTTTCAAAAACAACATGAACACGGCAAAAAACTTACAGCAGAAGTAAATAATAATTTACTGCACTTTGTAAGCAGAATATCCAACTGTAGAAACCTAAATCACAGCACCAAATAAAAAATCATTACTATATGAAGTGTATGCGCGCCGCGAACTATTGCAGGCTCCAAAACTTCGCCTTAAACGCTGTGCAGACCTTGTAAATTCATTTTTTTACTGCTTGATGGAATTGTTTTGCCCTTAAGTGTTATATATCATTGGATTCAGGACATTTAACAGATTTTTAGAAAATGTTACTACATTTTCGACTTATTTTTGCATTTAGAATCTGATTCTGCATAGCTCGCACAAAAATAACTAAAACAATTGTTAAATTAAAAAAAAAAAGATGGTTTTAGGCTAATTTGGGTTGTTGTGGATAATTACCAAGAAATTATGTTTTTAGTTTTTTGTCGATAACTCGGTTATCCTTTGACCTACTGAAACTAAAAAAAAGCATTGTGTCTTGTTAAAAAATAAAAATATTTTGTCTCTTGTACATTTTTTGTAAAGTTAATTGTTTTCAAGATATTCCACGTTAAAAATCTGTAACGGCCGCCATTTTGAAAATTATAAAAATCAATTCTTTGTGCTGTGTACACTTGTTAATCGTAACATGTAAAATGCTTATTCCAAATTTGAACTCGATATCTTATCTATTTCCAGAATTAGTGAATTTTTGAAAAAAAAAACAAAAACAAAATGGCGTCTAGTTGCTACACAAAGTGGAAATTGGAAAAGAAATTATTCTTCATTTTCAGCTTAGAATAGAAAAAGAAAATGCATAGCCAGCCCAACGTTTTTGTAACACCCAGTATATACAAACACACACACACCTAAGAGTCCTTGGCCTCCGTCTCTCCGACGTCAAGAAAGTAGTGATATACACATTTATGATATTCAGAAAACTTGTGTAACAACAGTTTTTAACCTACTTCCCTTTATGGGTTCACCTAATGTAGTGCGAGCTTGGCAATCCCGAGTGATTCTAGCTGGATCTACATCTTGTTTGTAGTCTTGAGTTAGATCCTTGTTTTCATTTTTACTATGAGGTCTCCCTTGACCAATCCGATTACACTATTTAAGTATTCAATAGCTAGGGATCTTAGTTATGTTGTTTCATTTCTATTTTTTATAAGCAACGTTGTTGTTGTCTTTTTAATATTAAGAAATAAAATTCAAAATATTTAGCCTACTCCATGATCTATTTCAAATTTCTTACAAGGCCCAGAAATCAACATTATTTTATAGGGATTACATTTATAGGATCATTGGACATTGTAAGATCGGGCTGGGTAATTACTATAATCAACCTATTTTATTGGCTTAGCTAATAAACTAGTTATCTAAGTGTCCAATTTAACTCTAATTACGTCCTTTAAGAAATTACACAATCTTTCCTGCACAACTTAACAACCATAACATTACCAATATTAAGTGTACAGCACACACCATCAAGAAAATTAAACGCTTTCGATATATTTTCGGTTACAAAGTGGAATAATATAATTAGCAAAATGTTTTTCACTAATGGATTCTAAAGACGTTATGTATTTCGTCACGAATCAATATAAAGGAGATTCGAGGAAATTGTATTGTACTCGTATCGAAACATGAACAAAGGTGATTTATACAGAGCTGCCACTATAACTCTTGAGACTTACCAATCAGTGTTGCCGAATTTAGAACTCTATTGTATTGTTACCACCTGTGGGAATCAATTATTCAACCTGTGTATTAGCGAATTTCTGATGTGTTAATGTCTAGTTATTATTGTTTCCCTCGTGAATACTTTATCATCTCATACCATGTAATGTATGCTATCCATTAGAGTAGTCTAGCACTATTTTTGGTTCACTGTGCAATTAAATGACATCACGGGTGGTTAGTTTTTATAATCACTTATACTTTTTACTTGTAATACACAAGAAGAAAAAAGCTAACTTTCAAAAAGAGTTTTTACTTAACCAGTATACGAAGTATAGTGTAAGTTTTCCAATCACAAAAATCGACCTTTGTTTTTTGACTGGCTTTTACTTTGTATACGTTCAGAAAAATGAAAAACTAATTATCGACATATCGTCCGACCGTCGTCGTTGTCGTATGTACAGTAGCAGCCACATACATGAAATTTGTAGTAGATAGTAACATGAAATTTGATATAGTGGATACAGATGTCTCGGAACTCTCTGAAACAGCTTTGTAGAATTTTTTCGTAGGTAAAAATAAGATAAAAGTTTCAATAAACATAGGTCAGAAAATGTTTCATTTCCACCATTTTGTTTTATACATAAAATCTTTATATATTTGGAAGTCGATAGGACATTGAGTTCAAATTTGGTAGACTATACAAATTTAATTTGTAGTATTTTATCATGATGCAAAAAACAATTCCTTCTATTATTTATATTTTCTAAATGAAGGCGTTTAGAGTTTTTAACGTTAAATGTATCTGAATTCGTTATTCTTACAAAACATTTACAAGGAAAAAAATGGTCTTTTGTATTTTTTTCTGTACTTTAAAGGATAACCGAATTATCGGCAAAAAAACTAATAATTTGTTTCTTCTCCTTCCATTAAGCGTTGTTTAGTATTGAGGAAAAAGAAAAATTTGCAACTTATTGAAAAATATATATTTTTGATGAAAATTGTTTTTTTTTTATTTAATAACGAACTCATTCTGCAGATTTAGTATAGAGCTAAGTAACTTACGTAGTGTTTTGTATATAAAATGGTTTAAATTAAAGAGAATAATTTGTTTAATAAATATATATTTCTTTTAACAATTCTCTTTTTAGAGTTATATACATTTTAAAAAATTAATAAAATCCAAAGGATTAAAGTGTATGTTTCGAGATTCAAGAAGTGTCACCAAACCATAGGACAGTAGTAGTTGTATTATCCTAAAGAATCCCACGACTCGTAGTTTAAATTAATGAACTAAAAAAGTGATAAACCCTGTGCTGAGCGTTTTTCATAGTTCAATAAATACAATAACTGGAAGTTTTACAAATTTTGGGAGGTTCCAGTTGGGGTTGCTAAACACATTGCAGAAGAACTCAATTTACAATCTTGACCAAACAATATAGAATCCCTAATACTTCCAGTAGGCTGTAAAGATTTATTATTTGAAAATGCAATACAATTCGAATTAACGTTGAACTTTTTCATTTTAAGGAATTTTTCAGTTCTTCAATAGGCTCAGTATCTTGGCAAAATGAAATACAGTTGTTTTGGATACAAAATTGCTGCATTACTGTTTTGGAATATCAACTTAAATTGCTAACGATTTGGAATACAATTAAATTACTAAAATAGTTTGTCATAGAAATTAGTGATAAAGATTCATTTGTACTGTACATGGTATTAAAAAAATAAAAACTATATCCATATAATTGTATACTACCTATTTGAGTTTGTGTATTGTATGTCGTATCTACCTAATCCGAACATTTCATTCACTATCAATTGTGATAATTATTATCATAATATTATTTATTAATAACTGCATACCGTGTTATGGCTTGATATAAGAACAGTTTTCTCATATTAAAAAATACTAGAATAAGCAAATTATATAATTCAGTTTCCCAATACATGATTTATTAATATATCGGTAATATTCCACCATTAACTAATATGTTAAAATATAAAAACAAATAGTTAGCATACATCTTGTTGAATTCTTTCAAGGTTCTCCCTGTGCTTAGGTTGTCATCTAATAGGAATGATTTATAAATTATAAAACATTATTTAACCCTCGTTTTTCTATGTAACAATTACTGATATTAAATACTAACATGTCAATCATTCTTTAATTTTTATAGAACAAGAGGATATTTCAAACATGAAGTTCATAGTGTCTTCAGTGAATAGTTGAGTGAATTTTTTCTAATTACACTTTGTTTAAGAATTTTAAGTAAAATGAAAATATAAAGGCAATATTTACATACCTGATGATATGTCACATTTGGTTGCAATATTCCTCCATATTTGCGTCTTCCAATTAGTATCCACATACTTCTTTTCGCTCGGATCGTACAACACCTTCTCCTCCCTCACACATTCGATTAATAATTCTTCCACATCCATTGCACACTGAACCAAAATAAAAAAATTTGAGAGTCTGCACCGTGAGAACAAGCTGGAAGAAAGGATGACACTGAGGAACAGAGCCAATCAGCGGTGTGGTAGTGGTTAGTAGGTGTGGTGGGGGAAGCGGAGCGTAGCTACAAAACCGAACCTCGGTCGAGGCAAAGCTGAGTGGAGTTGACCCTTGCGACGCCGCTCAACTACGCTCCGCTCCGCTTCGGATCTGGTGGCCACCCTTTCATTAAAAGCATTTGATTCGGTTTTGGAAACTGACTCAGCTCAGCTCAGCTCCGCTTTCGGTGGCCGGTCAGCCTTAGTGAGACGTTCGCTAATCACGAAGTCTTGTCGCCAAAAGACGGACGCAGTGGGTAAAAGAAAAAAAAAAGTTCGTTGCAATTACACACTCCATTCTCTTTGTACATGAATTAAAGTCTGCTATATGTCGGATAGGGATTTCCTTGAGGCCCCTGATAACGTAGTTTATTCTATGATGAATAAATTCCCAGTTTCCGGAAGCTAACTCTACTTAAAATATACAATCGAGGAGGAATATTTTTCTGATGCTTGGTTGGTGGATACAATAATTAATTCTCTTCTAAATCCATTTAAAGAAATAATGTCACGGTCGCGGGACGGTAGACATGTACTTTTTTCCCTTTTCTCATAAGGTGATTATGACCGAGCTGGTGTTTGTCTTTAAACAACAATTAAAACAAATAATATAGTTCCACTCTTTACTTAGTTAATTCTCAATTAAATTGTAAATTCTTTTAAGGTGGATTGGGCGATAAAACTACTACTAATATTATATTGAATGTTAATAAATATATATATTTTGTGTGTTTCTTTTTCTCCTTTTTTATGTTCCATAAAGTTAAACATAAACACATTCAGATACGCCTGTATTACAGCAAAAACATATTTTCAATCTACGTATGAATATTGTTATAACAAGCAGGGTTTCATGAATTTTAATATAAACAGACCACACGTAGTCTCTTGCCCTTTAGATATTTACGCATCCCAAACAGTTGCATAACCTGTCCTATTTATAATGCATGGAAAGGATAAACCCACCCTCCAACCGCGTGTTTGTAGGAGGGATTACTTTTGTGGCTTTTACGTCAACGACAAAACTATGCATAAGTTCTGGTTCATATTTATATTTAAGAAGTAAAAATCTAAACATTACAAACAGATACAATAAGGTAAAAATACAATACCCCGTGTAAAAATGTGTCTTATCGAACTCTGTATAGAAATATTTATATACGTTATTTCTTTACAACAAACTTTTGCACAAAGTACAGAATTGAACTTGTAACCGAAAGGCTTTTTCCTGTCTTGTTAGTTTTGTAATTTATGTATGTTAAACAATTAATTGTCTCATTTTAGTTACTCAATATACGAAGCGTAGAGCAAGTTTAGTAATTAGAGAAATTTGAATCTCTGTTTTTTGACAGTTTTTAGGATACCGAAAAACCTATTTTCAACATGTCGTTCGTTGTCGTTGTGAGTTGAGGTAGGAACATGAAATTTGTCATTAGGGACAATAGCACTATTATAGAGAATCGTATTGAAATTTATTAAAACAAATGAAACATGTCAAAACGGAGATTATGTCTTCAGGAGCTCACTATAATGAGTTCGGGCTTATACAATCCCGAGATAGATTTTTTCACTTAGTATTAGGTTAGGTTAGGTTAGGAATAGAATCTTCCGTCCTTCTTTAATTCTCTTTCTTTTGCACACAGACAACAGATGTTATTATTAGGAGATGGATTCCTGCTATTATCTGTTCAATCTCCCTCCTACACTCTCCCTCTTCTCCTTTCAAATACCTAACAACACATCGAGTTTCGGGTTTCTTTTTGTAGGGTTTATTAACACCATATAAGTTCTTAAATGCACAATGGTCATACATTGTAGTCCAGTCTTCCAAATCTACACATATAGAACTGTCTTTTAATAATTCTGTTGTGCCGATGAGATATAATTATTTCTGTTGGACAACTTTCTAAAAATTCAAGATCAAGCCATTTATTGTGTTTATCAAACTATTGTTTGCAGATCATGTAGAGTAACATGTTTCTTATATAGGCTTGTTCATGGTCGGATATGTGACCTAGCAAAAATCACAAACAATTGTCTGGATAGTCAGCCCCACTACATTAGAGTGTGTCCATTTCCAAAAAATCAGTTTAGCGACATGTTTTCACATATAAGGGGGGGGGGTCTTAAACCGATCTTCCCAATACATTCGAATCCTTGGATAGCCTGAATTCCCCATTAACAAATGTATTCCTATAAGGGTTTTAATTTCCTTCACATTAGTTGGGTTGAAATGACTAACATTATTTTGGATGACATAAAGATTAGTATGGTATACCATTGATTTTATTATTTCAGGCGTAATGTACTTTTCAAAAAAGGAAACAGGACTTGATAGCTCTTCATGTAGACAACTAGGTTCTCCTCCTTCGTATGAATTGAGAGGTGGAGTTTCAAAATCTGTTACCTCTCTCCATTTGATATTCAAATTGTCAGTTCAATGCTCATATTCAAAATATTTTCTTTGGAAATTAGGTAAAGTGTCACATGTATGTACTATCTTTTTCCCTTTTTATGCTGGGCAGTTTTGTTTTACATTCGGTCCCCTTGTTGAAGTATTAACTAAGAAAGAATCAGAACTACTAGCCTTAGGTCCCAGGGCCATTAGATACACTACTTACTAATACTTGCGTAGTTGTAGTGTCATTCTCAGATTCGTCGATCAGTGTTTGGTCAAGAATCTCCACTAAATCTGACTCTTCGCAGTAAGTCATTGGTACCAGATCATCAAACAGGATCTCATTTTTTATATGTATAACTGGCTCGAAATCTGAAAACAAACAGTAGGTTTCAATAGGTTGAACCAGACAATCTAAACAATAGGTTATTAGACTGGAAAATTGGCTTAGGTTATCTAGGTTAGGCTTAGAGTATTGGCTGGGCTACGTTAGGTTAGAAGTTATCATCAAATAAGTACAAAATATTATAGACAAACAGCATTGTACCAATATCTTTTGTATCAAACTTTTGTTTGTATTAAAAATTATTGAAAATAAAACACTTAGGCTTACCTGTATTGAATTTAGCAGCGAAATCTCTTATTTCGACTTCTGTATCATCATCATCATCCAAAAATTCAAATTCAGAAGCATTTCCATACACCTAAGCAATCTAAAATTTCATCAACACTAATTTTTTCTACATCACACCTTAGGCCTGATAAAATATTTAGGCCATATAATATAAGTTAAAACTCAAACCAAACATTTTTGTAAAGTTATGTGAATCTTTTCCTACGTTGTTGATTTTTTTTAAGGTTCCAAGTAACTTCTAAGACCAAGGAAAAATAGGAACATAAATCGATGTCACAGGCCATTTTGATATGTGTGTATCCATGGCAATATTTTAATAATAATAGTTCCCTAGCAACTCAAAAGAGTGTAGCACCATCCAAATATCAAGTTTATAATATATATCCTAGAAATAGGACTTGGTGACTTCTGCTACCTAAAGTCAACTGGGTAACTGCTAGAAAATCAATTAAGCAATGTCCTAGATATAGGACACCGTGACCGAAACGGTTAAAACCTTCGTTTTCTGTTTCTTACATATAGAGAATACTTACACACAGTGTAGAAAAAGTTATATAAGGGTCAAAAATCCATTTCAAGTTTTTTCTCTAGATATATCCGTTTTGAATCCAAACGATACATATATATATATTTAATAATGTCTTCGTATGCAGTGTAATCTTGTAGAAAACACTAAAATATGTGTATATGTATGTCTACCCTCTCTTTCATATTTTCTATCAGGTCTCTTTTGACCAACTCTTGTTCTTTTCCAACCCTGACACAAAGTATTCGATGGCTAGGGCTCTTTATTTTATATTGTTTTCTTCCTTTTTTTTTACAAGGCGATGACCGAAAGATATATCTCTTTTTTTACAAGGACACGGAAGTTTGGAAATCCTGGACACGGAAGTTTGGAAAACCTGAGGTCAACTGTTTTAATCGAGATTACCCTAATGAGCAAGACTCCTTGTTCTACCATTATAATTTAACAGAAAACCTGTGTAACAACTGTTTTAATCTAGCTTATTCTAATGAACATGACCCCTTGATATACCAATACAATTTAACATATCTTACTAAGTTGAAGAAACCAACTGTTGAGTATTTTAAGGGTCTCCCTCTATACATTGTAATACCATTTATTTTTCAAATAATACTGAATGGATTTAACAATATTACACTAATTATTCAAAGGAACATTACACATTTCTTCCACTAAAAGTTCAAATAATGTCTTTTCATAAATCCTTTACAACGACAAAGAAAGAAAAACTACGACAAGTTAGACCTACATCGTATGTTGGAACTGGTTAAGTAATAGGATGGCACCATGACCACGTGTTTTTTTTATCCTCTGAATAAAGTTCTTAATGGTATTCGATCATGGTTTTAACTTTGGTGTTTTGTTTTGTGTTCTCACTTTTATTTATGTAGTAATATAAACCTTTTAAAATTGGACGATATCTTTGTCTTTTTTTTTTAATCTTTTAAACTAAGATGAATGGTTTTCATTAATTTATATTGCTAAAATACACAATGACTTTCCAAACACCCTGTAGGAACTCATTTCAGGTCATTTCATTAAGTTGAAATGAATGAGGCTACGGCAAAGTACAGTGAAAGATTACAGCCATTACGTTATTATGTTCAGTTGAGTTGAGATAATGGAGGCATAGCTCAATAATGCCATTCTGTACTGGGAATAGTCTGTACACAAAATATGACCTTGATACTGGTCATATAAAAACTACGTGAAGAAAACTGGACATTCTTTAACTGATGAAGTTGAAAATTTTTAAATTAGCGATCATGTGAGCAATACTTTTGTGGGTATCGAAATATCATAATTACTTCGTGAGCACTACAGTGCTGGTTTTTTAAAGGTAAAGATCATAGCGAGGCTTGTTCTCTTGCAATTTAGTTTAAGTAATATGGTACAAATATGAATTATTCATTATTTCATCCTCATTAAACTTTTTATTCAAATACTCCAACTACTGAACTCTAGTAATACCATCAGATCTGCACTGCCCTATTAGGCATTAGGATCCTTGATAATTGGGGAACATTAGGATCCTTGACCGGGGGAATCGCGCCACCTTAAGAAAAAAACAATTTTTAACTGATAGGAAAATTTAATATAATACAAAAATATGATGAAACTATTATATATTTAATTAGTTATTCAATCTAATTTTTTTTGCTGCATTGCCCGTCACTCTAAGTATGTTAACGGGCAATGCACTCTAAGTATGTTAATTCAATAAATCCATTAAAAGATTTACTTTATGATACTAGAAAAAATGACTTAATAAGTGGTTGAGCTCATTAAGTTCAGTCTTGAAGCACCTGGCAAAAATCACAAACAATTGGATAGTCAGCCCCACTACATTAGAGTGTGTCCATTTCACACACAATTTACACCTGTACCAAAGTTCATTGAAGCCATATTTTCTACAAACAAGACAGAGCTCAATATCTTTGGAAAGTATGTCAAAATAATCATCGTCACAGACCTTTTTCATCGAAATCCATGTAGTCTGCACTCGAAGATTCATCAAATGTAATAATTCTACAGCTGTAAGTCAGTCTTTTGTTTTTATTGGATGAGATAACACTTGTTTTTATATTTCATGCTACATTTTAATTTTTTACAGAAGCTCCTTTTTCATTGTGTTAGCAGTACCTTCTAAGAGATTCGCTGCTGCTTTCATAGCAGCTAATTCTTTCTTACCCATTTTTAAAATTTTTTTAGATTCACTGTCTTCAAGAACTAACAGGCTATCCAGGATATGCATTCTAAGAACCCCTTGGTTGAAAATATTCTGTGTTCCATACACAGACTTTTCAGCAACGGGACATCAGAGTATCATTTTGTTGGGTACCTGGACATTGCGGAGTTTCAGAAAACGCAAAAGGGGTAAAGAAATCTACAAGTCAAATGGCAGTGACACAGCGTGTTATGGTATCTGATTTTCGTATTGTTCGAAAAATCATTATTTGTTATGTGTTTGTTTATTTATGTTTGTTAACTAGTTTTAGTGTGTTATTGTTGTTTATACTTTATAAATGGTTTTTAGTTTCATTTGTAGTTGTTTTTTAATGTTCAATGTTATGCAAGCGATAATGACTGCAATGGTTTTTCGCCTTAAAACCTTCGTTTTCT
Organism: Aphrophora alni; assembly: GCA_963513935.1. Taxonomy (NCBI): domain Eukaryota; kingdom Metazoa; phylum Arthropoda; class Insecta; order Hemiptera; family Aphrophoridae; genus Aphrophora; species Aphrophora alni. The sequence continues at coordinate 100,395,201 of OY740773.1, read as the reverse complement.
GTTTCTTACATATAGAGAATACTTACACACAGTGAAGAAAAAGTTATATAAGGGTCAAAAATCCATTTCAAGTTTTTTCCCCTAGATATATCCGTTTTGAATCCAAACGATAATTTTTTAAATTTTTTTTAAATAATGTCTTTGTATGCGGTGTAATCTTGTAGAAAACACTAAAATTTGTCTATTGTTACGTAAGAATAAGTTGGAAAAAACATTTTATACAATTTTAAGACATTGTGTAATAGTACTTAGGTTTTGGCTCACTCTGTAAATATGAGGAGATAAATTTTTATGTAAATCATAACCATAGAATAAAGTTTCTTACCTTGTTTCCGTCAAGTAACCGTTTGTCGGCCTCGGTTGAGTATATTTATGTTGTGTCTGAAGATGGGATGAAAGTCCCGAAACGCGTCACTAACACAAAAAAGAGGTCACTTGACGGAAACAAGAAACTTTATTTTAACTAATAGTGAACTGGATACTGAAAATGAATTCATAACCATAGACATTAATGAAAGTAATTTTATGTTAAATTTAATATCGTTTAAAATAATGACATCGACCGCCAAAAAATGGGCGGGGAGCGGAAAAAGGAAGAGAAAGTAATGTGATAGTTTAAGAAAACGAAGTCGAGTTTAATGGGGTTTTATATTTATTGAGGTCCCCTGAATCCAAATACATGGTTTTGGGAAAGAGTCTCAGTAGTATGTAGCCTACGGTGAATTAGAGCTTAAACGCAAGGACCGATTTTAATCAAACTAGATATGTGAATATATTTTTAACTTATCTCGGGAGGTTTTTCGAAGTTTTTTTTTTTAACCCCAATTTTGGTAGGGTAGTTGCCAAAAGAAAAAGACTCAAAATTGTGATTTTCTAAAACGATTACATCAAATTTTGTTGAGGGACAATTGAAGCAAGTTTAGACTCTTTATTTAAAATATAGTTTCAAAGACGGAGTCCGTGGTTCATTTTCACTCTTTGATAACTACTTAACTGACATTTTTGGTAACGATATATTTTGGCTAGTTTTTTATTGGTTGGATGAGTAATAGAGAACGTTTGTGCAGGGTATTTCAATATTACCCTCAGGAGCTTACATATAATGAGTAAGGACGCTGCGATCTCATGGTTCTACACATATACCATGTTATCTTGGATTAGATTCCTCTCATCTTTCTTATCAGTTTTCACTTGACTAACTCTTGTTCTCTTCCAAATATTCAAGAGTTAGAGGTATTTATATTTTTTTTCCTGTTTTTAAAAAAAAATTATTTTATTTAAAAATTTTTTAAAGCTGATGATGACCGAGAGGTTTTTCCCATATAAGCAATGGACAAATTAAATACGTAAAGTACTTTTTGTGCTTGTTTGTTGAATAACTTGCTGTTTTACTTCATACAAATACATACGTTCATTAATTTCCGAAATATTCAGTTAATTTTCGTTGTGTATGTGATTGGGTCAGAAACCAAAAAAATTGCTTCATTTAAAACCAACGTGGCATATTAGAAAGAGCTAATACATTCATCCGCTACAAAAGTATAAAGACATTTGCAAAAGAATCGGACAAATTTGCAAAAGAATCGCTCTTCTCCCCTCTAGTAGCATCAAAAAGCTCTACGATACACAAGTGATGCTCAAAATGTAAACTGTATAAAATACTGTTTTGAATTGTAAACTGAAACGATTGTCACTAAAAGCTTTTATCTGTTAAGTGTGGAACGGCTGTGGAATGTTTAACAATGCTGATCAAAATCTACTTTTAGAGCAATATCATTAATCTAGTTTGGTTTTGGGGCCCAAGTAGGAGCTTCTTTAAAATTAAAATGAACGAAAAAAAGTTGCTTTTTTAATTTTTTAATGTGATATATATATCGGATATTTGTTATTCCCTGCTTTCCCCCCCCTTTTTCCCCTTCTTTCCCCCCCTTTCTCTTCTCCTTCAATAGAATTTGTTTTGAGAATATCTATAAACCAAAATCGGAGACTGTACATTTATCAATGATAATAAATTATATTTTAAATTTTAAAAAAGGTCTGTTAAAATGTAAAAACAGTTTGCAATAGTCTTTCACAAAAGTTTGTGCTCCTTTTGGTTACGTCTATATGTCCAAAATTGCTTATTACAGTATTTTTTAAATGAATTAATCAGTTCATAGGTTGACCATTAACTGTTGATAGATTTATTTGTATTTCCTTCCAGTGGTATTTAATTTTGCATTCTTTTTTTATTATATACAATATACAAGCTTGCATGTTTAAACAAATTAATATTTATATTCCTATAACACAAGCAATAGCATCGTCAAATTAATAGTGCAAGTTTTTAAACAATGTATACAATTTTTTCTACTATACAATCAAATTTGCAATGCTACAAATAAAACTATATATATATATATATATATATATATATATATATATATATATATATATATATATACAGAGTGATTCACGAAGTTATCCCCACACATATACAGCTCATTCTACTAGTAAAAATAATGAAAAAAGTTCATATAAACATAGGTCCGGAATTGCTTCGTAAGCGACTTAAGGCTAGCGAACGATTTCGCTCAAAATTTAGTACCTTGGGTGAAATGAAGACTTCCTTAAACTCTGGGAAGGCAAATGAAGGGCCAAATTCAGAGATTTCTTATAGTTTTTGAGCTGAAAAATAGAATAAAACTGTACCTCCCTTAGTTTTTAAGATATCCCCTGTAAAACACCCGAAATAGGGGTTGAGAAACACTTTTTTTTTTACGTTTTACCTACAATAACGTCGTTAAATAGGTAATAAATACATAAAAAAAGTTTCATAATAATGAAATAAATAAATAAATTTTAAAACAGTATTGACTGTTAAAATTTGTAAATAACAATACCATTTTTAATAAAAATAAGTATTAGCTATTTATAAAATGAAACAAATATGTTTCATTCCTGTTTACTAATCACCAAAATGCAGAATAATTTTTCTAATTAATTTTTTTTCCTTTTTTTCCCCCTAAGTTGACAACATAACAGCTGATCTCTCTGACCGACTCTCTTCTTTTCTTCCAACCCTGATGTTGTTAGAGTATACAAAGGTTTCTTTATTTTAAGCCTTTTCCTTTTTTTATAAGGCGAAGGTTTTTCTCCTAAAAAAAGAAAGAAAAAGATGGTGAAAAATATAAACTTATTAGAATTAATTTTTAGTATTCACGATGGTTTTAAAGCACACTGTACTTGATAACATTTGAACATAGTGTTATTGAACTGCCTATATTTTAATACTCAACTTTAACTTTAACCTTCACGTAACATTTAATTAAAGGTTGTTTTACCATCAAGTTTATTGGCAATTTGGATTGTACTTCTAAAGGTCAATCAACTGTTTAACGATCTATTAAACTGGATGTGCGAAACATTACAAAACAGTAGATTATCTCTGAAACTTCTTCGTTACAAACTTTAGTGTGAACAATTTATAGGAAGACATTTGTGTTTTCAAAGGAATTGGGTGTAGTTTTAATTACATCGTATAGTCAATTTGGGTTAACAACGCGACTACAACAACGTTAGGAATATTAAATTAGTTCATTTTATAAAAAAATATAAAACAGCAATCCTCGTTTACTACTTTTAGTTCCGTTTCCTGACTAGATGAACTACAACGATAAAAACTCAATCCTATTAAATTGAGTTAGGCTGTACGCATTTCCCCTTATTTTTAAACAACGCACTAACCTCAAATACTGAAATTGTTATCCCAGGATCTGTTCAAGCAGAGAAATGAATTGAAATTCCACTGGTAATTTTAGCTTTTCGAGTTTATCTAGGCTCGAGGTTTTCAATTCCTTCGACAGTTTAGAAAGAACCAAATTATCGGAACCACCTTTATAGGATCAACGCTTCCAGAATTATATTTAAATTAGTTCCTCTTTTCTCTGGGAAAACGCAAGCAAAATTTAAGTTAGTGCTTTGTATCTCAAGTTTATGTGTCCTTGGAAGTGCTGTTGATTATGGAATATATCCTTGTCCTTGTAGAATGATGGAAACGTGTGTGTGTGTGTAGATTTAATATCTGAAATAATTCTACACTGCTCTGTTTTAAGTTTTTACTAGTAATTAATATCAAACCGAAAATGAAAAGTTATCTTATTTTTCACCAAACAACCAAATGAAATAAAAAATTTACTTTCTTTTTACAACAACACAAATGATTTTTTTTTCTGTTTTATTTTGAAATTTACAAATTTATCCTTTCTTTTTATTATAACAATCTCATTAGTACTTGAGCAGTTGGTCTTTTTATTTTTGACTTAAATGCTTCATTTCTTATTATCAAATTCTTTTCATACATTCAAAATTTTAAAATTCCTGAACTGACTAATTTATCAGAATTTATTTAATTAGTAATCAGGACTGAGATACTTTATATTGATTTTATGATTTAATATTTAACACCAATTTAATAATCCACATACGTTTTATATGTTTTATACTATATCTGACATAATTCATTCTTTAATAATGATCAAAATTTAAAATTCCCAGGAAAATTAATTACTTTTATATCACTTTGAAATTTACTTTTTCGATTTTTAGAAATATCACTTCTTTTTAAAATTTAAACTTTGGAAAGTCAAACCTTGACTGTCTTGATGATTTCCTGAGAATTACTGCCTCCGTATTGTTCAAGATTATCATTGGATTAATTTGATTTATTTAAAATTGCCACGGATCCACTTTGACTGAACAACCACTACTAGTTCCCTTCACTGATTTTAATTTTAAATTTAATTAAGTTTCAATAATTATATTTTGACTTTATTGGCATTCTTTTAGAAAATTTAGACTTTAAAAAAAAAATTATTACAGGGTATCGATTTTTAAAATTGGGATTTTGATCAGCGTGGATTCCGGTTAGTACATTTTCAGAATTTTCTTTTACTCATTTTCTCAGGCCTTCATTTATAGCCTGAAAATTCCCAATTCTCGTACTAATTTTTTTTCCTTGTAGAGAACATGGAGAATATTCTGTATTAATTATTACTTTTTGTATTTATTCGTCGCAATCCTAGATCTGGCTTTAAGTTGGTTACACAGGTTCCTCCCTCTTTGACGTCACGATCCGGTAGAGTTTGTCTTCTAGCAAAATGTAACCTGTATCTGCAAAATCTTCTATTGTTTTTCTAAAGTCTTTCAGCATCTTTTCTTCAAGCTATCTCACTTTGAGTTAGCTTATGTTGTAAGTCTTCGCTAGGCCTTCACGTACAACCTCGAACGTCTCTAGGCAATCCTATGCATGCGTAATCGTCGATCTAATTCTTAACGTAGGTCCCATTATCTAACTTTGCCAATTTAACAAAATTTTTTCACAAAATTAGTTAGTTTTGTAGCGCACTGTATTTGAGTCCAGTAGCCTCAACAGAATTTTTGTCCGTTAATCGGAACACTCTTTTATACCCACCTTTTTTTCACACCTCCGCATTTCACACTTTGTTGTTAATTAATTTGCCTGGGATTGACAAACATGTTTAATACTTGTTTTTAAACTTTATTCTAGGATTTGAACTGCTTATCATTTTTATTTACCACACTAAGGTGAAAAAACCATATCCCACATCATAGTCTTGCACCACCCTGCGGAGGATTGTATCTTTTCATTCAGAGTTCAATTCCGTCCGTTATGAGTGACTAACATTGCCAAAGAGTGTCAAATTTATGAACAACTCAACAACTCCTTCGTCACAACTTCCAATACATGATAGTTCTTTCGCAGAAGATTTTGGTGCTGATGCTTTAAGCTACACAAGTAACATGAAATCGTGATAATTTTTCAACTAAACGTTTTTCGAACCAGAATTCCAAGTGCTACAAAGAAGTTAGATATTTTATTACATGCTTGTTGAGATTTATACGAATCAAAATATCTGGCAGCGAAAGACAATGACTTCCATTTATGGAATATAAATGACTATTGTTGGGGTCAACATATTTGGATTACATCACTGTCAAGCTTTTTTTTTATACTAGTTAGGAGGTGTGTTCCTTTTTTTTACTCCTTTGCATTAAATTTAGCGACCTTTTTAATGGCTCTTTTGAACATGAGTAGGTTGGCCATTTCCCTACAAATTGAAAGGAACAAATTTGATTAAAAAATTCTAATATATTTTTAAACTAATGCTTCGCGACTGTGAAATTTGTCCTCCGTTCTTGTCGTCCAATTGGGAAACATCTAATGACGTTCACATGTGTAACACGTGTGGTTTCATTTCCTCCACATCCTTTTCACCTGCAATATCTGTTCCAGTGACTTCATGCATACTTCCTGAAATAGCAACATTAATGCAACGAATAGCTATGAATGCCTTCATACAGTCGTGATCCAAGCTTCAACGGCAAGAAGTTCGTTATACCTCCAAAATTTCTTATCTTAAAGTTCACAGCTCCTTCGTCAAGTACGTGCATCGCGATCATTGGATAAATAATCATTCTGCACATCTTGACGCCATATATACATATGGCCTGTGTTATACATATGTTCCACAAAATATGCACTGTTTCAGAAGAACTGAAATGGTGACCAACACTACGATGTACTCTCAGCTGAATTATGTGTTAATTACCGCACCGACTTTGTGTTTCCTTAAATAGCGTTCGATATGTGTATGTCTTAACATAGGTTTTGTACCACTGTAACACACTGTTGTATTTTCATTACTATCAACCAGTTGCTCCAGTTCAATGTTTATGTCGTCTGCTCTCCGTTTCTACACTCAGTATTAGTTCAGATTCTCTGAGCACCACAGTATATTATAATATATATTTTCCACCCTTAAACATACAATCCATTTTCTCACTTGTCATCAGATCATCGGTCACATCACCTGGAACAGAATTTAAAATATATGTTTTTCGACATTGGTGTTCAGCATAATGTAAATGTTAAGGCAGAAAGTTATTTTATCATCAAGATAATTCGGTGTTAGTATATCCTGCATGTTATATACACGAATAATGGTGGATATATGATTTTTTTAAACCATCTCGCCCGAAATCTTGAATATTAAAATTTTCTCAAGTGTGTCATAGTGGCACTGGTGATTTTCATTTTGTATGCCTTGAAGAAACAGAAATCATCAAAACATATCGGGTGGACCACTTACTCCCTGGTTCATTTTAAATTTTCATTTAATATAATGAAAATGTTACCACAAGAATTGTTTCGACATACACTTTAATACACATATGGAACGCTATTTTAGGAAACACAAAGTGGGTATGGAGTTGAACCTAAGAGAGTAGGTCGTAATGTTGGTTCGCCTTTCAGTTTTTTGTGGTTAAAATTGTACCACAGATATGACTCAAAGAATCCAAGTCGATGGCGACAAGTGATAATGTGCAGATCCTTTATCCAGTTTTATTACTTACAAAAAAATTTTTTTTAGCTGTTCGCGATGCATGTACCGATGAAGAAGCTGAAAAGTTTGAATTTCTGGAGTTATAAGTAACTTAGGATATCACGACAACTGGGTGAAGAAATTCGTTCCATTAAAGCTGATGTCTCAGGAAGTTTGCACAAAGTCACTGAAACAGACATTCCAAGTGAAAAGGTTGTAGAGGAAAGAAAGCAAACATGTTACACACGTGGTCAATAAATGTCTGTACGACAAGAATAGAGGAACAATTCACAGCCGCAAAACATTAGTTTAACAATCATTAGAATTTTTTATCCAAAATTTACTCGTTTCATATTGGCCAACCTACTCGTGTTCAAGGCAGCTGCAGCTTGAATTCTTCTAAATTGATTGCAAAGGAGTCGAGAACATACCTCCTAACTAGTATAAAATAAAGCTTGATAGTGATGTAATCCAAATATGTTGACCCCAACAATAGTCATTTATATTCCATAAATGGAAGTCATTGTCTTTCGCTGCCAGATATTTTGATTCATATAAATCTCAACAATCATGTAATAAAATATCCAACTTCTTTGTTGCACTTGGAATTCTGGTTCGAGAAACGTATAGTTGAAAAATTATCACGATTTCATGTTACTTGTAGCTTAAAGCATCAGCACCAAAATCTTCTGCGAAAGAACTGCTATGCATTGGAAGTTGTGACGAAGGCGTTGTTAAAGTTGTTCATAAATTTGACACTCTTTGACAATGTTAGTCACTCATAATGGACAAAATTGAACTCTGAATGAAAAGGCACAATCCTTCGCAGGGTGGTGCAGACTAAGAGTATGTTGGCGTTCCCTTGGGGTCTTCAATCAAACATTCGCAACACTGTAAACTATCATTCATATAGTCTACCCACACGTTTAACCTACATTATAGTTACACTTTTCAATAAAGCCCTAAATTGTGTGTATGTCAGATTTGTCCTACCCTATTCTGTTCAGTGCGAAGTTGGGGAATAAAGCTGAGATCATTGATTCGTTTTCGATATCATTATTGCAGAGTAGTCTTTTACAGCACTGTAATATTGTATTGAGTTATCTATTTCATTTGTTTTAATTTCTTACTGACTCGTTACAGCCCTGTAATATTGGTTTATTATGATTGCTAATTGTATTTAGTTAACTTGCTGCAGGGCCACCGTACAGTCTTGTAACATGTTATGCTGTTGTTTATTTACGATTCTTACTAGTTTTTTAGTCTTGTTATTGTTTTTTAAATTTCATGTTATCGGTTTTTGTTTTATTTGTACTTTTCTAATGTGGAACATCTTATGTTCAATATTGTGATGGCGATGATGACTGCAATGTTTATGTGCCTTAAAACAAAAAACAATAAGAAAAATGTTCACCATATTTCGTTAAGCCTTAGTTTCATTATCAAGGCAGCATTATGTTGTCTAGTAACACGTGTTATTGAAATCTTCCTTTTCAACAATCTTATACATCTCCCTCAGGCAAAGCATCTACTTGCCAAATTTTTTGAAGGCGAAAATGACTGAAATGGTTTTCGCCTTAAAATTAAAAAAAAAAAAAATAAATATTGCTGTGAAACTTAGTGTTTAGCAATACAAAGGGAAAGCCTTCATTGTTCTTTTATTGATCCTCAGAGAAGTACGGTATACAGGTAGAGTACACACTTAAGTGCAAATGTCACATGACAAGATTGTTTCTCTCGTCACTGTAACTTCATTCTTCCCCCTTACCCTGTGTTATGTCAAATTATAAATGCAGTATATTCACGTGATAGTTTATATTTAGATATTTGCACGAGCGGTATTTGGTAATCTAAAACTAGTTGATTTTTTTTAAATTTTCCTCTCTTCTGTTTTTTTATTTTTGTTTTTCAAGTCGGATATTTCTTTTTCAATGTAAAACGAGGTCTGAGTTGTTGGAACGTAATTATACTTCCAATGAATATAATTTTATTATTTCCTTCAGCAGACAATAAAGTACACGACGTAAATTTACTTTATTAAAATTTTAAACTCCTTATGGGTTGACTTGGCAAGTACGGGGTTTTTAATCCCGTTGTACCCTAGTCTACAACTTTCTTAGCGTAGACTTGTGAAGCTCTCTTTTGTGCTTCCTATCGGATGTCTCTTGACCAGTTTTTTATTCTTTTCCGACCATGAGTATCTATAGGCTAGGGCTCCTTATTTCACACTCTAATCTTACTCTTAAAAGTCTCTTTCGGACCAAGATAAGCGAGTATCCGTCAAATTCATTTTGAAAATTGAATAAAAATAAAGTTGAGCCAAATAAAGTGTTTTTCATTACTGTTGAGACCGAAGGTTCTTGGTGGAATTCCATAATAAAAACACAATTTTTATTTTGTAACTTCTACATTTTCTTACTCTTGCCGACCAATGGTTTCGCCTGCTAAGTTTTTTTCGTAATTGAAAAAAAGTGAAATTAAAAATTTCTGAATTTTTAGAATGTTTCCTGGACAATGACCTTAGGAACAATACAGAATGGGAAAACCAGTTCATTGTTTTAGGTACAGACAATTTTTAAAGGTTTTCCTAAGGGAGAATTATTCAAATGTAATTGATAATTTAAAACTAAATTAGGATTATAGTACCTTATTCTTTTAACTTCTAAGTTCTCCAAAGCATTCTAACATTTACGACCTTGATTATAGTTCATATTCTCTATTTAATCGACATCTCCAGTACTGGTTGTATATGCGGATATTGTTTAGTTTGCTGTTGTCTAAAGTTGGTAAGAAAAATCTGAATTTTGAGCCTTGATTTTGTGACAATTTAGATTCTAGAATTTCTGTTGGTTTGGTATTTGGTTTTGTGTATGGATCTGTTTGAAAATAGAGTTATATAGAGGGCTTCGTGAACCTGGGTGTGAGGGGCTGTAGTGGCGAGTGGGGAGCCGAGCGCGGGAGGGGAAGTTGCCGTACCGTTCAGCTACTAATCTGACTAAAGACATTTCTCGGTATTTGTTCTCTGGAGTTGTACGATCATATTAATGTAGGTTAATAAAGGGTTCCATAACAGAAATGAATATTTTCAATAAATATCTAACTTATTACTTCGTTAAGTGAAATATGATATGTTTATCAACGGCTGATAGAATATTTCATTAGAATCTCTATATTAAAATATAGAGTATTTTTAATACTCTAAAAATTACTTCATTACTATTGGCTCTTAATATCAAATACTATATTGGCTATTAAAACGTAAAGGCGTTTAAAATAACTTGAAAACCTACAGATTTTTTTTTTCACAATAGATAAACATGATTAAATTGTATTTAACACCTGCTTTCATAATCCCAAACTCCCACAATAACACACCATTCATGTAATACAAGAAAAAATCAAAATACAGTAAAAATGTTAACTTACCGATGCCTCTATAAACATTCAACACCGATCATTGCCCCCTCACTCTCGTCGCCGCTGAAGTCCGCATCGGGGTCGTCTATGTTCTCGCTGTCACTGTCGCTGTCATCTTGCAAATTAATAACAAATCTTTCTGTTATATCATCAACAGCTGCCTCGTTGATCATCTATCTGTCCTCAATGTCCCAAGCATGTTTGCATCTTTTTCTCCCTTCTTCGGGTGTTATTAGGACAATTTTTTTCCTTTACGAGTTCAATGCAATTATTTAATTTGAATGTGGTGTTTTCCGAAGCGACATAATTTTTTAGAAGTGCCCATATCATTTTTATGGTGTTAAGGTCGGGGTGGTAAGGTGGAAGTCGTAAAACAGAGTGATTATGTGTGGCTAAAATTGCATCTATGGATAACATTTTGTTGGGACTTTTGTGTAGGTTAATTAATTGTTAATGGTAAAGTTCTGGTTTCAGCATGTTTTCATTGAATGGAATGTAGTGTTTTATTAGCCAGTCAATCTTTCTTTTTCTTGAATTGCTGTTAGGCGCTGGGTTGACTTGTTTATTGTGATAGGAAGCGTTGTCAACAACCACAACACTTCTGGGCGGGGGATTTGGTTGAGTTTTTCTGTGAGCCATTTCTTGTAGTTAGAAAAATTCATGGCGTCGTGGTAATCTCTAGTTTTTTGGCCAGATTTATAAATCAAACACGCGTTCTAAAAAAAAAAAAAAAAAAAAACCCTTTTCATTTCCGGCGTGCACTATTATGGCATACTGACCCTTAGATATTGGCGTTAAAAGGCCACCATTACTATTGTCACTCCAAGAATGCGATTTGGTATGTGATGCGTGAACATATGTTTCATCCGTGTATACGATAGGCTGGCCCTCCCTTCGGTACTGTTTTATACTCCTTATAAAGCGCACCCTTTGTTCACGGATTTCGTGTTTTTCAACTAAAACTGTTATCTTGCGATTTTCTCCACTTAAATTTTAGCCGTTTCAAAACTTGTCTTGACTCCAAACGCTGCCTCTAAATCCCATTTTTTCCCCTAACAACCGGTAGCAATGATTTTAACGTTGGCCTTTGTCCTTCATTTACATGAAATTCATGTACTGTTCTACGAATGACGGTTTTTTTCAAAATTATCAATTGATGTTTTTTATTCACCTTCTTCCATTTCTTCCTTGGAGTTGAAAACGTTGGTTGTCGTGGAGACTTAGGAGTTTTATTTTCCTTCAGGATTCTCTGGATGCTGCTCCTTGAAATCCCTGTTGCTTCTGCCACTCGTTTCAGTAAAATTGGCCCCTCCTGAGCTTCTCTTTTCATAAAATGGTATAAATTGCAAAGAATTTCCCTTGCCTGACTATGCAAAACTTTACCACCTACGGTTTTTCTTCTATTAAATTTCGTCCATGATTGTATTGAATAAAATTAACAGTTTACTATTATTATACTAACTATTGTTGTATTAACGAAATATATAAAACATATCAAAACGGTCACTTCCGGTGCACAAGTCACTTTCCATTCACTCACACATAAATCATAGAACGAAACTATGGCCTAAACATACCTATCACTAAACGAGCAGGCACAATACCCCCACCCATGAATAACCGGTTATAAACAACTGTCTCCAACCAACCTCAGGCTTCACGAAGAACGCACGAGCTCTAGCTCTAGCTCAGTTCATTTTTTTTATTTATCAATTTTGTTATCACTAAAAGTCCGCTAGAATAATCTGCAAGAAAAGATTTTGAAATTATAAAATTTGCAGTCTAACTATTTTATGTACAGATGTGGCATCGCGAGTTATATTACCTGGATCTCTACACCTTTCTTCGTGTAGTCTTTGGGTTAGATCCCTCTTTTTCTAACAGGTTACATTGTTATAATACGTTTAAGTTCAAATTTAAAGCAACGCCTTTGAAATCTATTCAATAAATATACACGAATAACTTTTATAACTTATCAGATATAATGAACTGAAACTGAATAAAAGTTTCGTATAAAAAAAGTATAGAGATTTGGAAAGCGTAATCTGTGGCAAGTATTGGTAGATTGAGGAAAGGATTGGAAAAAGAGCTGGAGGTGATGTTTAGAGATTGCGTCATCCCCTTGTGTATTGAATAACCTCAATACAATTAGGCCAATTCTAGGGTTGGATATATTCTCAGGGGTGCTTGAAATGTTATACAATTTCTGAAATGGTTATTTTATTAATTATATAATGAACTAATTTTGTCTTTTATTTAGCCTTTCAAGAACCTGTAATTTATACGCCCTTCTTTTGTTTTCTTTCTTTAACTCTCTCTCTCTCTCTCTCTCTCTCTCTCTCTCTCTCTCTCTCTCTCTCTCTCTCTCTCTCTCTCTCTCTCTCTCTCTCTCTCCTTACTTTATTTTTATTTCTTCGTCTTGACCTTTTAACCAACTGTTGTTCTCTTCTAACCTGACGTTATTAGATTATTCGAAGGCTATAGGTCTCTTTTCTTGTATACCTTGTGTACTCTAAGGGGTAGTGAATGCAGGTGTGGCGAACCCGACGATCCTTGCCGGATCCTACACTTTTCTCCATGTACTCCTAGGTTAGATCTATCTCTTTCATCTTTCCTATCAGGTCTGTCTTGGCCAACTCTTGTTCTCCTCCGGCCCTGACGCTATTAATGTATTCGAGGGCAAGGGGTCCTAATTTTATCCTATTTTTTTAAGACGGTGATGATGTCCGAAAGTTTTTTGCATTTAGACAAGTAAAAAACTCTCATTGGTTCGCTATAGTGGGTACGGGCTGGCAATCCTTAACCTTGTTGAACCTGTACTTTTTTCATGACATTCCACTCTTTCATCTTTCTTATCTGTATATCTTGACCAACTTTTGTTCTTTTAGACCCTGACGTTAATAAAGTATTCAAAGGTTAAGAGGTCTTTATTTTATTTTTCGCCTTTTTTTATGAGACTATGTCGACCTTAAGATTTTTCGCCCTTAAACAAAAAAGATAGGGAAACAGATAAAAAAGTTCTCACAGCCTTTATCTCCTAAACATTTTTTTATAAATGTATGAATATAAAATCATATTAAAAAATGATATTCCGTTGAATCCTGTCATTTAAACAACCCTTTTTTTATATATATATATATTCAAGCTATAGAAATTCTGTTTAGTAAATATAATATAAAGTATAATACGCGTTTGGGCACCGTAATGCCATCTTCAGTTATTAGTTCACTCTCGGGTTTATATAGTTTTAAACATACATATATAAAATACACAAACATATACATTACTGACGGACAGCACTATACATACAATTTACACACATCTGGTTGAATTGAAGTTTAAATTTTGACTATCACTACCGTATCATAAAGCTGTATTTTTTACACATATGCAGTGATGTTTGTGTCAAAATTTGAGTTATGTGTGGGTCATTACATAACATTCTTGTTCTGCAAAAAACAATTTTGTAAGTTCTTATGGACCAAATGTGTTTCAAACCGTGCCTTGAATGGTCTGCTCTATGTAATTTGACCAATAGATTTATTCAATTAACGTTTGTTTCTGTTATTAAACTTATATACTTTTCTAACACTTTGTATATTGAACGTTGTGTGGAAAAGAGGGGACTCTAGGTCCTTAATTCGCTCCATAAAATGTTTCCTTTATTTGGTTTTAATCTTTACGTCTAGTTGTTATCAATTCCCTGTTTACTTGGTAATTTGAAAATGAAAAGGTTACTAACAAACATTTTCCCTTTTCAAATTACGAAGTAAACAGGATAACGAGTGATAACAAGTATATGGTAAAGAAAACAGACAAATTGTTTATATAAAAAAAAGTGACAAAGTTGTGCGCCATTTTGAAACATACAGCGTTGCACAGGTCTCGGTTATTTTCCCATCGCATTGTTCAACTTTGAACCATAGAGATAGAAGATGGAATGTGTAAATTCTATTTTTTGATAACTTTTCTAGACTGTTCTTCGCACTTAAATGAATTCCGGGTGTACAAGTTTAACTTTTTAAACTTGCAAGGAAATGAGAAAATGCAAATTTATAATAGAAGAGTTAGAAAACTCACAACAAAACTTACGATTGATTTTGACAAAGTTATTTGTATATCTCAAGTTTTAGAGAATTTCGTTAAAAGACGTAACGCTACTGTGTTTCTCGAGTTACATTCCTAGGTCTCGTACGAAAACCTTTTGTGTAATTTGTTTCTAAAAGCATTTTTTTTTTTTTCTAATTCCAATATATATACGTTAAAATTCTATCTTTCATAAGTAGTTGCTGGGTCCTTTTACAGCCTTGTAGTATTTGTTTTTAGTTATTAATTATAATTTATCGTAGTTTGTAATTGTAATTTTTAACTTATTGCAGGGGCATTTTACAGCCTTGTAATATATTATTTTGTTGTTTATTTTGTTAGGTATCTAGATTTTGTATTGTTATTGTTTTAAATGTTTTATTTCTAGGAGTTTAAGGTAAAGCATCTTCTTGCCAAATTTTTTGAAGGTGATAATGACTGAAATGGTTTTTCGCCTTAAACCCCTCTCCCCAAAATTACTAATCCCGTTTTATATTTTATTTTCTGAGGAGTTCCATTAAAAGGTTCTTCTTAGTTGGCTGGGGGGAAATCGCAGTTTTCCTCGTGTTTCAAAATGGTACAAACAAAGCCTTGATGAACTCTTTTTTACTTTTCGTTGTGCGTGTAAATGATTTTGAAATTCTTTGTCAAAATGTCGTCTTAAAAATATAAAAGAATTTTAGGGTCCGTAGGTAAAACCAAAAACCCTTAGCTGTCTGTCCGTAAGTCGCAATTCGTCTACACAGGGAAGACGATAAATTAATATGGCTTTCATTCAAACTATGCATTTTATTCTTTGTATTGTTCCATATATAGGAAAAAACTTCGACTTATATAAAATTTAATAAAAAGTAATATGTTTATTTTGTGTGTTTATTTTATAAGTCTATATTAATAATTTCTAGCAACTGTCTTTAAAGTAATCACTTTGGCTTCTGGGCTTCTTTTTGTGTTCTTGCTGTGGCTAGTTGTTCTAACAACACCAGACGTTGCAGTTCAAGAATTGAAAGACCGCGAGTCTCATCTGTTTCATATTTGTCCGCTAACATTTTTTTTTTCTTTTTGGTTTTTCTTTTTTATCAAATATATTTGAAGCAGAATCAAAAATTTCGGGACTTTGTTGAATCTCTTTGTCAGTAGGTCTAATATTTTGTTGCATAGGACTAGTTGCTCGAAATTCCAAAGCCCCTGTAAGAAAAATCAAATTTACAATAATTACTTTTCCATGAATAATTTTAGGTCGGTAGGCCTATTATTAAAATTTATAATACTGCATAGGCATAATGAAAATAAACTAAAGGAACATTTAGAAAATAATGTTTTTTCTAGTTTATTATTTATAGTTTGCTATTAGGCCTAGTAGTAAATAAATTACACCTACCTGGAGTTTGAACTATAGTAGGGTTAGAATCGGCTTGCATCAACTCCATTAATATCTTTTCCCATGAATTCAACTTAATAGGCCTGTTTCCAGTTTTATTTCTGTCGGTTTTTATCTTCAATCGACTTTTCATATTGTTTATTTTTTCTGTATTTGCTTTGAGGTTTACCAAAATTTTGTTGGTAAACACTAGTGAGATTTTTTAGCGCCTCATTCTTTTTATACATGATTGTAGGCACTTGAGTTTTTATACATGATTGTAGGCACTTGAGATTTTTCTAAGAGCTCTGGATACTTTTTCAGAGTTTTTGCAAAAAAAGTAACGAACTATTTTCAGACACATTACCTTTACCATGTTCAGAATCACAGTCGAAGTCTGAATTTTCTAGAACTGGACAGTTTCATTTATTAGTAATAATTATTATTTATTAGTAATAATAAATTTGTTTTAGTAATTATTCTTATAAAACAGAGACTCAGTACTCAAATTTTCGAACATAACCTATCATAATCATAACCTTTATGCTTTATATTATTTTATAGTTGTAATCAACTGTTTGATATAAATATCTCTTTGTTGAAATAAATGCTCAGTTTTCTTGAGTAAAATGTATGAGTATAAGGTGTGAGTGTAAGGTAATGGTTATTCATATTAAAATGAGCGTTTGCTTATACTCAGACATTTTACTTGAGAGCAAAAGCTTTTACTCAGTGCTCATACTCACGAGTATTTGCTCTAGTTTTATTCATACGGCCCAATGTGACAAACTTTAAGTGATGATTATATGATTCAAATTCTACCCCCCCCGGAAAGTAAGTCTAGCTTTTGAAATTATTAAGATCAAGTTTGAAATTTCTAATGCTGAATATCTTTAAAACCATCAACTTTACAAATACTGTAATTAGCCGTCATTTTGAAAATGTATACGATATAGTTTTGATTTCTGGTACACTGGAAAACTGTTTCATTAAAAATGTGTCTTCCAAATTTCGACTCCTCGATATCTTAATAATTTCAAAACCTATATTTTCAAAAAAAAACACAAAATGCCTGACATATGGAAAACGAATCGTTTGACCCATATGAAACCACCACTTAGTTTGACACGACATTTTCTAAACACTATATTCATTTTAATATGTAAAACCCTCAGTAATATATATATAGTTGGATGTTCAGTATCCTTAATCTAGTCTTGAGTTAAATCCATTCTTTACTATCAGGTATCTCTCTCTCTCTCTCTCTCTCTCTCTCTCTCTCTCTCTCTCTCTCTCTCTCTCTCTCTCTCTCTCTCTCTCTCTCTCTCTCTCTCTATTTTTTTTTTTTTAATAATTGGGGTTGGTTGATAATACGTGTGGCACTTTATGTGTCTCACTTGTTATACTTTTTTTATCAATAGTTGAGGTTCATTTCAATACCACTTTGATATTGTTATTATTTTTTAACATTGAGTAGGTTTTTGCCTTTAAACAACAAGCAATTCTACCTTGGTGCAATCTGACAAAGAAGCACTCGTTTTAAATTGATTTTTAAACATAACCTCAAACAATTAATCAGATGAGAATAAGATTTATAACAGAACATTTATTGTTGCATGATATTTGATGAGGGAAATATTTCCCTTGATTTTTTGACTTTCGCTCGTACAAATAACTTTGACAAACTGAATGGGAAGTTCCATTTACATTTTGTAACTTGTACAAACTTTACAGCAATACTTGTAATATTTACAGTTAGCAGTTTCCCATTTCCTCACAATGTTTAAATGAAAGTTAAACTTATATGCATGGAATTCACTGAAGTGGGAAGAACAGTCTAAAAACTTATCAAACTTTATGTGGCTTCAAAAGGGAAAGAATGTGAAACTTCTATGTTGTAACTCTATGGCAGAAAGTTGAACAATGCGATGAGAAAATATCGAAGTTTACAGAGAGCTTGGCATTTCTGAGCAACGTTATATGTTTCAATCAAATTGTTAATAAATGGTCCATAAACTTTCTCAAGTACGATTTTAATACAAAATATATTTGTCATATATAGTTTTACATGTAAGTTAACTTTGTTATTCGGTTCCCTGGTTACGGTGACTTAACTTTTGCTGTTCGTTAAATTTTACCTTCACTATTTCTGACATCGAGTAGTGGTTGAACTTTCCATTTATGTTTATACTTTGTTGTTCTTTCTTTCCTTATTTGTTCTCTTTTTTCAAACAATACTTTATTTTTATTTATTTTTGAAACTCGACCTCATGCTAAGACGTTTATTGCTTCAATTAGAATTCTGTCGTAAATATTTTACTACATGATTTCTATTTTTAAATGTTAATTTTAAGATAACCTACAAAATTAAATTTAATTTACCACCTTAAACTGTACAATAATTATATATTTATTTACCTTGTTAGTGATGATTTGTTTCAGGTATGTGTTTGAAAATAAGTCCTTTTGAAGCTTGATATCTGCAAAAAAGGTATTTTTGAAATCATACTTTTTTTTATTTTAATATTACTATTGGATACCTCGATTTTGGGAGACAATGCTCAGATCGATAAGTTGTTTTTCTTTTTTCATCGCCAGAATATTTTATGTGAAATTTTAATGAGGTTCGATTGTTGCAGTACCCATTTACACCATTGAAATATTACATTTTGTTGGTTATTGAA
The DNA here is from genome assembly GCA_963513935.1 of Aphrophora alni. Lineage (NCBI taxonomy): Eukaryota > Metazoa > Arthropoda > Insecta > Hemiptera > Aphrophoridae > Aphrophora > Aphrophora alni. The sequence continues at coordinate 100,376,269 of OY740773.1, read as the reverse complement.
TTTTATCATTGTTAACTCGTTGCAGGGCTTCTTTACATCCCTATAATATATTATTTTATTTATTCATTTTTTCAAAGTTTATCATTGCTGATGAATTCATTGTCTTTAATTTTATATGTCATTTAGTTGTCATTTGTTTTTTAGCTGACAGCCATAGTTTTTGCTTAAAAAAAATAAAAATAAATAATAATAAAAAGCGACACCCATGTACAGGTAAAATTTATAAACCACGAAATCATTTTGTGGAAAACATTATAGTGCAACTACTGCTTGGAAGCAGTTTATACATCAAATTCAATGCCTCTTTACAGCTTATATAACGTGTTATGTTATTGTTTATTCACAGTTGTTAACTCGTTTTAGTTTTGTTTTTGTTGTTTAAGTTTTATATTATTGTTTTTGTTTTATTTGTATTATAATGTGGTGCATTATAAACCCATTTTTTGAAGGCGATGATAACTGAAATGGTTTTTCGCGTTACAAAAACAAAACTAAATACATCGAAATTAGTTGTCTAGCTTGATCGGAAAAGAGGTTAAATCTTTTGGTAGAAAATAAATCAGACCTCTGAATGTATCTAGGGGTCTTTTTGACCCAATGACACACTTGTATATATCTGAATGTAAATTTACATATGCAATATTCTATTTGACTTTGACATGACGTTCACGGAAACTTTCGTAGATTTCTCAAAGGGTCACAGTAATTACATATCTTAGTGGCTTATTTCTTGTGATTACGGACTGGACAATACTGAGGAATTCTAGCTGTATCTGCACCTTTTTTTATATAGTCTTGGGTTAAATTTCCCTAGCGCTTTTATCTATCCATCAGGTCTTGACCAATTTTTGTTCTTTTCTTTTCCAACACTGATGCTATTAGTGTATTCGTATATTAGAACACTATTAGGATCAACAAGATAGATTCTAACTTACCACGTTAAAGTAGTACAACACTGATGCTATTAGAGCAGCGGTTCCCAAACTTTTTTGATGGCGTACCACCTAATATGAAGTCCTCCTTTCATGTACCACCAGTATAAAAATGATTAATCATCATTCCATTGCCAACATAGTAAAGTTTGTAAATAATAATTAAAAAATAACATTTAGCCTTTTAAGTACTTTACTTTAAAACAATGTTTATTTAGTTCTTTGCAGTTAGTTGTAAATAAATTAGTTAAAATTAAACTTTTCATAGTTATAACCAATGCTTATTTTGAAATAAAAATTAGGATGAAAGAATATAAATAAACTTTAAGGTGTAGAACAAAACTGTATTTGTAAAACAATACAACAAATTCAAACATAAGTACACACAAGTTAATGAGAAGGATGAGCTTGTAGCGATTTGCTTAAAGTTGCAATGTCTGGTTTTATTGGGCTTAGCTTCAAACGCAAGTCATTTTCAACACAAGCCAGCCTATTTCTGTATTTGTTTTTAAGGTAACAAAGAGAAGAAAACGCAGCTTCACATAAGTAGGATGTTGAAAATGGGAGTAAAAACTTGACTGCTCGGTTGGCGATTTCACCGTAGTCTTGGCGTCGTTGAATCCAAAAGTCAATCAGGGTAGCTTTATCAAAAACTTCCTTCAAATCTGAGTCACAATTTAATTCGAACAGTTGATCTTTTTCGGCTAATGAGAGATTCTCTGGGATTGTCATTTTCTTAATGTCACTAAACGGGGTTTTCATCCACAAATGTTCTTTATAGTTTTCTGGGAAGTAAATGCTCAAGTTTTCCTTCAAAATGTTACAATGGTCACTGATATCACTAAGAACTGTCTTACTAAGTGAAAGCTCATTTTCTTCAACAAAAGTGCTGAGAGAAGGAAAAAACGAAACCTTGCTTTTCTTGGCTTCATCATCTGCAAAGGTGATTTTTTGTTTCAAGGCATTAATTTTGTCACACACTCGAAACGGGGTATTAGAAGTACCTTGAAAACTCATGTTCACATCATTGAGTTTTGAAAAAATGTCTGCTAAGTAAGCCAGTCGACACAGCCATAGTTCATCAGTAAAACGACTTCGTAGCTCAAAATCAGAATCTGTTAAAAAAATCAATATCTCGTGACGTAACTCAAAAACGCGAGTCAGCATCTTTCCTCTTGAAAGCCACCTAACTTCTGTGTGGAGCAGTAGTTGTTTATGAATACTGTCCATTTCTTGACATAAGTTGCGAAAAAGGCGTGAATTCAAGGCTCTGCTCTTAATAAAATTCACTGTCTTTACAGCCTCGTTCAAAACAGTTTTTAGTTGTGCTGGACAGCGTTTTGTTACAAGCGCTTCTCTGTGAAGGCTGCAGTGAATATGTTGTGCCTCCGGAGCTTCTTTTTTTATTTTAGTTACCAATCCACTATGAGCTCCTGTCATGGCTCTCGCACCATCCGTGCATATACCAACACATTTCTTCCAATCCATTCCATTCCTGAGCACAAATTCATTTACTTTATAAAATATGTCTTCTCCAGTAGTATGAGCTGAAAGAGTTTCACAAAATAACATATCTTCACCAACTGAGTATTTTTCTTCATAGCGAACATAACATAACAGTTGAGCCAAATTTGCGACATCTGTTGTTTCGTCCACTTGTATCGCAAAGTATTTACTAGTCTACTGTTCACTTTCTTGAGTAAAATGTCTTTTACATTTAAAGCCATATTAGATATTCTTCTTGAAACAGTATTATCAGACAAGGAAACCACATCGAGCTGTTTTCCCTCTTTATCACCTATAATTGTGGAAACAAGGTCTTTAGCTGCTGGCAAAATTAGAGTCTCTCCAATAGTATGAGGTTTTAGTTCTTGTGCTATTCTCAGACTAACCTTGTATGAAGCTTCAACAGCCCTAGTGTTTAACCCCGTAAATGAAGTGATTGCTCCTTTATTCACTTTTAACTCAGACTCCTTCCGTTTAAAAAACTCTAATGGCTTGTTTATGAGATTGATATGCTTTGTATTAAAATGACGCAATAAAAGTGATGGTTTCATCGAATGATTTGACAAAGTTTCTAAACAAATGACACATTGTGGAACAGGTTCACTGAAATTTCCAGTATAAGTAAAACCAAACGATAAATACTTCTCATCATATTTACGTTTACCTGATTTCTTTTTGTTTTCACAAGTTCGTAACAAAGGCGTAGAAGTAGAGGAACAGCTTGGTTGCTCAGCATCTGTTCCTGCTGCAATAGGCTTTTCTTGTTCCGGTGACAAAGTTCTTTGCTTTTTAGAACTACTACACGTAGATCTTACCAAAAACTTATCCATTTCAATTCGACAGCTAACACTTACCAACAATGTTATTCTCACTGACTGATAGACACAAACTCTATATAAACAACAACACGTCAAACTGCAGGTTAGGTTTTCTACGGAGCTACGTAGTAGATAGTGCTCGCTGAGATGACAGACAGGCGACTGGGACTGGCTGACTGGCATCTGGCACAACACAATAACAAAGCGCGCGGCCTTGAACGGCGCTACTCCCCTCCACGCCCTCACAATCTTTCCCACTCCGACTGTCACCCCTCCATCCGCTGCTCGCTCACCCTCACGCTACTAGTAGAGTATACCAATTTTCGAACTTCACTCGCGTACCACCAGCAACGTTCCCGCGTACCACCAGTGGTACGCGTACCACAGTTTGGGAACCGCTGTATTAGAGTATTCGTATATTAGAACACTATTAGGATCAACAAGATAGATTCTAACTTACCACGTTAAAGTAGTACAACACTGATGCTATTAGAGTATTCGTATATTAGAACACTATTAGGATCAACAAGATAGATTCTAACTTACCAGGTTAAAGTAGTACAACACTGATGCTATTAGAGTATTCGTATATTAGAACACTATTAGGATCAACAAGATAGATTCTAACTTACCACGTTAAAGTAGTACAACACTGATGCTATTAGAGTATTCGTATATTAGAACACTATTAGGATCAACAAGATAGATTCTAACTTACCACGTTAAAGTAGTACAACACTGATTCTATTAGAGTATTCGTATATTAGAACACTATTAGGATCAACAAGATAGATTCTAACTTACCACGTTAAAGAAGTACAACACTGATGCTATTAGTGTATTCGTATATTAGAACACTATTAGGATCAACAAGATAGATTCTAACTTACCACGTTAAAGAAGTACAACACTGATGCTATTAGTGTATTCGTATATTAGAACACTATTAGGATCAACAAGATAGATTCTAACTTACCACGTTAAAGAAGTACAACACTGATGCTATTAGAGTATTCGTATATTAGAACACTATTAGGATCAACAAGATAGATTCTAACTTACCACTTTAAAGAAGTACAACACTGATGCTATTAGTGTATTCGTATATTAGAACACTATTAGGATCAACAAGATAGATTCTAACTTACCACGTTAAAGAAGTACAACACTGATGCTATTAGAGTATTCGATATTATAACACTATTAGGATCAACAAGATAGATTCTAACTTACCACGTTAAAGAAGTACAACACTGATGCTATTAGTGTATTCGTATATTAGAACACTATTAGGATCAACAAGATAAATTCTAACTTACCACGTTAAAGTAGTACAACACTGATTCTATTAGAGTATTCGTATATTAGAATACTATCAGAATCAACAAGATAGATTCTAACTTACCACGTTAAAGTAGTACAACACTGATTCTATTAGAGTATTCGTATATTAGAACACTATTAGGATCAACAAGATAGATTCTAACTTACCACGTTAAAGTAGTACAACACTGATTCTATTAGAGTATTCGTATATTAGAATACTATCAGGATCAACAAGATAGATTCTAACTTACCACGTTAAAGTAGTACAACACTGATTCTATTAGAGTATTCGTATATTAGAACACTATTAGGATCAACAAGATAGATTCTAACTTACCACGTTAAAGTAGTACAACACTGATTCTATTAGAGTATTCGTATATTAGAATACTATCAGGATCAACAAGATAGATTCTAACTTACCTTGTTTAGGTTGTCATATGATAAACTAACATGTCTAAACAGATTGAAATGTGTAATATGTTTTATTAAATGGTGGAAGAACTTCCTTGTGGCAAAAACCCTCTCGGTTATTAATTAAGAGAAGAGGATCAAATTAATTACCCTAGCCCTCGAATACTCTAATAGGGTTGGAAAAGAATATTAGTTGGTAAAGAATGGCCCGATAGAAAAGACGAATGAAAGGAATCTAACCCAAGAGTATATGAAAGAGGTGTAGATCCTGCTGAGATCCTTCAGGATTTCCTTACCTGTATTTAAATTGAGTACCTCAGGGCCACGAGTTATCTGAGATTCTTTTCCCTTTTAAGCAGCAAGAAGACCCATTTAAATTAGTGTTTTCCTCTACTTTGTAACAATTACCAAGGTGTTGATTAACAATTAATTATTGATTAATTAACAATTGATTAAACAGTTGTTTTGATGAATCTCGTTAAGATAATATATTATGATAATCTTGAGTATAAGTTTAAGTTACAACAAGGGGTAACTGTAATAATTCATGAATATATATCCAGAAACAACAACTGTTTGGTTCTACTTTCAACTTTATGTTTAACTTACAAAATTCAATCTTACTTTAGTCAAGTATGCTAATCCATTAAACTTGTTTAGACTGAGAGTGAAACTTTTAGTTGAAGATTCTACAACTCCACCCCTAAGGCGTATTTAGATATTAAGTGGCTATTCTACTAGATAAACGTTAGCAACATGGAGACTCGACACTCCATGTTTACTCTGTGGCATACAAATTTGACTAATTTACAATATTGTACAATCTATCTCACATACCGATTCAGAATCGAAATACTAACAAAACGTTTCGTTTCTGCTTTACGTATTTCGTTTAAAGTTTAGAGTAACATGGAAATTAAATACCCAGCTATGTGTGCAGTTATAAGTAAAAAATATATATTAACTGTTCAGAAATTTCAAAAAGTCGTAATTAACCTTGACCTCCGTTATTAAAAGCTCTATTTTAATTAAGTACGATTTACGTTTACGATGTGTTTATGACGAGCGAAGCAAGTGTAGCTATAAAAACTGTGTCCAGGGTTCATTTTCACTTTACCGACAACTACAAAAAGGACTCCCCCCCCCCCAATAAATGGTTTTGTTTTGTTTGTATTTCGAATGTGAATTGGTGGGAGAAAGTTTGTGCTGTTTTTGTACTATTTATTTATTTTGTACAAGTGTGCACTTTCGTCATAACGCGACCACGAACGGCTTAAGTATGTGTATATTAAACTGATTTTATTATTTATTTATTATTTAGCATTATTTATTTAGCTTTATTATTTAGCATTATTAATTTAAAATTTCTCAATTAAAGACAGGAAAACAATTTTTAAACACAAAAACTGTTCAATATAAAATTAAAAGTATATTTATTCTGATTTTGGATCAGTTGAAAAAAAGTGCGGATTTGAGTGGAGAAAATATGTGGACACTATTGATCAAATAAAGATAAATTTAATATGCAGTATCGAATATTAGGGGACTTGCAAGAGGTCATCAATGTTACATGCAAACAACCAATAATCCAAATAGGGACTAGCAGAGATGTCCAGAATAGGACCAACTGTTTTAGAGATTAAGAAAAGTAGGCAGGCTGAGGTAATGTTATCATTGGGTATTAAAATGCTGTCATCTAGTAACTATTCGATGGCCTTGCCCATCAAATCGATCGTCTGGATGGAATGAATCTGTTTGTGGCGTGACGTGTCTCAAGGAGATTTGGAGTGACGTGTCTCGGGGAGATGACAACCGTCGGTTGTCTCCCTATATAGCCAGTCAGCGTCCTGGTATGGCAGCTGTAAGGAAGATAAATGCTTACCCTGAAAGATGCCACTTTTATGTGTGATTCAAGTTAATGTTGGTTCAATCAAGGTTGCATTCTCCTGGCAGTAGTAAAGGCTCACGTACTGGTACTCTTGAAGGGAAGTCGTGTGGTGGTTCTTCATCCTCTTCTAGGTCCAAGTCTCGGTATGTAGATCCACTGAAGTTGATCTGGACGATGGTGAGAGGGTGTCCCAATCGTCCTCACCCCCCGTAGCGCTGTTTGTGACCGTAGATCAAAAAGTCGTTCTATCCAGTTGAATGTCTTGAATACTCACTACTATGTCTGAAGTAATAATACAAATGTAGTAGTGAATATATAACACATGTTAAATATGTCCCGTAACGGCTTAATATTTTTTTTTAACCATTACAGATAGAGCTACAATGCTTTGCACATTGTTAATGGTCACCAAAACCTATTTAACATGTATTCAGTGGACCGCTACCTTTCCAGGGGGACAGCCCACACAAAGTAAGTAGGAAATCCTAAGTGAGAAGATAGGTCGAGTTGACATTGAATTAAAGGGCTTGACGAGTAGAACACAATGCCGCAAATCCGACCACAAAAGGTTCATCCTAGATAAAATAGCGTGGGTTTAAAGTTCATATTAGCTACTTAGGTACTTTTTTCAGGTATGTTGAAAATAGTTTAATAATGTCTACTATGTAGAGTTTTATGAAATGAAAACTTTGCAAATCAATATCTGGCTTTAAAAAAATATTTTTAGACTGCTCACTGGGGGATGGCCCTCTGGGAGTCAAAAGGAAATTTTAAATGTAAGCATAGGTTGATATGTACATTAAATTACAGGTCTTTATTAGTAGAGTGCAATGCCGTAAATCCGAACTTAACGGACAACCGAGTCGGAAATGGCAGCCGTTCACATTTGTTTAAATTTGCAATTATTAGTTAATTGTAGTCAAGTACATTGCAGTTTGATTATTTATTCACAGGCAAAACTAGAGCAATTGGTGATTGTTGCATCTAAAGCAAGTATGTTTCCTGTTTGCAAAATACCCACTATCAGTCACTAACAACTTTCTATTTAAGGCCTGAACTTTAAACCCACGCTATTTTAGCTAGGGTGAACCTTATTTGGTCGGATATGCGGCATTGTGTTCTACTCGTAAAGCCTTTTAATTCGACGTACCGTACATCTCGTTCTATGCTTTCATTTATGATTTCCTACTTACTCCTTGTGGGCCGTCCCCCTAGAAAAGTAGTGGTCCACTGAATACGTAGTAAAATAGATTTTGGTGTTCATTAACAATGTGCAAAATTTTGTAGCTCTATCTGTAATGGTTAAAAAAATATTAAGCCGTCCCGGGACTTATTTAACACGCGGTATATGGTCCAGTGACTACGGGACTTTGCTCCCATCATATAGGGTATTAAAAAGTAAGGTAAGTTTTAATTAATTAATAACAACTATAATTCCATCTTAATAGTGTCTTACAGTATATTTTCTTTTCTTATTTTTAAATTTAATGAAAGTTTATTACTGTTACCAGGTTCCGTAATATCTTACGTTGTTTATTGTCCAAAAGAAGGTAGTTCTGTTTGACCAATAGGTGTATCTCAATTCTGAACTTTTGTAATTAGTCCAAAACGTATTACTTTTCTAACACTGTGCACAACATTCAATTAAGTTGTATTTACTGTCCGCAACAGTTTGGTAAATGTTTGTGTAACAGTTACTAGAAACAAGTGCATTGTAACGAGAATAACAAGATGCAATTTATAAAGTTATAGTATTGAGTCTGGATAGTCGTCGAGAAGAGCTGACCTACATAGTACATGTATCGGATTAATAACTTCATTTTGGCCTACTTTCTCGAGTTTAAAGGACAAATTTGAAGTGATATTGATCTACCTGTCTGGTTCATTATCTGAACCTTAGTTGTCTGTTTTAAATAAAAAACCATGAATCATATTGAAAATAGGTTTATAAGGAGAGCAAGCTAAAAGGTGTTAAACGTTGACGCGCGTGGTATTCGTGACTATTTAGAAATCGATCACCCCTCATAGGATCACTGTGATTACATGTGAAGCGATTCCGATGTACCTAACTAGATTTACGCCTTTTATTGGGTATGTATTCCTATCTTTTAACTTCCTTTAAGGTCTTTCTTTACCAACTCTTGTTCTCTTCCTATCCTAAGGAATATTATTAGAATATTCAAGGACTGACAGCCGGTTTCTAAAAAATTTAATTAATGCTCAATTAGGATATGGCAGATTAACACAATTAGCCTAATTAAATTTTGCGTTATGTTTCTATAAAATATTTAATCAAAGATTCCCTAATCTCTCATTAACTTAGAAGGATTAATTGGAGAAAAATGTCAGTTTTCAAACATATGTTTAACGAATGTTGTAATTTTTAGATTGTGTTGACGGTTTACAATTTTGTTTCCATACCCACAGTTGACATAGGTTGTTTGTTCAGCTTACTTTTAAGTACCGTAGGCCTACTGTATTCAGTTTTTGGAAAGGAGAATAAGGAAAGAATTTCAATGATGTTGAAAAGGAGCAACTAATATAAAATTTATTTTGAGATATTGCTAACAGTTCTGCAGTTGAGGTATTTTAATTAAATCTACACAATACGACTATATGATGATACGACCTTCTTTATAATCTTGCAAACAGGAGTTTTATGCACATATACAAGGTCTCTAATTATCTGTTGAAAACTTCGTCTTACCTAAAATCGTAGTATTATAACCAACAGTTCGTCCAATGACTTCTGTTAATTCTTCATCTGAAATACTACTATAATTGTATACTCGTGACATAATTTACAGGTTATGCGAGTAGATAATTTGGTAAAAATATCTTGTAAACACCCTAAATGTAGATACAAATTGCAGATAATCTGGTATTAAAATCACGTTGTAAAAATAATTAAACATGGTTATACAAATATAAAAAAAATACTTATTTCAACTGTTAACCTACATATGAGGAACTGAGTACATCACATTCCCTGCTATATAAACTTCACTGGCTATTTTATAGTGTGTAGTCTACTACGGCAGTGACAATCCCGAGGTAACCTAACTGGATTCTGGATCTTCCAGAATCTAGTCGTAGGTTAGATCCTTCTCTTTTCTTATAAGTTCGTGGTTGAGTGGTTAAAAAACTAAAAACTCTTAGTTTGGTTAAGCCATCAGATCATGTTTAAAATTTTCAACTATGCACCACTCAGAAAACTTTATATTCCTCTTCATATCTATCATGAGATTTTTTAGGTAGTAGGTTTAATTTAGGTGGTATGTTTGAAACATTTGTAGCAGTTATTTTCAAACACGTAAATACAACAGTAAAATTTGGCTATTTGTTTTGACAATAATTCTGTTGTTAATTATTTAAGATCAACTAATTTCAAATGCACAAATGCATAGGAAAGTTACATTAGTGCTCCATGGTGGGCAACCACGAAACTAAATTAGAGCTTGGAAAGTCAGCTGATCGTTTTCCCTTGTTCTAAATTTGAGAATGGGAAACGATCACTTTCGTTGCTCTCAGATGTTATCGAAAATAGCTGCTTTCGGTGCAGTATAGTGAAAAGTAAATTTTGCTAAAATCAAGCGAATACAACATTTGTGTGTGTGTGGTATTTTGATTTGATTTTACTTACTAGCGTATGAGTCAAAAATATCTACAGTGATTAGTTTATATCATTTTATGATCAGTTTTCTAAATCCCCATAACGTAAGTTATTATAAGATCATTTAAAGTGGGTTAGAGTGAGGTTGCTTTAAAACATGTAACCTGCAGTTGCATTATTCAATACGAGGCTGTTCTAAGTTGACGTCATAGAACTGACGTCACTACCTCCCCCATTTCACCGTAACGTATTTAACAATATAAAATATATTTTTTTCATTTCCTCCAAGATGAAAACACTCATTTCCTGAACGGATTTAGTAATCTGTAAAAGGAAATAAATTTATAAAATCATGACGGGTAGAGTTTAAACTGTTGTAAAACAAGGAAACTAAAAGTATTATGAATGTTAAATAAACAGGAATATTCCGCCGTTAAGATCGAGTGGTGAATTGATATTTGAAAATATACTGAATACTGACATTATTAGAGGACTCAGAATGTTTATTTTATGTTCGTCCTTTTTTTAAAGCCGATGATGACTGAGAGGTTTCTTTTCGTCTTTTTTTTTTATAAGGTGATAATTATTAACTGACGGGATTTTCGCCTACAAGAAAGAACATCTATTATGGAATTGGTTGAGAAGACGGACGGGAGGGATGGGGATGAAGATGGGTTTCAGGATGGGCAGAGATGCGCTTCTGCCGGGACTGCCTCCTGGCCTTCCGGCGGGCGATGCGTCGCTCCTTGTTTGTCTTTGGCATTGACAGAGTCCTGGGGGTTCACCCACTATCGCCGGCGCCAAAGCACCTACAATTTCCTTTTCAGGAGGCGATGCGGGTGAAGCAAGATGCTGCCGTTTGCCACGGACCAGCGGACCCGCCCCTTTTTATTATTTTTCAACTCTGCTCTGTTATTTTACATACATATACATGGCTTACATATTACCTATTACTTTTTATCCCCTTTACTCTTTAATTTAACCGCTTTTGGGCTTTAACTTTATAGTTTTTGTTATTAATATTTCTCCCCCATTTTAACTTTAATTCTTTTTCTGACTACATATTATTATTCCCTACCATTGCCTTTTTGTTTTCTATTATTAGGTTTTTTATTTAGTTTATAGGTGAAAGTTTGGTGTATATTTTTTTAAATAACTCTGTCTGAAAGCTCTCTAGTATTTTATCCATGAAATCTTTACTTTGAAATTATATAAATATTTCAAAGCGAAAAACCACTCGCTCGTCATCGCCTTATTCCAAGACTACATGAAAAGAGGTGTAGATCCAACTGAGACCCTCGGGATTGAAAACCTCATCACTGTAATGGGCCACTGAGGGGTTTTAAATTACTGAAGTATCCCGTCTGTATGTAATTATCGTATAAAGGAACATCAACTATAATACATTTAGGTTCAACTTTAAACAATATCTTCCACGACCTTAGGAATACCTATAATACAAATAGATTAATAAACGGTAGAATGTATCATATTTTATATAAACTTAAATTGAATAAAACAATCGTCCAAAAAAAGAGAATAAATTTGAGTAGAATAATCTGTATGTCTACATCACACTTTGTGTATCGACAATCGTCAATACAAATCAGGGGTAGAAAAATCGGCAGGGGTTCTTGAACTATACAATTTCTTAAATAATTATTTAATTAGTTACATGAAAAACTTGTATCGTACGTTTAATGTTATTATGAGCCTTTAAGACACTTTTAATAATTTATTTTACACTCTTTAAAACTCTCTTGACTTTTTTTTTTTTTTTCTTTTCTTTTTCTTCTTTCTCACTCTACCCTAACCACTTTTAATACTGAAATATTTTCTATCATAAATTTCAGACAGTTGTTAAAAAAAAATATACACCAAGCTTTATTTTCTAATAAATAGCTTTTGTGCAATCAATTTCGTAGTCTATTTTTATTAACACTTAGGTTTATGTTTCACTAGAAGCAGTATCTTCCGGCTAGTTAATTATTAATAACAAAAGCGACTAAAATATTTTTGATTAAATTGTATAACAATGACATCACTATAGAAATAATGTTGCATTTTTATCACCATAAAAAAAAATGTATAATTAGGTTTTTAAGCCGAACCTCACAACTGGAGCATCGCCTCCAGCATTATTTGTCAACAAGCAATCTCTTAAAGTTTATATCAATTATTCAATTTATTTCTTCATAGAAAGACTTAACATTAATACAATTAATTAAGGAAATCTTCGTCACAGGGGCAGATGCCTGTCCGTGAAAATGATTCCGCCTGATTGTTTGCAAGAAAGCATAAATAATCATACATTTCCCTATACTATTATATTGAGTACTTCAATATAACTAATAGACAAATATTAAATACAATAATTTCACAAGAACCCAATGGAACAAACATGAATTACAAATTTACTCAACACAGGTGCTCAAAGATCTGAACTCGAAAAAAAGTGAAATTTCTATTTCTATACAGAGATTTAATACTGTTCAATTTCAACTTGGTACAACCATTCCGTGATATTTTTATTTAAATTTTTTTTAAATTTATTTATTTATTATTTTTTTTAAATCTTCAAACACAGGAAAAGTATTTTATTCTATTAATCTAAATTTTGACAGGAAATTACGTTGCGAAACTGGAGCATGAAAATGTGAAAACCTCGATAGGACTTAAACTGATATGAAACTCGTATCACGAACTTCCTATTTCTTGCTCGACTATGCAGGATAATAAGGCACTTTATATACACGATGATGATTTTATACTCAGTCATTTATACGACAATATACATTTTGTCCAGCTGTTTTTCGTTAAGTCATTCGTTAGAAGTGTTATTTTATTTCGTGGCCAAGTTTTTATTTTAATGTGTTATACGTGCGCATATAATCTGACAGCATTGCTGATAATAAAAAATCTCAATTAATATGCTGCATTTTTAATATTTGAAAACTTTTCAAAATTTGCTATGATTTTGGTTTCGTTGAATACGGTTGGAGTTATAAATAGGGCGAAGGTAGGAAATGTCAACACATTATTTCAAGAACGTAAACTCTGAATGACTTGTAAAATTTCAAGTTTGTTGCTGAGTTTGCTATGGAATGATTACTACTAGGTCAAAATAGCCAACTGTTATAGTTTAAAGTAGTGTTTCAAAATGAATAGCAGGGTTATAACGCTTTATAACTTTTATTACATTAAACTTACCGCTATAAATGACACATCAAATGAAAAAGCAACTCAAAGAGTTTTACAGAAAAGCCTACAAGTGTTCAATGTGAGCACCATTCATCACACGACACACGTCAAGACGATATGTGAGTTCTTCCCAAACTTTGATTAGTGTTTCTAGAGTAACTGTATTAACAGCTGCTTCAATCCTGTTTTTTAATTCGGTCAGTTGGTAGTGGAGGCACATACACACGATCCTTTATGAACCCCCAAAGGTATAAATCGCAAGGCATCAGATCGGTTGACCGTGGAGGCCATGCGAAACAAACTCTGTTATTGGGCCCTTTGCGGCCAATCCAGCGGTCGGCTACAGTAACGTTCAACCAATCGCGTACTTCGTTGTGCCAGTGAGGCGGCGCACCATCTTGCTGGAAAATGAAGTTCTCTTGTTCATCATCTTTCAACTGAGGGAAGAGCCATAACTGTAGAGTATCAAGATAAGACGTACCAGTTACAGTTGCTTCAGTAAAAAAGAAAGGCCCATAAACTTTCTGCCGGGATATAGCACAAAAACATTCAATTTAGGGGAGTCGCGTTGCACTTGTACAATCGCGTGAGGTTTTTCTGAGCCCCAAATCTGCACATTATGACTGTTCACATGTCCACTAAGGTGAAAGGTCTAAAGCAATCAGGCACACATAGGGCCGGTTTTTCTTTGTAACTCGGGCATCGCCACAAACTTCTTTTATCAACCCCCCGGGATAAGCATAGTTTACTTGGTTATACTTTTCCCGTCCTTCCGCATCTGTGTAATCGGTCTTGGTTTGTGTGGTATTGCTTGTTCAGCTACTAGCTCCACTTCAGCACATGCAGCGCCAGCACTATTCACTTCTGTGGTAAGATCGGATGTCAAAGATTCCAGCTGCAACTTAAGCAATCCTCCCAATCCTCCCCTTGATCCAAATACTATTGGTAATACCTCCATTCTATTTCTGCCAAATTTCTTCCTCACCAACTCCTCCAACACCATTATTCTTTTTCTTTTTTTTCCTTCCTCTCTCTTTTCTTTCTTTTTTTCCTTCTTTCTTTTTTCTTTTTTTCCCCCCTTCTTCGATAACCTTCTTGGAGTGTCGACGCGCCCTCAAATCTGTCAGTTACGTTGCATATGTATGCCGTACCCGGTGTTACAACTACCAGGTCCGGCTTCAACATACTCCCATCCTCCAGACAAAACTTCTCCTTCTTTATGATCATCACTTCCTCTCCTAGCTTGTCTTCTACCATATTGACCAAATCGTCATGCCTTTTAATCCTCGCTCCTTTCCCAAATGAGCACTCAACAATAACGTGGTATAATGTTTCATTCCTGACGTGACACCTTCTACATGCGACGTCCATCTCTTTCTGTCTCGCCATTGCTATTCTCACTCCAAACGTGTTGGTCCTCATTTTCAGCATATCAATTAATTCTCCTTGCTCCAGATTGTTCCTTACTCCCATACACTTATTGCTTCGCACATTTTTTAATGTGCCGACTCCTATACCTTGACTCTCCTGCTCCTCCCATCTTTTCCTATTCCGCCTACTGTGATCCCTTGTCCACTTATCAATTTTCTTTATCGTCATATTTTCTCCAATCCCCATTTTTCTCCCCTTTTCTTCTAACTTTATGTCATATCCTGCACTCTTTACTACACTCCGTAAAACCTCATCCTCTTCGCCAATCATCTTGAGCCCCGCCTTCATATTAATTGCTCCCACCATTGTTTCCAGCACTGGCACTCCTAGTCCACCCTCCTTCCTTTTTGTGTATATCAGTCCATTACTCACTGAGTCTTGTAGATGGAAAATCCTTTTAATACAACCACGTATCACCGCATCCAATTCCCTCCGGTAATTCTTGCTTGGACCTTCCACGCCTATTCTGTATAGCATACTTGGTATAAGGTACCTCGTAATCACCTCCAACTTCTGCATCGGCTTCAGACACATTCTCTCAACCCTTCTACAAGCGTCCATGATCTTCACCATGTTACCTCTGTTATTAATCCCTTTCGCCATTGTATAGGTAATTCCCAGGTACTAACTCTTCATCCACCCCATAGTTTCTAATTTCCTTTTCGTCCACTTCTAGTCTTATCTTCTTAACTGTCCATGATTTTCCATATTTCTTAAAGTTCATCAGTTCACACTTCTCCACATTAATATTCATGCCTTTATCTCTTAATTCACTACCCACCTTCTTTATCACTTTTAACATATCTTATTAAGTGTGACTACAGTCGGTACTCGGTGAAATTCCATAATAAGGCAAAACAAAAATGATAAGGCTTGTCGCACACTGCATCCGCTCAGTTCAGTCCGCTCAGCTCAGCTCAGGTCAGTCAGCTCAGTTCCGGCAGTTTTCCCACATACTGCTTCAGTTCGGTCCGCTCAGTTCAGTCGTTAATTTTGAGCGCCGACCGCCAGTGGACGACAGACACTGTCATTGTTCGCATGTAAATTCTGTGTGTCGGCTTTTCCGTTTGTGCGATTATGAGTTCCAGCAGTAGTGACGAAGAAACTGCTGTAGTGGCATTGGCACTAGCTGCAGAAGAGGATGATCGAGTATCAAGGAAAAAAAGAAGAATTTGGGTGCACAGTATTAATGCCGCACGGGATACTGAGGGAGAGTATCATACGCTTTTTCCAAGACTGAAAAATGACAATGTAAGATTTTTTCGATATTTTCGTATGAGTTACGAAAAGTTTATGGAGCTCTTACACATCATAGAACCTGCAATTGAAAAACGTGATACAAACTTTAGAAGAAGCATATCACCAGAGGAGCGGTTGGCGGTGACCTTAAGGTAAGATTAGTAATAAGAACCCACATAATAGAGTAATAATTTTATTTTATAACTACATTTCAAAGCTTGTTGATTCTTCAGGTTAAAGTTTTTTTGGTGTTTGTATTTAATGAATTAAATTTATAAAATATGTCTTATGATGAGGGAAATAGCAAGGGGAAAACACATTTCACATATTATTACAACACAGATTGTTGACAATGTAACATGGCACTGTAATGCTTATTCCGGTTATAGTTGAGTGTAATCATTGTTTGAAGAAAAGTCAGTGTTATTGAAGCCAGTGTAGGTTGAACTAGTAGACTCAAGGGGCACCTGGATCTGCAAGTTTGATCCAAGGGGAACATGGGATTGGTATTGTTAAAAATCCTCGGAGGTCTGTTTGTCTCCATAATGTGATGGTGATGTTGGTGAAGGGTTTGGGCCTAAGGACGAGGAGCCCGATTGTGGGGTAGACCACCCACTTCCAGCCTGAGCTGCAATAAGATTTTTCATTTCATAGTCGGACAATAAGGACGCTATTTTTGATTTTATTTCAACTTGAAGAAAAGGATTGAACGTTCTTACGGTATCCTCAGCGGATTTAAAAAATGAAGTAAGGTGATCTGAAGTTGTGCTTTTAGATTGGTTTTTTGTTTTGAAATAATTCTCAAGTACACCGGCCACTTTACTGGTACAGGTATTATCCTGGCCTTTTTTTTAAAAACACGGGAACTGGAAGAATGTTTCTTTGGTGGAGGTGGCGGTATATTTTGCTCGTCAATAGGTTCCTCTGCCACAATATTTTGTGAGTCGTCAGACAAGTGTTCCGTGGTTTGTTCCGTGTTGCAGTCTCCTAAATCAGTTTCATTATCTTCCCCAGTCCCAAGGTTACTAACCTGCTTTCGTTTGTCTGACAAGTGGTCATTAAGAAAAGACATTTGGTCTTCATACTTCCATTGTTTAATATGTTTTGTTGCCTGCCCGCTCTTTGTTTTCTTCTTCAATAGTGCTTTTCTGTAGCCATCCCTTAGGCTGTTCCACTTTTTCTTTAATACTGCACCTAAAAATAAATAAAAAATTGTCGCTATAAAAGTCAAAATACATAAGTTATTTTTGTATTAATAGACTTGTTAAATATTTCTAACAAGCTACTTGGACCTATAAGCTTTGTTGCAACTAACACGTGTGTCTTGTAGCCCCGGTCTCCCCTACTAATTAAGCGAGACCAATTTCCAATTTCAAAATTTAAATTTAAAATATTTATATTTTATACCTTTACTTAAATATCATTAAAAGATACCCTCTATTGCAGGTTCCTTGGACACGCTGGCACGTACAGGTCTGTAGCATTCAGCTACAGAATGGGCGAGTCTACAGTTGCTGATATTGTACACAGCACTTGCAAAGCAATTTGGGAAAAACTCTCACCTGTTGTTATGGCCAAGCCTGACAAAAATAAGTTTGAGATGATTAGTGAAACGTTTAATGAAAGATGGCAATATCCAAATGCCATAGGAGCTATCGACGGGAAACACGTGGTGATCGAGAAACCAGGTAATAGTGGATCAATGTATTTTAATTACAAAAAAGGATTCAGTATAGTCTTGCTAGCTTTGGTCGATGCCAATTGCAATTTTATAACTGTGGATGTTGGAGCATATGGCAAAAATAGTGATGGGGGAATCTTCAAAGAGTCTCAAATAGGAAAATCTCTACATGATGGGCTTCTAGACTTACCTCCACCTAAAGCCCTGGGCAGTTCAAGCATAGTACTTCCCTATGTAATGCTTGCCGATGAAGCATTTCCCCTACACACAAATATCATGCGACCGTTCCCCGGGCCACAACTGATTAATGACAAAGAGAATAAGATATACAATTACAGGCATTGCCGTGGTAGACGTGTGGTGGAGAGTGGTTTTGGAATATTGGCGAAAAAGTTTAGAGTATACTCTCAGAAACTCCAAGTCAATCCTGATCACGTAGATATCATAGTTTTAGCAACGACCTGTCTTCACAATTATTTACGAGGCGACGATGTAAATCTATGGCGGCCTGGTGAACTTGAACGTAATGAAGAGTTCCACGGATTGCAACCACTAAGAAGGTCGGGGGGGAAATGCAGCTTTAGAAGCATTTGACATCAGGGATGGGTTCAAGAAATACTTCAACTCAGTACATGGTAAAGTGTCCTGGCAGGATGATATGATAAACAAAGGCAGGAAGGACGTGTAAACACAAAGAGCAAATGTACAAAGATTGTAAGAATATACAAAATTGTAAAGATATAAGTAAAGTTTCAATAAATAGTGCTGGTTTTTATGCTAGTGTTTTAATTGTTAATCCATAATCTAAAATTTGCAAATGTATTTAATATAATAACATGTTTACGAATAAAAATAGTTTAAATATGGATACATTTTAGTAGTGTTATTTATTACAGACGAGCCGCATTCCTGATCCGCATAATGTAATTTATAGGCTAAACACATTGTGATTAACAAATAATTTTTGCAGGTTTTTTATATTTTTTTGTATTTCCTCGTTAATCCGGACAATTTAAATAATCAGAATCATTTGAGCAAACAAATATTCGGAATTAACGCGGCCAGCCTGTAATATGTATTAAACAGATTTTACTTACCAGTTTCGTTAAGATGTTCAGATATTTCCTCCCACACGACCTCCTTCATTGTAATATTATAGTAATCCTTGTGTGGCAGGTCGTACAACATTGGATATGTCTGTACTGCTGAAATAAGTCGTTCATCAAAACTCATCTTAAATAATCACAGCACTGCAAACATGTGTCGGACCGCCAGAGTTCATTTGCACAACACTACTGACTGACTATCTGTATACTCTGCGCATGCGCGGCGCCTCCGTCCTTCCGTCGCTTCCAGCAAAAATCGCTCGCTCACCAAAAAGTGGCTGAGACGGACGGAGCGGACTCGACTGAACTGACGGAACGGATCCTGTGTCCTGCTCTACATTTGAATACATGGTTTTCGAATTTTGGCGGAAGCGACTGAACTGAGCGGACTGAACTGAGCGGATCCAGTGTGCGACATGCCTATAATTTCACAAACAACAACAATTTATTGTTACAGCTGTTTCGCCGTTAGGCATCGTCAGACAACTAAGAACTAAAAACTAAAATACAGGTCAACTTAACACTAACATCTAGGAATGAAGGTGGGGATGAAAGCAGAGGTTGGGCAATGACCTGGTATTACCTGAAAGGGGCATGGATAACAGAAGGTTTTCAAACAATAGGTTTTAACAAAGGGGATGGGTTATTTACTTGTTCATTTAGGTTAGAAGCATGGCATTTCAAACAGATCTGTTAATTTCTAAAATTTCCAAACTATTTAATTTCCTACTTTTCTGTTCTATATGTAAAACTTTAACATTGTTAATGGGATCAAATGTATGGCCTGAATCTAGTAAATGTTTAGCAAAATTGGAATCTGTTTTACCATATCTTCCTCTCTCCTTGTCATTAATATTAAGTCGTCAGCAAATGCCATACACCCAATCTTCCCCTCATTTACATTCAGGTCCATCCTCATACTTTCCACCTTCCTCTATCCAATATGTGTTTCCTGATTCTGGGGGACGTCTCCACCACTCAATTATCTTTCTTGCTGTTACTCCTACCAGTTTTGAACCTAATGTCAAATTACTTTTTAAACTCCTCCTCAGCCATAACTTCTGTAAACTCATTCTGGCTGTATATACCTCATGACTTCCTCTTCCTTCATCTCCGTATTTCTTGGTAGGTCATAGATTATCACTTTAGGTCTTTTTCTTGGTATATCAACCCTCATCTTAACCTCCTTTCATTTATCACTCGCCGTTATCCTCTCCGCCGATACTTTATCTGCTGCCTCCACCAACATTCCTCCATCAAATGTGTTCCTCATAAAGTGTATCCGTATATATTTATTACTAGTTACAAAATATTCTTTGGATGTAGAATCAGTATCGAGAGCTAGTTCTAAATCTGTAGCTAAAATTTCAATTTTTGATGCTTTCAGTTTAGACCTTTTGATAATAAATTAATTCCATTACTTTTAAATTTTTAAATTGTACATTTGATAAGTTAACCGGTCTATTATAAAATGTTGGACATTGTGTATTAATTTTAACGTTATTGTTGAAATAATCTACTCACTTTATCCAGTTGTTTTATATATCTGTTGTGTATAAAATCATTTAAGTACTCACGTAAATCCCTGTCAAGAGTAACAAATTACACCTGATTTAACCTAAAAGCTAATTCACTGTTTTAATCATTGAAAATATCGTCCAAAGTTTCAGTCTAAACCCATTGAAATGAAAACATTTTGCCTCACTAAAGTTATCTTGTTCACTAAACGTTTGTCCTGCCCTGTGATATGTTATGTTGTCTATTGATTTGATCAGAATTTACCATTATTAACTAGTTTTACTGTTGGTATTTTTCTTTAAATGTTTGTTGTTATTTGTCTAAATACTATTGTTGTATAGTTTTTAGTTTTATTTTAAATAATATTATGACCGCCATATTTTTCATCGTTTATATTTAAAAAAAAAAGAAACCTATGCTGCTAAAAGAGATATACTTAATTTTAAATGGACACCAATCTATTTCTCTTGTTACAATCGGGTGATGAATTTTATGTAACTTTATAACTCATCAAAAATATCCATTAAAATTTCAATCTCAAACAATTTAAATGAAAACATTTTGCCTCGCTATTTTTTTTTTTTTTTTTTTTGCCATCTTGTCCAAGTCTATGCTCATGCTCCATATTATTAAAAGCTTTGATCACTGAGGTAGCAAAGTAAATAGTTAATGGGAAGAGAAAGAAAGAGTAAGGGTTGGATTGTAATTACTTTTTGGCTCTTTTCAAGGGAGGGTAGACAAATTGACAAGGGAATTTCAGAGACAGTTTTCATTTACCTCATAAGACGCGTATCCGTATTCATCACTGTTGTGGATAGTATTAGAAAAACTTGTTTATGCACAACGGTGTTTTAATTTAAGAGAGTTCTTATTAGATTTGTCAACTGTTAAATGTTTTTTTAAGATAAATAGAAAATGTCTCTAAACATTGGATGATTAAACAATCTTTTCATGTTTCTGAAAACTGTTATTTACTCTCCAATATCAATCTTCATGAACCCTCAAGGGCTCACATTGAGTACGGGCATGGCAAACTTGAGGCAACCTAGTTGGATCTAACCTTTTTTTTCATTTAGTGTCGGGTTAAATTCTTCTCGTTCTTGTCTCTCTTACCCAGCTCTTGGTCTTTTCTGACCCTGACGGTTTAGAGTATTCGAGGTCTAGGGGTCTTTATTTTATTTCCTTTTTTAATAAGTTGATGTTGACTGACAGAATTTTGATTTTTCGTAGATTTGTGAATAAAGTTCAAAGATGACGTCAATTTCGAACTTTATCTTTCAACTGTACACATATAATGTGTTGCATACATAACTATTGTACTACGATCATTAACTGTGTGATATGTTATGTTGTCTATTGATTTGATCAGAATTTATCATTATTAACTAGTTTTACTGTTGGTATTTTTCTTTAAATGTTTGTTGTTATTTTTTAAATACTATTTTTGTAAGTTTTTAGTTTTATTATTAAAGGATATGATGATCTCCTAATTTTCATTGTTTATATTAAAAAAAAGAAACGTTTGTTGGAAAAAGAGATATACCAAATTTTAAATTGACACCAATCTAATTTCTCTTGTTACAATCGGGTGATTATTTTTTCATCAACTTTATAACTCATTAAAAATATCCATAAAGTTTCAGTTGCAAACAATTTAAATGAAAACATTTTTCGTCTCTAAAGTTACCTTGTCCACGTCTATTGCTCCATATTATTAAAAGCTTTGATCACTGAGGTAGCAAAGTAAATAGTTAATGGGAAGGGAAAGAAAGAGTAAGAGTTGGATTGTAATTACTTTTTGGCTCTTGTTCAAGGGAGGGTAGACAAATTGACAGGGGAAATCCATAGACAGTAGAGTTTTCACTTAGCTCACAAGTTGGAGCGCGTATCACTATTGTGGGGAGTGTTAGGAAAACTTGTTTATGTAAATTGTTGTTTAAAATTAAGAGAGTACTCATTAAATTTGTCAACGGTGCAATGTAAGGGTGTAATTAAATGACGTTTTAGGGTCTTTTTTTATATTATTATTTTTTTATAAGAATTTGATAACCGATACATTTATTGCCTATAAATGACAATGCATGTTTCATATATCTTAGATCCATAAGAAAAATATATTTTGTTCGTCCTACCAGCAAATCCAATTACATATACTATGTTTGTAAATTCAGAGTCTTCGGACTCTTAAAAATTATGAAGTTTTTAATCATTTCTCCGTAATTATCTCCTTACTAAGAGATTTCTTTGCATTTTCGTTCTTCCCTCCAGCCAATCCGATTAGAAATAGTTTAAATTCCCATTTTGGTTATAATCCCGAACCCTGAACTTTCACTAAGACCCTTTATAACAGGGTTCACATAGGATCATATTTTACGATGAGTTTCTTCATTGTTGATTTTGAAATATACAACAATTTGAGATATAGTGTATTTCAAAAGGTATTTAAATTAAGGACATTCCCAGAAGAAGGGCACACAGCAAACAACTTCAATTTCGGAAAATGAGATTTGAAAGTTTAGAATATATATATATATATATATATATATATATATATATATATATATATATATAAGAGTATTTTCCAACTGTTATGGTAAAAACATATTATTTATAAAATTTAGTTTTCACTGGTTTCTGCAATATAATAACAAATATTAAAATTGTACACCTTTGAAAGAAAAAAATAAAGTAAACATTCCATTTTATGTGCTCTTCTTCCAACAATCAAATATTAAAAGCTACAGATGCTTTAAAAAGTAGTACATTTTAGAAAATTGTTTACTTATTTATTACAATGTTACAATAAAACCATTATTTGCTTGATTGTATGTGAGACTTTTTTGGTGGTCCTTGATAAGAACATAAATGGTGTGTACAAGCGATTGTAGTAGCTCGAGCATAAAATATGTTACAAGTATAATGAAATATATGCAATAACAATCATAAAATATCAATATACAAATATGGAAATTGTAGCTATAATAACATATTGAATGTAGGGTAAATTTGTAGTAACACACCATACTTTGTGAAACAGCACGGCGTTGGATATGTAAAGTGCATACGTAACTGCATTAATATTACTTATCCAGTAGTGGCAGGCGTTAATATAACAAGTTTAATGAAAGATGTGCATTAACAATCTTAAAATATAATACAAATATAAAATTCTAGCTATCGTAATCTCCCCCATGTCTACGCTGACACTGGAGGCAATGAAATATCCACCGACCCTACTCATTGGAGTAATTTAGAACTAACTTTGTAATTATATAAATAGTGCAAAAAATAAGATAACAAAACAAAAATTTAACTTCTGTACTTGAAAGTCAAAAAGTGCTAATATAACATTAGTCTTTGAACTAATATTTATGTAATTAATTGTAATTTTATGTTTTTCCTTATGGGGGTAATTTTGAGTTATCAAACAAAACATCGAAGAAACTAATTAGAAAAATTACAATGTTTCTACTTACGTCTTTGTTTGAAATGTTTATTTCATTTTGTGGGGCAGCTGTTTCTGTAGTACCATCAACAGATGACACTAACGCACTTTAAAAATACTAATACACAATACACAAAAATAAATAAACGAAAATATTACATAATGTTATTACTGCAGTACATGTCAAAGTATAAATTGATTGTGGTGTGGCCACATCTTATACTTGTGGTGGTCAACTACATCCTCAAGACTGTAAACCGCAGTAGAAACATTGCAATTTGTTATTAAGAAAATCGTAAAAGCAAAATGAAAATAACCTGGAATCGTCGTTCGATCTGTCGGAAAGCTGTTCAGAATGCTGACCTTTATACAGCTTTTTCCAAAAAACCACAGTAGTTTATTTTACTTTTAAATGTAATCTAATTGTATTTCAATTTTTCAATGAGTTATTTTAGGACTTAAAGACGAGTTATATTTCTTTAAAAATATATAATGTATCAAAAGAGACGTTAAAAAAGAAGAAAGAGTATTGTATTAGATGTAATGACGTATTGGGGTGAATCTAGGGAGGTCCGACGCCAAAGCCACTTAGAGATGACGAGGGGTCGTGTTATAAATCACCAGGGGGCAAGACCACCCAATACGTGCTTTCTTTCAGATATATATATATATATATATATATATATATATATATATATATATATATATATATATATATATATATAATGTATAATATTATTGTGTAGTTGATAAAGTTTTTTTTAAATTTACTTCAAAAAAAAATAAAAATCAAAAATCAAAAGTTTATCATCCACTTTTTTAGGAATTCCTGTCTCAAACGGTCCATATTATAGTAGTCCGACGTGTGGGGTTGGATTTGAGATTTCGTGTTCTCCACATTTCCAGTTTCTGAAACTGTTTAGACCAACGAATGGTCTTGTATGTAGCTCGATTATGTCCGTGGGTACGCCAAAAATAACGTTGCACTTTGTAGTCGGTTTGGAGATTTCTTGATGTCGACATTTCCAGTTTCTGAAACTGATTAGAAAAATTAATAGTGGTCCTGTATGTGGAGCTTCTCCGTAACTAAGTACGCTAAAAATGACGTTGCACTGTAGTCGGTTTGGAGATTTCTTGAAGTCCACATTTCTAGTTTCCAAAACTACTTAGACCAATTAATGTAGTTGGATCTTGTCCGTAAGTACGCCAAAAATGACATTACACTGGAGATTTATGATGCCCATATTTCCAGTTTCTAAAATGGATGTGTTTGGATTTCGTCTAAAATTTGGTGTACGGCTAAAATGATGTTGCACTCCTGCCACTGGTTAAAATTTAGCAAGATTCATACACAAGAGCAAATATTTTACTTCTATAAAATTACTAACGTAACAAATAGAAGACTAAGTTATTACAATATTTATATGTAATTATCTTTATACTACGGAAACAACACATAAATGAAGACATCTTCATGACGTAACTATAGGAAATTCTGGTTGCGTGCTGATTAGTAGGAGGTCAAGTAGTTTCTAGGGAAGCGTTAGCATGTGATTAAATCTAGGAAAGAAATAAAGTTATAACTTCAACTATATCTCGTCCTAGAAAACAGTCCAAATACTTTTTGAATTGTTTCTGTAAAATTGAATAATTAATTTATTATAAAATAACGTTATTTTTTTATATTAGTCATTGATCGTCACATTTCACAAAAATTAAATCTTTACTTGAGTCAATCGTATATCCCTATTTTTCTTGTAGTAAAACATCATAGAACCACTATGACGTCGTTCAGTAAGATATTCGATCATTGCTTGGAGATCTTTTTTTTTTTTCTCTTTATTGATTTTTTTTTTTAAAAACTGCACCTTTGGAAGTTCTTCAAGAGAAGGAAGAGCTTTTAAAATTTTGTTTTTCTTCAAAATGTTTACCTTAGTCTATTTTGGCTGGTCAGAGGAAAATGAAGTTAAGACTTTTACAATGTGAGGCTTTTTGTGGAAAATTTTATTACGTGATGTCTTTGTTAAGTGAAGTGTTAGTGTAGTAAACATTAGGCAGACTTGTGAAATCAATAAATATCATAGTTTTTCATTAAAATCACGTTGAATGGATTATTAATTCTTTCTGTCCAGCTCGGATAAAACCATTGCTCGGTTTGTTCTTCTTCGTTTTTCTATCGTACAAAAATCGTGATCACTATCCCTTATGAGATATGTTATTTCAATCGACTTAAACAAAGGTTTCTTTATTAAATAAATAATCGCCATAAGGATAACTTATTTTTATTTTGTGTAGTGCAATTATCACACCACATTACTAATTTTTTCTTTGTTATTCTTTTAGAAGTAACCAACTTGAAGAAACATGAGGCTATTTCATTTCCACCTCGACCGCCAATCGCTTCGTGCCGCATACACATAAAAGCAGTTCCATAGTCACTGACGTTGAGGCTTAAAAAAATCAATGTCAACTTTTGAGAAACTATGGCTGTTGTGGTACCCCCCCCCCCTGAGGTTACGAAATCGTTATTGAAATAATGTCCGTCTGTCGTATGTGCAGTGGCCTACAACACAAACGCGTGCATCAATTCGGTACGAGGGCATATTGTAGTCATATCTAAGGACTTATTTACCATTGGTTTGAATAACATAAAATTACGATTTTCTCAAAGTTTGTTCTAACGATTTTGTTCTTTTTTTTCTCAAGTGTTGCTTCTCTAAATACCCAAAACAATATTTATTAGTCACTATCTCTCCAAACACTATTGTTCCTCTTGTTTAAAAGCATATATATATAAAGAAGAAAACAACATAAAATAAAAAACCTTTACTACACGTCTAAGAGCGTCAAGGTAAGAAAACAATAAGAGTTTGTGAAGAGAGAGAGACCTTATAGGAAAGACGAAAGAGAAGGTTCGGTCTCTAATTTAAGACACAATGAAAAGGGGAAAGGTCCAGATAGTTTGCCATGCAAATACTCTTAAGTGAAGATGTTCATAAATGTAGGTTCGTGAGGTATCAGTAAAAAATATTATGAAGTTGTTATATAAGTAATCTCTCAAATTTGCTTTTACAATTTCATTGAAGTTTTAATGAAGTGTGAAGATTAAAAACACAAACCCTCGTTTAAAATCATAAGTAATATATATTACGGTTGGACTAATTGGTAAAAGAACAAAACTTAACATTAACTGCTGCCATTAATCAAATACGATTCAAGCTAGTTTATGGCACAATCGAAGTTGAGTTAAGGCCCCTATTTAATACATAAATATTTGCAACAAATATGGCGTCATTGGTTCATTTTCACATTTGACTGACTATTACAGAACTTACATTTTTAGTGTGGATTACTTTTGGTTCAATTTTATTTGGTTTTGTGAATGTGCGAGTGAGAAAGTGTGTGCAATGTTTTTGCAACGTTTCACTCTTAATATAATTACTAAAGCTGTCGTTGACGTAAAAGCCACAAAAGTAATCCCTCCTACAAACACGAGGTTGGAGGGTGGGTTTATCCCTCCCATGCATTATAGATAGAACAGGTTATGCAACTGTTTGGGATGCGTAAATATCTAAAGGGCAAGAGAGCGACCTGATAGGTATGAAAGAGAGAAATCTTACTCAAGACTGCATAAAAAGAGGTGTAGATCCAATTAGGTTCTATCGGGATTGAGAGGCTACAATAAGCTGGAAGCAGGAAGCAGAGAAAAAAATAATAAAACGTGTTTTCAAGTTGGTTGCAAAAGGTTTAACTTTTTTTGGGGCTATGTTTCCGTTACGAGACCGTTACGTGGTACAGAGTTGAAGAACAATTCAATACGAACATTTTGGCTTTTTTTTTTTGTTCTAAGTATCACAGAACCCAAGATATTAATAAAAATAGATTAAAAACCAGTAATATGCGGCCATTTTGGAAATAGGGCCTAAAAATAGGTGAAGCCATACATTTTTTGTCGAATGAATAGATTTTCCTTTATTTGTAGCACTCAAAGAAAAGATTATATATATAAAAAAACTCACATCCATGCCAGTTTAGATATATGGACGATTTTCCCTAATTTGATTCCACTAAACGTCATGCAAATATGCCTTTTTTATAATCAAATAAATATTTTATGAGGTATCACCGGTTCCAAATTCTGGGTTTTCTATTCAAGTAACAATGACCATCAAGGTTTCACTTTAGGGAGTATGGGCTTGTCAATCCTAACCTAACCTAACCTTAACTTTTTTATTATTTATTCTTGAGCAAGATTCTTAAACAGTCCGTTAGTAAAGTCGCCCCCCCCACCATAACGTCGGTATGAACTTAAATATAGCCAAACTCTTTTGGGACTGTTAACTAAGTCACCTATAGTTTCTTTTATGATAGTTTTGAATTTTGCACTTCCCCCTTAAAGGGGGGATTTTTAAGGGTGCACAAAATTTTCAAATAGATCCCACATCTTGTGGTATGTCAAATTAAAGTACATAAAAGACAAAATTAAAGGCGATCACGAAATATTTTTTGGATGACCGCAACTAAAATGTCGTCACAAAATGTATTGAAAAACAGCTTTCTTTTTTATTGACAACTACCAACACTACATTTTTGATGACCATTAGTTTTAGATCGTTTTATTTGGTATCGGAAAACGGGAAAGTTTGTGCATTGTTTTTGGACTGTAACTTATATTTTGATTATGTTATTCAGTTGTTAGTTTTCGTTATCCTGATAACTATGGTAACGCTTTAGGTAAATGGTTGTCTTTTCTCTTCTTGTATTTCAATTTGAAACTGTTGACCTTTTCAACGACGTATTCATCCCCCCCTTTTTCCTTCTTAACTTTAGAAAACCGTATGATTTTCGGACCCAACGGCGGCGTACACATCTTTGAAATTAGTGTTCTATAATTAATTATTGAACATTATCCGTTAATTTACGGTTTTGAAATAAACAGCAACAACAAACGCTTAAGAAATTTAATATGAAGGCTGTTCGATGGTATTAGAGTCAAAGGCTAGGGCTATTTATTTTATGTTCTTTTTTTCTTTTATTCTAAAGACGATGATGACCGAGAGGGTTTTCGAGTTTAAACAACAAGAGGAAAAACACGTTACAATTTTAAACAGAACAAAAATCTACTTTATAATTCGATTCTTTTCCCCACAAAAATTGTGTATCTTACATTTGTTTTCTATTAACTTTATTTACACCATTTTACAGATCGGATCGGCTACATACATGTCTCAGATACATCCTGGCACTACGCTCCGTTAATCTCCCTAACAAACTTTCTGTAATTAGCAGTAAACGCGTATATAGTAAAGCTTCTCCTTTTACAACAGTAATTTGCCTTCATATTTGCATGTACCTCGTACTGGGTCATTACATTCACAAAGTTAAATATTTCTGATCTTATTTATTTTTAAATGAGTGCACTACTTGTTATTTCATTAAAAAAATTATTTATTTATGTTCTTAGCCGTTCCGGAGAAAACATACTATGAGATGTGGGTATACCAACCGCATGAGCAATATGTGCAAACGACTATATTGTCCAGTTTTGAACCATGTGTGAAAATTATTTCACTAGTGGGTATTCAACAAATATATAATGAAAAACTTGACGATATACTACATCAGAAGTGTTGTGTTTGATGGACTTGGACAGTGACCTGGTTTGGAGCGCAGACTTCAAATATATATTATTTGCGGTTGCCGTTTTCGCCGATAAAAGAGATGTTTCACCAGTATCAGCAAGTAAGCTAGAAACTATACGCAAACGAAATGCTTTAGAAACAATCCAAACTTATGTATTGAATTAAGGGTCTAAATGGTGATGGTTTTGAGGATGAGAGATGGTTATGGAGACATAATCTGCATCAAATAAGAGGACGGTAAAATCGTCGGGAAAGAACAAGAGTTGGACAACATAGATCTGATGGAAGGATGATATTGATAATGAAGACTACATTAAAATCGGTGTAATTTTGCTAAGCGCTCTCAGGATTCCCAATTCGATGGATTTGTCGTGAGAGACTAATTGCATGGTCGCCTCGCTCTCTGCCAAATCACGAATGATTAATCCACATTGAACCAAAATGACCATTTAATGAAAAACTTGATTTATTTTGTTTTAAAATGACACTTCAACTGATACTGTAAAATTATCTGCATACTTTAAAATTTGTAGTCCTTTTTGAAACAACTTTTAGAATAGATATTTCCGTATAACTGATACTGATAATAAAATGTACACTAAAATTAATCAAATAAGGTAATTAGGTCCTAATTGCCATAGGATTAACAAAGGTTAAATATTTTACTTTACCTTATTACTTATTACAGAAAACACTATAGTGATTACTGTTTAAGCAATCTTCAGAGTTCTTAGCTGAATTACATCTTTTTTAATGTAGTCTTGATTAACTTATATTCAGTCATTAACTAAGATCATTCAGTCAGATCTCTTTTGTCAAACTCCTGTACTTTCCCGACGTTTTTACTGTGCTCTTATTTGATCGCAGTTTATGTCTCCATAGTACCTCATCCTCAAGACCATCAACCATTAAGAACCTTAATTCGATACATAAGTTTGGATTGTTTCTGGAGCATTTCGTTTGAGTAAAGTTTCTAGCTTACTTGCTGATACTGGTGAAACATCTCTTTCTCGAAAACTGCAACTGCAAATAACATATATTTAAGCTCCAAACCAGGTCACTGTTCAGGTTCATCAAGCAGAACCCTCCTGATGTAGTATATCGTCAGGTTTTTCATTATATACTTGTTGAATACCCACTATACTATGGACTTCTGTGCCCTATACCTTATGGGTGTATTACTTATTAACTCTTTGTTGAGTTTGGGCCACTTTGTTCGCAGGCAAGACCAATCTGCTCACTTTTTTAATTTACTTTACTTTAATCAAAACTATTGCAGCAATTGGTTTTTGTAAGTCTAACGTTGGTTTTTTGTAGAGTAACTTGGTTTTTTGTAGAGTAACGCTCTACAGTATCGGTGGGTTCTTTACCTGCAAATGTTGACACCATGTGAACAGGCTTGTTATCCATCCATCTAGTGATCGTAATGTTGTCTTCTGATGAAGTCACTACACTAACTGAACCTCTTCCTTTCTCAGCAAGCTTGTCTTTTGATGTAAGTTTTTCATCAGCCCCCTTCATACAGTTTGCACGCAGAGTTCCAACTACGTGAATGTCTTTTTTCAGTAGTTCTTTGTAAACAAGTTATCTAGGTAAAGTTTGTGATTTACTCCTTCATACCCTTGTCACATGCGTAAAACTGTATTTGCCGTAGAGCCTAAAGAAGATTCATAATTTATTTCACTGTCAGCTCCTTGATAAAGTTCAAATTTGGAAACATAGCCATCAGCACTAGCGACAACCCAAGCTTTTGAAATCCCATTTCCTAGGCTTTGATTTTATGTACTGTTTTGCACGGCTACGCCCTTTGAATGGGATTAACATTTCATCTACAGCTATACTTTCAGTTGGAGTTGCTTCTTTAGCAAACATGTGTTTCAAGCATTTAAGAACAGGGGATATTTTAATAAAAAATATCTTTGTTTCTCTCTGGTATTGTAGCGTTATCAGTAAAATGTATATATCTTTTCAGTTTTTCAAATCGTTTCA
Source organism: Aphrophora alni (assembly GCA_963513935.1). Classification (NCBI taxonomy): domain Eukaryota; kingdom Metazoa; phylum Arthropoda; class Insecta; order Hemiptera; family Aphrophoridae; genus Aphrophora; species Aphrophora alni. The sequence continues at coordinate 100,344,520 of OY740773.1, read as the reverse complement.
ACGGCATCGCTTCTGCAATTAGGGGTAGTCTTATCAGAGGGTTTGCTGATCAATACATTCTATAGCTGGGGTAACGGAATATTGTCATTGCCATGTTAGTCATTAGAAAATGTAACATCTCATCCCCAGTTGTGCTGAAATTAGCTTCATTACTTTGTAAAGCATATCTTATTGTTTCTTGTGCTATTGAGTCTAGCAAGTTATCAGGGAAAAGGTTTTTGAAGTAATACAGTGGAGATTTATTTCCACTGCTTTCTAAAACATTGTAGATTTGAACACCTTCAAATTTAGGTATGTCATTTGTAAAATTGTTATCTTTAGCTATCCATAAAATAGGAATGGGTTTCTTTTTATTGATTTTAGTTTTGCCTTTACAAGATTGTTTACTAGGTATAGTTTTGATACCGATGTCATTTTATTAGACTGACTTACATCAGTTTTTTGTCTCTTAGGCCTAGTTGGTACTTCATCCGACACTAGCTTAGAAGATTGTGGTTTTCTCTTAGGTCTAGGTGTAACTTGAGAAGTACTAGTGCTAGGCATAGGTTCAATAACCGGATAACTACTAAGTAGGTCTGTAGGGGTTAAAGGAGTAACGGGTTCAATTGCTGAGGACTTGGATACAATACAAGAGCTAATTTTAGTGGGCGCTAAAGTCAAAATATCAGGCAGACCTATTGTCTCATTAGCACCAACATTGAATCAGGAATACAACCCCTAAGCCTAGGACTGCGCCCACACTATTTTCTAATAGGCCTAGATCAACTCCTAGGTTACTTATATCAAAATCTGATTCAATACTCGTGTTGGATATTTCCAAATGATTAGATGAAGGAAAACTTACAACGTGATTGTATTCAATTGAATTGTTTCCTTCGTCTTCTTCATCTTTTTGGTCGACTTCTTCTTGGTCGACCTCTTCTTGATCAACTTCTTCTTGAATACGTACACGGTTCGTAGAAAATACCTCAAATCTCCCAACTTCACCCAAAAAAACCAAACCATAAACATTACACCTAACCTAACGCTGAATGGTAAAATGAGTTACACCTAACCTAACCTACCTAACCTTTATCAAGCCGATCTAGTGGAAATGATTCCATATGCGCTAAGGAAAACCAAGGCTATACGACTTTTATTAGAGTATCGGCCTTTCCACCAATAATTTTGGCTCTCCCCTCGTGTGGGAAAATTTCCCGCAAAAGGTAAACAATTTTCTCCCTTCAGTGAAAAACCTCTAAAAACTCCCCAAGAATGACTTTTCAAGTCCCATTTCCCCTCATTATTATTATTAGTTTCTTCCATTTTATTGTTGATTATTATTATGTTCCCTACTGTTTTATGATTCTATTACTTTTGATTTTTAATTTTCCCCATTTTACAAATTTTAGGTTTTTTAACCCATCTTATTTCCTTAATAACTTTTTTGTTTTAATTTGAATTACATATTTTATTCTTGGATATTATTAATCGCCTACTTTTACTTTCTCATTATTTAATTTTAAATTTAAATTTTTTAATAAAATTGGAAACTCTGTATCTGTTTTGTCAAGTCAAAACACGAACTCCTAGTCCGGTCTGGCGTGACGTCAATATTCTACCGCATGACGTTTAGCTTAGCAATTTTTACGATTTGAATTTTTCTTGAGACGACTGATTTTTCCAGACCGTCTCAATTAGTGAAATTATTTTCACATATGGTTCTAAACTGGACAATATAGTCGTTTGCACAAATTGCTCATCCGGTTGGTATATATTACCTTCAGCTTATAGTATGTTTTCTCCGGAACGGATACTAAGAACATAAATAAATAAATTTTAAAAATGAAATAACAAGTAGTACACACATTTAAAAATAAATAAGATCAGAAAAACTAGTAGACTTTGTTAGTAATAGAAAAACAAACTATGTTATTTCATTTGATCAGGAATTTTGAAATTTTCTCCATGTTGTTTAAAGGCAAAACACTTCAACGGTCATCATCATTTCGAATAGTCTAAAAGAATCTGCGTCAAAAGATAACCATTTTTTTCTTGTTGTTAACGGCAAAAAACTTCCCGGTCATCATCACCTTATAAATAATACAAGATCAAAAGGACATAAAATAATGAACAACTAGCCCCTCTAATACTAACATTCAAATAAATCAAAAAACAACAACATTAATAAGACTATGAGTTAACAATTGTGAATAAACATAACTTGTCGGAAGACTGTAAAAAAACCCCGCAACAAGTCAACAATAATAAACCATGATAAATATAAATAACAATTACAAATATTATAGAGCAGTAAAAGGGTAAAAACAACGCGCAAAGCTAGCACAGTAATGCGGCAAAGAGCAGCAACGAGTTAACAATGATAAAAGACAACTAATCAATATATTTGTAACATTTCTCTGCAATAATTGACTAGAATGTTTTTAAAGTTTATCAAAAAATTTCAGGCAACGCAAAAAGGACAATACTCGATCAAACATCTGAACACTCTCTCTCCTGAAGAGAATTTGGTAGGGGAAAGCAAAGCTACGTACACCTCTCAAAGCAAAATAGTAAATAACCATGTGCTAAATCGAGAGTACGCCTTGACAAAATGGGCATTGCAGGCGGATTCGCGTACTGCATCATAAATCCATGAGTGATTCCATGATCACTCATGGAATTGGCGATCCGAACACTGATAATACCACTTCCTTTCGACGACGACGAGTACGGATGTTGATGACCACGGACGAACAGTATTTTTTATGTTTTGTGTCCCTCAGCTTATTGGAATGTATATTTGTCCATCTTCTTCCCATCGCTTATGCAAAATGATTCTAACTGTCGATACGAAGTCCAGATGCCATTACACGCTAACTCGCATCTGACCTGTAGGGTTGGAAAAGAACAAAAGTTGGTAAAATGATACCAAATAAAAAAAAAGATAAAAGAGAGTGATCTAAACAAAGATTACATGAAAAAGTAATCTAGTTTACTATCCCCGGGATTGCCAAGCTCGTACTCACTAAAAGTGAACACTTTGAGGGCAGCACGCAAAAACAATATTTCATATACTAGATGAAACTGTATAGAGAGCACACTATAAATTTACAACAAAACACTGTATATTTCTCAGGGTTTTCTAGAATAATATACGGTCGTCAGTTTATTGCTTTGGAGGCGTTTGATTTCTCTTTCCATTTTATTTTTTGCAGTAGAGGAAACATAAAAGCAACGCATATCCCAAAGCTCAGGGGTAGGTTTGCAAATGGCCGCTGAAAACACAAGCGAAGAAAATTTATGTTCCCTCTTTATTATTTGCGTAATTTTACATTTTTATTTCATGTACATGAGGTGTAAGAAAAACGTATATTTTACAAGCACGTTTTTAATAAAAGTTTATATTAGATAATTTTGTAATGAAAATAAATTGTTGTGATCTCCCCCACAACGGTAAGTAAGTCAACGACTAGTACAGGATGGGCAGTAAGGAGGGTACTAAAATTCGAGAGGTGATTTTGGACATCACTCTTTTTATTTAAAGGTGAAAAATCTTTCGGTCGTCGTCGCCTTATTTAAAAGAACGCAAAATATGAACCCCCCACCTAAACTATCAAATACAGTACATTAATAGCGCCAGGGAAACCCAGTCAAAAGAAACCTCATTGCAAAAATGGAAGGAAAAAAACTATCTAACAGAACACTACGAAAAATGATTTATATTCCATTAGGATCACTAGGGATTGCCACGTCTAGGGAGGTTAAAGTGTAAAAAAAAGAAAAGAGCATAAAAAACAAGATAAAACTACAGAGCGGAATGAAAATTAATATAATTAACATTAATTAATATAACACGTTTGTTAGTTTTAGTTATTTTGCCCACTCCCTGGTTACTTGTTTTAGTGTTAGTTTACAACGTAGTCCTTCGATACCAGGCTATGTTTATTCTTATCATTGTTTTCATTTTCTAGATATTTTCCCCTGATAAGTGAGTTAATCACTGCTCTCGAAACGATCTATATATGGTGAAAAGTCCAAATAAGCTCTACCAATACCACTGCAAGACGTACAGCCTACCCTATTCCGATTTAAAATCCTCTTTGTTCTTACTGACGGATTCGAATGGCTTTACGTTTTAATTTGACAGTCTGCATGAGATTATCCGGAGCTGATTGCATTCCACGCTCAATCCTGACATAATGCTCGGGGATATTGAATATATTTCGTTAGGATGGAATTTCTAATACATGTTTTAAAACGGAAAACGTTTTACGTTAGAGGTATTTAACAAAAAACTAAACAAAAATATAAAATACCAACAAACATAGTTGTCCTTGTTGTTTAAAGGGGAAATCTTTCCGGTCATCATCGTCTTGTAAAAAAAGAAGAAAACGCACAAAAATAAAAACTAGACTACTAGTCCTCGAATAGCCTCAGGTTCCGAAGAGAACAAGAGTTGGTCAAAAAAGACCTGATAGGATAGATTAAAGAGAGTGATCTAACTCAAGATTACATGAAGAAAGGCGTAGGATCCAATTAGATTTCTTGGGTCAGCCACACCTGCATTCACCATGAGTGAGCAGGTGTGTTAGGAAACAAATATACAAACGTTTTATATAAAATGTAAAACAAATGAATGTTTTACAGTGCTTTAAAGGGGCTTTGCAACAATAGCATCAACTTGTTTTAAATCTCTTTAAAACATTCAAAATACGAAATACAATCAATACCTGATCAAGGATGTACATTTCATCATTCAGCAACATTGTCTGGATCGAATTAAGTAAAACATCAGTTAGCACATTTCTTACTATGATACAATAAGTGAAAATGTGTTTAACCTAATGAAAGTTTTGACGGTTAGAATTTGGATTTGGGTGTCGCAAATTTATAATCACTATTCCAATTTTAAGGTAAAACAACACAATCAAATATTTCGTGTTATTTGTATTGTCTTCTTGTTGTTTGAAGGGGATCATCATCTCTTGGTCATCATCGGCTTATACAAAAAGTAAGGAAAGAACATAAAATGAAACCACTAGTCCTCAAATAATACTGTAATAGCGTCAGGGTTGGAAAAGAACAAGAGCTGTAGAAGAGATACTTTTATAGGTGAGCTGAAAGAAAAGGATCTAACCCAAGATTAATCGAAAAAAGGTGTAAATAATACAGCATGGGCCCTCGGGATTTCCGCACCCGTATACTCACTCTAGTGAGCATATTGCTTTTTACTGTAGTTTATTTGACATTCAGGGAACATTTTCCCCTTATTGTTTAACATATCGGTTTTCATAGCTCAATATACAAAAGAAGAAAAATTTGTAAATAAAGACCTCCTAGTCCTCGAATATTCTAACAGCGTCAGAGTCGAAATAGAACAAGAATCGTTCACGAGAGACCGGATAGGAAAGATGAAAGAGAGGGATCTAATTGAAGACTACGTGCAGAAAGGTGTAGATACAGCTTGGAGCCCTCGGGATTGCCAAGTCCCCTACTCACTAAAATGAGCCCCTTTTAGAGCGAATGTGTTTGTGGATATAAAACCTAAATATATTCAGTGTAAAACGGTTCAATGCATGTTTTTCACAGCCCTACATTACATTCTTTACAGTACAAGTTGCTCTTCTTGTGTATGCCTTTGTTGAGTAATAAGTACAACGTTTATACGTGTCTACCACCGGCAACTGAAGCCCCAATGTTCATCGGTCTCAGAGTTGGGAACCGTCGTGTGGCCATCTGGTCTGTACCTCTTTCTCCTCCAAAATGTTCCTGGTGAGAGTCTTAGTCTCTTCTTTTAAGAATATGTTCTTATGAGACCATTTGCCAGAGAAGACTAATGAAGAAAGGTATAGATGCAGCTTGGTCCCCTCGGGATTGGCAAGGCACTACTCACTAAAATGAGCCCCTTTTAGAGGGCGCGCGCGTGTATGTAAAGCCTGAAGCATTTATAAAACCCTTCCAAAATATTTTCCCCTCTGTCCCATATATAGGACGTTGTGAACTAATAATAAGTTAATTAAATTTTGATCAATGGAAGCCAACCTTCTATTAAACCAGCCTAGCCTAACCTAACATTATTTCTACACAGGTTTGGTAGATACGTTTGTCCATTTCTTATATATATTATGTTTGAATTTTGTTTCTTGTATGTATCCCCCCCGGTATTATCTAGATGTTTGCCTAAAAGAGTAGGACGTCCCTAATTTAGTTTGAATATGTAGAGCAGGATACCGGAGGCGTTAAATTGTAGAATAGCAGAGTTGAACCAAGACATTCTTCTAGAGGCCATGACTAGATATCAAATCGATGTTGTCAACGAAGAGTGAGATATTAAACAAACGTAAATTAGCATATATATATTTAAAACTTACAATTTCTAAGATTAGAGTTTGACAATTAATCCTTAATGTTTTCTTTAATAACTGCCCTCAAAGACGTTGAATTATAACTTGGAAATTTATAAAGTAAAAGTGTTAAATTATATTGCCGAGCTCAATGCGTGAAATTAGTTCTTTATAAATGGGTTTGTCGCCTTTGAAATTATCCCGAGCTGAGCAATAAAAACTCATTTTCCTTGGCTTTCTAATTACTGCCTGTAAATTAGTCCTGTCGAGGAAAGGACATTACATACTACAGCATGCTCCAATTTTATCAGTAGGGTAAAGATGTAGTTATTTATCCATGAATTTGTTTTGTCTGTCTTAATAAACTGTGTCAATAGAAAAATAATAAAAAGAACTATTTTTATTTTGAGTTAAATTTTACTAGAGTTATTAATTAATACAATAATATAAATGTGAAAAGTAACAACGTAGACTTTTATAATAAATTATAATAAAATGAAATTGATACTTTAATTTGGTTTAAAAACAATTTTGTTATAAGTGGACTTCGCGCTATAAATCCTAAATCCCTTACGGGCTTGTTTATAATGAGTGCGGGCTTCACAATCCCGAGTGAACCTAGCTAGATTTACATTTTCGCCTTGGGTTAGATCCCTCTCTTTCATTTTCTCACCAGGTTTCTCCTTACCAACTCTTGTTCTTTTCAACCCTGAGTATCTTATATTTAATTCGCTTAAGAATTTCTGTGCCAGACTGTTTATTTCTTTACTATATGACCAACTAATGATTCATTTGTCAAATTAAACACTGTTACCTGAGGCAGAAAATTATTCATTTTGCTTGGAAACACTTATTTTTTTAATAAATTTGTCATTTAAATAACATGCCTGTAGAGGACATATTTCGCAACAAAAATAATTTGAAACACGTGGTATAAATTCTTATAATTTTTTTTTCTAAATTTAGTTCTTTTGTTTGAGAATTTATAACATATATTTTTTATTATATTTATGTTGGTGTTTTAAAATTTGTGGGTATTTAGGTTGTGTTGGGACTGATTGCTTGCGTTTCACAAGACTAAACAGTTTGGCTTAAAATGTGACAATTGGGTCTGAATTTTGTACTTCACAAAATTTAACGACTTAATCTGGGTCTACACTACATAGCCGGACAGCTATATAGCAGAGCTGCTAGAAGCAGTCTGTATAGCTCGGCTACATATAATTTCCTATATTAGCATAACTAACTGTTTACATGTTTATAGCTAATTGTAGCCGTCCTACACAATTAATTTAGTTCACCTGAAGATGCCGAGCAAGAAAGTACTTCTTGCTGCAGTAGCTTCAGCAACCGTGATATTAGTCACTAAAAGAAAACGCAGATATTGGGTGAAACCATCTCTCATGTCTAGAAATAAGTACAGTGGAAGTGATTTATTGCCAGATTTACATGAAGATGATGCAGCAGGTGATGTGTCTATGTGTTTTGAAATTAAATGTGATGGAAGCTTTAAAAACTTTTTAAGAATGACCAGTAGTGATTTTGAATATTTACTGGGGGTTATTGGGCAAAAAATAGGTAAGAAAAACACAATTTTTAGATATACTATTACTGCTCGTGGAAGACTTACCGTAACCTTGCGATATCTTGCTAGTGGGGATTTCTATCAGAACTTAAGTTATCTGTTCAAAATATTTAAATCTTCGATTTCTCTGTTCATACCAGCTGTATGTGAGGCACTTATCGAGGCATTAAATGAATATATCAAGGTAAGCTTAAACAAATAATTTATTTAAACCCAACATCTTTCTAAATCAAAATGAGTTAAATCATTTGCATTAGTGCTGTAATCACTTTCTTCATTTGTCATGTTGTTAAAAATGGAAAAAAGCTCGTTGTGTTGAAGAACTTTGACGTGATTTGGAATCTAACCTCAGCTGTTTCAGCTTATACTCATATAGGAGGTGATTTATTTTGAATTTGATTTCAGCTTGGTCCTGTTTTGATTTTAAATTTCTTATCTGAAAAGCGACATTTTTTTAAATACATCGTATTCATCATCGATTATCTCCTTTTCCAATGTAGCTGTGACCTTTTTCATTACATTGTATGCTTCATCAGCCATATATGTAGTTTTCATTATTTTTTTTTGCAATTTTCGGTTGTGGCAACGGATTGACATTTTCTGGAATTCGGAAGCGTTCTGAACCGTCGGAAAAAGAAACTTATAGTTATAAAACTACCTTATTACAGGCACATAGTTTTTGGTCGTTACGTGGCTTTTAAGAATTTTACATAGTACTTTTGTTTTCAGATGCCAACATCTGAAGAAGAATGGATGAACATAGCTAATGCATACGAAAGTAAATACAGTCGCTATTTACAGTCTCGTCCATGTTGCCAGTATCTTTAAACTGCTTTTGTTTACACTTGTCTTTTAAAAATAAGAACAGGTTATAATATGGCCATTTTGGATCATTATCTGCTGCTGAGCCACTCTTTGATTTATTTGAATTCCTTTGGTACCGGCCTATCAGGCGACGCATCTTCTTCTCTACTTAATCCCTGTCTACGTGCAAAAGAAATTTCTCTCCAAGCGTCATGATTCTTATTTCTCATTTTGTAGTCACTATGAGAAGTATCCCATAACACAGGATGCTCTCTGAAAAGTTCTATTAACTTTGTAACATTTTCTTTATTCCACTCAAACTCACTTATTGAATTATTTATAATGTCAGATGACAAGGTCACTGCACAACGTTTGGACTCGGACTACGCACAGAAACAATACAAGGTAATGGCGGAAACCAAGTGGAGGGGGAAGCTACATGTAGCTCTGCTACAAAGAAATGACGCGTCTAGCACAGCTAGCTGAGCTAGACATTTTCTTTGATGTTTACCGACAACCAACGGATAGCTCGTTTTCTGCTATATAGCTCTGTAAATCTACTATATAACCAAGCTATATAGCTGAAACTAAGAGTAATTTTTATGAATTTGTAGCACAGCTATATAGCTCAGTTATACAGCTGTCCGGCTATATAAAGTGTAAACCTGCCTTTAACTGTACATACTGTATAGAGTTTACTTTATTTGTGATTTATTGTTTAAATGTCGCCAAAGGTAATGTTTATAATGAAAAAACAAACACAATTTTTAGTAAATTCTACAATTTTATTGAGTCTTGCCGACCATGGTTTCGCCAGCAACGGCATTTACAAGGCAGCTTAACACAGACTAAGGAAGATATTGAAAACTGATATAATATTACAAAAAGAAGAACAGTACGGTTCTTAATACCTATGTCATTTTGGTACGGTTTTATTAGAATCTACAGTTCGAAATATAAGTAATTTTGAATTATTTTCCCTCGAACAAGCCGACTACGGTTTCGGTTTCCCTTTGCATATTGCCCGGGACCGACAATATGATCCAAATTACCTGGTTTTCCGTACCCATACACACATTCATACGCCTACCTAACACCGTGGGGTATAGTGCTCGAGCCGATTTTAGGAGGCTCCCCCATTCTCCTATACTCATGTTAGCCAGGTTCCCCGAGCAACGTGTGATGGGTAGCCGTCAGGCGGATCACGCGAACCTTACCTCACATCTTTTCCGAGGGCGACGCCCATTACCCATCTATATGGGATAGGGCAGTCAACCGCCCGGTTTTAGGGGTCAGCACCGTGAGGTACAATACTGACCCAGTCCCTAGATTTGAACAGCGGGAATCTCGTTAATCCATTCATTCGCGTAACTAATTAGATAACGAGGCATTTGCCTATTTTTTTTTTCTTCGTACATTGCCCATCTGCAAGTAAAAAGGGTAAATAGATTCACTGCCCATCATGCCCCAGGAAGCAACCATACCACGAACCCAGGAATCACCTGCCACCAGAAACACAGCTCGCGCAATATCACATCAGCATGCCACAAGAACAGACGCCCACAGGCACCGCAGCACCGCCACAACCCAACGACAATCAGGACAGGATAGATGGGTAGGAAGAAGAGAAGAAGGTGAAAGCGGGGATGGGGTACCCAATAACACATAACCAGGACTGAACTAGCCTACCCCAACTCTTGGGAAAGTTGAGGATGATGTTGCGCCTCTTTTCCTTCGAACGACCTCCCCAGCCATGGTAGTCATTCTATTCCAAGCCGCCAGTATGAATGCATTGAAGCACACGAGTTGTTATGCCCTTAAGCAGTCCTTTGCGTAAACCAAGACCCAACAGAGACCTCACCGACTCGCCCGACCACACGCCTCGCCACGAAATAGAATTTTTTTTTGTGTTTTCGTTTTTTTCAAACGAGGAGCTTCTTTATCTGTTTATCTTATTTTCTACACCTGTTAGTCAAATTCAGAGTTTATTAGTCATTTTTTAATAATTCTTTTTGAAAATTTCAGTTTGTTTTCTTATTCTTTATTTTTCTTTTCTTAATTTTTTGAAAATTTTAAATTTTTAAATCGGAGATGACGTGGGAACCTCACTGTGCTGTTTATTTCTTCCTGCTCGTGATTGCTTACGTTGTTGTGCAGCTGGAATAGGTGAGAGGAAGTAGTGATTATTGTTGTTCGTATCGCTCATTCCATGATCACTGATGGAACACGGAAATCCGCCGCAATCTCCATATGTCAGTGTGTGCTAGAATGTGTTGTTCTGATAGGTAGGGGAGAGTGGGGCAAGTTGAGACATTTTTTACATATAATTTTTAAAAAATTTATTACCTTTGTTTTTTTGAATTGACAAAGGCTTTTAAAAATATTTTCACCTTCTGCGCACTTAAATATGCTACTTGTAAATAGTAAATATTACTCCTTTATTTTAAATTAATTTTTTTTGTAGTACCCTCAAGTGTATCAATCTTCCCCACATGGGGGCAAGTTGATATTAGCTGGGGGCAAGTTGATACCAGTGTATAACATCTTACAATAATGCAACTAGGGTAATTTATAACAACTTTGTACCAAGAATATTAAAGTATTTTATTTAGCTGAACCCCATTTCATATATAAAAAAGAAAATACAAGGCTGAGCAATTAGCTTCAGAGAGCTGTTCGGAATCAGAAAGTGCAAAATCAGATAAACAGTGATACATGTATACATTTTTGAGTCCTTTCCACATTCAATATGTGCCCATTTTTTACAAGATATGGACTGTATCCAGTTTTGTCCTGGTTTTGAATTAGAATAAGGTTCCAAGCAAACAAGACATAAGGCGTCATCCTCTTCCTCAGACTCTGATTCAATTTTGACTCTCTTCTTTGGAATTATTTTCATCTTCTTCTTCTTCTTCTCCTTCTCTTTTTTATCTTTCACATCATTTTTTGTCGATTCAACCAATTTATATATAGTACAACCTCTTCCTTGCCTTTTCTACCTTTAAAAGTTTCTTTGCTTCTTTTCCAGCAGCTTCTTTCTCTAATCTTTCCTTGACTGGCGTGCTTGTGAGTATGACAGACTTCAAAGGTTTCTTCGAGTTCTTTTGTTCACCAGCTTTAGGGTGGGGACGGACTTCTTGAGGGCTGACAGTGGATAGGCATAAGCCACCGGACGATGTTGGTTCAGCTTGAAGTGACTGAGACTGTAGCACATTACTGGTTCCAGTCTGCACATCTTGGTTGTTGTCTCTGTCCGTCAACATGTGTCTGTCAGTTACGGCACTCGACAGAAAGTCAGCAGCGGTAAATACGTTTCTGTTGAACGGCGCAATCCCTGTTGCTTGGAAACCAGAAACTATGTTTGCAGGTGTTATAGCTTTAGGAAGTGCCACTTTGACAATGCCAAGAATATCATAAGATAGTTACTGTTTTGCCTGGATTATTAGTCATCCAGTCATCAACTGAAGCAAAATAGAATCTCTTAAAAGGTCCAAACACTGATTTGTCAAGAGGTTGTAAGCGGTGGGAGGTGTGGAGGGGGAAAGACAACATTACAATGCCGTTTTCCTTGTAGAAGTTGAGCACTTGGATAGACAGATGGTTGTCCAGAACTAACAAGCAGGGATGATCTTTCGAAGATTTTACATGACCGTGAAAGTGCTTGACAAACTGCAAAAAAGATTCATTTGTTATCCATCCAGATGGGTAGGAAGTACCAATGCAGCCTGGTGGTCCGTTGATTACAAAATGAGGATGTCTCTTCGTGAATAAGTTGAACCAGTCTCTTGTTGCTAATTTATGGTTAATCCAAGTATCAGGCACTACCTGTTTGCCATGGCCAGTTCATATGCCAAGAGTTTAATATTCTCTGGAGTTAGTCCATAGTAAAATTTTGGAGCAATGTAGTGTGTATTTTCAAGCTCAAGTTATAGGTTCTCTGGAAAAATCTGTCTAGGCTTAGCATAACCCACTGTGGCAACTTGGCCATTAGAATTATCCTTTTCCTAATATATCTGGAAAGTGTCATTTTGTCGATTTCATAAGCGATAGCCGCTTCTCGCAAGGTCATCGTTCGTGCTTTAACTTCAGCATATGCTTTATCAAAAGTCTGAATCGGAGTTTTTCCTCGATCCGTCTTCCTTTTGTAGTTCCGCACCATTTTCCTGTAAAAAAAGGCAAGTTATATATTTCAATTCATTGGGGTACGTTGATACACCGTATCAATATGCCCCCAACCAAATGTATCAACTTGCCCCTACTGACGCTTAATTTCGCCTAGCGACTAAATTAAGAAGGCTATAACATTTGTAACTATTGAATATAACTCACCTTTAAGTACACTTTTCGAGGAACTAACAATATACTGTCTGAAATATACTGTCCTTTTCAAAAATTCACTCAACCAACACGCTCAAAAAATACTTTTCAATACTGAAACCAAACTTCTAGTCACCAAACACAAATGACACGTGCGTCCACTATGAAACGCCGGCAGGCACTGGCTTGAAGTGAACTATAACGTCTGCTGCCATGGCGGACTGTCTAGGTATGCTCCATAGGTCACGCCACCTTCTGTATCAACTTGCTCCTCTCTACCCTACTATCCAGGCGATGGATGTTGGGATAATACTGTGATCGTGATCCTCGATCGTGTATTGTACTTGATTCGTCGCCTGAAAATTTTGATAAAATTTTCTATTACGATTATTTCAGAGCCTCTTTACACCAATAATATGATGTTTAGTTGTCTGTTTAAATCTTTTACATTTTATCGAAAGTTAATTCTTTGCAGAACCCTTTTACATGCCGTAATATTTTATTCGTTGTATTTTATCATAGTTTTTCTACCTTTGTTAACTTGTTGCAGAGCTTCTTAACAGCTTTGTTATAACATGTTATGTTGTTGTTTATTAAACCTTATCAAAATTTACGATTGTTAACTAGTTTTAGTGTTGTTAAAATGTTATGTTTATATTGCTTTAAGTATTAATTTCTGTTTGTCGGTTTTTAACGTGGAGCAAGATATGTTCAATATTATGAAGGCGATGATAACTGAAATTGTTTTCCACCTTTATGATTTTCGGAGTAAATTAATATTTAACATAACTATTGTAGATTAAAATCCAAAATGAAACAAGAGCCTGTCTTCCAAGCTGACAAGAAATTACGTTGCGAAAATGATGCATGAATATGTGAAAACCTCGTCAGATTTAAACTGATATGAAACTCGTATCACGAACTTCCTATTTCTTGCTCGACTATGCAGGATAATAAGGCACTTTATATACATGATGATGATTTTATACTCTTCCTTTTATACAAAAATATATATTTAGTGAAGGTCTCTTCTTTAATTCGTTAAAACATTTTATTTCTTTGATATTGTAACGCAATTTCTTTGTAAATTAGTAGTGTTTTCGCACCATCATTTAAAGTGATAACTCTTCAGGGCTTACATATAATAAGTATAGGTGTGGCAGTCATGAGATATTTTAGCTGGATCTGTACTTTTGTCATCTCATTTTGTTTTAGATCACTCTCGTAATTTCCCTCTCTGGATCAACTCTTGTTCTCTTCAGAACCTGACGTAACATAAGTATAAGCTAAGCCTATACTATATGGCGCGAGGGATTTGAAACGTTCTATAAAAAATTTAGGTTAGGTTAGGTTACTACACGCATCGGAGACTGCCATTGAAATTTGCTTCCATCGTCTAATTTAAGATCTTAAAATGGAATTGATTTGACTCTATGTGAAGTTTATAAAATATGCCATAGACCTACTGAAACTCGCATTGCTTACAAACAAACTAGACACAATGTTTAATATTAAAATAACAATAATTAATTAACTTTAATCCTTTTATACAGCACTAAACAAACGTAAAACCATTTCAAAAGTTTTCATTTCCTCTCAACTCCTTTTGACTTATTGCCTTGAGGCTTTAAACTTGTGTTGTCAGTGTTTTGCGAGTTATTTTCACTAAATTTATCTTTAAAAATGGTATATGTTTAACTATCTTATACATATAGAGTGTCTACGAAACATTATCAAGATCAGTTACAAGTATGTATGCATCATTACAATCTTTCACAATTAAAATTTCATCAGAGATCCCGATATTTATTAAAAAATAAATTAACTATATTTCAGTTTGGTTTTGGTGTAAGTTAGTAGAATAAATATAAATATAGACTATTATTAACAAGATACCTCTCTATAAGAATCTGTTTAATAGCAAGTACTGATTGACAGAATCTGCATTGCGGAAGATTCCCGTGTTCAATATAACATCCACGAGTAATAAGGAATCTAAAGATATGAACTCGTGTTGATCAAAACATTATTATTAACTAGGCAATGCCAGTGAATTTTAGCTAAATCTACACTTTTTTCATGTATTCGTGGTTAGATTTCTCTATTTCAACCCTGACACTATTTGAGTATTCGAGGGTTAGAACGTCTTTATTTTATACTTTTTTCTTCTTCTTTTTTATAAAGCTATGATTACCCAGAGGTTTTTTGCCTTTAAACAAGTAGAATATAATATTTAGGTTGTATTATTTTTGGAGAAAATTTGTTCTCTTTTCTTTAGTCGTTCAGAATGCTTTTTAGCCTTTACCCTCTCCCTCCACAATAAAATTATTTCATCTTTCTGTGTTTAATTAGTTATTCAATAAGGTAAAACATAAATATTTGTAATTACGTTCACCGATATCAACAAAGACAATGCAGGTGTACAAATCTACATTATTGTCATTGTCTCTATTGTATAAAAGAAAGACTGAAAGACAGACAAATGGTTGAAACAATTCTTTCTACTTTGTAAGAAAACACAAAGAAAGATTCACTGCTTCTTTATTACACAATAAACATAAATAACAATGGCGAAGTTACAAGGGTGTAGTCTTTGTGTTACAGTATGTCGTGCTTTATGTTGGCCTCATTATGCACCCCTATGTTATCTTTTAGATAATTTATGGCAGTTTTTAATAAACCAAAGAAATTCGTTGTGACATACAATACGTACTGTTATAACACTGACTATAATTTGTATTTTGAATTCCATTGTGGTAACCGACGGGTTAGTGAACATTAAATTTTGATATGAGCAATAATAAATTTTTAAAGATTCGGATAATCGCCCATCTTCAAGATAATAAAAACCTCAAGGGGTCACTGTAGTGAGTACGTGGTTGGCAATCCCATGGTACCTAGCTGGATCTACACCTTTTTTCTTCAGGGTTTAGGTTATATCCTTATTTTTCATATTTCTATCTCTTAACCAGCTCTTGTTCTTTTCTGACCCTAACGCTATTAGAGTATTCGAGGGCTAGGGTTCTTTATTATATAGTACGTCCCACGAAGATGTACACGATTTGGATTTTATATTAATTGCTCAACCGATTCTTTTGAAAATTTCAACACACACGGGTTTATTGAAACAAATGGCGGCAATACAAAAACAAACTTCTATACTTTTATGACTTACTCTTGCCGGTTTAGTTGTTCGATTCAAATTGAACGACATTTACATTAAAACGGAAACTCATAACCTTTTGCGGTCAATTTTATTGTCGTTTTATAGTTGCAAAATTTGTTTTACAGTTGAGCAAAAAGTAAAGTGTTATGCGTTGCAGAATAGCTTTGCAGAATCAATTAAACATTTTCAGGTTGCCTTCCCAGGTGTTGCTGCACCAATCACTCGCTCAATAATTAAATGAAAAAAATTGTTGTTGCAAAAGGAAAGCGTTGTGAAAATGTACACTGCATCTCTTTATAAGGGAAGAGTAGAACAAGTTTCATTTTTCCGTTTTCCAGGTAAATTTTCAAAAGAATCGGTTGAGGAATTAGCAATTAATAAAAAAAATCAAAAGCGAGTACCTCTTTAGTGGGACACCCTGTATATACTTTTCGTCTGAATTTTATTGATAAGATTTAAATGATTTAGTAGTTGCAGTACTCATTGCGGTCCTGTAGTATGTCCTTCATTGTATTTTATATTGTTATTGGGTTTACAAAATTTATATAGTCTTACTTGGTTTTTGTCTTAATTTTTATTATGTATTTATATCTATTTTTCTATGGCGTTGATGTTCACAATCCTGACCCCGCTGTCTCATTGGTAGAAAAGTTATTACTCATTTCTGTTCTGAGCGGTTTTTAGTGCAATAAAATAACCATTATTAACTTGTCATTGTAACCGAGATATACAGGGTGATTCAAAAAAGAATAGTGCAAAAATAAGGTCACAAAATCATGAAAACTGCATAAAAGAATTAGTTACATTAACAAGTTGTAATGTACATTACAAAACTTTAATATGCACTAAAAATGCTCTATATGAGCGCCGTTAGTTACTCTGTAAATATCTAGGCAATATTGCAACACCGCCACACAATCTGCAACATTTCCTCTATTATGGATTGCACTGCTTCTGTTATGCGCTGTCTTAAAGTCTTAAAGGCATAGATGTGGAGGTATTTTGAGTGGAATCTTTATGTAATTTTATGATATTATTGTTATTGATAAAATTGTTAACTTTCATATTGCGTCTAAATACAGAACACAACCATTCATATTCCAATTTTGATACCAATTTCCAGCCATTACACATATATAAGAAGAGCAAACAAATGGACTTGCTGAAGAATATGAAATATATAAAGCGCAGAAAAATGTCCTGAGCTTATGTTAAATGACCATACAATACAATTTGATGTGACACAGCAATGGCAATAGATAAGAACTGTATTACACGTTGGAGGTCAGTGACCGTATGTATTCCACAATGTGCACACGCTGGGTTATAGTTTGTACATTATTGTGTTATTGTGCGTCTGTGTTTGTGTTATATTGACTTTAGATTTATTTTGATGTCGTTCAACCTCAATAGAACGAGATTCTGGTGATGGAAAAGATCCGAAACGCGTCATAAACAAGTAAATAAATTACGAAAATTATAAAGTCACACAGGCGGACAAAATTAGTCTTTTTATTCATATTTGTGACTTGGATACAAATACAATGAGTTTTAAAATTTATCATTGTTAACTTGTTGCAGTGCTCTTTAACATCCCTGTAATATTTTTAATTGTTGTCTGTTATCATGTTTAAGTTGTTGAGCACCTTTAGAGCTCTGTAATATTTTATGTTGTTATTTTATGCCACTTTTTTATGATGACGGTAACGTTTTTCCGCCTTAATCATAATTGCATATTGGAATTTAAAATTTTTGTACAAATGATAGTTTTGATGTTTAGGGACTGTTATGAATCAAAACGAATTTGATTAAAATAAAAATCAAGCTAGATAATTAATGATGATTTATTACTGAAATAAGTCTAACATAGACTATCTTTTTGTCTAACGTTTTTTTCTATTAAAACTTCTCCCATATGATATAACAGGTTCTTTCAAGGATTACACTTACTATTCTTAATATATTCTCGACTCATTTAACATATAATAACTCTTTCAATATGGTTAACTATTTAACTCGAGAACCTGATCTGTTATAGTCACACCTTTAAATCTTCAATCCAGAACATTGATGATACTTGGGATTTGAAGGGGTCACTGTGCCCTATTCTTTGTAATGTTAACATATGTTCCTTTTTCTCAGAAATGGCTGAAAATAATTTGTTGAAAATTTTTTTATTATTCAAAATACCGTAGGTCTTTGGACATAATTGGAATATAATTTATATATCTAACATAATTTTTAGATTTATGGTAATTTTTTTTTTAAATATCACTAAATTTGTTTTTTTCCAAGGATTTTTTAAAATACCTATTGGTTTGATAACAAATATTATTATTTCAACCAAAAGAGTTCTCCCCACTGAACAATTTAAAAAAAAATCATTAAGATATCTTTTTCCTTCCCTGAGAAAAAGGTATATAAGTTTAAAAAAAACTAACTTTCGGAAAACTGAAATTAGAACATAAATTGAAGGTAAACTCTTATTAGAATGATGACACTTATAAATACTCTGATGATTACACTGCTTGCATGCGTGCACATATATATAAATAGATTATCTGAAATTTAGACAACTTGCACGACAAAAATTTTGCGCAACCTCCCACTGACATGTATTATATTTCTTACATCTACTGATTTATTTGATCGTATTATATATAATAAAATGTTGCGTAACCTCAGTCTGACATTTACTATACTGCTTTATTTGATTGTATTATATTATTATTTTAATTCTCAAATATTGTTAAAAAAAAGTAACTATTCCAAAGTGTTCTGGTAGCCCAGTGCTTAAAGGCGTTACTCTTAGATTAAGAGCGGCACTTAAAATCGTGGGTTCGAATCCCACCCAGAACACAAAGTTTATTCTGTGCAGTTTGGTCTTTTTCAACCTGTGGTATGACGGAGGGAGGGCCCACTATAAACAAGCGGTGGTTGGCTTGAGTGGTTACTATCCAGCAGAATACACACTTATTTTGTAAGTTTCATTTTTTGATGTATTAACTAAAAAAATAAATTTAAAAAATAAAATAATAAATAAAAAAAATAAAAAACTATAAAATCGATGCATTGGACGTTTATCAATGTTATGATTCAAATAAACCATTTAATTAGACAATAAGACTTGTATAGACTTGAAAAAGAAAACATTATTCGCTCGGTGTATGGTTTAAAAGTAGATTAGCCATTGATTTAAATAAATTTTTCTCGCTAATAAAAAGCACTTTTATGGGATATGTTGTTTTTTCTTAAACCCTAAAACATTAGCATCTAGCCAACATAGTGTAATAATGTGGAAATCTGGGAAGCAAACAAAAACCTGAAGCTCAATGGTGTGCTGCGAAAACTGTGAAACTAGCCAAATAATAGTATTTTTAATCACTTAAATTATACATCATTTTAAGGAGAACATTCTGTACTATAATTTATGATGATAAAGCAAAAAATAACCCCCCCCCCCGATTTTTGTGCACAGTGACCTCCTTAGTGCTTATATTTTGAAACACATGGTTCTGCTCACCTTTTGAATGGGTCGTGAAGTTCTATCTGGTAGTCATCCGTGTAAACGTCTCAACGTTAGTCGGCAGGGTTTCCTAGTTCTTCAAACATTTCTTGCCCAACTCACCTCGTTTCTAGGTTACCAGCAGTTTATATAGAACTTCATATCGTGTTAATAGGCTTGCAAGTCATGCAGTTTCAGCAGTTTTTTTTTGCTTTCTTTCCTAATGATTGTCATCAGTCTAGTTTTGAAGATTGAAATTTGAAAATAGTCTTTTACAAATAATGATTAGATATTATAATAATATTTTTATCGTAAATTCTAAAACCTTAATCCTAACCATTACCTATAAACAAATACAGCTTATAACATCGGCTTATCTCTTCATTTCGAGCAAATGGTAACATTACTGACACCTGGATGGATCAATTTAAATATAATATTAATCATCCTTAGTCTATATAAATGGAGTTAGAGAAACATTTATAGAGATAAAATTCTACTCAATAACTATGCATAATTGAGCGAAATGACACAAAATACCTTGATCTGGGAGTGGATGGGAGGGGGAGCTTAATCAGTTCTTAGAAACGTTTCAAAGTTACACAATAACATTATTCCAATTTGGAGATGAGTTTAATGGTAACAATAATTTATATACAGGGTGTCCCGTAACTCTCTGGACACATGTATATAGCGTTATTGCTTGGGTCAAGACAAACACATTTCACCATAGGAACATGGGTCTGCGGTGCCTAGTTTTCCGTCTATCTGTCTGTATGTGTTTTTTACAAAACAATTCCTTACTCCTAAACGGTTTGAGGTACAACGTTGAGATTTTGCACAAATGTTTATCTTATTAAGACATATCTTCGTTTAAAATCATACTAAAATATCGTCAACCGTTTCAAGATGGCGGCCATTAAAAATCTTTGATGCAAAATTCCACGAAAACCGTTGACTTTACAAAAAAATTGCAAGAAATGAAAAAGTTAGTAAATTTTATGTAGTTTTCAATAATATATTATTTGTTAAGATCGGATAAAAAACAACAGAGAAATTAGCTCTTTTCGTAAAGCATGACCACTTTTCTCCGTTTAAACATCAAACATCAAACAACAACAAAATCCGTTTAAATTTATTCACCATCAAATTGCAAGGAAAACTGAAATGTAAAGTTGCTGGGTTTATTCAGGGAATCGTTAATAACCTCAAAATGTACACAATGTTAATAATTATCTGTAATTGTAAAAATTATTGATGAATTTTAATGAAATTTTAAGAACATGATATTTATTACAATATACAATCAAGCTCAATTTCGAGTGGATATAATAGAAACGTGTTTTAAAAAACAAATTGTGCAAAAAAAGTATGAGATCTTGTAGAGATAAAACAAAACAGATTTGAATTGTAGTTTTTTAGGTGAAGTTTTGTTTTAAATTAAAAATGCGTGTATAAGCGATTTCAGCAATAAATTCCTCAACCACTCAGACCAAAAGTGTTTTTTTTTTATTTACGGAGGTAGTAGTATAGACTACAATTCGTACAAAACTCATCAGAGTATATTAAAATCCACTTCCTGAGGGTAGTAGAGTCGAGTATTGTTAAGGGTTGTGATTAATATCTAACAGGGGGGTGGGGGTGGGGGTGGATATTGAAATAACGAGAATTTACGCCTGGGGAATATTTTGTGGCGACTTGCAAAACAAAGCTTTGTGAATAGACTGATAACAAAGGTAAGGCATTGGAAGATGCAACTTGTGTTCCAGTTTGTATATTTGATAGAAAACATTCAATACCAAATTACTAAATAACCAATTTTCCCATCAGGTCTCTGTTCACCTGCTCATGTTCTGGCGCCAGTAGAGTATTTGAAGGCTGGAGGTCTTTAGTTTATGTTATTTTCATCCCAGTGGTTCATTATAGTGAGTACTGCTTGGCAATCCCGCCTTCTTTCATGTTGGGTTAGATCCCTCTCATCTTCCCTATGAGATCTCTCTTAACCAACGTTTGTACTTTTCCGACCCTGGCGTTATTAGGGTATTAACTAGTGGTTTCATTTTTTAATTTATGAATTGTTTGTTAGTTAGGTTTTTAAAATATTAATAACCAAATATACAAAGAGAATATCAAGTTTGACCTTCTAACGTTAGGCGTCCATTTTGTGTTTGTACGCCATCTTGCAATACTTAAAGATGTGAGCTTCTACTTAATTCAACTAATTCTGTATGTATGTTCTTTCTAATATAATTTCTTAATTTTGTGTTGTACTTATTTAAGAAAAAACAAGGTTCAGGCTCTAACTTACCAGGTCGGCTACATGTGAAACGTGGTTGGAGGAATGTACGCAATGAATATTTATTCAGACATGTTTGTTGTTAAAAGAAATCTTTCTTTTAATGACATCATACTTTTAAAAGATTTTACAAAAGGCATATTTTCTTTTGTTAAAAAAATTTAACTTTGGAAACCAATTTAAAAAAAGAATTAACTTCACAATTTGCAGTAATTATGAAGTTTACAAAAGAACGAAACGATGAGAACCTGCAAATGGCTGGAGAAATCACTGCTTGATATAGAAAGACAAAGAATTTTTTTAGTATTATTTTTATTGATATTACACAAACAAACAAACAAATGAACGTACAATAGTGGGTAAAACAAAACAAAAATAATAATAACATTGACAGTCAGACACTTGCACACAATATGTAATAATACTATATTATAAAAGTAAAAAAGTACAAAATATTTTAATAATAAAATAAATAAATATGCATCCTTAATTAATCAATAAATATCTTTTAGATAATAATAATCACTAGAGCACTGTGGTGAATATACTATAAGGAAAGGATTAACCCCAGAATTACAACAAAAAACACAAAAACTGTATAGTTATGTTTATTCTACCTGATGTACATTTCAGTAACATAGTTACCATCCTCAGAGGTTGAGTATTAAACAAACACTAAATCTATAAATTTATAAAAAGTTGTACAAGTGAGATTTCAACCCCACTCCTTCCTGTGGTTAGTTCAACCAATGGCATTGAACCAGTGTTTTTGTTGTGGTTTTGGGGTTAACCCTTTCCTTATAATAAATACCTTAATAAAAGGAAGACAAAAATGAACCCAAATAACTAATCTATTACCGTTTGTGCAATATTAGGTACCCTGTAGGAGAGAAAAACCTGTTTCAGGGTTACTGTCATAAGAATATACGGACGAGCAGGTGCAAAATCAAACGATTACATAATAAAACACTAATAATTTAGAAAAAAAATAAATAATACACATTTCGCGTTTACGATATAAAAGACCGAGAGAGAAAAAAGTATAAATTATCAATCATTTGTATTTCAATCCACTTGAAACATATTAGATTACAGGTTTCAACAGTTCATTAGTATCACATTTTGATCAAATGTGCCGTAGCTTACTATCGTGTCAAATCTCAAGGAAAAGATCTACAGTTTAATACCAATCACCAAAAAACTAAAACCAACCTTGATCGCCGTCATTAAAAACTCTTATTTCAGTCATATACAAATTTTGGTTTTGATGATTTTATGTCACGAAGCAAACTTAGACTGTATTTAAATATAATCTTTCTATGTGTCATAAATCTTCCATAACGTTGATACCAGGAAATAACTCTGTAATAAAGAAAAGGGGTTTCATTTTTTTTCTCAAGTAATAGATTAGGTTATGTAACTTATTCTTTTTGAATGGGTGTGTGAGATGGATTAATGCTCCGTTTATTTACAATTAGGTCTATATTAAAAGGAAAATATATACAGTTAAATTCAGCCAAATTAATCATTAATTTAATGTATTTTACGTGATAGTAGTTGTGAAGGAAAAAAAAAAAAAAAAAAAAAAAAAAAAAAAATTCAAAATAACGGAAAAGAATAATTGCCAAATTTCACTCTTTATCCTCTCCAAGTCTGCATTTTTTTATGTGCCTGTGCCAATAATTAGCCTTTCCTCAATATATCTTATGAAATGTGTTGAGTTGAACATTCATTACGTCATAGCCACGTATGACGTCATAGAATGGGTCTTGCACAAGCGCTCTGTGCTTTGTTTATTATGGAAAGGATCACAAAAAGAAAATACAATAATACTCAATGCTGTAACGATAATAGCGTAATCCTAGCAGCTGTGGTAGAGTAAATTATAACATCTGGCATAATAGTATTGTAGTGTACATTTTTAGTGTTTATTTTTTATATTACAAATGATATAAAAGTTTCGTATAAATGATATTTGAATCTTCCATTATGTTGTATTAAACGTAGTTAATAACTATTTGAATCATTAATCGAAATTTGAAAATTTAATTATTCGTCGTAATGTGTTGTATTTATAGTTTTCTGCTAATTGGATTGATGTATTGTTTACACTAATCATGAAATCGTGTAAGCTGTTAAGGGGGCGTGTGCAATGTTCGCGCAGCGCGCAGCTTATCCAGGTCCAAAACAAACATGGCGAGTTGTTTAGTGTCACAATTTCGTAATAGCATAGTTTTAGCAATTATCCCCAAACTATTAAAATGTACCGAGGTTTTTTTGAATACAACGTTGGGGAAGAGATAATTTTATACCCAAATGAAGTGTATTTTTGAAATAAATAAATTGTTAAAACCTAGTATTAGTGTAAAATGTTTGTGATGGTCCTAGCCTAGACCTTAGACTTAGAACTCCTGACCTAAATAAATTATTAGTGTTGAAATTCAAAATTATTACTAGTGAACATGAAGCATCAAGAGAAGTCAAAAAAAGCTCCAGGTAGTAGTTCTATTTTACCTCTTACTAAAACTAATCAATTTCATAGTAAGTTTAGTTAGTCTACTGTACATAATTTACTTTATTATATAGTTTAGTAACCTTAGCTGTCATACAACTTACATTATAGGTTAAACATGCACATTTCTAATTTATTATATTTCTTTCAGTATCAAATTCTGTTTTTGATCAAAATATGTTTACTTAAAGGTGACGCTTTATTTTCTGGATTTTTTAATTTTTATCGTCTACTTCATAACTTACATCTTAAGAATAAACATTGTTTTCCATGAGCAGATTATTTTTTCCACTGAAAAATTCACAATCTAAAAACTCAAATCCGAAGTATTTATAGGTTAGACATAATGGCAAATGTTCACATTAATGTCTCATATGCTACTAAAGATAATTCAATCTTTAATCACAGATCACATGATATGCTGTGAATCTCCATATTAATAATTTAATTTCAAATTATTAACTTCAATAAATTTATGAAAGGTTTGGCCAGGTATTTATATATAGCTACCTGGCCTAATCTGTCGTGATTTAGGCCCTATAATTATATTGTAAAGTAAGCAAATTATTAACTTAAAATAAACACACGAATGACTATCTGGACAAACTTGTTTTGATATGAAATAGCCATCTAGTGTAGTCTCAATGTGTAATGAGCATGTGTCAAACCATATGCTATTAACATTTCCTTTATGTTTTAACCTATAAATATGTTGGATTTGGTAGTTTTTAGATTATGATTTTTCAGTGAAAAATAGTGATTTGCACAAGGACAACATTATTTACTCTTAAGAAATAAGGTCTATAGTAGACGATAAAAAAAGAAATCCAGTAAATAAGGCGCCACCTTTAAGTAAACAATTACCATAAATTAGGCTTAAATAGGCTTAAATATTCGTAAGAGGTAAACCTAACCATTTGTTTATTTTCTTTCTTAATGCTTATAAATTTTGCTTTTAAAACTAATAAATATTGGAATTAACAATAACTGGGCGAAAAAGATACAGAGTTAATCACACCTTTAAACAGCTTCGCTATCATCACATAGTCATTTATTGGTAAGCTAATGGGCCAAAGCTATTTATGATACAATAGACTAGTAGTTAATTAAAAACAAAAGACCAAATTAAATTTTGATTTTAATTCATCCTTAATGCATTAGAATAAAAGATTTAAAATCAAATAGGCTTTGCAGAATTTGCAATCTTCTGTTTTGGAATTGAAATTTTCAACAGGGCATTATTACTTGAAATATAACTTGGCCTATTGATTTGCAATATTGACAAACTTATTAATAAAGGATATAGGCTACCCCTAGAATCTAAATGTCCATTTATCCTTAGAGCAGCAGCTATCTGTTTATTGGCATGACACTACTCAATCTAGATTAAGATTTTTATGTGCAAAAAGTTAGCTTTTATGTTGTAAACAGTTCGTTGTTATACCTAGAATTATATTAAATAGAATAACTGCTGTCGTGCCTCAAGGAGAGAGAGAGGAAACTTAATGATCCATCTAAGAAGAAACAGATCGTGTTTTAACTAGACGAGGATTCCTTTCTCAGAAAATGCTATAAAATTTAAAGTGACTTAATTCCTGTCTTACGATAGCTAAGCTAATTGGGTTTCTAAGCAGTTCTTGAGTAAACTATGTTTCTTGTCTAGTTTTAGACTTTTTACATCTGTAATGTTATAACTAATTGGTAGAGGTTGATATTTATAACCTGCACTGCAAATATTTGTATTCTAGGTTTAGTTAAGTTTTTTATTAATGTACAATAATAAATTATACAAGAATGGTAAATGCTGTGTAGGCATAAATGCCTGGAACCAAATTAGCTACTTTATCAGATGAGAATGTAGGGCCACAGTGTATAAAATTAATCCCTCTAAATCATGCTTATGAACATTCGTAATGATACTAAACATCAGATGTGCGTAAGATTAAAATTTAAGAAATAATTTTAACTGTATTTTAATCTTTTTGAGATTTAAAAAAGTTAACTTTAAATATAATGCAAAACGTGACAATGTTGATTCAAATCTGCATTCAGACTTTTAATTTTTTTAAATTTTTTTATATTTATTTATTTTTCTAATATTTTAAAAATTTTTTATGATACGCAAACAGATTAGTTGGTAATTGTTTACTGCAACTGGTCTTTTCGGTGATTTAAAAAAAAAATCATGTTCTACATATCGTATTTATTAATAATAAAATAAAATAAGTTTTCAAGGGGGAGCTAACTTTTCCCCCCGAAAAATCATGATTTCAAAACTATGAAATTCAATGCATTTATAGATCACTGAAGTCAAGCAACATTGAGCGCAGTTAGTAGCCTACTTGGATGGGTGACCGCTTGGGAATGCACCCACAATTCTTTTTTTTTTCCCTCCAGATTTACGCATAGGTCAGGTAAGGTGGCTATTATATAAAAAAATAGCCTCCTTATTGACTTTGTAAGGTAAAAATCCGCGTACAAACCTTATTTTATCGCGTAATAACCCTTACAGACCTGAGCGATCAGCTCCACGTACTTTCACAAAGACCTGAACATTTTTTTTTCAAAAAAGTTTGATTAACGATTTAAAGTCTGTTATTGGGGTCTATTAAAAGTGTTTTATGCAGTTTTTGGATTTTTTGGGTTTTTGGTTAACGTAAAAATTAAAATACACAATTGTGTGGGTTAGGTCTAAGCCGATAGACTGGGCGTACAGAATGACTCACACAATTGTGTGGGTTAGGTCAAAAACTACTAAAAAGGCTGTTAAGAAAAACGATTTTTTTGTTGACAAATATTTTTATTTACATCTTAAAACTAAACAAAACATTGTTTTACGGTATATAAATTGAAAATGTAAGTAAATTTTAATATTTTAAAAAAGTGCGAACAACATTTGAATTAGCCCTTTGTGGTCTGAAATACAAAAGTAGGCTACTAAACCTAATTAGGGCATGTGAAAGTGCTTAAAACAGTTCTTATCTTTTGTTAAGCATAGATAAACATCACACTTCTCGCACCTGGTACGAGTCCTAGATGTACAGTTTTTTTGGCGGCAGGTTTTGGAATTTAGCATTTGATCAATAACGGGCCAGTGATCAAAACCGTCGGTCCTCTTGTCAACTCCTGGGAATGGAGCGCGCCAGTTTTGTGGCTTGTTGAGTTCTTGAACTTCTTCAACTTGGTCACGGACTCTTTCAGCTGTCGGGCAATACATCAAGGCCTCCGAAACATTTAACCTAAACTTCAAAAGATCCATGATATCTTTTTTAGGCTGCTTATTTAGCCTAGCATCTTGTCTATATTGTAACCACAACTAGATCAAGGAAGTGTAAAGTACTTTAAGTGGCCATTTCTTTGTTTTAAACCATGTCCGGTAGGCCTCAATCAATTGGTTTAGAGTGTCCACTCCGCCCATATGTTTGTTGTATGTTACCACTGTAGCTGGGCAATCAACAATGATAGGTTTTTTGTCGACTTTTGACCAGCGTTTCACTGTTGTTACTGGCTCAGCTCCACATACTATTCTGATCCATATTCTGTGGATTGTTGATAGCGTCCTCTTCTCTAGTTTCAGCTTCGGCATCCTTTTCCATGCAAAAGTCATTCTCATTCGCCACATCCTCTTCCATTGCAACCTCGCCATCATTAGCTTGCCCTTCTTCTTCAACATACTCCTCTTCTCCCCAATCATTAATTAATTCTAGTAGATATTTTTTCTGATTAGAGCATTCCGTAGAACTTTTGTTTGGACCATCTTCTTCATCCGACATTGCGTCGATTTCCGAGTTATCTCCATCGCCCAGAAGTACGTCGAAAATCATCTGATCAACATCTGAAACAAAACCCAACACGGTTAGGGCATATAACTGAAAATGATTTCAAGGAAAAACAAAGTTTTATGTGATAATTAAAAAAAACTGCGCTTAGGCCTAGGCATCTTCAAAAGTCGAATGTAAAACAGAATTAATAGCCTAGCTATTAGTTAACTTAAGGGCAATTCCATTGTAACGGGTGTTACGTTTGCACACCTTTAAGTTGCATTTTGTTACCTTTATTGTAATTAAAAATATAGTTAAACTGCACCAAAATAAAGAGCAGAGTTCCCAGAACATTGTAGTAACATTTATTTTTTAAGAAAAATCTTACTAAGTTCTCAGTCACTGCAAAAGAGGGTGTAACGGGTGTTACCAATTTGAGCCTGCTAACATTTACAACTCACTTTAACTGAAAAACTCTGTGAATTTAACATTAGGAACTAAATAAAAACCATATAGTGCCAAAATTGACATATTCTTAAACTTATTCCATGCTTAGACTACTATTTATCCTATTTAATTAAAGAAAAATATAGATTTTTTACCGTAACGGGTGTTACATGAAAATGTAACGGGTGTTACGCATGCAAACTACTTAGCAATTCTTCCCAAAAAGAGCTCTTATCTGTTGTTGTTTTTATAAATGTAATAAACATAAGTTTTAATCTATTAATATGCTGTATTGTTTCCTAGGATAAACCTTTTCTTCATGGAATAAACCTTTTTTTCTAATTGAAACTTAGGCTAACTACTTAAAAACCTTCGCTTAACTGAAAAATATTCTAAAGTTTCAAAACTGGATCCAGATATCATTGGTTATTAGGGCAATTAATAAATCAGAGTCCTAAGATATGTTCAATGGTCTAGGCTTACATCTAAGGCATCTCCATTCATATATTCTATCACAAATAATTATCTTTTAGTGATTCTACACTGACCATTCGTAACATACAGGGTGGTTTAAGGTTTACAAGTGTAAACCTTAAACCACCCTGTATGTTTGAGTAGGAATTTTATATAAATTGATTAGGCATGAAAGAATGTACACTAAGAGTGCTTATAAATTACCATTTAAGACATTTTATTTAAACTTAGAATTTCTTTATTTAGACATTATTTAAAACATCTCAATAAAGTGACTGCTATGTGGGGAAAAAATATCATGGATTAAATGCTAAAAGAGTAAAAACTGTTTAAAATATAACACTAATAATGTAGGCCTACTCAAACATCAGTCATTTCTCCACAACACCAACAGCTGATTGAAACTGGTAGTACAATCTGTTTCCTTGTGGCTTCACATCTGGATCAGGCAGTTTGCAGACTAGTTGTTCCAGCTTCACAAAAGCGACATCGTCATCATCAGCTTTGAATACATTTTTCTTCTGGCTGACACTCCTCAGAAACATAACCTTCACATCTCCTTCTTCATCCAACTCATTTTGGCAGACTGCTATGTACTTATATTCAATTGAGGACGGTGCACCTTTTTTCACATCACTGGCAACTTTTACAAGAAAAAATGAACCTGACTTCACATCCAACTTTTCAATTTTTGTAGGCCTGCCTTTAATCTGTGAAGGTAGAGGGGCACTTCAAACTTCATCAGGATCAGAGTCCTCTGAGGAAGAATAGACATCATGGAACTTCAACCTCTTGCGTACATTTAACGGTGTTTCATCCTGTTCCTCTTCATTGTTTTCAAATACAGATGTTCGCAACATGAGAGAAGTGGATGTCCTAGCTACTAGTATATCCTCTTTGTCGTATGCTTGGAAATGATGATGATGTTGTCATAACCATATACCTCTTTTGATACTTAATTTTACCTTCACCCTTTTTTCTCACTATTACACAATCTTTAATGCCAGGAGTTTGTCGGCTTATGTCATCTTGGCAAAAGAATTCAATGACTGTATTCTTCACCTCGTCTGTAATTTGTGTAGAAGGCTTTTTGCGAGGTGAAATTTGGACGAAAACTTCAGGTCCAATGATATCTTGCACTAGTTTCTTTAAAACTGCAGTCTTTTTATGTGGGCTTTCAGGTAAAGTTCTTTTTGTTCGATTTACGGCCTTGCCAAAAGACTGAACACATTTATAAGAACCAATTGGAGACTCAGGAGGTTCAACATTACCTTCTGCTGCCATTTGTTTTCTCAGTCTGAAAGCTCTTGCTCTATCTCTCACCCTTTTTCTATTTTCCACCATCTCATAAAGTGAATTTTTCATGATTTTCTTATGTTCTGCTCGACGAATCTTGTCACGGCTGCGTTCTTTTTCGAGATGCTTCTGCCATTTATCAGGATCATTTTTCATTTTCTCTCGGGATTTCTTCATTCTTTCTTTAACTGGAGCCATGTCCTGAAAAAAATAAATAAAGTTTAGTCCCATATTAATTGTATTTAATACAAACGTTTACATTTTTTTTAGGGCCTATAGGTATGAATTAAAGGAATCAGGTTTATAGGCCTAACAAATATTTTCATGATAATAATCGTACTACTCAACATCATAATCACATCTAAACAGTGGATAGGCTAGATATATATAGGCCTAAAATTGAGAGCAGCTGTTTATTTTAATTCATAAGCCTAATGAAAAGGTTTTTTTTCATGAACATACCATGGTGATATTGTTTAAAGTAGGCCTAATGAGAATTGTAATAAAGAAAATTGCACGCTATTGTTCCTGGTGTCAGAAAATAACACTTAAAAGTTATTATAAATAGGCTAAATATGAGTTTATTGACAAAATTTACGCACAGGGAATAAGCATTTGGTTAGTATACAAAGTTTTCACATTGAAAAACCAATTAAATAAGATAGCATAGAACTGAACAAAGAGATTATAAAGTGTAACACCCGTTACAAAAAACCAATGTAACACCCGTTACGCATAAAAGCAATAAAAATATACAACTTAAACAAAACAATTTTAGGTCATGATAGAGGTAATGGACATAACCTCACTTTCACAAAAGTGTTTTAACAAAGAAAATTTATTTTAGCCAAAAACTAAACTTTTATTAGTTTTGTGTAACGGGTGTTACACCTTGTGGGCTATTTTAGAAACAACAATAACTAATTGATAAATTAATCTTACCTTAGAAGTTTTATAGTACAGTTATAGATAAACTGTAGTACTTGCTCCCTCCAAAAGACAGGTGACTGCAATGGCTGCTAAGTGAATGTTTGCAGGGTGCCAACTTCAGCATGAAAACTGAATTTCCCCAACTGTCAAACTCATGTTCATTACGTCAAACAAAAACATTAAAAAAATTATTTTTTCAATTTATACATTTTGGAATGATAAAATTTGGTATTTTAACTGCACATGCATATAGTCAAAAATTGGAAAATATTTTTTTGAAAAAAATTCATACAGGCTCATTTGGCATGGAATTGCCCTTAAGTTAAAACACCACTAAAGCATTGTTGTTGTTATGTAAATAAATAGATAAGCCTATGTTTAGTCAATAGCCTATTAAGTGAATTTCCAAAGGGGAAAGGAGTGATTGCAGCCACCCTTAAAAACAAACAAAAAACAGTATCAAGAGAGTGAAAATACGCAATATTTAAAGCATACAATACATGTGTAAATTTTATATATTTATATACAAATTATCTAATTTATATATAAATATATACATATACATATATAAATACATATACATATATTGCCTAAATATAATACATACTTATATGCACATTAGACAACATATTCAACATAATATTAAATGTCTGTTTTAGTATGTAGGTCTATACTATTAGTCCTAACCCACACAATTGTGTGTGTGAAACTTTTGAAGGTTAGGATGGTTTTAATATTAATAGTTTTGATCCCATACAACATTTATTCTCAAGACAAGTACTTGTGACGAAATTATGTTTACTGGCTGAGGATTAGAGCATTCTGTGTTTTCTGGCTGAGGATTAGGGCGATCTGTGACAGATGAGCCTAAGAAATCATCATCCGTAAAAACATCTGGATTATATGGATAAATGTCACTCTTCTTAAATCCATTTTGAATATTCTTTGGTGTTAAGGCAAGTGAAAATGCCTGGCCAGATAACTCAGCTATTACGTAAATCGTAACGGTTTTGCCAGGATTTGAGGCCAGCCATGAATCAATTGCTCGGTTATAGTAACCTTTAAATGGAGCGAAACCGCTCACGTCCAGTGGTTGTAGTCTATTACTGCAGCCTGGTGGTAGAGTTAGAAGTATAACATTATTCTTCTTGGCCATGTCAATAGCATATAGGGGAGAGTGGGGAGAAATGGGACATTTTCCAAGTTTCAATTTTTCTGCATAATGTGAAAGAAGTTAAAAAAATTTTGATTTCACCAATCTAAAGTTTAAACCTTAGCCTAGAGTTGGTAATTTATTCAAGTAAATTAAAATTCATGTTTGATGATTATGTAGCATTTTATAAGGCTATGTCAAGTGTCCCAATCCTCCTAGCGAGCAGGAGGAATGGGACATAGAGCAGGAGGTTTGGGACAAAATTTGAAACACTATTTTCATAGAACTCAAATTTAATAATATGATAATCAAAATGGTAAATATCAAAGTTTTAGCTGTAATAATTTTGAGGTTCAAAATTTTAGATAAAAAAGTCCTTTATACACTGTTTTTTTATGTTATTGTTCAACGTAAAGTGGCATTATACTTAGTCAAATCAACTGAAAATTTTAAATTAGCAACAGCTCGTTGAGTTCCTCCAGTGTAAGTAGGTGCAGGCAAACGAAGCAAAATGTCAGTTAATGGCACAGTGCACTTATTGGTTTTTTCTGGGAAATTAAAATTGAAATTATCAGTTTGTCTTCGCAAAAAGTTAACTTCAAATTCATGATCCTTAGTAACTTCATCAACCTGGCCAACATAATGCACTACTGATTTTTTAAGTTCGAACTTAACAAGCACAAAACAGCCAGTCCACGGGTAACGGGTGTTACACCGGGACAACTAAAAATTTGATATTAAATTAATTAAAAAAATTTATAATTTATTTAATATACCTAATGATAATACATTGCAAACTCTTTGGAATTATAGTAGTTTAAGTTATCTATTACCAATACAAATATTCAATAAAGTGGAAAGAAGATGGTAACGGGTGTTACAGTAAATGAGCCTGCCATTTGAGGTAATAGTGGTTCATCTCAAAACTCTGTGAATTGAGAAGAGAGAAAAATCTGAAAAAAATTTAGCTAAAAGTGGAGATTATAGGCTTTAAATTGGTATAAGAAGGTAATTAATTGAGAAAAAACATTTGGTTTATGAGCATAAATCTATGGTAACGGGTGTTACAGGGAATAGTAACGGGTGTTACATGTCTGAAAAAACATTAGATTCTGTCTAAGTTATTGAGTTAAGAGGATAAATAATGAAACAACATGATATGGTAACACTTCTGTATTCCACAAAAATACATATATAAAGATTTTAAAGAGATTTAGTGCCTTTTATTGACAATAAAAAAATTAATGACACACACGGACAAAAGAAGTTTTTTTTTTTTTTAAATAAACTTATACCTACCATATAGGCTAATTTACAGGTTATTGAGCAAAAAACTTGTCAGTGTCATATGTTTATGACCTGAAAACAATTTAATTACACACACTATTTTAAAACTTTAGTGTTGGCATAACACGTTCGCTGCTGAACAGACGCTCCGCAGTGCGGGCCTTCGCCTGTCTAAGACGTGTTAAGGCCTAATTACTCTTAAGACACTTTTAACTTATACAATACAAAACACACACACACTCACACACGCACACACACACACACACACTGCACACTTACACTTTTTACTTATACAATTAATACTTCAAACCCTCTCAAACACATCTACTTTATTTTCAAATATGTACAGAGTTGTAAAAAGTCCCTTTGCTTTTACGTCTGGATTTGGCAGTTTGCCAATAACTTCATCCAAATGAACATAGGTTATATCTCCATCATCAGCTATGAAAGTTGTTTTGTCAGGTCCACGAGATTTTAAAAACATTACTGATAAACACTTCTCGTTGTTTTCCACGCTTCCTTGAGCAATTGCAGCATATCGGTAAGTGGTTCCTTTGCAAGTGCCTCGCAAGCTTGGGACGTTCACCAGCAAAAACATACCAGAATGTATTTCTTCTGGATCTGCAATAGGAGTCATTCCTACGAACTGGTGACTAGCAGGGTTGTCTTCAGTGTCGGAATCTGTGTAAACATCTTCATACCGGGTACGACTCTTACCCTCTTCTATTACGTCAATACTAGCCTCTTAAGACTCATCTGAAAAATCTTTAACTGCAACTCTTTTCATCAAAGATGATGATGTCTTTCCTACTAGAATCTTTTCTGAATCAAACACTCTGAAGTGATGACTGGACTGTATTTCAGGAATTTTCAAAACGTTTTCCCAATAGTTGTTTAGCAAGATTTCATTTTCCAAGACTTCACTCTTGTCTACATAAATACTTGATATTCCTGTAACTTTCTCATTTACATAATCATAAAAGTCTCTGGCATTTCCGATGTGAGTGTTCCTATTACCTTTTACTGTCATCCACACATGTCGTTTTACGGTTGCGCCAATCCCGTCAACAGCTCCCTTCCCGTGACTGCTAGCGAAGAAGTTCCACTGAAGTGTCAAGTCCGACTCTTTTTCTAACTTGCACATTCCTGACATTGTAAACCTACTTTTAAATTGGCCACTACAGTTGTCACTAAATTAATATTTTCAGCTCATCAACTAAAGGATAGTTTTTCTTGATGTCTTGGATAATTTTGCTCAAAAAAGTAAACACACAGTATTTACTATGAGTCACATCATTGCTTATAACAGCGTAACACTTTGTTTTATTTGTAGGCAACCAAACACAACAAGTGAAGATACCAACTTGTTGATGGCTCCAATGAGCTGACTGTATTTCATCTTGAAAAGTAATAGCATAATTTTCTGCAAAATCAATTTGCACGGTTGCATGTCTCTGAAGAATCCTCCTTTTCTAGATCCTTCTTGCACTTTTCAAAATAATCCTCTTGAATTTTTTTTACATGACAGTGAATTTTGAAGTGTGAGATCTTATTTTCAATTTCTTGTATGGCTTCAGACATTCTTCCTGTAATAACAGTAAGCTGGATTCCACCTTTACCATCAGTCCACCGCTTCCAAGTTAAATCTGCTTCCAACTCCAAGCCTACAGCAAGATCAGTGACCTTGCGCAAAGAACATGTAGAGCATTTCCCAAAAGCACAATTCTCTTTAGACACATCACAGCAAAGGTATTCTAGGAGCTCCTTATGGTTTTTTGGGAAAAAATCATGAGTTCTAGATATGCTCTGAAGTATAAAATTTAGATTGGCGTGGTACTTGCACACGCAGACATTATGAGGCATCTCAGAAAAGGGGAGAACATGAGTTGGCCGCAGAGAAAAAAAACAAGACCTTTTTACTGATATCTCTGGGTATTTGAGTTTGAATTCTTCAAATGCCTCTTTTACTGACATTACCATGTTTCTTTTCTGGATATGTACTCGTTTCCCAGTTTCAGGGCATTTGATCGATTTTGTATCTCGTTTTCCCGGAGCCTGTCTGCTTATGGGGTCACTCATATAAAAGTCCCTTATACACTGAATGTGCTCAACAGGTAGAGCTGTAGTTCCCTTCCGAGGTTTTTTTAATACAGTGCAATCATCACTTACACTTTTTAGGCCCACTTCTACTGCTAGTTTTTTAACTATAGCAACCTTTTTGCTTGGACTTATGGGCAATGTATTTTTTACTCGTTTTACTGCTTTCCCAAAAGACTGAGGGCACTTATAGCTGCCTATGGGTGAAACTTGTTCATTACCTTCAGTTTGATTCTTAATTGCCTTGCGGTGTTTCTTCACTCTTGCCAAAACCGCTTTTCGTCTTTCCTTGATCAGTTCTTCATCTTCTGTTTCTCTGAGCTTCCTTATTTCCCTTCTTTTTTTATCTCGTTCTTTTTCTTTGTTTAGGTGCTGTTGCCACTTTTCTTTATCAGCTTTAAGTCTTTCACGGTGAGCCTTCATAAGAAGCTTTTTATCCACTGGCGCCATTTTCTGAAATAAAAAGAACTGGATAATTTCAAAACACAGGAAAAGATAGGCCTACTACAAAAATAAAACAATGTAGGCTAGGCTAGGCTATTCTTTTACAAACCTACAACAATCAAAACTAGGCCTAGCACAGCTATTGTACTTTTATATATGGTGAGTATAGAACCAGAATGTTTATTCTGGACCTAACTAAAATATAGGCCGATATCTTCTGTGTGCACACATTGGGATTAAATTGTGAACACCTTAAAAAGTCAATATTGTAGTCCTATTAGTATTACCACACAGCTAGACAGCTAGGAATGCAAGAAACTTATAAACAATAAAAAGCTATTGGCAATTTAAAAAACAACCACTAAGAGGAACAAAGTTTTACAGCCTTGGTTGCACTCTGCACTTTTGTAAGTACTGGAACTACCAAGGCAGAAAGGCAACATAGGCCAACAAGCAGGGGCTTAGGCATAGGCCTACTAACAGTACAAGTAACACTTGAAAGATAAGCTGCCAATTACACCCATTATATAATCTTTTATACAACAAAGATTCGAGTTCTCAAATGTTTGACGGGTGATAAAATCAATATTTCCTTGTAAAATACCTGATAAAATCATATTTAAGGACTGCACCTGATTACACTTTCTTCCTACTTTGGTTCAGGTTTGTTTTCCAACTACAAAATATGGTTTAACAGTATAAATACTCCACAATAACATAAGGAATTAAACTTTGTAACACCCGTTACCAAAACTGTGTAACACCCGTTACCACAATTTTATCCTGAAAAATCAATTTTGTATAATTATTTTGATGTCATCATGTTAAGATCCAAACATAACCTCACTTTTGAATAATTTTAAGAAAATAGGTACAAATCTGTAGCTATTATGAAAACTTTTGTATTATTTTGGTAACGGGTGTTACAAGGACGGTATCAGACTTAACTTGAGCTACAGTGAAATAATTGCAAAACTCTTACCTTAATTGCCAATTATCCTGGGTAAAGTAAACATCCAACTATGAAATGCCACCAAACTCCAAGGCATCAACTGACTGCAAATATGATTTAACACTGTTGCCAAATTAGATAAATTTCCCTCCACTCACCACCTGCACTACAGGATAAGTTTAAGACTATAAAAACCATAGAAATAATTAAAATATCAAAATAATTCTTTCAGAATATAAAATTGTAGACCTTTTACTTTACTAATGTGTAATTAAAATAAAAAAAAAATTTTTTTACTCTGAGGCTCAATTTGGCATGGATTGGCTGAAAATTGTTTTTTTTCAATTTGTTCAGTTGAGAAATTGAAGTCAGGTTCCATTTCTTCTAGTTCGTCACTCATTTCTTGATATTCCATTGCTAGATCTTCTTCGGTTGTTTCAGAGTTGTAATCAATTAGTTTTCTTTTTACAGCTTGTGTTTTCTTCATTTTTCTTTCAGCATTTTCATTTTGTATAGCTAACTTCTTCTCTTTTTCCAGTGATTTAGACAATAAGGCATCTTTTTCAGGAGTGCTTGTAACAATTAAGGTTCTTCCTTTTTCTCTTCCTTTTCCCTGACCCTTACGTGGCTGAGCTTTAGGAAAGGGTAAAACATCCTCTGGAGTAATGACAGGAGGCAGTATAAACCTGTTGTAGATTGACTAGGTGTTGTTTCAATTTGTGGAAGTGCAGTGGATGTACTTGGCACACTAACACCAACTGATGTTGGTGGTTCTGGCATAGGGCGATCTGTCACTGCAGATACCAAAAAATCATCATCCGTAAAGATTTCATCATTGAAAGGGTAAATTCTAGTTTTCTCAAACCCTGAAAGTATATTTTTCCTTGACATTGCATTGTTGAAAGCAATCCCTGCTATTTCGGCGACGTTGTATATTGTTAATGTTTTCCCAGGGTTGTTAAGCATCCAGTTATTAGCGGCAGAGTTGTAGTGTGACTTAAATGGAGCATAGACTGCAACATCAAGAGGTTGGAGTCTATGACTGCAGTGAGGGGGCATGGTAAGGAGATGGACTCCATTATTTCTTGCCTCTAGCACAACATCTATGGTAATGTGCGTTTCATGATTGTCCATGATAACAAGAATCGGTTGTTCTTTGCTTGGTTTTGCATGTTTTATAAGATGCTTGACAACAAGCAAAAAATTTTCATTCGTCATCCATCCGGTTTGATAGGCTAAGCCCAAGCTTCCTACGGGTGCTTTGGTTAACATAAAGTCTTTGAAATTCACTCTTGGGAAAACAAATGCTGGTGGAATAGTATTTCCATCAGCACTTATGATGTTACACATGGTTACTAACTGCCCACGTTCGGGAGATGTTGCTTGGCCTACTTGTTTTAAGCCACATTGCGCAATCACTTTAGGCGATTTGTGCACTGTAGTCACTGCAGTTTCATCAAGATTGAAAACACGATCAGGGGTTAAAAACTGGTACTTTCCGGTTTTCTTAAAGTTAGCTGTTGTTGGCGGCTTTTAAAACCAAACCACCATTCTTTACCAGCTAACTTTGAGGTTTCCCATGACTGTGGGAATTGAAGACTAAGTCTAACTGCATATTCATAAGCAAGCCTTCTTGCTTGTAGTGGAGTAAGGCCATAGTTCATTTTACCAGCTTTTATTAAGTAAGAGCAAAGCATTTCCTCTTGTTCTGCTCTAAAAACTTGACGAACTGTTGTATTTCGAACAAAGCTATATTCTGCAACATCGTCCACGCTTCTAGCCTTTTGGACATGACGGTCTAGGGCAGATTTAGAAATGCCTAAGTCTCTTGCTACAGCACGAGTTTTATGGCCCTCTTTCAATATTAAATTAACAGGTGTTTTTATTTCTTCGGGTGTTATTCATTTTCGGTCTGTTTTCTTTTTCCAAACTCTCGGCATGATGATCAGTTTACTGAAACAAAACGACTTTCAATAGTTTTTTTTTAATATCGTCTACGCAAATTGACAAAATAAATCAATTTTTATTTCAGTAGCCAATCAGATATCTTTAATAGGGGTACTAAATCAAATTTTGAAACTGAATCGTTTGCAGAAAAATAATTATGCATTACGGTTATAAATAACTCTTTGATAAATTATTAATACAGACTAACAAAAATCGGATCAACATACCAGATAAATTTAACTTTTTCAAAAAACTAAATTTCACTTTAATTGTTTAAACTGTGATTCTACACTATTAAACAATTTTAGGTAAAATACATTATTATCTGCCTTTAAAATACTCCATTTTGCAATTTGCAAGAGTTTCTAAGTAGGCCTATGTTACTTATACTTTAGGGGAAATGCACTTGATTCTTTCTTAAATTTAAGCAGGCTCAAAAGACATCAAAAGTAGATCATGGCATTTTTTGTACTTTTAAATGCTATGCTGAATAGCCTACTTAGGTTCTATACTCAATAGCCTGTACATGACTGCCTATTTTATGTAAAGTGATCAAATATAGTTTTAACTGATCAAAGACAATAATTAAATGTTTATCACTACTCAGAAGCAACAATCCACATTTAAATGCATAAAAATCAAAATAAGGAACATATTCACAAAATACAAAATGAGGCTGTAGGAGGATTGAACAATGCAGGAGGAATGGGATTGTCCCATTCCTCCCCAGGTTTTATGTCCCATTCCTCCTGCAAGCACATGGTTACAAATAATTTTCATAACCTCAAAAAATGCTTGTCATATTGGCAATCAATGTATAATTTATGAAGAAAATAAAAAGAAAAAAAACAAATGTCCGAGTCTAAATTTCTAAAAGTTACAGAAACAATTTTAACCCTTTGCGGTCGGATGGCCCGTGAGACCGGCCACACAGTTGTCAAAGATAGCACGGAATAATTTCAACATGAGTTGTCCTCGCCGCTCGCCTGGCCAGTGTCACTGCCCACGTCAGTCTATGCGTCAGCTCGGTATATATCATGGCGGCCATCTCCCACCAACTCGGAATTGTTTTAGCAACAACCTTCAATGTTTACATTGGACATTTAAATTTTAAATAATAGTAAACAAATTACATTGAAACATGTGTTTTATTGTTATAAACGTAAAGATAATAAAATGGATTACAATATACTTTTGGTTGTTTTATTAAAATGACATAATATACTAATTGAATAACAAAATAAATAACAGATTATACTGAGCCTTGTGTAAACAACATTACTTTCTTTTATGTTAATCTTCTTTAAACTTTTTATTGGTGTGATATTTTTCAAAACACTCGCCAATATGGAGTCCCGGATTGTTGGTGCAGGTCTTGCAAAAGAAATTAGTCCTTTTTCTTTGCTTTCCCGGTCTTCTATCACTACAGACAGAACAGTCTTTAGATTTGCCAGTGGGTAGAGGATAAGGCAAATGTAACTTGCAATTCAGTCTTTCTTCTTCTCCAATACTAGATGGTCTCCCTCTTTTCCTTAGATTTCTCACATCCCCGACTAATTCTTTTATCAACATTTT
This sequence comes from Aphrophora alni, assembly GCA_963513935.1. Lineage (NCBI taxonomy): Eukaryota > Metazoa > Arthropoda > Insecta > Hemiptera > Aphrophoridae > Aphrophora > Aphrophora alni. The sequence goes on along the minus strand of OY740773.1, from coordinate 100,303,646 downwards.
TCTGAAACACCGCTGTCGAATTTTATTATTTTTGTCTTGATTCATATTGTAAAGAAGGAACGAGTTGACTATGCCAGTTTCCATTAGCCAAAAGAATACCTTCCTCCACCACTTAATGGACTTTTTTGTGAATGCATAGGACGAAATGTATTGGTCTGAAATGTCAACGCCACCCATAGCTTGGTTATATTCGCAAACGACGGTAGGTTTCTTCACTTCTTCTACGACGTTCTGTTTCTGTAAGCGCCGAATTGTCTCGGTGGTGTTATCGGCAAACAAAGTACTTAAGACTGCTACATCTTTTTTGTCCTTCCACAGTAACAGTGAAAATTTCTCTTCTTTTCGAAAGGTTTTCATTTCCCCCTTTTTCAGTTTAAGCTTAGGAGTCTGTTTTTTGGCATTCTTCCTTTGTGGTTTTACAATTTTAGGCAGGCCACTTCTATTTAACATTATAGTGCCTGTCAAATGAACCTTCAAATTTAGAAGTTCTTTTGCCAAGTCCATATTGGTGTACCATCGATCAGTGAAGACGTGGAGACCTTCAATATTGTCATATGATTGTTTGAGTTTACCGACCAGATGTAAGACAATTCTACTTGTTACTCCTAAATCTGGCCTATCCATGCGGTCTGTCGTTATTTTTCCAAAATATGGTTCAAGAGCACAGATGTACCCAGTTGAAGACTCAGATAGCACAAACACTTTGATGCCCCACTTAGTAGGCTTATCCTTATTATAAACTTTAAACACAATTCGTCCTTTGAAACCTATTGTGCTCTCGTCAACGCTTACTTTTTGTTGTGGGACATAATGCTCTCGAAATTTTTTGTCCAGATAGGAAGCAACATTTCTTACTTTACCTGAACGAGTTAATGTCCCAGTGATAGGGCCAGAAGGAGGTGGGCATATGTGCAAATTCCAAAAGATTTGCAAGAATCGTTCCTTACTGAACACATCTTTAAAAAAGGGTTGATAGTCTACCCAATCCGTGGAAAAGTAATCACTCATCTCTGCCTTGTCATTCATCCCCATGTTTATTATCACACCAAAAAAAGCTTTTAACTCTGAAAGTTTAACATCTACCCATGACCACCATACTGATTTTTTCTGTAAAGGCATATTTCTCTGAATTTTTTCGGCAGCATACCTGTTTGTTTCTTTAACTATTTCATTTAATAGGCTGTCAGTGAAAAATAGTTGGAAAAACTGTAAAGGGGTTGATGGTTTTTCATTACTTTGTAATAGTTTGTAACCACTATCTTGTGTCCATACAAATTTGCTAAAATTTTCATCACCCTCAGACCATTCTTTCCACTCTTCATCCACCTCTTCTATATTTCTATTTTGTGTCTCGTCAACAACATTATCCTCTTCAATACTTTGTCCCTCTTCTTTAGAAAGGATTTCATCATATTCCTCTTCTAATTGTTCTAGAGCGAAATCTTCAAAGTCATCACAAACATTAGAAAGTATGTCGCTGTCATGATGCGAGTCAACATCACTAGATGCTTCAAAGAGTATCTCTTCATAATTGCCAGTATTTACAAGGTTATCCATGTTAACAGGTTTTTGTAAACTGTTCGATAACTTACACTATAATAAATAAACTAGTCTATATTTACAATATTTACAACAAAACAACATGTGGGCATAACTAGTTTTACCTGGTTACAAACTCTACTTGTTAGCTTCAAGACACCACTATGTTTTGATTCGCCACTATGATTGTTTAAAACTTTACAAATATTTACAAATAAATTTACACAAATCACAAATAAAACCAATGTTAAAATTTAAAATCACGACTTAAAACAAATTGATAAATAAACACTGACAATACAATGTACGGACAACTCATTCGGTACAAACAACGCTAATGGAACTGGCAAAACAGCTGTGTGTGTGTATTTTTTCCAAGGCAGATGGCGGTAAAATGTGATGAAACACATTGGTCATGTAGTTAAATAGTTACTCAGTAGGTTTCAGCACTTCACAGACATATTGGCACATGGTAAATATTTCTAAATACAGAACGTTTTTCTGGCCAGTGACACAGGCCACCCGAGCGTAGAAGGAATTCTATCTTGGGCAGTCTCACGGGCCAGCCGAGCGCTGAGGAAAACTTTAGTAGAATCAATTCCGACTTGTCGCGCAAATGGCTGTGGCCCGTCAGACCGGCCATGCGATCACAGAGGAAAAACTATAAATACCTTATCCGACCGCAAAGGGTTAAGTTTTGGTAACTCACGTTACAGTTGCTAGGCTAATTTTATCAACCAATAGCATAATTAGATTTAAGTTGGAAATAAAAACTTTATGGTTATAGTTACCTTAAATTTTGTAGATTCTTCTTTAACAAAACAAACAAAGCACAAATTCCTTCCAAAAACACAGTCATGCCAACTTCCTACATGTAATGTACAACACAAAAACAGTGACACTATATAATTTTATTATAAATAATTTTTTTTTTTTTTTATGGTTTATGGACCTTTTCCCATGGACATCCTTGTTAGTGTGATAAACTTTTTGCTTCAGGTTTACATATAGCTATAGAATTATTTCTTTGGGCATACCCCGTCTACCAATTTTCTCATGCTTTCTTTTTTAATTTCCAACTTTCAGTCGTTCTAATTCCATTAAAACCGCCAAACTCATATGCAAGTTTTCATGCATCAGTTTTATTAAGCCAGTAATGCATTTTAGATGACAATAACAGATAATATTCAGTCAGCATTTTTTCCCTGAGCTATTTGAGATTTTTTAAATAAAGTGCCATAATTACAATTTTACTGTGTTGATAACTCCATAACTTTGATGTTAAAAAAGTTGTTTGTTATTAAAATAAATTTTATTTGGTATCATACACTTTTAGTTAGATACATATTGTTCAATGATTTCACCACCACTTTAAGGTGTCTCCAAAAATATTATTTCTCAAATTCTGTAAATAGCTGTTTGTTTCAGTTAATATATTTTGTACAGGGTCTCACTTATAGTAAGTTACCTAGCTAGATCTACATATTTCTTCATGTAGTGTTGGGTTGGATACCTATCAGGTCACTCTGTTCTCTTTCGATTATGATGCTATTGGAATATTCGAGGGCCTTTATTTTATAGCAGGCTATAATAAATAGCACCCCATTTTTAAATTTGATATATTTTTGTTATTTTTAACTTAACTAATTAATTTCACGTGATTTTAGTAGGTTTTTTTATTGCTATTTCATACCTCAAAAACCAGTTTAATACCTCACAGAATAAAATATTTACAAAATGTAAAACCACAATAATACATTCAGGAAATTTGGAAAAAAATGTTCCTAAATATTACACCAGGGGTGTTCCTAATATCGCCCTGTACAATATTATGAATACTATTTCTAATCATCATAAAAAAGAATATAGAAGGTAAATAAATTAAAAGATATTTATTATTATTATGATATTTTACAAAGAAAAAAAGGTTATAAATTGTCATACTTTACATGTTGTAAGCATGGGACATTCTCCAACCAATAAATAATAATAAAAAATAAATATTAATGATAATTAGTCACATAAATAATTAATGAAGGAAGTAGTAAATTAATAATAATAATTAGTTGCATTTTAGATGACAATAACAGATATTCAGTCAGCATTTTTTCCTGAGTTATTGTAAATATTTTAGATTTTTTAAATAAAGTGCCATAATTACTTACAGTTTTCCTCAAATCAGTGAAATCAATTTTAGCTAACCTAGTCAGAGTTGTTTTTGGTATCATATACTTCTTTGTAACTTGACAAAGATCTTCACTCTCTCTGTAGGGTAGCGTGCATCTATTGGCCCCTCTAAGCAAACCTTATTAGTTTTTTACTTTATTTCTAAGTGCCCCATTGGAATATTCACTTCAAAATTTGATACAAACATTCTAAAACTGTGGTCATTCTAGAACAGCTGCGAAAATACAATCTTATTGAACCATTTAAAAAAAAAAAACGACAAAACATAGAATTTTTTTTCAGAACATAGTGATTGGCCCCTCAATGATGGTTATTGGCACAGTCTCCCTACAGTCATTGACCCCCTTGGTTGAGGATACAAAAACATCTGTTAGAGCAGTTTCTTTGACAATAAACATTTATAATGATTTATTTACTTCATTTGCTTACAATATTCACTTGTTGAATGATACTTAACCTGTATAATGATTAGTATAAAATGAAATTATTGATACAAACAAATAGGCCTATAGCCTATAAGAAAAATATTAAGGAGAAATATGAAAAATAGAAACAAAAAACTAGGAAATAAAAAACTGAAACAAAATGAATGTTTGAATAATACCTCAGAATTTGATTTGGCTGAAAACATTAACTCAGTGCCAGACATTCTCCAACTCTGGTACTGAATACACATTCCTGGTTTTGCTAACCTTTTTTGGTTCATTAATATGGGACACTACTGAATCCCATCCATAGTTTAAAATGTCTGGTCTTTCAGGCCACTTCCACAATCGCCCACATTTCATCATGGATGTGACTGTAGCCTCAGTCTCACTAACACTAAGAATTTTACCTGGGAAAAATCTATTGTCATATTTTGTCACTACATACTCATCAACACTCCTCTGGGGTGCTATCCAACCATGTTCCTTAGAGTCCTCATTTTCTGATGGTTCTTCCCAATCACTTTCTCCCGAAGATACCTCAGCACTTGATTCAGAGAGCTGTCTGAAGATAACACCCTTGGCTTCTTAATTTTCTGTGCCTTTTTTTTTTTTTGAACCTCAGATTTTTTTACTTTATTCTCCTCCCTCCTTTGTTTCTTTTCTTCTTTCTCTTTAAGCATTTTATCTTTAGCCTGTATTTTTTCGTCCTGCTCATTCTGCCACTGCTTTGAGGATACAACATATGAGTCTCTAGGAACATTTCTTTTTCCTTTCCTCTTTGGAGTCAATGGCCAATTTAAAATATCTTCTAACTTGGTTGGTTGGGAAGGTATTGACGACGTTGCTGGTATTTGAAGATCTGTTGAGACTGGCAACAGTTCTGGCAGTGGTTGAGTAGTATGGGCGGTGCTTGTAGAGGCTGTCACTGTTGGTGGTGTGAGAGTTGTATGAATATCTGTAGAGATCTGTAGAAGATCTGTTGAGACTGGCAACAGTTCTGGCAGTGGTTGAGTAGCATGGGCGGTGCTTGTAGAGGCTGTCACTGTTGGTGGTGTGAGAGTTGTATGAATATCTGTAGAGATCTGAAGAGAGGCAATGAAATCTGAGAATCCTGAAGTTTGCAGAATATTGCTATTGAACTCAATTTCCTCATTGAAAGACAAATTCTCATTCCCAGCTTCAGTATCAGGTTCACCACTTCTCGTCCTTGGGGGTAGAAGATGAATTACCAGTGGAAAAATCAATGTTCAAAATTGTGTCATTCCTGATTGGTTTTTGAGAAGTAAAGGCAGCATTGATTCTTTGCAATATATCTTCAGCTTCGTTTTCTGGTTTTTTGCTTAGAATATTGAGTGATGTTCCAATGATTTCTAAAAAATCTGACTTCTTCAAGTATTTTTCAGGTGTGGATTGTGGTTTGCAACTTTTGCCACCTAGGCATTTGGTGAAGTCAATAGAGTCACAATTGAAGGGGTAAAGTCCACAAGCTTTGAATGAATTAATCATTGTTTCCTTCGAAATACTCTTCATAGCATCTTTGAGTATTGGGGAAAAACAAACTTTTGTTATTATTTTACCAGGGTGACTATGGTACCAGGCCAATGATTCCCTTTTCCATGCTGCTTTCAAGGGCCTGAATATTCCTACATCACAGGGTTGAAGAATTCTGGTAGCATTTGGGTAGAGTACAATTAAAATAATGCCCAACTCATTGCACAGTTTTGAAAGTTCATATGTTAAATGAGTTTTGTGTCCATCAACAAACAAGACTACTGGTTTTTTAATACCTTGTTTGGTTACAAACTCATTGAAAATCTTCCCTACATACTCATAGAAAACCTCACTCGTCATCCATCCAGTCTCTGAGTGCCCAATACCCCAATCATCACTTACATCTGCAACAGACTTACTGATATCTCCAGGAATTCTGCTCTTATAGGGAAAAATGATAAGTGGAGGCACTAAAGTGCCAGATGCAGAAAAACAGTACAAGACAGTAATGTTTGTTTTAGCTGGCCCCTTGTCCACTTCATAAACATTTTTCTCCCCTTTTGAAACAAGGACTTTTCCATTCTTGGGATTTAAAGGAAAGCCTGTCTCATCACAATTGAACAACCTTGTGGGATCACTCAATACATCTGCACAACCATCCTCTTCCAGGCTTGCTTGCACCTGACTGAACCACTTTCTGATGTCAGGCTCAGAAATGCAGGCACTAGCCCTGGTCACTTCCTCGGGGGTCCTATAACAAAACTTTTTGCTATGTAATTAGTTTTAGGTTAACTAAGTTAAATATCAAATTAGATTGTCTTTTATATTGATTAATGATACAAATTTTGAATGATTTATGTCAGAAAGTTTCTTTATTTCAAAATTACACTATCTCGGGGAAGGGGAGCTCGTGTTGGCCAAGAAATCCTGTTTTATACGCAAATTTGTTTATACAAAAGAAAAGTACATGTAATATAAATTTTAATTTGTTATGAAAATAATTTAGTCAAATTGTTCACTTGTGTTTCCTTACTAGTACTTGTTACGTTCAACTTTTGTCGGTATGACCGCGAAATTCATTCTTCCTCGCACACACAATAAAACACATCTTGCTCTTTCGGCGTTACTCTCAGCACTCTCCAAAAATCAAAAAAGGACGCTCTGCTCTCTTCAAGCTTGCCGGCTACAACTGCACTGATTTGAGTCGTCCATTCTCATTGGCCGGTGAATCCGTTGTCAAGGCAACGAGTTCGTTGTGTCGTGAAATTATTTTAAGTGTTTTAACCTTTTAGCTATATTTTAATTCCAAAAATGATTTGTAACAATTTTAATTATTCAAAGAAACACTTTATATCGAATTTTTACTTTACATAATCTTTTTTTAATATAGGTCAAAATTTTACCACGTAATCTATACTCTGGCTTGGCTACAATTAAAATTCAAAATGTCTAACTTTCTGATTATTAATTATTTGATAATGGCCTAATTTTACAAATTTATATATTTTACAACTACCAGTATTTCTATGGTTTCTTACATTTTTTCAACCCAATTTTTAATTTGGAAGAGGTTATATTTATTCCCTATTTGTTTATTAGACTTGCTTCTATTAATTTGTTCCATTATAGTCCTCAATGATATGTTTGGATGACGACGTAGAAACGTTAATGTAATTAGTAATTAAAAGTCCACACGTTTGATATAGAAAATTACTTAAGGTGTATTATTGACGAGAAAAAATATAACATAATACATATATTTAATGTATTAGAATAATAGCTAGGTGATATAAAACTATTAAAAACAATCATTTGTTCAACACTTATCAAGAACACACAGGGAAACAGCCTGTCTCACAGACCGCTAGACTTTGAAAAAACAATACATCATGACTGTGCGGATCACAGAGAGAAACTAAAATCAAGGTCAACCGGTTCAGGAGAGGGTAGGGGGAAGGTACTGCTTTTGACATCCGCCGGGCCGAAACAGTTCTGCCTCTACAATAAAACAAAAATTCCCTGGGTGCTCGTCAGACCGATGTTTCCTTAAGAGTGTTAATATCATTAGGAATATTTGGCGCTTCTTTCCGTTTTATACAAATTAGTGGCATCTTGGTAGAACCTGTAACAAAAATAAAGGTTAATAATTTCATTTATATAATAGAAAATGTTAACATACCTTAATCCTAAACCAATTATAAATATCAGGATAATAAATAAGGGAAACTTGTGACAAGTCTAATTATACTAGTATTAAGGATTCATACTGTTTACTGTAGGCATACCAAAAAGTTTTTCTTACCTGTACAATTAACAAATTGTTGAAATCTGAAACATTTTATACCACACAAGCAAGCACATTAGTCTAGCTATTCACAACATTAAACCAGATGATCTCTCTTGGCAACCTAAATGCAGGAGAAATGTAATGTCCCCAACTCTCCCCTATATATTATTTATAAATTTTGTGGCCAACCATGTAACTATCTCTTTTCTACATATAAACTATAATTAATTAATTAATTTGGAATTCATTTTAAATATGTTTCTCTTCGATATGTAGATATTAGAATTTGTTTCATATACTGTATATTGAAAAGTTTTTAGGTCAAGCGATAAACTAGTTTTTAATTTAAAAATATATTGAATAATCTCAGCCAATCAATCGCATGCCAGTCTTTGTCCACTCTACAACTGTGTTGTGTTCCTCTCGTTCAGAAATTCTACATGTCCATTGAAGTGAAATTCTGTTTGAAAATGTTTAATCATTTGACAATAGAAATGCTTTGTCAAATCGGGGGTTCTGGATTCATTTTGTTTTAAATCCATGCGATCAATTGTTTGTTTAATCAGTATTATTAAATTATTGCTTTGTTAGAGTGAAATGAAATTTGTGAGTTGATATCAGCGGATTCGTTTGCGGTATGGTTTTATTTCATATGTGTATAGGCGTAGCGTTTGTAAAGTCCTATTTCGGTGCTATAATATTTCAACTAATATTTTTCTAGTTATCCCTATACAATCTGACAATAATGTTTTGAATATTTAAAGTTTTTCAATAACAAATGTTTTGTTAGTTTCAAATTAAATAAATACAATAACAATGTTACTTTTCAAAATGAAAATGGTTGTGTATTTTACTCAAAATTTTAAGCGCTTTCATAAAATAATATTAAAAGTAACAATTGGTGATAGAAAAGCTGAGAAAATTTAACTTTGTCTCGATATTTTTGAAAAACGAGAGAAATTGAGAGCATACATTTTCAAAATTGAGTTTCTACTTCGTGTGTACTTTTACTCAAACCATTTTTTGATATTAGTGCAATCACCTTTAATTATAAAAAATAAACTACTACCATTATACTAAACAAATTTATGATAAATTACTTTTCGAGACTTCTCTCTTTTTTTAGTTAACATAAATTAGATGATAAAATTAAATTCTCAAGAGCATGGTGGGAAAATTAGAACACTAGATGTCTCATTAGGCTTCTTGCCTGTGATGAGTCTTTACATAATTTGGTATTGAATTGACATGGAATAATGTTGAGCAAAAATAACATGTTCCCAACCATGTTTTATTAGCTTAGATATTGCTAATTAAAAGATATGTAAACTAAGAAAGATGTATGCTTAATTAGTGCTTATAATTCTCACTTGGCGAGATCAATAATTGTAGCATTCATTATAAATGGATGAATATGAATAACTAACTTTAAAATAACTATTTTTGCCAAGGCGATGATTACCAAAAGGTTTTTCATCTTTAAACAAACAAACAAAATACAGCTGACTATTGATTCACGTGAACATGCTACGCTAACACCATCTGTTTTCGTACAGTATATAGGCGGTAAATACAAACCGGATCTTATTTAAAAAAACACGCCTCGTACATACACAATTAAACATACATTAACACACTTGCAAAGTCCTAATCAAGTGGATTTCAATTTTAAAATGTTGAATGTCAAATGATTTAGAGATTGGACACCGACAAATATACTGTAATATATGAGGGCTGGCTGTGTTGATAACTCAATAACTTTGATGTTAAAAAAAGTTGTTTGTTATTAAAATAAATTTTTGGTATAATACACTTTTAGTTAAGATACATATTGTTCAATGATTTCACTACCACTTTAAGGCCTCTAAAAATATTATTTCTCAAATTCTGTAAATAGCTGTTTGTTTCAGTTAATATATTTTGTACAGGGTCTCACTTATAGTAAGTTACCTAGCTAGATCTACATATTTCTTCATGTAGTGTTGGGTTGGATACCTATCAGGTCACTCTTGTTCTCTTTCGATTATGATGCTATTATAATATTCGAGGGCCTTTATTTTATAGCAGGCCTATTATCACACCCCATTTTTAAATTTGATATATTTTTGTTATTTTTAACTTAACTAATTAATTTCACGTGATTTTAGTAGGTTTTGTTTTATTGCTATTTCATACCTCAAAAACCAGTTTAATACCTCACAGAATAAAATATTTACAAAATGTAAAACCACAATAATACATTCAGGAAATTTGGAAAAAAATGTTCCTAAATATTACACCAGGGGTGTTCCTAATATCGCCCTGTACAATATTATGAATACTATTTCTAATCATCATAAAAAATAATATAGAAGGTAAATAAATTAAAAGATATTTATTATTATTATTATTATATTTAATAAAAAAATAAATTTTGTGGGATTATGATATTTTATGCTTAATGTTAGTGATGTGGACAGTAATCTATACAGCGTAATGTGACATAGTGTATCTAATCAGATTATCTAATTCGTTCAGATACATCAGTCTTGTTATAACTGGTGTCAATAACAACTCTGTTCGGGTAGTTACCAAATACAATGAATACTATGAACATCGCCAATGTTAAACTGAAGTAGTAGCAACAACTATGTTACTAAATACAAACTTATTCATTGTTTTAGATATATTTTGTTTTAGTTATGTATAGCTATGAGACAGGTTTAGTCCACAGTTGGGAAGGTTTTTCATGTCTACATGTATACTAACTGTGACTGGCAATCATATACCGGTACACATAGTTTTGTTTTGGTTTATGGATTATTAATATCACTCTAAGTCAAATCATGCTTTTTGATTCACTAAATTTTTGTTGTTATTATGGACATGTTATGTTTTATATTTAAAGGAGTTTTAAGATATAATTGTTATCTGTAAAAATTGTTGCCGCCATTGCCATATTCAACCTACAGGTTTCCCAAGGACAGAAATGTGTACCGTTAGCAGCTTTCACCTAGGTCATTGACGTGGTTCTACTTTGATAGACCGAACCACTGGAAGTAGGGTGGAGGGGAGAATATGGCATTTTATTTTTTAAGATTTCATTTATTGTTTGTATTATTTCAGATCCCTCTGATGATGGTAACTTGGTTATCGAAATGTACATCAGGGAACTATAATAACATAAGGCAAATAAATATTTTATTTGTGTGTGTTATTGTACCAAATTTGTGGTAGGGGGTTTCAGTGTTTTATATTGATTAAATATTTTGAAAAGGGGGGGGGGAATGGTGAACTGGAAAATGAAGCATTTCTGGACCTTTATATAAAAAATTTCCTTTATTTTCACTAGTAGAACACATTCTGAAAGTTTCTCCATTTCTTCTTAAATCACCCTGTATATAGTACAACAATAGGAAGTCCTTAAAAGAGTAAAGGGATTTTACCTATTTAAGACTTCTGTTAGGATTAGATAGATACTAGAATAGGAATATATAATAATTAATATAATTTAAGTAAGAACCATACATGAAACCCAGAATAGCGACAGGTATTGCGAAACTATTAAAAAAATGATGAAATGCTTACCTAGCATGGGCAACCTACATAGCAAGGCAGGTCGAGGCAATATAAGCAACGACCCAAGAGAGGTGGGGATCTTTCGATCAACAGCGTGTACGAAGACGTCAGGAGGAACGTTCGAGGATTGGGACACGAGGGTATTATTGGCGAGTTGGAGCTCCCAATAATACAAGCTGTAGTAGCGGCTTTTGCAGTGCACAAAAAGGGGTGAGCAAACAAACAAAGTATCAGCACAAGTAATCAACAATTTAAATATATTAGATTCATTTCACAATAGCTGGAACTATTCTGGGTTGATCACTTTTAAATATTCATATAGATAGGTTAATTCAATTTTTAAAGTAATCATTGTAAAGTAATATGAAATAAGTTATATAAAGCATATGTATGTTATTTGAAATAATTGAATGAGTTAGGGAGATGTATTGATTCAGTTTTAAATTAATATTTGAATAGAAATAATTGTAATAATGTTTGGAAATTAGTGATTGTAAAATGACATAAAGTATTGCATTCTTTAACTTAATAAAAATACTGAACCACTGATTTTGATATTTAATTGAAAATAAGAACCCAGGCATAATTTTTGAGGGCCGTTCCTAATAAATGGTGCATCGGCCGTGTTTTTAGTTTTTACTAAAATTTGTTACTATATGATAAAAAGAATTTTGTTTTTGTAATTTTTATGTAATAAATAGTCAAAACAGCCTTTCTTTTAGTTTATTACTAAAAATTAAGAGTATTTTTTATTACAGTGATTATTTTTTTGGTTCTTTAATCAGCTATATATTTATAAAACTGTATTTGAAGTGTTATTTTTGAAATAAGAAATTGGAATGATCTGATAATTATTTTTGAGAAAAACAAAAAGTAATAAATTTGTATGTTAATAAGGTGCTTTATCTATAGAGATATACATATTTAAGAGATTTTGATATATGTGTTAAATTTGTGTTATTATTAATATTATATGCGAACGATTTAAATTTGAGGTATGTGTGATTAACAGATAATCAACAGGTAACAGATGATTTTGATTATAACTATAGTTTAAGATTATTCTTGCATTATTAGCATATTTGTATGAGTTTGGGAATAAGGTCAACATTAAAATAGAATATTTACGAATCACACGCGTCAGGGGTTTTGTTGCGCAAGGCCGAGAGTAATTACACCACGGAATGCTGACGACAGTTTGTTTAGATTTTTGTTGTTCTACATTGCTACTTCTTGCTTACGTGACAAGTCTTCCCGGGAACATACCTCATACATACTTGATTCGAATTTCTATTTTGATTTTGGTGAATTGAGTAACTAAAACGAATATTAATGAGAATTGGGTAATGAGTTATTCTTTCTTTGAATAGGGATTAATTTACGGTACTTTTACAGTTACAAAACAAAATATAACAAATTAACGAATTTAACCTTAGCAGAGATAAAAGCACTAAATAAAACTCAAGCCATAAATATTTGGAAAGACCTTGAGTGGAACATATCCATGGTTTTCCTAAGGTTTTCCTATGGTTTTCCTAAGGTCATATATTCGGTTATGGAAAATTGATACCACTTCGGAAATGAGCCGAGTCGAATTAGAAAACCAATACACAAATTGGCCTACACAAACAAATAAAGACACTAATATTTACGACGCGGTCGAGGGTCATTCGGGAAACAACGAAGACCCAATTCCAGACGATAGCACCTCTGAACAGGATATCACAATGAATGAAAGACTACCGTTGTTCGAACCAAGCAAATTTAGTGGGGACACGGCAGAGAATATTTCCAAGCACATAGCAAAATTCGAAAGGGCAGCCGCAGCGAACGGATGGTGTGATAAAAAAAAAAAGAATCTATTTTCCCTGGTATTTAGAGGGAGTGGCAAGCGATTATTATGAAATTATTGAAATAAAACAAAAACATCCAACATGGGTAGAAATAAAAAACGAGTTCATGAAGGCGTTTGCTCCAAAACATGAAAAAGAAATGTTGCTTATGAAATTAAATAATAGAGTACAATTACCGGGAGAGTCCTTGATGCAATACAAAACTGAGGTGGAATTACTATGTACACATTATGAGCCAGACATGAGCGAAGATAAACTATGTAGTCACATACTAAAGGGGCTCAATCCAGCACTATTGCAACAAATTGCAATGCTCGACAACACAACTTTACAAAAACTAAATGAAAATATGTTTACTGCCGAAAAAGCTTCCTACATGCTCAGAAAAAGATTAGGCATCGATGGTGGAGAGGTAGCGAAATCTAAAGAGACGATTACACGAGACGACCTACAAACAATAATGGAGCGAATTAATGAATTGGAAATGGAAAATAAGAAATTAAAAAACGAAAATTGGGACAGGCGTGATAGGAGAACTGATACACATACTGAAACTTATAATTACCAAAAACAAAAAAACAACGCGCAAATATACCGTGAACAAAGACAAACACCTACATCCAGACAGAACAATGACGATTACAGAACAAAACGTATTTATGGACAGACAAATAGTCAGACAAGGCAAACAGATCGAAACAACGGAACTTTCAGAAGAAAAGAGACACGAGTAGATCTAGAGTGTTTTAGGTGTGGTCGTAGAGGTCATTTTGCAAAACATTGTACACAGGTACAAAAAAAACTAGTAAGACCGGAAGTACACGACAAGTATTCAGAACGGCCAACAAAAATTCGGAAAAACGAGAAAGAAAATAGATATAGTGAATGGCAGAAAAACAAAATAGGTCACAAAGTGGAACAACAAAAACACATAAAATTTATAAAAAGGTATTTCGACACTTGTGGAGACAATGTTAACAATTGTAGGCCTACATATATAAGCAAACGTACACACGCAGTGGAATTTGGCAACAAAAAAAACACAACGTCAGGATTAGTTAATAGTCTTTCTAGCCCAATGCTGACAACACATAATGAGGTTGATGCACACTCCACGGAAAATAATACATTACAAACAGTAATTGGAAATATTACTTCTAAATTAAGTATAGCAATTCCGGGGAAAATTAGGGATAAAAATATATCAATTCTGTTTGATACAGGCTGTAGTGTTTCCTGTTTGAACGATAAATATGGACATTTAACAACAAAAATTGAAGGAGATAACATATGGTTGACTTCTGCCAATGCCACGACAGTAAAGGTCACGGGCAGAGCAATCCTAAAATTCTATATAAATAAACAAGAATATGAACATAAAGTATATTTGGTGGAGGATTTGACAAGCGACTTATTGTTAGGAAATGACTTTTTAATAGCCCATAAGGCAATAATTAATTTTAAAAATAACAAAATTACACTAGGACAAAACACGGTACAAATATTTAGGAACAATTTGATGGAACTAACACAGGACAATGACACAATAATGGAACCGATACCAATATATACCAAAGAGGATATTGAAATACCACCCCATGATACTAGAAACATAGAAATAAAGATAAAAAATTTAATTCCTGAGGGTGTAAAATATAATTTCGAATCTAAAGAAAACCTACTATCACAAAAGGGCTTATATGCGTGCGCGGATACTACACATACACCAATAAAAATAAAAGTTACAAACCCTACATCAATGACCAAGCAAATAATCAACGAGACACGACTAGGAGACATATACTTACCCACGGAGAAAGTAAAAAGAAAATTAATAAAATTTTCGAAAGCAGACACTTTCGAAATTGACACAGGCAAAGAGTATAAGGTTAATCACATCAAAATAAATAAAGAAAAGAAAATCTCAAACGACATAACGGACCTAAAAGGAGACAAAATAGACATCAACAAAGAATTAGGACACTCAGAGTACGAGGCGGCCCGATCATTAATAAAAAAATATATACATTTATTCGCACGCGGTCCACACGACTTACAAGAAGCAGATATGCCGGCATACGCTATATACATGAAAACAGGTAAACCGGTGGCAGTCCCTCCCTACAGGCTAAGTAATGTAGAAAGACAAGAATTAGATAGGCAGGTGGAGCAGTTAAAAGAAGCAGGGGTCATAGAAGATTCACAGAGCGCTTTCGCGGCACCCGCATTCTTAGTAAAAAAACCTGGCGACCAATACAGAATGGTAGTGGACTACAGAAAATTGAACGAAGATATGGAGGCTGACAAATTTCCTTTACCCAGAGCAGAAACCATCTTCGACACATTAGGAACAGCACAATATTTTTCGTCTATGGACATTAATCAGGCATTTTTCCAACAACCAATAGTCCCAGAGCATAGACCATACACGGCATTTGTAACACACAAGGGACTATATCAGTACACGAGGTTACCAATGGGAATGCGAAACTCATCAAACTCATTTCAAAGAAGCATGAATCGCCTATTTTCAGGCTTGCTATATCAGGGAGTGGTCATTTATATCGATGATTTGGTGGCATATGGAAACACGTTCACAGAACAATTAGCAAACCTAGAAAAAGTTTTTAAACGATTGGAGACGGCAAAATTAAAACTAAAAACATCAAAATGTCATTTTTTTTACCAAAATATAGACGTCTTAGGACACAACATCTCTAAAAACGGTATTCGGCCTTTAAAAAAAAACTTTAAAGCCATCACAGAATTTCCCACCCCTACGAAAACAAAGGATGTGAGGAGCTTCTTAGGGGCCGCATCATATTACAGAAAATTTATAAAAGGATTTAGTGACATGGCAAAACCCCTAACGGATCTAACAAAAAAGGAAAACACAGACAAAAAAACTTTTAAATGGACTAAGGAACATGAGGAAGCATTTAACAACTTAAAAAAAACACTAACTACGCCACCTGTACTGGCCAACTTCGATGAAAAAAAAGACATAGTAGTGTCATGCGACGCCAGTCGGACAGGGATAGGGGGTGTAATGTCTCAGTACCAGGAAGATGGTACACTTCGACCGATAGCTTATGTTAGCAGAAGATTACGGGATACTGAGGGGCGCTGGAGTGTGTCGGAAATCGAACTACTGAGTGTAGTTTACACAGTGAACTATTTTAGACCATTTCTGTATGGGCGGCGATTCACTATTTTTAATGATCATGCCAGCTTGCAGTACTACAAGAATGTAAAAACATTAAGTTCAAGGTTAAACAGATTGGCATTAAAATTAATCGAATATGACTTCGAAATAAAACATAAACCAGGTTCAACAATGAGGGTGCCAGACAGCTTGAGTCGCTATCCAGGTGAAGTGCAGATATCGGACAAAGAGATACAAGGAGAACTAACAATTAATAAGATTCAGTCGGTAAACTTAGAACACGAACAACTTTCGGACAATTTCCTATTTAACATTAGACAAGCATTACTAGATCCAGAGAGCGCTGACAAGGCACACAGGCGAGCGTCAAGGTTATACGTACTACAAGACGGTATTTTGCAGTATAAGCAATATACAAATGGACAAAACAAATTATTAATTGCCGTCCCTAAAAAGTTGACAACCGAAATTCTTCAAGCATTTCATGATTCAATTATTGGGGGAGGTCATGCAGGAGTTGCAAAGACTATGTCAAAAATTAAAAACAAATATCACTGGCCAGGAATGACGGCGGATATAATCCAATACATAAAGAAGTGCCACAAATGCCAAATCATGAAGACAGACAGACAAAAATCAGCGGGATTATTACAACCAATAAGAATAACGACAAAACCCTTTACAAAATTAACGATGGATTACCTAGGACCTTTACCAAAGTCGAACAAAAAATTATACATCCTGATAGCAACAGACAACACAACGAGATTTGCGATAGCTAAAACAACAGAAAAGGCGGATGCACAAACGACGGCGAGATTTCTACTAGAGGACATCATTCCGAGTTATGGCATGCCGGCAGAAATACAGACAGATAGGGGTATGCATTTTGTGGCAGACATATTAAAACAATTATACAACGCGTTAGGAATAGTACACAAAACTTCAGCGGCGTATAGACCTCAAAGTCAGGGTGTGACCGAGAGATACAATTCGACGCTAGTCAACATGTTGCGATGCTACGTCAACGAGGACCAGAAGGACTGGCATAAATATGTCAAGTTATTGACATTTTCATATAATTCAGGCAAACACGCTACAACAGGATTTTCACCATTTTATTTACTTCACGGGTTCGAACCGAACCAACCGATCGACTTGGCACTAATTCCAAAAGTGCCTGAACATGATGTATTAGAGGCCCTAAAAATTATACATAAAATCAGACAAGACTTACCAAGAATAATGGCTGAGTCACAGCAGGGTCAATGTGAAAGATACAACGCCCACCGGCGAGAGGTACAATTTAAGGTAGGAGAGTTAATTTTACTACGTAATGAAAAGAAGGACAACAAGCTCGAAAAACAATACACAGGTCCTTACAAAATTTTAAGAAAGTTGTCGCCATTAAATTACGAGATTGAGATCTACAGACATGGCAGATGGATAGGGGACATAGTCCACGTGTCGAGAATAAGGCCGTACAGCGAAACTAATTAAAGCTACAGCACTCATACATAGATAAGTTAAGAAATAAAATGTTGTATATTAATTCGACTATGAGATAAGATATAAATATATGTTAATTATATGTATAATTATATATGGAAATTTTATAAATAGACTTAAAACTTAGGGAACAAATCCAGAATAATTCCAACTAAAGGGGAGTTAAGGGGGAAAAAAAAAATCTTAAGATGATTACAGGTGTATTGATATGAGAATGTTTGCTCAGTTACAGGCAACCTAGATAAAAAGAAGAAAACCAAAATATTACAAAATACATGTGGATCATCATCCTTCCCCTGACCCTCACCCTTAATTCCCACCAAAAAAATCCAATAATAATTTCAAATGAAGCACACTTCCAACCACTCCAAGCTAAATATATACGAAGCAACTATCCCAATGACCTACATCTTTCCCTTATCTCCCATACAACATTTCCCAGTCACCATTGCCCGATCTAAATTATGTTTAGGAGCCGACAACTCAACAGGATGCCAAACAGCTAACACACTGGAGAAACTAATGGCCAGTACTAAAGACATCCTACGAGCATCAATCACGAAACACGAAAAAGGGCGCCAGGAACATGCTAGAACAAAAAGAGCGATTAGCAGCATTGGGGACGTTTTTCATTGGTGTTGCGGGACAGCCACAGACGATGAACTGCACGTGTTGACAGCAAACGAGGAGACAATCATGTTTTATTTATTAAGGGAACAAAGACAATCTTATTTTAATTCATTGTTATTAGTTTTAGTATGGACATCAATTTTAACACTTGTAACATTTTGTTTATGTATAAAAATCTATTTATTGTCTAAACAAAAAAATAATACGGGTACCCGAAAGGGACTACCCTTCTTTTTGAGTTTTTTTTTTTTTGACATCGGGACGATGTCTCGAGGGCGGCGGAGTTGTTAGGATTAGATAGATACTAGAATAGGAATATATAATAATTAATATAATTTAAGTAAGAACCATACATGAAACCCAGAATAGCGACAGGTATTGCGAAACTATTAAAAAAATGATGAAATGCTTACCTAGCATGGGCAACCTACATAGCAAGGCAGGTCGAGGCAATATAAGCAACGACCCAAGAGAGGTGGGGATCTTTCGATCAACAGCGTGTACGAAGACGTCAGGAGGAACGTTCGAGGATTGGGACACGAGGGTATTATTGGCGAGTTGGAGCTCCCAATAATACAAGCTGTAGTAGCGGCTTTTGCAGTGCACAAAAAGGGGTGAGCAAACAAACAAAGTATCAGCACAAGTAATCAACAATTTAAATATATTAGATTCATTTCACAATAGCTGGAACTATTCTGGGTTGATCACTTTTAAATATTCATATAGATAGGTTAATTCAATTTTTAAAGTAATCATTGTAAAGTAATATGAAATAAGTTATATAAAGCATATGTATGTTATTTGAAATAATTGAATGAGTTAGGGAGATGTATTGATTCAGTTTTAAATTAATATTTGAATAGAAATAATTGTAATAATGTTTGGAAATTAGTGATTGTAAAATGACATAAAGTATTGCATTCTTTAACTTAATAAAAATACTGAACCACTGATTTTGATATTTAATTGAAAATAAGAACCCAGGCATAATTTTTGAGGGCCGTTCCTAATACTTCCTATTGTTTAGGTAAACTTTCCACCTTCTTCAAAAAAAAAAAAAAAATAATAAATAAAAATAAAAGGTTCAAATAGATTGCACACAGTTCTGCACTCACCCATCCTCAATACAAAAATAAAAACGATAGTCACAAAAAATGTTATTTCGGTAATAATCAATCAAAAAGTAAACATGAACTATGGATGCCATTAAATATAGGGTAAACCTAAACTTGCTTTTTATGTGCTATACCCTACATATAATCACTCTAAATCACATTTGAATAAAATCGAACTTTTAATAAACGGCAGTCGAGCTTCATTTTTGTTTTTTGCCTAATTATTCTTGAAGTGTAATTTTTTTTTTTTTACTTCCAATTTCAAACACGGGTTTGGTCATAAATTTTCACGTTGCACTAAAATTTGAATGAAATGGATAGATATGATTTTGATAACAGCCATATGGCCGATTTTATGTTTTTTATCGATATTTCAAGAACTGGTATTTCTTGTGAGATGGTGGACCAATATGTTTTTATTGAATTTGTGGAAGCTTGAACAAAATTTTATCATTATCATTATGGCCATCAAATTTCGAGTAATACAAAAGATGAAACATTAGATGTGGTTAAAATTAGTTTATAGTTTTGGGCTTTAGATCACTGCACATACAACAAAAGGCAATCATTCCAAAACCCCCTTTTTTATACTCAGGAGATCTCAAAATGGATATATTTGCAAAAAACTCTACAGTGATTTTTTTATTCATCATATAGCTTTCTTTATACTAATGTATACATGAGAAAGAAAGAAGGAAGTTCGCCCATTGTTCCATGTCAATTTTTGCAAATTAGCACAGAATGATGTATAATCTTTTTTATTATTTATAGAAGGTCTTAGTCATTTTTATAGTGTATTGAGAGAAATTAGTAGGCAGTTGGTAATTAATTTCCATAATGTTTTCAGAAACCCTGTCGCTTAAGTAGTCCAAACCTTTCATCCATTTGAATATTTTGTATTGCGTGTCACTATTATTAATATTTATTTTATTGTTTCAGAAAAACAATTATCCCAATCGATGGAAGATTGGATCGCTGCATTGAAAACTGCTGCAGCTAGTCGTGAATATGCTTATCAGGTATTCTATTTATAATATTGTTAAATTTATGCCTACTTTAACAAGCACTGTGTTATAGGGTGACAAAGCTCCAAAGGATTTTGTTTAAATGTGGTGAATCTACAAATTTCAGATACGAGGAAGTGATTTAGCTTAGTCTTAACTTTGGGAAACCCATTTAGGCGTTATATGGTTAAATACAAATGGTTAAATTTTTAAGAATCTACTTCTAAAGACCAACAAAACATATTAGATTATTTTGGTTATTTTCTTCTCCCGACTGTACATAGCTCTTATTTACTATTTACAATAAAATTAATTATGCTTAGATAGATTATTTAGACAAATGGTACATTTCCTCAGAAGCTATGATAAATTATATTAAACGAGAATCATGTTGATAGTATCCAAGTCACTTATTTTATATAATAATAAAATTACCTTTGGTTTCCGCCATTATTTGAATGAAATGGATAGAATATGATTTTGATAACAGCCATATGGCCGATTTTATGTTTTTTATCGATATCTATATACGTGTTAAAACATACGTGTTAAAAACAAAATTATTACTTTACTATTACTATAACTGGAATTATAACTTATTATAGGAAATACCAATTTCTACATTAAGAATACTTTTGGCATTACTTCACCAACCCTATGCTGTGAGTTTCTCCCCAAGACTTTCCAATATAATTTTTACTTTGTTGATGCTAAAAAATACTTACTCCCTCTCTCTTATTTTACTTTAACCAATGAACGTAAGCAGCTACTTTTTGTCAGCCAATCAAATTTTAATGTTTCAAAATTGTGACCGTTTAGAAAACTGTTGTCCCGTTACATTTTATGAGTTTTGTGTGTGATTGTCCTTAAGTTTCTAATATTATAGTTATTTATGACTTAATTGCTTACAGTGATTCTAATTAAAGGGTCTAATTAAAGTGTTTTTCTCTTTTTTTTCTTTAAATTTGTGAATGACTGATTTATAACATATTCCCCTAACGCTTTACCTTTGTCGGCGATCACAAAACGTTTAACATGTGTCCAACAAATGTATCTATTTCCATATTCATTTTAAAATATGCATTACTGGAAAGCTTATTGATTTCGTTATAAAATATAAATATTGTTTTTTTCAGAAATGGTGTTGATGATGCATTTCATTGTTTTTATTTACAACTACTCAACTGATATTATTGAAGCCGATACCCTCAGGGGCTCACTATAGTAGGCAATCCTCAGGGGACCTACCTGGATGTACACTTTTTTATGTCTTGGGTAAAATCCCTCTCTTTCACCTTTCCTATCAGGTTTCCCTTGACCAACTCTTGTTGTTTTCCAACTCTAATGCTATTAGAGTATTTGAAGACTAGGGATCGTTAATGCTCTTCTTTTCATTTTTTTATAAGACGATATCGACCGAAAGGTTTTTCGCTTTTAAACGACAAGAAAAAAATATTTATGATTAATAGTATTGTTTGGTTTGGGGAGATTGGTGAATGAGATAGTTTGTGCAATGTTTTTGCACCATGTATTTATCACTGTTGATAAATTAGTTCGAGTAAGTTAAAAAATATTCTGTTATGTGCTTCCTTTTACAGACATTTTGTTAAACATTAGCAGATGATTCACTGGTAAAATTTTAACTTGAGTTAATAATTGTACGATTAATTACATTAGTTTGAAAACAAATGTTGACTAAGAGTGACAACATTAAAATATTTAAGAGTTGTTCCAAGTTCTAGATTTGTATCTTTTAATTTAACTTTGACTTTGTTTCTACTGTCATGTAACTGCCACGATAACAAACGATCTGTCCACCACAATCCTCTATTGTATTAATACTAACTGAAGTTAAACGCAATTATAGAAAATTCAAAACCATATGTGCATGATTTATTACTTGTATCGTAACCATGTACAGTGTATGGTCAATATAAACTTCATAATTATTAGTGAAGTAAATATCAATATTTAATATTATATTTATAATTGAAAAAACTATACAGTGTATGGTCAATATAAACTTCCTAATTAGTGAAGTAAATATCAATATTTAATATTATATTTATCATTGAAAAAACTATACATTTATGGCACCTTTCTGGTTAGAAAAAATTTAATCTTATTAAATTTTAATATTAGCCTAATACTTTAACAGTTAACAGGAAAAAACACTGTTATGACCCACGTTTTTCTTCATCTAGTTTTAAGTTAAATCCCTTTCACCTGTCAACTTTTCTAATACGCCTTTCTTAACCAACTCTTGTTTTCTTCTGACACTGACACTTTTATTTATTTAGCAGCTAGGACATAATTTTGTAAGCCTTGCCAAGATCTTTTAAAATTATATTACATTAATTACAAAAAGTACACAAACAACATTCAATAGATGGTGGTCCCATGAATTCATGTATAAAATTTTTATTATTTTTGTAAATATCGTATTTACAAAACGAAAAGGCCTTTCTTTTTTTAAGGACTTATCTCCTGTTATTATTTTGATTTTATGTGGTAGAAAATGACCGCACAAATTGCTGGGGATTTTGCAGTTTTAGGAAGCTTATATTTTTGTATAGTAAGATTGTATGTTTTCTCGTGTTATACGTATGTACAATTGGCCTATATTTTGAATGAAAAGTAATTACAAATCTTTACACACGTAATGTACTCTAGAAGTAAAACAAATTAAATGAATAGAAAAAAAACACAATAAATAAAATAAACAAAAAAAAACCACTTACATGACCTAATTTTCAAAAAGGCTATGATTGAAATCTGCGTCTTTCACTACATCCTCTTCCTCGCCGATAAGTCATGCCACTTGCTTAAACAAATGATATCTGCTGCTGTTACTTCTTCCTGTTCACTAAAGTACTCCAGTGCTGTCTTGATCGCTATCAGTCCTTCGTTGTGTAATGTGGTTGGGAGGGGGCTAAAGGTGATTGTTGTGTGATCTATGGGTTAAGGTTTATTAGAAGTTCACTATTTTTATTTTGTTTGAAAATTTTAATACTTTAAGTTGTTCAAGTTATATGACCTTTGAAGTTACAATATACAGAACTTTTTATACTCATAATTATGTGTTTAATATAGATTGATTTATTTGTTTTAACCAAATGAAGTATATTATCAAATTTCAGATATGGCATACTTATCAGTTCTTATTCAGTTGAAATTCAAATCTTATTCTCAGATATTAATGGATCCAATTTTTTAATGCCACTTTTGTTT
This sequence comes from Aphrophora alni, assembly GCA_963513935.1. Lineage (NCBI taxonomy): Eukaryota > Metazoa > Arthropoda > Insecta > Hemiptera > Aphrophoridae > Aphrophora > Aphrophora alni. The sequence continues at coordinate 100,279,648 of OY740773.1, read as the reverse complement.
CCACCCAAATCAGCTTTCTTCTTACTCCTTCCATTTACAACTGTTTGCTGATATTATTATTCACTTTGTCACTTTCCTTTTATCACATGTCACTTTATATATTTACAAATTAATATTATTTTGATGATGTGAAATGATTATAAGTATGAAATGTGATTATTTACTATTTAATTTTTATGTGAGATGAGGTTTTATTTATAATTTTATAACTGGAATTTCTTATCATTACATCATTTAGTAACATACATTGATTCCGGTTTGTTTTTGTTCTAAACAATTCTAAAGAGTAATTTTCCAAATTGGTAGATACTAACCAACATCCTCCTACAAGCCAACCAACTTTTTTTTTTTATATAGTAAACACTCTTTTGACCTTAACCACAAGTTGGAAAGTACTCACAATCTCAAGTGGCAGTCTTGATGGATTTAACACGTTAGCTGCCAAGGCCTAATACGATACTCTTGCCTGGAGTGCCACGATTACCAAATTATTTTTCCATTATTATTTTTACATCTACTGTTATACAATTTTGTTATTGAACCTTTTATTTTGAATTTATTTTCTTTCAAATAATATGTAATATTTTATAATTATTATTATTTTTTTAAAATTGTTATTGATTATCTCGGGGTTAGGTTGGTGCCGGTTTATTCCAAAAAAAAAAAATTATTAATAATAAAAAAAATTAAATATAACACAAAAAAAATTAATCAATAAAATGTCAAATGTATTAGGAAAAAAAAAATGTATATATATATATATAAAAAATTCTCATCAACAGTTCCAGCTTCTCTTATTAATCACTTAAACAAAAAAAAAATAAATAAATAAAAAAAAATAATAATAAATAAATAAATAAAATAAAAAAAAAAAAATAAAAATAACTAGTTCAATCTCACCAATATTTATAATGCTTTCCTCCCTCAACACTGCTTCTTGGTAATTGTCTAGTTTAATACCATTAATCCTTTACTCATACCTTCACAATCACTTCAATATTTCATCTAAATTAAACTATTTTACTTTCTTAATCGCATTTCACACATTATAATATGTCAACTGCACCTTCTTAGATTATTTAAAAGACTAATGAAATTAAATAATGAAATAAAATTTTGAAAAAAAAAATGACACTTGAACAAACTCCATATAACTTATGTAGAAATTTACCGCTAGACATCACGCCAGTGCTTGTCTTGATTCAAGGAATTTCCAAATTTATTCTATTTTGTACAGATCCACTTCTCAACATCATTTTGAATTGTTATACTACCTATGTTAAATAATATAAGGCAATAGTATTTACTAATTTTATTTACATTTATGCATATGGGTAAAAGTCACAAAATGGGAAAATTTCAAAAAGTTAAATTTTGAAAATTAAGTATTTGATTTTATATAAATATTTAGCATGTTAGGTAAATAACATGTTCAGAGACCTTATCTCATATGAAGCTGAGCTGAATTTTATGAATTTCTTCTTTTTTTTATGGACTTTAAGTTTACTGAAGCATCAATGAGATACAAACCGGTCACGCTTGATAAATCAGCAAAATATTACTTTCAGATTAGCTTAAAAATATAATAAATAATATCTATATACCCAATAACATTCAGTTAATAATTCTGAATAACAATTATACAATTAGATTTTGATTTATTTGAATTATTTAACATTTTAGTAACCAATCCAAAGAAATTCACTTCTTACACAACAAAGCTTCCCTACGAAAATAGGTATACGTTAATATTGTTTACAAAACATCTCGATTAGGTTAAGGAAACCATAGACAAACAAATTGAGTGGCATAGAGTATATTTTTAAAACACTCAAACATATATATTGCCGATTTTGTATGCGTGACCGATTTGTGTTGGCCGTGACCGGTTGGTAGCGATCGTGACCGCATGGTAGCGATCGTGACCGCATTGTAGCAATCGTAACAGCGCGGTAGCGATCGGGGCCGTTTGGGTAATGATTTAAATTTGTGAATAAAAATGCTGGAAAACAAATAAATTAGTCATTTTGGTAACTAAAACAAACAATTGCTGGGGTAAGCAGCTTTTAATGTTGAAATAAACAAATCAAACAAAAATTAAAACAAAGTACTGATTGGCTATAATAATGTAATATTAAAAAGAGCAATGTAACTTCTTGCAAATTGATATGTTTAACAGCACAATCTTTAATAACAAAATGAAAATAATAATAATTCTAACAAGGTAACATAATAGGAACAACAAATGCATTAGCCCTATATAGGAATTAGAAAAATATCAAAATAACTACAACTAATATAATTATAATAATTATTAATATCATGACTTGACCTAAATCCTAAACAAGAACTTAAATAGAAAACATGCATAACAAAGTTTATGGTAATATAAATTTATAAAACACACGATTTCCTTTTAAAGAAATGGATGGTGTTTGTAGTACTGCTAAAATTTGATTCAAATTAACAGTGGCAATGTCTTGTTCATTCATGTAATACAAAGAATTGTCTTTGGTACAATTTTTCAAAAACATAACCTCAATTTCCTTATTAACTACATTACTTTGGCAGACACCAATAAAGTCACGAGTTTTTAACTTTTTCGAGTCATTTTCGTACCTAACCAACACATACACTCCAGACCCAAGTTCTACTTCTAGATTAGGTTTATGAACAACAAGAGGTAAGTGGTCTTGGAAAACTTTGGTTTTGTTTGTTTGGAGGAGGTTTGTTTGGTTTTGTTCCACCTGTAGGAGGTGGAAGGTTCTTGATGAAATAGCGACTCGTCTTCTGAAGTCGAATAAACTTCATCTACAGAGAGTTTGGCATTTTTTGTATTGTGTAGAATAAAGATGTCATCTTCTACGTCCAGGTTATCATCAATATCTTTATCATTTTCTTCATTTCGGCTGTCATCGGGAAAAACTTCACTGAGTGTAAAATGATCGCAATACTGCGGTAGAGGGCATTGGAAACATGTTAAAGATCGTGCAAACATAACTCCCTGGCTGAACGTTATTTGATGTACTTGCATAATCCCAGAAATCGGCGGGATTGTTAGTGAAGCGACCTTTCTTTTTATAATTTCAATATCTTTACTTGGTATTTCCATCAGCAAAACATTGATTCCTGTCATTGCAATAATAACATCTTTAGAACAAGTGATGTCTTTACCATAGAGTACTTTTTTATCTGCTTCCCGCTTTAGAGTTCCACCCACTCCATCCATCGGTCCTTTGCCATGACCTGCCTCGGTATAGTTCCAAGTCATTTTAATAACACTTGGAAAATGTAGAGGAACAATTTTTTTAAATAGTTTAATATTAAATCGGTTACGGTACTGGTTTGAAGGCCCGTCTGAAAAAAAATGAATGATTTTGGTAGTGGGAAAACGTGAGGAGTAGTGCTTCAACATTGGGATCATATGGCCCCATACAGCATGTGCCTGGTGATCCAGATTATCTGATACCGAAGCAAAGCATTGATTTTTAATTTCTCCATTTTCTGTAAAATATATTAAACCAGTGTTTAAAGCTATCTGCCTCTTAGAAGCGCCAAAGTACACTGATTGGATCTCTTTCTCATATTTACAAACATAATTTTCTGAGAAATCGATCCGGAATGCCAATTCGTCAGTCTGTAGATTTTCAATTTTTTCCTTCAGTTGTTTACTCTGGTGTTTAGAGTAAAATACATGTTTTTTAAATATAATCATTTGTTTACGAAATTCCGATTTGATCTTTGAAACATATTCATTAGTCTTCATTTTTACTGTTTTTTGTACTTTTTTTCTTTATGTTTTTTACGAGTCTTTCTTCTTTAGTATTCTTCCATTGATAGAACTTAATTTTAAAATCTGTATCATACGAGAAAAAAACTTCTTTATCTTTGCGTTGACTCCACCTTCTGGAAATTGGCCTGTTTGGTATACGAGAGACACCGTGCGGTTGGCATTACTTGATGCTAGATGCATGTACCAAGAAGTAAGAAGTAAGTTTATCTTTGCACTTTGCACACCTACTCATCATACATTCTTCATTATTTGGCGAACAAACAATGGTTTTTATAACTTCACTAGGATTGTTTTCTTTGATCACCCTTGTTTGTTTCAAAGCATTCACGATCAAATCAATATTCGAGTGCTTAATACACCCACATGTCTCTCTGTCTGTTTTTTTAGGCAAGGTAACCCAAAATGGCCTTGCTCTAAGAAAGGATGTCAAAGAAATTTTACATTGTATTTCATCTTGAAATTGCATATGCAACGTTTTAAGAGGTTCAAGGAGAATCCTTCTTTGCTTTTTAATGGACCCTTTCTTGACGACGTCCTTCTTACCTGGGCACATCCTGCTAATGCGATCGTCTTCAAAGAATCTGATTAATTCTTTGTTTAAAATTTGTCGAATACCTTTTTTTCTTTTCTAGTATATTTACAAGTGTCCTCCGACACATTCAAAACTTTGTTTGATTTGTAATACACCAAATTCCTAAAATGTGTCTGTACTCTGTATTTTTTAAACATTTTGTTTCCGATAAATTTATGCATTTGCTGAGTTTTCTTTTTAGAATCACATAATGCCTTTTTTTGATTTGCAATTGGTTTTTGTAACGCAAATCCCAAAAATAACTGTTTTTTAACCGAGGAGAAACTCTTTCACGACCTACAATGTTTAACACTTGTTTTTTTGGGGATGGCGAATTCGTAGTTTTTAGCTTTTGTGTTGTTCTATATAGCCGTTTTTTATACTTTTCCAATCATCTTTGTAAAATTTTAATTCGTTCTTCTTGTTTCTTTACTGTTCGGTAAACCTTAGCTTTATTCTTTCGAACTTTCTTGCGCCCTCTTTTTCTCTGTGAAGATTCTTCTCTTACATTTCTTTCTGGAGATCCCGTTGGAGTATCTGGAGGAGTATTTGCAGTAGCTTCAGCAAGGGCTATATTTTTAAATTTACGAGTTTTGTTTCGTTCTCGCCAGTATTTTTTCATTTTGCGATGTTCCCGTGGGGTCATATCACACACTTTTTTAAATTTGTTTTCTTTTTTAACTTTTCACGGCGGTCTCTATCATATTTCCTTTTTGCTTCTAACTGTTCTTCACTAAGTTGAGCTCTTCTCTTCCTTTGTCTTTCTCACGCTAATTCCTTCTGGCGTTCATATTTTTCTGCAGCTGTAATTTTCGTTGCATGAGCCATTCTTCAATTTTTTATAAAGAAATAGGTCCTTCTGAAACAAAACAGGACAGAAAAACTGCAAAACAAAAACCAACTCTGTTCGTTTTCCTGTTCTAAAAGTAAGATATTTTTTGTTTCAAGATATTATGCTTATTTTGTGTTCTTTTTCTATTTTAAACCGTTTGAAATTGAATGTTAATAATTAATATTACAGTATACTAGTTTTTAATTGAGTTATTATATTTAAACAATTTTAAATTGGCATTTAAAAAAAATAGCCTATATAAGGCAATTAATTTAAGATGATGTAATTGGATTAAATCACGTGAATTTATAGGAAAAAATATTAACTATCTCTTTTTTAATTAAAAATTAATATAACAATTCCAAATATAACATAAACAAATTTTGTAATTAGTGGAAGTGTTAAACAAACAAAACGGTCACATACCACGGCGGTCACGCTACCAATTTGTACGTGACCGCTTTGTAATTATCAAGTAAACCTCAGGGAATCAGCATTAATAAGTAACATAGGTTTGTCGTATTGAGGTTAGGATAAAGACAACCAATAAACAACTAATTGGGCATGTTTGTTACTGCAATATTTTAATATATACTTAAACTATTTACGTGACCGTTTTGTTACGTAATTAAGGTACTATTATTACTTACCTTAAATTTAAGTAATTTTTCGAAGAATTCAATAAATTGAAACTATTTTAACTAAGCCAACACAAGATTCACTAATAAACTTCCAACAGACTGCTGTTCGCGCCAATTCTATCGCGATTGATATCGCACAGGCAGCGTTTATACTTTAGGCGGTATTTACTCAGCTGTTTTAGAGACAAGTGTTGAATAAGAAAAAAAACAGTAATTTTGTCCTCTGCTCAAATGTTGAATGTATTAATCATTACAATACCTAAACCTATATTATAGGCTGTTTTTGCTATGATTATCGATCTCCTTGTTTGTTTATTTGTTATTCAACATTAAGGTAGCTGGTCAAGGACAGTGACCGATTTGTATTTCCCAGAAAGGAAACATATTTTAGTCACTAAAAATAGTAACTTTTTACCATGCAACTTTATTAGTGAGAAGGAAAAAAGTGTTTCAGATATATAAAAATTTAATTTTGTCATAAAAGTTTTTATTTTTTTGTAAAGGGACTAAAGTTGTCCTATTTTGTGACTTTGACCCATATATAGTTTCGAGACCGATCGGACCGAAATGCAATTTTTCGGCTTTAATTTTAATCGTAGTATAACGTTTAGGTTCGATCGGACTGAGGTAATTTAAAAAAAAAAAATATCTAAACTGGCTACTTCATTTTTTTATGTTGGCAACGTTCACTATTTTATTTGTCTAATATTTATTTTATAAATACATATATTCATTTTACAACTGTATTCTTTGTGAATTATTCATTACTAAACCAAAATGTTTTGTAAAATTTTTAATCGGTCCGATCGTGCCGACAAAAAAGTGATAATATCCACCGATTTTATTATTATATTGAGTAATCATGGTAACGGTTATTAAAGCATACAATATACTACGTCTAACACACGTCTTTACCCAATCCAGAGATCACCAAAATTGGCCGATAGGTTGCTGCACTATCGAACTGTGAGCCACAAAACAAAACATTACGTCAGTGACTTTATCGGTCCGATCGTGCCGAAACGCTGCATGTACAGTCACCTTAGTTTCGATATGGCAGCTAACGTGTTAACCACTGAACCACCAGAACACCTAGGAATAAGTTACTTTTGCATAGAAACATAAGTTTGCAAAATATGGTAAATAAATATGAGAGGTTGTAGCCTACTGCTCTTTATGTTGTGTATGTTGGCTAACTGTTAGATTGTATTCTTACTGAATGCATTTTCATACTGTATGAAGTTTCTCTTTTTTATAAACCAAAACAATTCATGAAATAATAACTACTGTAGTGATATCCAGTTAAGAATTTTAACAGTTTTGAATAACTACAATTTTGTGTGTTTATTTCAACAAAGGACTGATAGATCTATGTTCATCAGGAAGATTACCTACATCAAAATATGGATTGTTATATTAATTGAACGTGTAATTTAAAAATAATGTCACAGTCTGAGGTTCGTGATGGCATCAAAAAGTTGAACCTGTTGGTTTACTTCATGATTCAGTGCCCATCGATTTTTGTCACTGGCATTTTCACGCCAACCAGTAAGGTTTGACAGTCCCCATGTGGACTTCCTGCACCAGGCATTTTGTTTTATACTGTGTAAAACTTAGAATATTTAATCTCCTCTATGCAATTGCCACACATTAACAGTAAGCCATACTGTACTTTTGCGAGAAATAAGCAATAAATCACAAATAAAGTAAGTTGTTAACTTAAGCGAGATAAAAAAATTCAGACCCATTTGTCAGACATTAATAATGAGCCATATGAACTGTCTAGTTTTGCGAAATGTAAGCAATCAATCACATCACAATGTGAATCCCCACAATAAAACAACTACTATACAAGTTAACCTAAAAGTGATTTAATACAGCTATTGTAAATTTTTTAATAAAACAACAAAATAAAACTTATTTAAAAAATACAACAGCTGTTTAAATTATTTTTATTGTGAAACATGTTATTTACCCATAACAAGCATGTTATTTAAATGATAAATAATTATATTAAAAAATAAGTGTTTCCAAGGGAAATGAATAATTTTTGGCAAATCTGCAGGTAACACTGTTTAATTTGACAACTCGATCATTAAAATCAGCTCTTATAGTAAAAAAATACGCAACTGGCGCAGAAATTTCTTAGCAAACAAATAAAGAAATTATGAGATTTGACAAACAAATATTTTGCCAAACTTCCAATTAATTGGCAGTTCGTCTTTTTCCCCAAAATAGTGACTTCCAATATATTGGAGTTTTAACCGTTTTTAGGGGGAAACACCATTAACAAAACAAAATATTCTCATTATTGTTGGACTTGATTTTACTATTGTAGACATAAAATCATGTACCTAAATAATTCATTATTCTGAGAAGGAATTTTAAAAGCTTACAATAAAATGGGATTAAATTAAACAGAGATTCAGTCGCCGGTAATATTTGATTTTATGACTGTTGTCCTAAACCCAACTCAAGATTTACCTTTACGACTTAAAAGATTTACGTGCAGGCCTTGTTGCAAAATCTTGTTTAACGGCACTTTACTGAAGCAGAAAAGAACAATGACATTATTGAAGTTTAAGGAAACAAATTGTTCAAATTTTAGGTCTGAAACGTAAATTGTAATTTCAGCAACATTTGTTTGAGTTCTCTCTTCAAATTACAGAAATGCCTGAATAAGTTTTTATTTCTTTTCTTTCACGTATTTGTAGTATAGAAAAAGGTATGTCATAGGTCAAAAAATCAGTGTTATGTTTTTCATGGAAATATCCGTTTTAAGGTATCCTGATTCCAAAACAAGTAGATTTGGGAATGATGTTTGGGCGTCATCGTGGAGTGTTCCAATTTTGATAAATATTTTAAAAATATAGTAAGAAATGCCCAAATAAAAAGTATTGGTTTCCAGCTCCCATAAATGCTAGTTCATTAGTTATTAGTAAAAGAACAAAAAGTCTGTCAGTTTGCTGTTATAAAAAGCCTAATTTCTCAAAATCTATTAATTTATTTGAATTTTGTGAATATTAATATTCTAAATCGGTATAAGAAAAACAAAACAAGCTAACTATTGATGAACCTGAGTCCCTCTGAGGATGACTTAGTTTTTTTTTTGTTTCTGGTTTTTGTCGCTCAGGGTATCCTTGCTTTCTTTAATGTAAATATCGAAACAGTGCTCCTTGGACATTTGAATCCATATTCAATATCACTTGTTAAAGGAAATTACTATTCAGTACAGTTTACCGAGTACAGGCCTGGCAATCCTCAGGTACCCAGCTGGATCAACACCTTTTTTCTTGTGATCATGGGTTAGATTCCTCTTTTTTTATCTTTCCTGTCAGGTTTCTCTTGACCAACTCTGGTTCTTTTCCGACCCTAACATTATTAAAGTATTCGAGGACTAGAGGTCTTTATTTTATGTTTTCCTCTTTTTTTAAAGCGATGATGACCGAGAGGTTTTTCTACCTTTAAACATCATGTAAAAATAAATTAAAACTTGATTTCAATCAAGTGTAGGTTATATTTAAATCTTATTTTTCTTTATCATGTTTATGCCCTAGACATTTTTTAGAAGTTAGCAACAAATATTATTTGTGTTAGTACTTCAATTTTTAGCGTAATTTTTTGCATCATTTGTTATTATTTGCAATCTGTTTAATAATTTTTGGTTTTCCTTTTTACGTAATTAATGGTTGCCAGTACAGAGAATTTCAACAATTTGTGTATTTTAAGAACCATCCTATATTATAGGTTATCAAGAGGAAACTTCAATTAATATATTTCTTGGACAAAAACAATTGTATGGCTGAAGTTGTAATTAAATTTTAAGAATAAAACAATACGATGATAGAAGCAATGATAATAATTAATAGCGATTGGTAAAATTAATATATAAATTCAACAAATCATTGTACATACTAAAAATAGTTTTTTACCTTGTAATATAAAAACCACATATGGTTAAATATTTACAAATTTTATTATTCTGAATGTTACTTAGACTACATCTACAAAACAGTCAAGATTAGTACCATTTAAATCAAATGTACGATTACTCATTAATAGAAAGGCTCTGGCAATAATTTTCTTAAACTTTTTTACACAATCTAAGTTTGTTAAATGCTACACCAAAGTGAGGTAAGTAAGACTCTGTGAACATAGTCGATGGAGACTGATAGTGTAAAAATGTTACCTCTTTGGCCTTATATTCATGAAAATAAATGTAGTACTTGATAAGTTTACGTTTGATGAAATTACATTATATAACAGTCTTAAAAAATTATAAAATTGGAAAATGTAACACTGTCTTTCTAAATTTCTGAATGTTTTTCATTCATTTTAATCCTGTCATAAACTTAATTGCTTTTTCTCTTCCGACCAACACTTATTAGAGTATTTGAGTGCTAAAGGTCTTTATTTTATACACTGTATTATTTTAAGGTTATGACCAAGAAATTTTGTATTACTTAAAAAACAACAAAGTAAAAAAATCTTTTTGTACGCAAAACACCTTTCTCATTTCTTGAGTTGAAGTCACCTTATCTTAGGCTTACTAATAGTGTTCCAATTTCAATGTATTCTAGCTGAATCTACAACTTTCTTATCTAGTCTTGGGTGATATTTTTCTCTTTCATCTTTCCTATCAGGTCTGTTTTCAACCAACTCTTTTCTTTCGACCTTGACTCTTATTAGAGTTTTAGAGGGCTAGGGAACTCTCTTTTAGGATTATGACTGCGAGGTTTTTTATCTTTAACCTTGGACCAAAAAATTGTAATTACAATATCTGTATGTACACATCACTAGCAAAAATATGTCGATAAATACCAGAGCCTGAAGGGGATATTTTCAGCGTTTTGGTAAAAAATCCGTAACTTTGTTAATATGTATGCTATTATTATGAGTGAGGTCTCAAAATGTTAGGAATAAAATGTATTACAAAATAAAAGAGTGTTTATAACTATTTAACGTTGTTTAACCATATTTCGTGTACACCCCTGCAAAAATTAAAAAAAAAAATTTAATTGTTTTTTGGGAGACTTACAAAATAAATAAATATGAATTTAATAATTCATTATGAATATCATATTCTGTATATCATATTTCTAAATCAAATATCAAACTTTTAATAATCTTTTTTATAATTGTGTTCTATGTGTAAAAAAAACAGGTAGGCCTAAAGTGAGATATGACTTACCAAATAAATAAATAAGAAGAAAATAAGTTCTCAAAAAAATTATATTGTGGTATCCCCGATTATTATCTGATTCCAACCCTCGGGATCAACATATTGAGTATGGACATTGCAATCCTGAAGGACTCTAGCTGTATCTTAATCTTTTTTCATATATTCATAGGTTAGATCCCTCTCTTTCATCTTGAACAACTCTTGTTCTCTTTTATCCCTGACACTATTAGAGTATTCAATAACATTTTATGTTCTTTTCTTTCCTCTTTTTTTTATAAGGTAATGACTAAGAGTTTTTACACCTTTAAACAACAACAAAAATCTACATGAAGGTGTTGTCACTACTGACTCTGAGGGTTTTCCCTTTTAAATCATAAGAATAAAACTACTGGCCAAACAATAAACCAGAACTACTACATTGATTATTTTGATATTTTTTGCTGGGTTAGAGATGCAGTAAGAAGAATACGACCCCTGTGTATGCAAATAGTGACTGACATCTTCATCACAACAATGCACCTGCTCATTCATCACTCCTCCTACAGCCTAGATTTGAATTCGTATAACTTCTGGTTTTTCAAGAAGCCATTTAGACTACTAAACGCAATTAAGTAGAAATCAATATAGCTGATAGCGATTTCAAAATGAACTTTAAAAAAAGTAAAGAATACTGGGATAAAAGTTTTGATGTTAAGGCGACTTAGCCTCCACTGTACTATATTGTATATATATTTGTTAATTAATATTAAATCAATTAATAATTCTCAGACAGACCTTACACTGTACTTAATTTCAACATTTGTATTTTGAGAATTAATTGTTAAACTATAACCTATTGGAGAACATCTTTCATGATAAATTTAACTTTACATGTTTAATGGGCGTAGTTTAAAATTATATTTTACATAAACTGCTTCTGGGAACGATAAATACATTGTTAAAATTTACATCATTAAAAAAATAATAAAAATCGTAAACAACGTAACAAGAAGGTATTCTTGGCCTGAAATGAATTAGGTCTATAATTGGTTTAAAATCTCTTTATAACATAAAGCTTTTTAATGAACGCCCTATATAATGTCTTCATGTAATCAGATATAATTAACTAATGCTGTTATCTGCTATTCTTATATATTTTTCTGAAAAATGTTTACATTGAGTAAGTGTTATGTATTATATGAAAGGATAAAACAGGAAGATGTAACTAGCTGGTGATCATTATTCCAAAGTACTGCTTTAATTAAAAACAGTGCAAGGAAAACAAGATGAAATTTTTTCTGAATGGTTTTTAATTTGGTTTTTTCTCCGCTTTTATTTAGAACTGATACTGTTTTAATTATTTTTCTGTTATGAAAAACAAATTGGGCACGAAAAAATGTGCAATAATTAGAAAAAAGAAGTTGATCGTTTGTGTAATAGAAGTTTATCAAATGCATGGTTGCTCTGACATGCATTGGACCCAAAACCAGATTTACTAGTTTTATTTTTTTATAGGTTAAAATTTCACTTGAAAAATTCTCACAACACTTCTAATTTCTTTTCATATATACTTTCTTCATTGTAGGACTGCTTTTATTTTTGTCTATACCATTATATTTAATACTTGCAAACGTGTGCACTTCGTTGTTGGAGCACACTCATTCTTGTCTTTGAACAGTGGAATAATTATTTTTATTGCACTCCATTTATAAAACTGTTTTTAACATTACACGTTTACCTACGTTCGTAGCATATGAAAGTAGTTTACAAACCATACATAAATGGGTGTTGCACGCAGATTCATCACAGTGCTATTACCATATACCTATGACTTAAGAATGATGGGGGTCATAATATGAAGAAAGGTTGACCAAGATAAAAACAAATGAAGGCAACTCATGAAGGAAGCCAAGCCCACTCGGACTTGTAGTGCCGTTTTGACATTACAGGATAGGGAAATTTTTAGAAAACATTTTATTTGTCATTTGAAGTATGTTTTTGTTAAACTGCTTTTATCTCTTCTTAACACTCTTTAATACTAAAAGAGTATGCTTTATTCTTACTTAGCTAGATTGAAACCTTTATTTATATAGTCGGGTTAAATCCCTCTATTCTCCCAGTTATCTTTTCAGTTATTTTCCGAGTCTGATGGTATTAGAGTATTTGATGACTAGAGTATTTGATGGCTAGAGTATTTGATGGTCTTTGTTTTATGTTCTTTCCTTTTTTCGTACAAAAAAATCTTAGTTGGACCACTTGCATCCATGTCTTGTTTCGAGTGGACACCATTTAAAATGGAAAATAAGAACCCTAACAAACAAACATGCAGACGAATTGATAAATGACCAAGTAAAACAGGACCTCGGTAACAAAACATAAAAAGGTAAAATACTAAGTTATAAATTTAATTTATGATGGTATAATTAAAGAATTGCTGGTGTAGCCATTTTGAAATTAAATTTTATCGTAAGTTTATATAAGTAACAAAATTATGTCGAACATTCTAAAGAGCAAAGTTAAAAATCAAGCAACCTGCGTTTAGCAATTGACGAGTTGTTGCATAACTATATACCCAGATGTTGTTTTCCTTATCAATTGCAATATTTATTTTTCTTTTAAGAAGCAATATCTAAAATTAGGTTGCAATTTGCAAAACAAGGAATACAAATATAAAGCTTTCTAGAAAAGCCATTAGTGTTTCTAACATGTATAAATCAATACAAGGCTTAGGACCACAGTATGGTATTAAACAAATCCCATTCATAATAAACATCTGCTTACACAGTAGACCTTGACTGTTTATTTACTCTAAGTTGTGTATTAATGAAGTTGTGTTTGCCCATTGTCCAAGTACATGCATTGTTATTTTATTAATGAAACCTAAGATCTTTGTTTATTATTAAATTTAGGTATCTCATATTAAATATTAGCCTAATCTGTTTAAAGCAGCCCCAACCTTCACTTATAGTGAGTATGTGCTTGGCAATCCTGAGAAACCTAGATCTACACCTTTTTTCATGTAGTCTTGGGTTATATCCCTCTTTTTTTATTTTTCCTATCAGGTCTCTTTTGACCTACTCTTGTTCTTTTCCCACCCATCTTTTGTATATGTAAAGTTGATGTGCGTTGTCTTTTGTTCAATGAGACTGATAATCCATATTATGTCCATTTGACAATTTTATTTACAGCTGATTATATCGGCAAAAATGGCTATAGTTGTGTATCTGATTCTGGGTTACCAGATACAATATAAGGTCCAAAATACAACCTTTTAGTATGCCTGCTTTTATTATTATTTTTTTTTTTGGTTTTCTGAATATTTGTCATCATATTTTACTCTGCAAAATCTGTACTGTATGATATTAAGTTCAGGCTGTATTATTTTAGTAGGAGTTTCTTCCATAATTATATTCTAGGCCCTTGTGCCAAACCTTGTCAAAGACCTGCGTACCACATACAGAAATATTGCAGTGGTGATTTTTATCTCTATTAGTGCTTTTTATTATTTATCTATTTTTCTGTATACTTATTTAACTCTAAACAAGTAAATCTAGTAGTGGGTTTCATGTATATAGGACATTACTAAGTATCCCCAGAGCCTTATTTTTACTGAGTTCAGGTTTGGCAATCTCGTACAACTTTGGCTAGCTGGATCTACACCTTTTTCATGTAGTTTTTTGTTTCATCTGTCCTATCAGATCTTTCTTGACAAATTCTTGTTCTTTTCCAACCCGGAAGCTATTCAAGGCTACTTCCTTTTTTTTTTTTATAATAGGATGATGATCGAGAGGTTTTGTTACAACAAGAAAAAACAAAAAGAGTTTTCATATAATCTGTGTCAAAATAAGTCACTGCTGCCATAATAAAAATGATAAACTTCCCTTTTTCTAATTATTGGTAGTAGAAGTGGTTCTTGTCTAGTTTGTAAATCATAACAGAAAAATAATTAAAACAGTATCAGTTCTAAATAATAGCGGAGAAAACAACATTAATTAAAACCATAAAAAAAATTGTTCTTGATTTGCTTGTACTGTTTTTTAATTAAAGCAGTACTTTGGATTAATGATCATCATCTAGTTTACATCTTTCTGTTTTATCTTTTGTATAATACCTAACATTTATTCGAGGAAAAACAGTTAAATAATAATAATAAGATATAACGGCATTTCTTAATTAAATTTGATTGCATGATGACGTTATGCAGGCTATTCATTAAAAAGCTTTAGGTTATACAAATATTTTGAACCTATTACAAAAATTTATATTTCAATCCAAGAATATCTTCTTAATAAAGAGATTGCTTACGATAATTTATTTGTTAAGGTATTTTTAACTATGTACATATTTTGATATTACAGGATCGTTCTCTGCAGATATTTACAGTTAATTGTTATCATTTTATACTACATCTAATCATGTGAGATCATAGTAACACCTGTAACGAAACATGATTTTTAAAACGCTAAAAGAATCATAGGTCAATTTGACCGTTGCAGTATTTCATCATTATTTAGTGTATTTATAATTGTAATTATGTATTACTAGGCACATACAGGCATTATAATGATGTTTTACAACATTTTATGACAAATAGTATTTTATTTGACAAAAACCAGACGAAATTAATAAAACAAATTACTATAGGCCTACTCTTTACACATAAAACCGAAAAATGTAATTATATAAACAAATTTTGTATATTGAAATGTTACATGGTTGTTATATTACATACAAATTATTACAACAAGTTTATAACAAGATTATAATGAAAGAAAGCTTTCTTGATAATAATATTAGTCCAAATAGATATGATATGTATCACCTTGTCCCACTTCACGTTTACACGTTGTCGGTAGTACAGTTGAAGCATGACCTTATTTGGCATCGACCACAAATTGGGGTGCTGCATCTGACTTCAGCGCATTTGTGCTGTGTCTTACAGTCACTTCCTGAAGTGCATTTACATGGTCCGGGTCGGCATCCGAATCATCAACCTCACTGAAGTTACTATCATCTTCACTGTTATCTACCATCAATCGTCGTATCTGATCACTAAAATCTGGGTCACCAGGTCTTACATCATGGCTAGGACCACTGCTAGCCATTTTGTATGATGAGACGTTTTAGTTTCTTACAAAAACAGTAAAACACAACACATTTCACTACAACCCGTTAGCGAAACACACGGTAGATTTGACCGATGAATGCCAGCCGGTAGGCGAAACACACGGTAAATCTGACGACCGTTTTTACATAAAGCGTCTCGGTACAAAGCCGTTGGACAAACTGAGTGAAAATGGCCTTGGAGGTAAGAGGGGAGTGGGGGAAGAAGGTAGTGGGAGCAGCTGCCCTCAAGGCCAAGCAGTTTAGCCACTATTACAGCGCAAAATTACCCATCGGTCAATTCTACCGATGTTTCGTTTTAAGTGTTAAATACTATAAAAGATGTTATTTCTTAAACTGCAGTTTAATAGTTTTAATTCTATAAATACAAATGGTTAGGTTTGTCTAGGAAGCCATTTATATTACAAAAATTATACTGAGCCTAGTATAATGGAACTGTAGTCGCGTTGACAACCTCAGGCTCACCTGTAGAGAGTATGGATATGGTTATCTCTATACCTCATTCACTGGGTGTTGGCAGTAAAGCGTCGCCCACTATGGGAGTGACGTTTGGGTCAGGCCAGTTTACAGGCTGTACTCGCTTCACAGCCTTGCTGCTAGTTTTAAAATGCATGTTATTCTAAAAAGTTATTTTTATAATATGACCAGTGGAATGTTTGTGAAAAGTCCCCAAAGAAACGTCAACCTCTTCCACCTCATCGGAGGTCACTCTTTTTAAGGGTAAAGAGGCTCCTACAGGACTATGTCACATAAAGCTATGGTACAGAGAAACCCATTTCTTTTTAATAATCGCTGAGAGGTATTGACTCTTCACCGTCACTACTGTCATTTTCTAAATTTATGACAAACTGGGCATTTTCTTCCAAATGTTCAATTATATCATCCAGCTTCCACAATTTTCTTCTTCCTTTCAAACATGTTCCACACATTTTTCCCAATTCTCTTTGGTGACATTTTGAAGGCCATTTTCCTAGAGAAGTTTATTTTCCGTCAGCTTAAACATTTAATTGTTTACCGAAACAAAATCCTTTACCTGTGCCCAAATTAACACAATCTGGTTAAGTTTACAGTGATAAGGGGGTAACCTCAAAACTGTTCTATTTTGAAGCTTTGCTTTTTCATCAATCACATACTTATTATATTTTGGCTTTTCTTTGTATGCCAATCGCAGGACCTCTTTCTACAGTAATGTTGTGTTCATATTGATTCCGGGTAACTGCTCAACTAGTTTATCTTTTTTCCAAGATATTGTTGAGAGATTCTCTACCTTAGTTCAGTGATATGGAGCATTGTACAACACTATGACAAAGTAGCTTTTAAGCTTTGGTAGAACACTTCGAAAATGTTTTAAAATACTTCTCCTTTCATTTTGTTATGAAAATCGCTTGTTGGTTTTGGCTGGAAAATTAGTAAGCCAACAAATCCATCTTCATTTCTGATATGCGATATTATAGTTTACCAGTTGAATTTTTCAATCCAGTAGAAAGTCTATTTAGAAAAGCATCCTTTCTACTTTTTATTTGGCTATCGACCCAAACCTCTTTTGTCTTGGTAGTATATGCCCGACCTTCTCTAAATTGTTTGATTGTTCTCTAATAATTTCGCCTTCAAATAATTATGTCATCTCTATCGCCAAGGAACATATTTCTCCCCCTTCTACTGAATTTAACTGTTTTAAAACACCAAAAAATGTTGTATGTAAAATTTGGCACATCACTGTCTTCATTCACTGTGCGCAACACTTTCTCCACTTTGGGCTGTTCATTCTTAAAGAAGAACTCATGAACCTTTACCTAATGGTGCATTTTGTTATGCATTACAAGTTGTTCATATTTTCTCAAAAATACTTGGTCTTTTCTTTTTGTTTTCAGGAGATTTTATTCCTAAAACACGATTCTACTTGTATACGGAAATAACTCTGTATATACTACTGTACTTGCATTTTAATTTTATCATATATATATATATATAACTTTCATGTAAAATTGTAACTAAATCCGTTTAAATAAACAACAATTGTAATATCTTCATAGTGGAGCACAATGTGTAAAGAGCAAATTTAGGTAGGAAAAGAGAGTTAAACAAAGAAAATAAAAGAAATGAATTATAAAACTAGAAAGTTTGTTTAAAAGACACCACAAGATCATTATATAATAAATAAAATAACTAATTGAGAAATTGTATAATATTTTACGTACCCTTGTCAATATTTCCACCCCATAGAACTGGCCAAATTGTATCAAGGATATTTGATACAATATTAAGGGGGTGATGCAATCTCAAAATATCACCTCCAAACTGTTTTTTCTTCAAATTCTATCCAATCTTCCAAATCCTTGCCACAAAAGCAATACAGATTATTCTTTCCAAATCTCTTCACTTTTTCTACACAACTGTTTTTATTCAATTTCCGTTTATAAATCTGATAGATTGTAATACTTACTTAATAATGTATTTTCATTGAAAACATTTGAAAGGCAGATATTGTTTAAAGATAAATCGAGATGTATTGCTCTATGTGGTGTAATTGATGTTGCTGCATAAAATGTTTTCAGACTGCATACTTTATAGTTTCTTAAGACTGTGCTACATTCAGTTCATTGTCATCCCAACTAAAAGCCCAAAGGCTTATTTATAGTGAGTAAGGGTGAAATAATTCTGATGTATCCTAGCTAGATCTACGCTTTTCTTCATGTAGTCTTGAATTAAATTCCTCGCATCATCTTACCTAACAGGCCTCTCTCTTGAGACTAACTCTTGTTTTCTTCCGATACTGATAAAAGTATTGAAAGCTATCTTTTCTATAAAATTGTGAAATTTAACTAAAATTCATGTAACATTTTGATGTAACAGTTTTAACAAATTTAATATTATTAATAACTCTCTAATTTTTATTATGAAATACGCTTTTGGGTATTTTTGCATGCAGAATTTAAAGTTGCAAAAAACAAATGATTTTGGAAAGTTGTAGGACGTACGGGTAAATTGTTATCTTTAGAATATTATTGTTAGTAATTGAAAAAATTTTCTGGTTAATTAATGAACTTGGTTTGTAAAGACTGAGCGTAATTTGAACAAACTATTGATTAAAATTACAACTCCTAGAACTTTTACTAATGTACATACTCCTCTATACAAATATACAGGATGATTCAAAATTGCACAGCAATATTTCAGGACCTATAAATATGAATAAAAATTTATATGAATAACAATTCGTTTTCCATCTGTCGACCATTTTGTTTTTTTTACAAAAACTTTATATCTTTGATAATAGATAAGACATTGAGTGAAGATTTAGTACAGTATATACATTATTTATGTAACGTTTTACCAGAACACCACTAAACCAAGATTATTTTATAGATTTTCAAAATGGTTGATTTTATAAATGTTTAATTAATTGTTGAATATCTCAAAAATCATTAACATTACAAAATATTTATGAGAAACTAAATATTTCCCTCTTTTAACGTAAAACCGAATATTTTATAATGTCTTGTGTATATCAAAGATAACAAGAGTTTACAAAAAAAAAAAAAAAAAAAAAAAAAAATTACTGTTTACTCATGTACTGCGATTTCTACCGAGAATGGGTTGTCATTCGTTTGGAGAGCCTTTATTGGTATCAAGGCAACCTTTGCTGCTGCGATGAAGTCCATCACAGCATCTGTCCACTGGGAGACCCCATTGTTCACTGTGATCAACTGCCACGTATGGCATAGTCTGCTTCTTTCAGCGTCATCTAACAACCTAGAAGACTGAGCTGCCATCATGTAGGTGTACAACTTATTGAAGTCGGTGGGTTTATTGTTCAAGAACCTATCCAGCTTGAACTGAATCAAGTATAGTAGGCTCAAGTAGGACTTGTCCATGGGTCTATAGGTTGCGGAGGGAAACATATTATGGAGAAGAACCTGGGGAATCTCCTTGTTGGCAATTAGGAAATTGGATTCTAAGAGGGTCTTCCCCACTCCGCTATGAACTAGGTTGAGGGTCACGTGGGGCAGACTTTGGGCTATCCTAGCCAGGGTTATTATGTTGGCTCCCATGCCATCTGACTTGTCGTTGGGCTTTTTCAGGATAGTATACTTCTTGACCAACGAGTTGATCAAGGTCTTTCCTCCAGCGGATGACTTCCCAAGGATCTTTGTGAGACACACACAAGATTAGCCTAAACAAAAATATTAATGAATTATGATTGTTGTTAATAATAATATTTAATCCATTGCCCAGAAATGCCAAAAGTGAAAATGTTTCCCTTAAGAGTTTCAAAACGGCAACTAGTATTTTAATACTAATTTTAATATTTTATTGTTTTTGCCGATAACTCGGTTTTCCTTTGACCTACAGATAGAAATAAAAGAAGATTTTTGGTTTTCATTAAAAAAGTAAAGTTTTTGTTTCTTGTAATAGTTTTTGAGATATTCGGCATTAAAAATGTTAAATGTCCGCCATTTTGAAAATGTACAAAATAAACTCTGTTTCTGGTTTACTGTTAAGAGATTATATAAATAATATATATACCAAATCTTCACTCAATATCTTATCTACTTCGAAATATATATATATTGTAAGAATACAAAATGGCAGTCAGACAAAATAAAAAATGTGTTTTTAAACCCATATTTATTTAAATTTTGTTCTTATTTTTAGATCTAGAACCAGCTCTCGAAGTACAGTGCTCTCTCGGTAATCCGGCAGATATCGGACCGGAGCACTGCCGGATTACCGAAAACGCCGGATTACTGGAAAATATTGAGAAAAACGCAGATATCATTTGAAAATCAGTTTTAATTGCATTGTACTATACAAAGTAAAAAAAGTACAAAAATACATCATATAACTCACACTATTCCTTGGAAGTAGACGGCTGGAAATATGCATCAATTGTCTGTTGCTTTTTACGGTTAAAAGACACTTTGAGAACTTGTTCCTGTAACCTTCTTAAAACTAAGACATCGTTAGCAGAGACGCCATTTTCCTCCGCCCAGGCAATCGACGTGGCAAACGAGGCGATGGCCGCATCGTGAGAGATTGATTGTACAGCCGCTGTTACTTCTCCTTCGACCAGTTCCTCGTCCTCTTCCTCTCTTGCCACTTCCTCTATGATGTCATCTTCTGTCATAAACTGGTTGTTTTCATCACCTTCACCGGTAAGCCACACGCCTACGTCATCAGTTGTCAATGCGTTATCCTGTGAATCCACGAGTTGTTCGTTTACCACGTCTCGCAGTAGATTAATCTCTCTCTCTTCACTGGCTTTCTTGTTCGGTTCATCTTTTTTGTACTGATCCAGTAGTGTCATGTCCGGCCATAGGGGTTTCCAAGAGCAAATGATGACTTTCTCGTCAAGATTTTCCCAAGCATTAGCAAGCGAGTATACCACGTCTTTCAGGTTTATTTCTTTCAAGGATTCAATAACACTTTCATCCTTAGACAACACTTTGTACAATAAGCTCTTTTTGTATTGCATTTTAATCGCCTGGATAACGTTCTGGTCCATTGGTTGTAAGAGGGGGGTCACATTCGGCGGTAAGAACATCACGCGAATAAAACTGTCGGCTGAATTCAACTCATCTTCATCGGGGTGGCCAGGGCAGTTGTCTAAGATAAGCAAAGCTTTTTCTGGTAGTTTCCGCTCCTTCAAAAATCTTTTCACTGAGGGTTTAAAATGTTCATTAAACCATTAAGTGAATACGGTCTTATTCATCCACCCTTTGCTCTGGCTCATGTAATCAACAGGAAGTTTGATGTTTTTAAATGCCCTAGGACTCTTCGCCTTTCCTATGACTAGCATTGTCACCTTATGTGCACCGCTTGCGTTTGAGCAAGGCATGAAAGTGACCCTATCCTTAGCCAATTTTCGTCCAGGAGCACTAGCTTCTCTACGATGCACAAATGTTTTTTTTGGCAACAACCGCCAAAATAAACCACTCTCGTCCGCATTGTAAACTTGGTCAGGAGTTAAATCACTTTCTTGGATAACCTGTTTGAACCTTTCTTTATATGGCTCAACAGCGCTTTCGTCACATGAAAGTTTCTCACCCGTTGTACTTAGCAGTCTAATTCCATAACGTTGTTTGAATTTCTGCAGCCATCCCTCGCTGGCTTGGAAATCATCCTTTTTTGTAATTTTCCGGTAAAATTCTCTAGCCTTTCCTTTAAGGATTTCACCAGAAATTGGTGTATGCCTACCACGTTCTTGTAAAAACCATGCATATAGGCTATCGTCAACTTTAGGATTTTCACCAGTTTTCAATGTCTGTCGATTACTTTTTAAATTTTCATTCGTCTTAAAAAACGATTTTATTTTATCACTGTTTTTTCTTATGTCATGAACTGTAGCTCGACCAACACCGTATTCGTTAGCAACACTAGTTAACGTTTCGCCCTTTTCAAGCCGCTTTAGGATTTCATGTTTATCTAACAAAGATAGAGTTTTATGTTTACGTTTTTTCTGCACGGATGCCATCGTCAATACAACACTACTACAACTGTCCTACACTAAGCAGGTAACACACGCGGGACAGATTGAGGAGCACTAAACGTGGTGCGATCGTGACTAAGACTGACGGAGTGAGTGAGGGGGGCATGCGTGAGTCATCACTTTTGGCGCCAATGCATTGTTTACTCAGACACTAGTGTCTTGTTACTGCGTGGGAAACATTGTACTGTACTGTATTGGGGACGCATTATTATTCGAATACAAAACGCCGGATTACTGGGTGTGCCGGAGAGCTGAGATGCCGGATTACAGAGGGAGTACTGTATTACCATACCATTTTAAATCACCCTGTATATGAAATTCTCTATATCTAGATAAATACCTTATATTAGTAGTCAGAGCAATTCTTGTTATTGTATATCACTACAGCTGTTTCGCCGATCACAGTCGGCTTCGTCAGGTGCAGGACACTTAAATAAAACACATAAACACGACACTGAACATATACGACACTAAAAACATTGTTTTAAAATATTCGGAGGCTAGCTCTTCGTTAAATTTTACACTAAAAATGTCCGGGTATGGCCACATCATTATTCGTTCGTTTCCGGACGGATACTGAAAATAAGACTGATGATAGTTAACTGCCGTGGAACAATATACAATAACAAGAATTGCTCTGACTACTAATATAAGGTATTTATCTAGATATATACATTCAGCAATTCAAAAGCGAAAATATAAAATCAATTTGGTTTTATAAGAATATAATAGAAATTCTCTAATTATACATATTCATTATAAAATGAAGTGTAAGAGATTTTGTCTACCTTTATCTGAGTCAACTCACCCTAATATCTCTTTTTAATCACCTTGCTTCAAATGTACATCCAAGCTTAAGGACTTTGTCCTATGAAATGTGTTAAACTTATGCATGTTTTTTGTTGTTAAAATTCTAACCTAACCTTTGCTTTGGTTGAGTAATCTCCCATCATGTAGTTAACTATTCTGCGTTTGTTATTTATGACAAAACTCAACGTGTACATGTACATTTAAACAAAGTTTAACCTTAAAATACTAATCTTATTTATATACATTAACAATGAACACATGTAAAACTGGCGTATGTAAAAACAAATTACACTCAGGGACTCACTGTAGTAAATGTGAGGCAATCCCGAAGTTCCTAGCTGATCTGCAACTTTTTCACGTAGTCTTGGTTAGTTCCCTTTCTTTTCTTTTTCCTATTTTAGAATTTCAGATATAATTTATACTTGAGTTATTAACAATTAAAGCCTGTAAAGTCACACAGACATGGTGGTAGTTTCAGAGTACAGTATTGGCAATCCCGAGAGAACCTAGCTGGATCTACAGTTGTATTCATGTTGTATTCAACTCTTTGTTTTCTTTCAACCCTGTAGTTATTAGAGTATTCGAGGACTGTCTTTTTTAAATTATTACTCTCCCTGTACGTAAATATAAGAAACATAAACGAAACATAATTTCTAGGTTATAATAACATTAAATAATAATAATAATAAATACTACATTACACAAGTAAATACTTAACCTGTTTTGACAATACCCTCATTTGTAAAAAAATTTATAATATTATCAAACCCTGCAGATTAGAAAACAAACAGAGGCTGTAAAAACTTATAAAATAATTTTAACAATACAAAAATTTACAAAATATAACACAGTAGTACAGTCTATTTAAAGCGGAAATATAAGGAAGTGCAAATTACAAATAGAGGAATACATACAAAATATGCATACCCTTTAAAAGAAAATTCAAAGCAAAACATATGCACAAAAAATTAAATCAAGTTAAAATATGCAAAATGTTTGTTGAATTGTTCAAAATGAATAACCAGTACCTCAATAACCTCAAAAAGGTTTTAGAATATTTACATTTTTTAATATATTGTGGAATATTGTTAAACAGTCTTGGGGCTACAAATGAATAAAATTTCATATAGAAATTCTTGTTTGGTCTTGGTACAGGGTGCTCCACACCACTACTAAGTTTCATTTTGTCCAGATTTTGCACCAATACCATATTTCCACTCCTTATGTAAAACGTCTTTAATATCTTGTAAAAATAAAGATATTGCAGTGGAAATGCTTTTAAATATCTGATAAGTGGTAGCCTTATATAGTATGGATCTTATGGTAGTATGGATCTTATATATGCCTTTTTAAAGCCAATTGTCATTCCAAGGTTTTTCACATTAAACAAGTAAATGGGAAGGATAAAAAACAATATTGGGGCAAGTAACATTTTAAAAACAAGAATTTTAGATATTGGTATACATGATAATCATTTAGTGTAAGGTTTGGACTATGAAGTGGAGGGGGAGATAATTGAATTTTCGTTTTTTTTTTAGATCGGTAAGTAGGCCTATGTCAGAAAAAAGCTTCAGATTGTTTAATTTCTTTTTTTTACAATAAAAATTAGCCGTATACAATGGTATGAAAATATATAATTTCAATATTTTTATATTTTCTGAATTTCATTAGATTTTCTGCTGATAATTCGGTAATTTCGTCAATGGAAAATTGTAAAGTTATAATTTTTTAGAGAATAAATTTACCTATAATTTCTTTAAAAACAATTTTTTTTTGTCAAACACTGGTGCTTTTTGAAGGTTTAAAATGTAACTAAAAAATATACTTTTGTACATATTACGTTCATGTCTTGTTTTTGGCACATGCAAAACAAATCTAATCCCTTATTTAAATATATAATTTTTTTTTTTTCAAAGGCAGTGACGGTGGTTCAATAACTTTTTGATTCACAACCACAGAACTGTCTTTGTATTTTGTTTTGGCAATGAGAAAGTTTGTGCATAGTTTCTGTAACATTTATTTGTGTTGATTTTCTTATGTTATATATATATATATATATATATATATATATATATATATATATATATATATTACAGTATTAGTTAAATTCTGTTTTATTTACAGGCCACTTCTGATGCACATGATTTACTATCTGGCCGTCACCATTGGCACCCTACATCTCATGCTCGCCCAACCTATTGCAATGTATGCAGAGAAGCCCTTTCAGGTGAGAGCCATTTATTCCCCCATTTTGTTCCTTTTATTATTATTTATTTATTGCCTCAAATTTTTCTAAACAACCTTAAACATTACTCCACTATACTGTGCGTCACAAATCATGTCAGTTTGATAATAGCCAATTGGAGAGCAAGAGTAGCGTGAATTCAAACAGCTCCTTGCACAAGGCTACCTATGTCTTGCAATGCTAATAGAGTTGTGTAGTTTTATTATATTCGTGTGTTTTTTTTAGTTAAATGATAGTTTTAATATTTTAAGCAATGTTTAGTCTAACTGATACACTAAAAACATGTTTGGATTTAACAATAATAATTTTTTCCCCCTGTAGTAATAGTAATAACCCTGAACAAAAATAATAGTAGTTTCTATTTGATGTTTCTTGCGTTTAAGGGGAATATTTTTATTTACATTTATTTATTTAGTTGGAGAAATATTTTTTTCATTAAGAATTTTCTGATGATTTGTTTACAAGAAGGAAAGCAGATATGGTTAGATTTTTTTAAAATTGTTTATTAAGTTGCTCTTTGCAACTGTGATGCAAAATGAAATCCAGTATCTGATTTTTTCGAGCTCCTCAAATGAATGAGAAGAATCACGGTGCCAAGAGCTGTCACAATGAGGAAACGAGTTGAGTAGGCCATTTCCAAAAAGAGCTATTTCCAGTTTAGAAAACTTTCGGGAAAATGCAAAAAATCTCTCAAATATAAGCTGTTAAGGTAGTCTGTTGCCTTTACCTAAAAATAGATTTTAAAATATTCAAATCAATGTTAGAAAGCTGTATAATCACAGATTTTTAGTAATTTAGTTATTTTAGATTGGAATTTGGAAATAGCTCGTTTTGGAACTGTAAACAATTTTTATGTCATTTTATAACTATAAAGAGTACCAATTTCAAAACGAGTTATTTTTCATATATTTATGAGTTTAAAAACAACAAAAACATTGTTTAAAAATGTTTTTATTAGTATAACAAGAAAAATAAAGTAAAAAATTCTTTGTTTCTTACTGTTGGTAAAAATATGAAGGTTAACAGGCAAAACAGTTTTCTAAAAGTTAAAATCAATATGTAAAGTTAACTTCATATCTAAAATAGAACAACACTAAAACTGAGAAGTTCATGTAACAATTTCATGTCAAAGTTTAAACATTTTACATTGGAATCTCTGTATTTTCCTCATCCATTATATCAAAGTCCATCTCATTGTCGTCCTTGGTCTTCTTGTAAAACATCATTAGCTTGCTGTTGTTCGAAGAAATTCTTATAAAACTTAGTTCCTTATTATTCTCCCATTCATCTCCAATGTGTAGTTGCAACAATTTCTTAATATTATCAGTTTTGAATTTATTCACAGCTTCACCTTTTTTTTAATGGGAGTAAGGTGATTGTTCTTCAGACTTTTTCCTTGTTTGCACAACCTTCTTTGGACACAAACATCAATGTTGTAGAAAAGGTCTCCTCGAACAAGAATGCTTGTCTTTTCTTTGTTTCTTCTGAAACATTTTTTTTTTTTTGGCTTTTTGGAATTGAAAATACCAGGATGTAGTACTCTTTAAACCGTTTCTGAAATATTTTTTCCAGTCCAATACTTTGCACTCTTCAGTGCCCAGATGAACGACAGTGGTGTACTTTAGAAAATTTCTAGATACTTGTCTAGGTTTGCTATAACAGATTGGGATTTGAATTGTCATTCTAATTTGCCAAACTCTCTATTGGGGGTATGTATGAGTGTCCTACAATAGGAAAGAGCAACGAAACTTCTTTTACTATAGGTGGTGCTATGTTTAGAAGCCAATATGAAATCATGAACAACATTGTTGTATTTTTATTTTGGCCACCACAGCCATTTGAGAACAATCTTACCTTTGTAATCCCATCCAAGTTCAAATTACATAACTGATGGTTTTGTCTTGATGCTATTTGTACAGATCCTTTGTTATACTCATTTCCAGTCCACGTATACGCTGTTGTATTGTCTTTTGATAAATATTCATGCGAAGTACCTTGACAAACGGTAAAGTTGTACAAATACAACTGTCACCTATAATAGGCTTCTTGATCTGGAATCTTGGGCAGTATCAACTTTTTTGGCAGTCATGAGATAATGTAACTTCATTTTCTCTTGCTTTATGCAGTTGATAAAAAAAATGTTTACTCGAACTTTGTGAACCTTTAGTTCTGTTTTTAAAGAGTATCTTTCTTTGCTGTATTTCTTTCTAGGGCTGTTCGATTCTCTAATGATGTGCATATTGAGCACTTATCGGAATATGGTGCGTTGAACCCAATATTGAAATTTTCATTCAAAGTGTGCCTAAAAAATTCATAGGTAACATGTAAATCTTCATCTTGGGTGTTTTTAAGAAACATTGTCCAAATTTTTAACGTGGACAAATTGCTAGACAAGTACGTTAAGTATTGTTTTTTCCCTCTACAATAGTGGTTTTGGATGGGTATGAATGTCTTAATAAACTGTTTTACTGCTTGTTTTTTTACATTCCACTCCTTAACCTTACGAGCACCACCTCTATTCTCAGATGGAACTATACCCTTTTCCAGATACTTTCTACATAATTTTGCTAATTTGTCATTCTTTTCTCTCTTACATAAATTACTTCGTCATTTCTTCTTTTGAGCAGTACGAAACAAGTACTTACCAATCTTTTGCGATCGTTACCTTCGGTTTTTTGTCTGCTTACGCTTGACACAGTAACATGTCTGAGAATAAAATTTTTCTTTGACATTGCAGTGGCTTCCTTGTAGTAGTAACTTTGGTGAATCTTTCTTATATCTTGCATTGAAAGTTCCTTGCATTTAAATAGGCTGTGTTCTCCATGGTTGCAGCTTCGTTTAGAAGGAAAAGCTTTCGGTTGTTGCCTGAAAAAAACATTGCATTAGTGGCTAGTAAAATAATTTTATTAAGCTGTAATCTGTTAGGGCTTCTTATTTTGTCACAATATTTAATTGGGCATTTAAAAATCTAAATGTTCTAAAAAACTTGCCCAATAATGAAATAAAAACAACTTAGATCTAAATATTAGCCTTGGTCTGCTCTAATATGCGTAGGATTTTATGGGTTAAGTTTGAGTTTTCTTTATCTCAAATAAGTTAACGAATATGCGGCTGTAAAAACTTATCTATTTGTTTGGGCTGTATAGCAATGCACACACAATAAACAGACATCATTCCAAAAATCACCTTTGTTCATTTAGCCTTGGGTTAGATCCCTCTCATCAGGTCTCTCTTGGTCAACTCTTGTTCTCTTCCGACTTTGACATTATTAAAATATTCTAGAGCTATGAGTCTTTATTTTATGTACTTTCCTTCTTTTTCTTATAAGGTGATGATAACCAAAAGGTTTTTGCCTTTAAACAAGGAAAAATTCAAAAATCACTCTTTTAAAGGATATAAGTTATTTAAAAAAAAATGACATACTTTTTTTAAGGAATCACATAATTTTCTCTATACTACGTATGTGTGAGCATACATATTTGCATTATTCAAAAATTTAGAGAGAAAGGACAAATTTATAGAGAATTGATTTTTAAATTGTAATTCATGTTCGTCTTTACTTATGGCAATTGATTTCAATACAAAAGTGAATTAACTATGATATGTTACATAAAATCAAAATTTTAACTCACTCTTTATATAGAGCAGGGGCTGTTAACAGGTGACACATTGCTTGTGTTGATGTCAATAATCCTCCCTTTTATAAAGTAATGTGGCCTGACATGTCTGATACTCTGACATTAACTGCCCACTATCTGTCTCCCTAGAAGTGAGATCTATTTAGCTGTCCCAACTCATAATGGGAAAGCTTACTATATCTATTGTTTGTGTTTTTGTTATGGAGTTACAGCCAAACACATAAACCAATCTGTATTAAATTTATATATAAGATTGGTTTTGAAATTTTATTTAAGCTGCTCTGATGTATTAAATAGAAATGGTGTGAATTAGGCAAAATAAGTAAATGAGGGGGGGGGATGGAAATGAAAAATTAAATTTGAGCTATTTTTTAATTTAAAACTTTCCATCAAGTTTTTTACCTGACTTATAGGCCCAGACAACACCTGTTGCCTGTCATATCTCAAAAAATAACGGGTTTTAGAGTTGTCAGTTATATAAAAAAAAGTGACATGATGTCATAAATGTTTGACTTTCTCGGGAATCAGTGTAGGAGTGATTTTTTCCATTTTAGTGCAATTTTACGTATACCGATGCAATAAAAACGTAATTGAAAGTGCGGTTTGTGAGTAATTCTTAGAGGATGAAAAGAAATAAATATTCAGTTTCATTTCAGTAGTAGCCTATAATTAAACCTTAATAAGTTAAGAATTGATGATATATATATATATATATATAGGGTGGGCAGAAAACCTCACAGATGATATTCAACATTTTATTTACATAATATGAAAAGGTACAGAATGCATTTGGTTTTCATAATATCATTTAAATGGCAGTCTTCATTCGTGATACATATATCCAATTGAGATTAAAGTTTTGCATCACACACTGAGTTGCGGCATTATTATAGTTATTTCTTAGTGATAGTGGTTTTCAGTTGATCAATGGTTTGTGACCGATTTCGGTAAACATTACCCTACAGATAACCAAAAAGAAAAAAAATCACAATGGGTGAGATTGGTGATCGTGCAAAAATTGTAAGTATATGTGTTATTTGAATTTTGTTTTTAAATTTAAATTGTTTGGCTATAAAAAATTAAGTTTTAAACTAAAATAGGTTAATTATTGACATGTGATGAGGCAAACACTATACATAATTAAGTGAGTTCTTCTCGTGAAGATTAATCTCAAGTTTTTAATTGTTGTAGGGCCGTTTTACAGCTCTATAATATGTTGTTTTGTTGTGTATCGTTATCTATGCTCATTGTTATTTGTTATAAAATTTGTACCATTTTTATTTAGTTTTTAGTTTTATTTATTTCTGGTAGCATAACTGGAAATAAAGTAATATATTACCTTGAATTTCTATCAAACAAGGATTGGTTTTGTTTTTATTACATGAAACATGTTGTTGGCTTGATCCCTCTATTCATATTTTCTCTCACTTCTCTCTTCACCAACTTTTATTCTCTTCACACCCTGACACTATTAGAGTATTGAAGGGGTAAGGATCTATATTTTATGTTCTTTCTTTCTTTTTTTATAAGACAATGATGACAGAAGATTTTTACCGTTGATCTACAAAGAAAACAAAAGTTAAACAGTATTCTAAACAAATATTAGTACTACAGTTTTGATTGTATATACAAATAAAATGAAATACCTAAGTAAAAGGTTTACAGTTTTACATTGCTTATAAATGAGAGGGATAAGTGGGTTTTCCAACCAGCTATTTCTGTACATGTTCTAAAGGTCATCTGAAACAATATCATTCATATTTGTATAATGCTTTGAATGGTTTGTTTTGTCTGGGGTGTTGTTATGAATTCCATTCAATTCAAATTATTGTTAATGGTTATTGAACCGCATGTTTGCAAGATATAAATTTCATGCTTAGAGCTACAAATTGATATATATATAGGTTCACCCTTGTCCACTTTCCCATGATTACAGGAGTTGTGAGACCATTTTGATAAAAATATGATAATAGATTTAGGAACAGTTTTGGATTTTATGATGAACAGTATAGTACATTTTATAATCCCAATGTGATAGTTTCGCCGACTGATTTATCATAATTTACAACCTGAAAATAATATTTTAAAGTGTAGTGTGTCCAAAAAACTTAACAACTTACAAGGAGTGAAAATATTTAAATAAGACACATGTAGAAAATTTCTGTAAGTAGTCGCACACATATTTTTAAGTTTTTATGGATATATATATTTAGTAAAGTCTAAATGGTTCCCATTTTTCATTCACTAACAGTATCATCCGGTCTCTCAGACCGGACATTTTTTTTCTCCATTTAAATTATTTTTTTTTTACTTGAATCTCAAGATTTATTTCAATTTAGGTCATAATACATGTATGTATGTATTAAAATTTGGCATTACAGTGTTTTTAAATATTTTAATTTGTACCATTTTGTAAATAATCTGTATATATGTATAAGGAAATGGAGGGGGAAAAAATGTTTTTGACAAAAAACAGTATTTGTTTATTTATTTTCAAATCAATTTCTAGCCCTTCTTGTCAGGCCGGGAAGAGTGGTCCTCTCAAAATGTTGTGTTGGAGCGTTCATCTTTGTTTGTTTTTTTCTTTCTCGCAGCAAATACTGTCATCTTTACCCCAAAAGAATTCAGACTCCCCCTCCGGAAGAATAAAATTTTCAACATTATAATGCATATAATTTTCATCCTCTATTCAGGGTTCGTCATTTAAACTACTCCCGTCACTAGTTTCCCTGTCACTATTTCCTGACAACGGAACCAAATAATCAGGATCTTGATCCGAATCTTTGTCACTTTATTCCTCTATACATTGTTGTAAAGGAGTTGCAAAATATGATCATTGAAGTTAGTGTCATTTACTCTTATATCCGAGGGAATACAAAAACAAAAACTATGTGCAATAATATTTACATGGTAGATACACCCACAAAATTCCAAACGTAATGGTTGAACATCCTCCATCAAGTAGTAATATTCAACCCAAGTACAATTAGTTTATGAGTACTAGAAACATAGAATACAAAAAAAAATATAATGGTAGGGCTAAACTGCCCACAGTAAAGTTGTTAAAAATGTGCAACTGATTGCTTTGCAGTTCTCAAAATCAATTATTCCCAATGCTACACGTGAGTTACATTTGTGAAAAAATAGTGTTCGAGAACTCTTAACACTTAAACCATATCATCCGGTATCGCAGGCCGGGACTCGCCAGACACTAAACGTATCGTTCGCTACAGGAGACCGTAACAAAAACAATAAACACTGCTACACGCGGAACGACGGCTCAAGGCTAAAAGTAATTATTGGCCAGAAGCTACTTGACAGCTACTGAGAGGGAGAAATCAATCAAACTATCAGGTGTGCCAATTTTGTAGAGCCAAAATTCCCGTCCGGTCTCGGAGACCGGTGATATGGTTAAAGTGTAAAGAGTTCTCGAACACTAGATTTTCACAAATGTAACTCACGTGTAGCATTGGGAATAATTGATTTTTGAGAACTGCAAAGAAATCATTGTTGCACATTTCTAACAGCTTTACTGGGCAGTTTAGCCCTACCATTATATTTTTTTGTATTCTATGTTTCTAGTACTCATAAACTAATCGTACTTGGGTTGAATATTACTACTTGATGGAGGATGTCGATTATATTGAGTTCTAAATCTCTTTATACTACAATATCATATTTGGTTTGAATAAACCACAACACACTGCACTTTCTCTTGTGTGTTCATAGCGTCTGACTTATTGGAGGTTATGGTTTGAAGTTTGAAGTTTGAAGTTTGAAGTTTTGAGTAACAACAATGGATCAGCTGATCTTCAAATAACTATGAATTCTATTATCATATAGTTATCTTTAAATTTATCTAAATGTGCTTCTATAGAGTACATTAGGCTTAAAAGTTGTTCAGTTTTTTTTGACATGCCTTACAATAAAGGGTGCACAGAGTTTCTTACTCATCCTCCCTAAACTTATACTATTTGTCATTAATAATGTTAGTTCGGTAGTTAGTAAATAAAAAAGTTGAAATCGACCATGAACCTTGTATTTAAAAAAATATTTAAATATGGCTTAAACTTGGTTTGTTTGTTACATAAACACATCATCAGGGTAAACCTTCAGGGGTTCACTTCAGTAAGTATGGGCTTTACAATCCTGAGGAAACCCAGCTGGATGTACACCTTTCTTCCTGAAGTCTTGGGTTAGATCCTTCTCTTTCATCTTTCCTATCAGGTCTCTCTCGTCCTTTTCTGGCCATAACGCTATTAGAATATTTAAGGGCTAGAGGAATTTATTTTGTACCTTTTCTTCTTTTTTATAAGGTGATGATGACCAAAATTATTTTTGACTTAAAAAAATTTATAATAAACCATCGTTTAATGACGATTTTTGTTATTTTACCAATTATTTCTGAACCATGATATTTTTCAGAAATAATCAGAATTGACAGAATTGTTGATGGCATCTTATAATTAGTTAACCGTTTAATAGTCTGATTTCATTAGCTTTGTCAAAGTCGAGAAAGTGAGTTGGCCATATGAACTGTTTTCTTTATTCTCAGCATACAAAGGTGAAATGAGATGATGAGTTATACCATGAATTTTAAATCAGTAAGGACCATAATTTGGTGGAAGGTAAATTTTTGCACCGAAAGAAGCAAAAGACATTGCATTGTTGTACTGGCGAATGTTCTACCTAAAATTTTTAGATTTAATATTGTTACCAGTAAAAAGATCTTTCAATTGATCAATTATGGTTATTGTATTTAGTTTTACCTTGCCTTCATAACAACAAAGGGTAAAGCGTCTTGATGTATTTACTTCAGGTAGAAATACAGTGCAGAACAGTACTGACAAACTCCCACCAGACCACCTATAGAATATGGATTAAGAGTAGGTGTAAACTTTCAAATGGCACACTTGAAGGTTGGTTTTGATATTTTTGGGTGCATTTGTTGCATTATTTCATCAGCAGAATGGTCAGTTTTGTTAGATAATTTACGTCTTGATCGTTCTAGACGACCGTTGAGGGTGGGTTTTCTCAGACGTTTCTTTTTAATTGCTGCAACATCGTTAAAATAGTTTGTTTCATTGATAGCTGCTAAAGAAGAAGGAGGGTCTATTTCTTGCATTATTTCATCAACAGTAGAACCAGTTTGGTTGGAGGGTTTGGATCGTGACCGCTCTCGACGACCAGTAAGTGTGGGTTTTCTCAGGCTTCCCCCCCCCCCTTGTAATTGTGCTTGTTTGTGGTGTCTCAATTACACTTTTGAAATTACCAAAACTTTAATATATGGAATTCAGCTGATTTAAATTTTGTCGGTATGTCGGATCGCCTATTATGTGATCACTGTATCGATGCCTTTGTTTTATTACGTTACTAACGCACTCTAATCGAATATCATAATGATTTTCTTAGTGTCCATATAAACAATAGGAAAAACTTCTGAATAAACAGTTTCCATCACCAATAATTTGAGTTATGTCAAAATGTTTATAAGTAGTCATGATCGTGGATGTAATCAAGCGATGCTAATCAAACAAAAATTTACCAGGTATAATATAACATCTAGAATTTTAAATATGTTATTTGTTATGTACTTAGAAACACAATTCTACACTTTTAATCACCACTAACCTACTTAAATGAAATAAATTACAACATAAACAAACCATGTTATGATAATAAAACATATGTTTTGTTATAATCAGCTGATTTGTGCTGTTATATTCAGCTGATCAGTAAAAGCAATATTAAATATTTAAATATTTTTGAATAGAAAATATTTTTAATTATATTTTTAGAATATGAAATAAAAGAATAGTAAACTTTTCAGGCAAATGGGCAAATATATAGAGTTAATTACCTTTCATTTAACACAAGCCGCATGTAAATCGGTCCAATAGAACTCCAGATCTCACTCGGAATAGGCTTAAAATTTTACCCCATGTTAAATTGCCATAAGAGATTTTAATTTCCGTTTTTAGAAAATTTAGAGGGGTAATAGCTGAAATCAAAGCAAAATGGGCAATATACAGACAATTACCTTTCATTTGGTACCAACCGTGTGTAAATCGGTCCAGTAGTATGGTCAGGCTTGATGTCATAAGCTTTAAA
The DNA here is from genome assembly GCA_963513935.1 of Aphrophora alni. NCBI lineage: Eukaryota > Metazoa > Arthropoda > Insecta > Hemiptera > Aphrophoridae > Aphrophora > Aphrophora alni. The sequence goes on along the minus strand of OY740773.1, from coordinate 100,244,232 downwards.
TTTCTTCTCTATGTTAAATCTCCATAGGAAAAGTTTATTTTAAATTTTTGACACAATTAACATAAATATTTTCAAAATACAAATAAAACCTGCACACATATAGGACCGCTAACCTTTGTTTTGGTACAACCCGCATGTAAATCGGTCAGGGTCGCTGTCATTAGTTTTGCAAAAGTTGTTTAATATATAAGATTGTGAATTGTAAAACATACAACAAACCAAAAACATCTAGCTTACAATGTCCTTTTTAATAACCATTGAGCTGAACAAATGAGATTGTTTCTAATTGAACTGTCCCACTTTGCTTTAGAACACTGAGAATCCTTGACCATTTGGGACTTGTACTTCCTCCAATAAATGAGTATGCTCCATGTTTTATTCCTCCATGGCTCAGTCAAATACCAACTTTTGATTTCTCACTGTCTAGGTTCTTAAAATAAAACACACCTGATGTAGTGTATTGTCAAGAGTTTCAGAATATATTTAATGAATACCCATTTAGTAAAATTATTTTCACAGATTGTTCTTAACTGGACAATAATGTACATATTACTCATTCAGTCGGACATAAAAGTATTGACAATCTTTAGCGTATAATTTTCTGCTGTCACTATCTATTGTGTTCCGATTACAAAATTGTTTTAGTGGGTATTCAGGAAATGTATTCTAAGAATCCTTGAATACCTTGGTTAATGATATTCTGTCAAATCCAAATCTTCTTAATATTTAGTCTCAGCACTCCCTCTCAATTGAAAGTCTGCCCCCCCCCCACTAATAATGACCAAGGTGTCAAGACTTCAAAATTCAAGTTGGACCTAAATCTCGGGTTTTTCAGTAAACCTATACAATTATTTTTAGTTCAAAGAGTCATAGAAAACAAATCCCGAGAGAAACATTGATAAGCTTCTTCTCTTTAGATTAGGTGGATCCTTAGTCCTTATCACTGGGTTGGACCCTCTGACTCATCGACAGGATGTTGCTGCAGGTTACCAGGGCCAGTTATCTAAATTAAAAACAAAATTTAATACTAGTTATACTGTTATTTATGCTACTAGTTCATTAAAACAATTGTAAAGATATGAAATTATTTTAGTTTTTAGTTGCTTAGTTTGTTGTACAAATTTCCATCATTATTAGGTTTAAAATGTTGTCTTAAAAAAAGTCTTTATAAACAAATGAATAATAAAGTTTTTGAAACAATATAAAAAAAATTGCAGACATTAATGGTGATTACTTGAAAAATAAAACCGATATGTAGATTTTTTTGCTTGGAATAAATAATTTTAATAGTTTATATGGTCTTCTCATTTCAAAGTGGATCTTGCTTCAACGACGCTTCAAATAATACACTTTTTAACAAATTGGTTTTTAGTTTCTGGATGACCCTCACAAATACAATTATACTTGCTAATAGATCAAAGATTGTGATATATCTGACAACATTTCGTCTCTACAGTGTTTAAATTAATGATGAAGGCTTATAAAAGACTATGATTAATTTCAGATGATACAAATTCGGTTAAAGACAAGTTTTAAAAACAAATTGAAATTTCCTGATTTTTGTTAACTTATATTATTAAAAGGAAACTATGAGTATTACAGTATAGTATCAAAGGACAATAAAAATATGGGTACTTACGTATTAACGCCACCGCAGCAGAAGTTGCGCTAATGCGCATGCACCAATATTTGCTTACTTTGCGATATAATTATATATCACGACAGGTTTGGACATGTAGCTATATATTATATATATATATATATATATATAAACACCTGGCCAAACCTTATATATATATATATATTTTCAATTTTCAATATACACAACATTTAATTAAATTTTATTTGAATTTATTAAATTTTAACTTAAAGTTTTATTAAAAATAAGTCAAAAGAACATTGACTACATTCATATTGATCTAACCTTTAAAAAAAACTGCGTTATAGGCCGACTGCACAATAGATCGTGACAAGCTGTCTAGAGGAACAAGTAATGCTGAAGATTTAAGTTTATCTCTTATCGTTCTGCCACGCCGCCTCTCACCGTCGTTAGTGTAGTTCGAGTAGGGTTCTTCTTGCCCCACGTTGGGCGCCACTTGCCACGCCGCCTCTCTCCTCGTTAGTGTAGTTCTCGTAGGGTTCTTCTTGCCCCACGTTGTTACGCCACTTACCTTTCCGAAAGTCTTGTCTGACTTCACGCGAATTTATTATTCTTGTTCCCTTTTTTGGAACACTATTATCACGAACTCTTAAACTCGCTGTACGATCACCACCGACTGGGCGAACCACCTTTCTTTTCAGAGCAGGCGCGGGCAAGGCCAAGATGCTCACTTTTACTTTTTTAAATCAAAGATTTTGCAACTCTTGGCTCTAATAAGTATGAGCTTGTCCTCATAAACTTATTAAATTTTAATTAACGCAAAATTCCCTGAATTTTATCTCAATGCTCGATTATTTAACTTTTTTAAGATTAACTCTCTCTCTCTCCAAGGTCGTGCCTTTTGGGAGAAATCGGCTCTTAAGTTCTGATGATAACTTTTTAAAATTTTTAAATTGTATTACCAGAGCACATATATATAAAATTTATGTTAAAACAAAGTTAATAGCATACACAGAATGGATTTATATTAAAAACACAACAAAATTTAGAAATGAATTATTTGTATATTATCTCCTCTTTTCCACAGAAAAATTTTATATTCAAAACTTTTTTAACCACACAAAACAATTTAATTGAACAATAACACAACTATTTATTTATTTAACAACATTAATTAATGTAAGATTATCTATATATTAAACAAAAATAAAAGCGCTTGACTTTCCAGACAGAACCACAAACAGTTTTTCCTGTACTGAAAAAGTCGTATTTAAATTATTAATTATTATCAACACCAAAGCAGAGGTTTAAAAATGAATTTAATTTTTAATAATTCCCCTAATGACGTTATATTTGAAAAGAAGTTAATATTTGCGAATTATTCCTTAAGTATAAGATACCTTCACACTTTAATAGAAGTTCTAGTTGGATTTGGAATTTGTTGTATTATTAAGATAATAGTGATGTGATGTTTTCTATCCAGAGTCTGTAAGCTGCTAAGTAGTTGAATGCTGGTCTCGAATTCTTCTAAGTCGCCTTGAAGATCGATTAAAGTTGAAATTATTCTAAGTCCAATTAGTAGAGTGACAGTTGAATCTTCCTCTCAGCTCAGAGTCGGTTGCAGAAGAAACGTCCTTTAAGCGTCGATTCCAAATCAAAAGTAATCGTCTTTCGACGATTAAAACTCGGTCTCCCTGTCAGTGGGAATTAATCCACTTTTCTGGAGCCAATTTTCCTCCCTTTTTGGGAAAAAGGTATTTTCCATATATTATGTGTTTTCAGGCCCTTTTGGTCTGAAATATTTACACTATATGTTTTATTAGTCCTATTCTTTGACTAATGAATAGTTTTCTTCCTTAATTATTAATTAAAACACCTTTTAATTAATAATTTATAGTATTTTTTCTTTAACGTTATCTTTGATCCATGTTGGCAACATGATGATTCTGACTTTAGACTCTGCTTGAAGATGCGCGCGCAACTGTTCATGTTTTGGCATGAAAATCTCTACTTTTGACGTTTTTTCGTTCAACTCGCTATAACTTTCGAACGCTCGAACCGATTTTAAAGTTCCTTTCGGATTCTTCTTCCTTTCCATCTTGTGGGTCTTGTGGAACTTGATTCATCGCTCTACTACGCTTCGTTCGCGAGTTATCGCCCTTTTCCTGAAATTTGATTTTTCCCCTTTTCAAATTTTGAGATAAGTCCTTTCTCAAAATTCTTTTGACGAAATCTTGTTCCTCTTCTACTACGACGAAAAACTATGTTTGTACTTTTCCCATAACTCGTTTGGTTGTCGAGTTATTCGCCTTTGAAGTCCTTAAGTTTGTGTCGTATGAGTTTATGTTCATAAAAACCCCCCCATTATATATTATTACTTCTGCTTTGGTGTGTTACAATTTTACATACTATATACATATAATTATCATGTTACTTTACCCCTTTAACGTTTATTTTACCCGCTTTTGGGCTTTGAAGTTTTACGTTTTGTAATTATTATATCTCCCTTATTTTATTTTCAAATTTGATTCTAAGTACCTATTATTGTGCCCTATTGTGGTCTCTTCAATAGTACTTATTATTATTTTTTAAATGATCCCCCCTTCAATTCAAAAATTCCAAAAAACTCCCCAAGAATGACTTTCTAAGTCCATTCTCACCTGTTAATTATTATTAATTCATATTTTTTATTTGTGATTATTGTTACTTCCCCACTTGGTTATGACTCTACGATTTTTGAATTTTGAATTTATTCTTTTTCCAAATTTTAGGTTTTTGAGCCCTTCTAAAAACTTGAATAACTTTTTTGTTTTATGTGATTTTAAATTTATTCTTCGATATTATTGGTCGGTTGACTCTACTGAATATTTATTTATATTAATAATTTAGTTTCTTAATAAAATAGGAACTAAGGCAGTTTGACTTTTCACGTTCGAACAAGCAAGTTTGCTCTCGAGCTGGCGTGACGTCATCGCCCCACCTCGTCCCCACTCTACAAGGTTTAGCGCGGCAATTTAACTTGTTTTAAATGGACTTGAGACGTTTGGCTTTTTCCAAACCGCCTCAGTTCGTGTTGGAAAATATTCCTGTTTATGGAATTATAAACGGAAGGACAACCATAAAACTGACGTGATAGGTTTGACCTGGAGGACCCGGTCAAACACGAGATATATATATATATATATAATCACCTGGCCAAACCTTTCGTAAGTTTATTGAAGTTAATAATTTGAAATTAGATCATGGATAAACATGAGCTTTAAAAGTGAAGTTCCGCCAATCTACGCCTAAAATTTTTGCGACAAATCATAAAATGAAAGTATATGAATCTCAAAGCTGAAAAAAATGGAATTCTGCTTCCCTTAAACCAGTTTGCTCTTTATTGGCGCATGCGCATTAGCGCAACTTCTGCTGCGGTGGCGGTAATACGTAAGTACCAAAATATGTTGTATAGGATATTCAAATACAACTAAAATAAGTAAAGCTGACTAGTAGGCATTATAGCCTACAGTAACGAAATGTTTTGTGAATGTCTGTTTAGCTGTTTTTTGTACCCTCTGTCTTCCGTACTGTTCTTGGATTGCTGTGTAACAGCTTGAGCACTTGCTCCGTTTTAATTGTTTTTCCAACATGTGGTTGGATGGTTGAAGGAGTAGAGGAGCATTGTCAGTCTTCTTGATAAGCTCAATTATGGTAGCCTCTCGAAAATTTTGATTCTCTTCTGTCTTGTAAATTCTTTGAACAAGTTTAGAGCGTTAACCACACAGACAGTAAGAAGCAAGTCCACTCCAATCTTTCTGTACCACTTGATACTTCTTCTAAGTGGAGTAGAGTATGATCCCATTTGATCACCAAAATCAATAAAAGCTGTTGCAGAATTGTGTAGTTATTTGTGGCTACAGGTTTCATTTTCTTTTTTCATCCACATAGCTCTATTTCCCTCAGTTCAACCCCATGTTTTGTTGTCAACATTAAAACATCTCTCTTATCTTTCCACTTCAAAATCCAACAATGTCTCCTTTTTTTAGTTTTGCAGAAACAACTTCCGTAGGGTTATTTTTATGGTCTTTTCTCAATGTACCGACTAAATGTGTTTCTTTTTCACATAATTTCTTAGCAAGTGTGACACTGGTATACCAGTTGTAACTGTAGATGGTTCTTCCAAAATTAAGATAAGGCTTGTACTAGCTTCAAAACTACTTTTGCTGATAGATCCTTGGCCCTCCTTTCTTCTTTTCCAGCATAAATTTTGTAAAATAGGCACTTTTTTAAAGGTGATGATGACGACAGCTTTTTTTACTTTAAATAATAACAACCTTATTGTTGCCTACACACCACAACACTCACATATAAAATGGCCAACAGTTGATAAAATCATAATACAAACACATGTATATATTGTGATATTGTGATCCCGTATCATTAACACAGTTAGTTATAATTTGAAAATGGAACTTAAAAATCTCCCTCATACATCTCAGTTTAACTGAAAGGGTTTTTTTTTTTTTTTTTTTTTTTTTTTTTTTTTTTTTTTTTTTTTTTTTTTTTTTTAAGTAATGGAAACCGAGAGGTTTTTGAAAAAATAAAATACAATATCTTGTAGGAAAGAGGGGCAATTGTGTATTAACATATAGCTATAATAAATACTAAACCATTTTTGTTCTCAGGGGTAATGTCTCATGGATTAAGCTGTGAAGTTTGCAAGTGTAAAGTACACAAGAGATGTGCAAATAAAGCAATCAGCAACTGCAAGTGGACAACATTAGCTAGTGTGGGGAAAGACATCATAGAAGATAAAGATGGTGTAAGTGTTGACCTTTTTGTAATTTGCTCCTAAATTGAATCGGTTATTACAGAAAGGGCACATGTGACATTTTCTTACTTTTAAGAAAAACAGAATAAAACATTCAAAAGGAATCATTTTAGGAAAAGAAATATTGTAATTTTTGCAAAGCACTTAAGATATTTCTGTTAAAAAAAATAATAAATACATCTTTAATTTTGTAAGTTTAAAAAAAATTTTAATTTTTTCACGTGCCCTTTTTTTTAAAAAAAAAACAAACTTTTCTTTCATACAATCTATAATAAATGGATAAAGTCATAATGTTAAACTTAGTATTTATTGTCTATGTAATAACAGTATTTAACACGTTCGCTACCACAATGTTAAAAAAAAATCGTAACCACAGACTGCCGCCGCAATTTTGCTGCAGGCGTGTCCTACTCCTACCCCAATGCCGCAGATCTGCGGCGGCTGGGCTCATTAAAATAGACTGCCGCCGCAGATCTGCGGCGTTGATTTCTTGATACTAAATGAGAAATTTCTTCGCAACAGTCTATTTTGAAGGTTAGATCGTTTAGGCACAGTCTACAGGATAGTCCGCCACATATATGCGGCGCTTAGTCTGTAGCTAGGACTATCGCTGATGTCACTGGACATACTAATTTTGAACAAATTTTATTCGTGGTCTTTGGCGACGGTCACAACCATTAGGACCAGTCTACAGGGAAGTTCATGAATTTTTTCGTGGGCTGTGGGAGTGACCCAGCTGCCGCATATATGCGGCAGCTGGTAGCGAACGTGTTAATATTAACATAATTGTTGCAACATTTTGTTAAAAAAGTAAGTAAAAATTACCTCATCAGGTTTTACATTACAATTTAACAGTCTCAGTTTAATATAATTCTGCAAGTTTAACAACATCTTGCTTTGATGTAATCGGCCAGTTCAGTATTTCATTATAAAAATATTCATGTCCACAGATGTAGTCCTCTAACTTGTTTAGGTGTGCTATCTTCTTATGGTTTATTGGTACTCCGTCCTGAGGGTACGCTTTTCTTGAAGGAAGAATAGGTTGGTCGATAAGTCTTTGACAGTGAAAAGGTGTATTGCGTCAAACCATCTATGTATTTTTTGGTTTAGTTATTTCCCTTACCACTGTATTACCAAAGCTCTTTCTAAGTGAAAATTTTGTAAATAACTCTGTCTTTTTTTGGAATACCTCGGTCCGATGCGTTATCAGAGTGATGTTAAATATGTTTTATGTTTAGACAAAAACATTATTTTTAAAATTATTATGAAATATATGTTGCAGACAATATCAATGCCTCACCAATGGATGGAAGGGAACTTGCCTGTATCAGCTAAATGTGCTGTTTGCGATAAGACTTGTGGCTCAGTCCTAAGGTAACAATAATTATTAGTGTAATGTAATAGTCAAACTGTAATGATTGTTAAGCAAGTTGATTCATAACAGGAAATGTATCATAACGGTTTCTAAGAGCAGTCCTTTCTTACATTTATGAATGACATTCAGGGTTTATCTGTATTTTCACATAAGAATGATGGTGCTCTATAAGTTGTTATGCAAAATGAATTTTTATTCTTGTGTTGTTAGTTTTGGAACATGATCTTTGAAACAGGTTTTGAAAGAATGTCTGGTCTGACCTACTATGGCACTCTGTAGAGCTTATTTTGTACACACCTCAGCTTTCATATTTATCTTCAATTCTTCGTGGTTGGAAGATTTTTTTTTTTTCAAATTGTATTTCAAGGTTCTATATGCCAATGTGATTCCATATTTATTAAGTTCTTTTTCAACTTGTACACAAGCTTGTTTCTATATTCAATACATTTGGTTTTGTGCTCTGGAGGATATTAGTCTCGTGTTTCCTGTGCTTGTGGAGTAATTTGTGTAACATTTCTCTATAGTAGCCATTGGCTTCTGCTATTGGTATTCTATACCAACAAAAGTTTTCTTTTTGAGAACGTTAGTCAAACATTTATTACTTATGTATAGAGTCTTTAGATAAAACTCTTTACAGACCATTCATTGTGACGCAGGAGCTTATATTTTTTCTGCAATGCAAGAGATGTCGCAAGTTTCCTGACGTCATATCTTGCTTAGGTCACATATTGAACCAAGTACTAAGCTAACTTAGAAACCCAAATATGTGAAATGTTACTCCCTTTGGTCAGGAACAGTTATACCAACAGAAGTTTTTTTTTTGAGAATGTTAGTAAAACGTTTATTACTTATGTGTAGAGTCTTTATATAAAACTCTTTACAGACCATTGATTATGATGCAGGAGCTTTTTATTTCTTCTGCCGATGAACATTAGTACTGTTTTTTTTTGCCCCCTCCATCAGTTTATGAATATTAGACCTTCCCGTACCATGATCCTATACTCCAGAATGTATAAAACTTTTTTTTCCCTCTTCTTCCGATAAGTTTATATTGGATTTATATCGGCACTGATGAATATTGGGCTTTACAGACATTTTTTCATGTAATTTCCCTCCCATATATATTATTTACCTGTATTACATAAAGCTTTAGATTTTGTTTTTTTCCAATCTTGAATGTTCTTACTTACTTTCCATGCTTTCATTTTCTAATATTAATTTCGATAATTCGTTAGTTACAGTTTGATCTACCAATACCATTTAACATTTCCTTCAGGACTCCAAGAGACCAACTTTTCGGCATTACATTTAGAGAATTTGCTTGTATTATATTGTATGTTGGGGCCATGTAAGTACCATGTTGACCTCATCAACTTGTTTGTTTTTTTTTATATGGTTTTATTGTTTTATTGTCAACTATTTAATGTGAAAAGTTCTTACTTACAGGCTTCAAGACTGGAGATGTTTATGGTGTAGAGCGACAGTCCATACGGCTTGTAGACCTAATTATACTGAATACTGCCCTCTGGGCCCAAGTAGAGTTAGCGTTGTTCCACCTACTGCCTTACATAGTATAGGTAAGTTTAATGACTGTTAGGACTTTATTCATAAACAATAAGAAAGACCAATTTAAACTCTGTCAACTCTCAAGGCTGAACACTCATACTTAACCAGGTCGAACATAGTTATAGGTGATTTAATTAAATTTATTTTTTTGCAATGGATAAAAATACATTTGTTAACATATGTTACTTGGTTAACATCACCTTTCAGAGGCTCATTATAGTGAATACAGGCTTGGCAATCCCGAGAGACCCCAGCTGGATTTAGACCTCTTTTCATGTAGTCTTGAGATAGATCCCTCTTGAGAATCTTTTCTATCAGGTCTTCTTTGCTTCAACTCTTTCTTTTTCCAACCCTGACAGTATTATAGATCCGAGAGCTAGAGATCTTTAGTTTATCTTCTTTTTTTATAAGTCGATGATGACCGACAAGTTTTTCAACTGTAAACACAAAAAGTCTATAATTAACCAATTGACTTAAATAACAAACACCAAATAACACTGTATTTATACCTTATTAGAAACTAACAATACAATCAAAATGAATTAATTTAAATATAATAGCAAAACAGATCTGATAAAACATTCTGAACAAAAAATGGAAGCTATTTCTTTAATCTCCAAATTTTATTAAAATCTGAATTAAAAACTGTATACCTGACTTTACCACCACTGTAGAGGGAAGAAGAGGTAGGAGTAGTAGGTAAAATTCATTTTTTATAAAAATGAATACTCAATATTTTCCCCATCCAAAATAAATATTTAGAAATTAAGATATTAGAAATTATACAAAAAGTAAAGTTACTAGTCGCATAAAAATCCTGGTAGATTTTGAACCTGAGCGACTCTTATCATTCTATGCCAGTAAAAACTCTGGTTACTCTAACTAAAGGAGATATATTAAATTTAATCTGTTTCCTAAATGTTTGCAATTCAGGTTCTCTACTTGTTTTGTTGAATCATGTATGAAGTATTGTCTAGACTATCTTTTCCAAAATTGTTCAGTACTTATTTTCTCCTACTGAGATTAACATCTTTTTCAGGGTGAGTAAATAAAGTGGGATAGTAAAACAACAGAATAAATATTGGTCACCATCTTTTCAAAAATGACGGTTTGTGAGATATTAGTAAAAAATTGGCTGTACCAATTTTTCAAAATTTCAACATTCAAATTATTTTTAAACCAAATTTCACATAAAACAAACTTTATTTGTGACACCTGTTTCACCGTAAGGCATTTTCAGACAACCAACTGTGTTCATACTTAACAAAACAAAAATTTATTTTGTCACCGCCATTTAAAGTTCAATTTCAATTAAATGCGATTTACGCTAAGGATTAAATATTTTTTCACAGACTGCATCCATGGTTCATATATTGTAAGTTGCTCCGGCTTACTTACAACTTGAATTTAATTTAATTTATGCAAAACACTAGGGGCAATTTGGAAGAAACAATAAAACAACTTAGTTTTATAATTTAGGCGTCCATTTTGTGGTAGGACGCTATCTTGCAAATATTTGAATCTAATTTCTATTCTACAATTACTTCTGTATTTACCGTACTTAATTCTATTTTAAGAGTGATTCTACTATTATATTAGAGATGGGTCGATACCAGGTTTTTTTCGATTCTCGGTACCGATACCGATGCCTTAAAATCGATTCTCGATACTATACCCCCCGTCCACCTCCTTTTCTCTTTAATAATTAAAGTGTTTATATTATTTAGTGAACAGCACTCTTTAGCATATGGCATGTGCTGTTCCAACGTGTAGGTTCGTCTTGAATCATTCTGTGAAGAGGAAGTCCTAGCTGTCTTTGACAATTTTTTTAAAATTTTTGTATTTTTGGCTGAATGTTTAAAACTACCAACTATTTTCTTACATTTTTTAATCAGATTTGTAATCTTAGGATTATCAATAAAACCATCTTTAATTACTAACTGTAAAGTATGGGCTACACACGGAACTGCATTAAAGGAAGACCTCTCCAATGCAGAAGTTATGTCTGTGCCATTATCTCTTACAACTGCTATTATCTTATTTTTTATTTCCCATTCCTCTAAAACTTTTACAAGGAATGCCCTTAAAGTGTTTCCAGTATGACTTATTTCTAAAAATGGTATAACTTCCAAACACTTATGGGTTAGTATAAAACTATTTTCCTCGCTTTTATAAAAATGTGCTGTCAAAGCCATATAGTCAACATTCGCAATAGAAGTCCACATATCGGTAGTTATGGCAATGTGTTTAGCCTCAAACATTTCAGTCTTAACTTTCTGTGCAACCTCAGTATACGTATCATTAATAATTCTATTAGAAAAAGTCTTTCTTGCAGGAATAATATAGCGTGGTTCTAAATGAGATACAAGGCGTTGAAATCCCTTATTCTCCACAAGTGAAATTGGTTGAAAATCTAGGCACATCATTTCTGCAATTAACTTGTCGATTGTTTTAGCTCTGGGATCATTGTTCTTAAATGTATTAATTCTGTCAAAAGCGTATGGAAGTGCAGTTGCTTATTTCTTTGACATTTTATAGCTTTTGGATATCCGCCACTAGTTGATGGTTCAAAGACCTCTGTGGATGAGCAAGGTGTCATTTCCTGGCTAGAATCTATGTCTGTGGGGTTTTCCTGCACTTCAAAAGATAAAGATCCTTCTAGTTCTATATCATTATTTCCCAGAGAATCTTCATCTGCAATAGCAACACTGCCTAAGCTTATACTAGGGTTACTTTTTTTTTTATTGTCCATAAATGAGTCCAAAGTTCTAGGCCTAGAACTTGAACACCATTTCATATTTGGTGTTATTGTTGAAGAGGCATTTTGTAATAATTTGTTACTTTTAAGGAACAGTTTATGTGTTTTAGCATGTTTCATTAGGTTAGATGTTGATTTAGAATTGCCACCTCTGGAAATTAATGTTCCACAAATATTACACTTTGCGAATTGTGAATTGGTACTAACTATTTTAAAATATTTCCAAACTGGAGAAGACATCTCTTTCTTTTTTAAAACTATAAAAATAATATAATAAATACACTTATAAAAGATACACAACACTATAGAGATCACATGAACAATAAAAACACTTATTTTTTAGCACAAATATATTCTTACACGACTATAGTTTTAACTACACTAACAATAACACAATAACAAACATCTTTCTTGCTCTAATACTTTCCTCGCTGGGAGTGGGAGCTATTTTGATAAATCAATTGTACGTAAATAAATGTGACGCATTCATTCCACCAGTTGCCTATTGGTAATATTGATATTAAAATTCCCATCATATAAAATCATTATTATTAATTTGGTAAACATTGGTGGCAAAAATGTATTTACTAAAAGTAAACCATTACAAAAAAGAGTACCGTGCAAACGACATTATTGTTGAAGGAAAAAACAACAAACTAAAAAATTCATCATAGTGGAAAGCGATGTTTCACATTCTGTACTTTCATAGATAATTTCAAATCGCAGTCCGCAACCTGTGACAAGCAGCAACATATTTTTACTTAACTGTGACAAGTATGGCGCATTTACTTCGATCATACTAGCTGTCACAAGTCGTAGGTTTTTTTAAACAGTTTTCTGTGGCAGAATTACTTATCTTCATCGCCCATAAATAAGAATTTCTTTTGAGTTGATGATAATAATTCAAACTTTTTGTCACATAACCTCCGGGTTATGTGGTGTTGTTATATTTCGTTTCTGTTTACCTTAACCCTGAAAGACAACTAAAGTTTAATATCGTTTAACCTACATTCTACACTATATTTATATAGTTTCGTGTTAATTTAGCAGATAACCAAATACAGTAACATCATTTATGCATTTTAATTTCAGACGAAAACAGAAAAGCATCTTAAAACCAGCGTACTATATCGCATTACGTTATGACAGATAATCCGAACGGCCACGAAAGATTCCGAAGTTACTCGAGTAGTATTCCCGCACGATGTCGCACATAGCGTACAACTTGACCATTCCGTATTCATCTATTCATTCGTCAAAAGTTGTAGTTGTTTTAAGAATGTTGGGCGATTCAACTGTATGCTGCATATGAGGAAATATCGAACAAACTTTACAAATTACAAAAAAATCGTAATTTGTAAAGACTAAAATGAGTTGATTGAATAAATAGTATGGCAAACAAGGCATGTTTATTAAAACCAATAGGCCTAGCTAGAGCCTAGTAGATTTTTAGTTGTTTTCACAACTAACTTGAACTGCAAAGTTACGTTAAAAGTCTAAACCTTAAATGATTTTATTTAGGCAAATCCAATTTTTTATTAATAAACGTTGAAAATTTTGTTTAAAATTTTTACATTGGCCTGTTTATGTATTAATTTAATTCCTCTTAAATTGACACCTTGGTACCGACTTTCAACCATCGGTTCTCGATACCGGTACTTAGGCTTAAGAATTGGTGGTATCGGGAATCGGTACCGAGAATCGACCCATCCCTATGTTATATAAAAAAGGACAAGGTTCAGTCTCTGATCTGTACTTACAGGTTGCTTATATGTGGCACGGGACAGTGATCTATACACAATGAATCTAGCCAGCCATGTTTGGTTAATAGAAACCTTTCTTTTTAATTACTAAAGATTTGTAAATTACGAACATAATGGATTATTAATTTTTATAACTGAAGTTGATTAACATGAATTTAGGTCTTAATCTAACAATATATATTCTAATATTATAAAAATGTAAAGTTCTCAACTACTGTTCATCTCATTTTACTTTTTTGATTACGTAGATATTTGTTCATATTTACTCACGTGCTACACTTGTAAATACTATTACTTCACAAATCATTGCCTTAAAGTCACTTTACAACACTTCTTTTTAGATGCAACTACTTAAAACGCTCCATACTTAACGAAAGGTTTCTGTCTCTCTTATGACTCCTCTCATTAGACTGGGGACGCTTGGCTTTCTTCTTCTTGTGTGCTGGTGACGCTAACGCAATGCATCTTGGGATACATGTTACTGTATGATTCAGTCTTACAGGGGTATCATTTATTCAACCAACGCGCACATTATGAGTTCAAATTTTTTACACAGTATTCGTAGTTCATTGTCTTTTGAGTAATCTTAAAATTTAAATGACAGTTTCTTATTTAAATACATATCAACATCATTATATTTATTTTTTATAATTATTCTTTATTATTTATATTTACTATTTATTATTGGTTGGAGGATGTCCCATGCTTATAATATGTTGACTTTTTGAGTGACAACTACCGAACTCTTATTTTTGATGATTTTTTTAGTTAGTTTTTATTTCATTGTGAAGGTGAGAGAGTGAGAAAGTTTGTGCAATGTTTTTACACCATTTATTTAGTGTATTTTTAAATAATTTCATCCTTATTTTATAACTAGTCATGTTTTATATCATTCTAATGATATTTGTATATGTAGGTAGTGATGAAGCGTGGGAAGCAGTTAGACCTCAGGGCTGTTCTCCTTTACTAGTTTTTGTCAATTCTAAATCTGGTGATAATCAAGGAGTCAAGTTCTTACGGAGATTTAAACAATTATTGAATCCAGCACAAGTATTTGATCTCATTTCAACAGGTCCAGGCTTAGGGTAAGTCTAATTCACTTTTTTAAAGTTATCATGTACTTTGTATGTATATTGTAATGTTTCACTTTTGATGGTTGGTATAACCTGAAATCCAAATCAGCAATCTGATCATGATCTACAAATTGGTTTAATAATGTCACCACCAGTTGTAGCTAATGAGATGATTTTTTTCATGTAATTTATCTTGTGAGCATAACTGGTGATGGAATCGTTATGTGATATGAGAAATAGGAATGCTTTATATTGTAGGTACATCGAGATATCAGACCATAGAAGTGAATCATGTGTTTGGGAGAAATAATTTAAGAGTTTTATATATCTCTAATGTATCAATATGTTTTACTTTATAGTTTATAGGCTAGTAACATGGACTTTAGTGTGTAAGCGATTTGAATATGTTGTGGTGGCCGACAATTTGATTGATAGGTCATTGTCTTCCTGTGAGCTGGCAAAACGTAAATCGGCAATTTCCGTTCCTTGGAGAAAAATAAAACACTTATTTGCTGGCTCTTGTGGAAGTCAGGTGTATTCTTAATCAGTGTTAGTGTTTGAGTGTTGCCTAGGCATTGTCCTGTTTAAAAAGTTAGTTTTTTTAATAGTAGATGGTGGTGTATGGTGCTCCAAAAGAATTTGTGTGTGTTTATTTGTATAACATGGCATTCTATCAAGTACCATTGGTCATCCGTATAAACAATACAATCAGAGTTTGTTAAATTGAGAAAACGAAAGTGAAATTATTTTTTCCTCTGTTTTAGAAAAAGTGGTAAAATGTTTTTAAAAGTTGTTGGCACGTTTAGTATATGGATATTAATTTACAGTAATTAACACTTAAATTAATTATATACTATATATATATATATATATATATATATATATATATATATAATTATTACACAGAATCAATACGAAAATAATCAGTTGTAAATAAAAATAATAAATTCAAAAATTTATATTTGTGGCCACATCAGCTATATGATAATTATATCTCACCATCTCTGTCAATCACGTCTACATCACATGTACACGTGTACACTTGTAATTGTATATTTACAAAAGTATATGATTATCTAAAGTTAGATAAATTGATTTTGGTTTTTTTCTGAGGACATAGTAATTTGTATTCTTTTATATTTTCTTGTATTAATAAATGTTTAATATTTCAGAAATTATATCTTTGACCGAGTACATTTTCCTAGAGTCTATGACCCCAAATAGTTATGAAAGTGTTACTTTGATAAGGTTGGATGATTCCTAAACATGATAGCGCCCAACATTATACAATTAGTACAAAGGTACAAGGTTTTACTGGTCTTTGTAAATCAAGCTTTCTGATCTTAGTATTAAGACTAATAAGTATTAACAAATCCAGTAACAATTGAAAATTTTGTTCGAGCCCTTTTTCTAGCTTACTTTCTGAGACTGGAGAACCATCTCTTTATCAATGAAGATAGTGGCTAAGAATATCATATATTGGTAATTTGTGCTCTAAACTCTTTCATCCAACTTATGAAATTCAAATAATTACTCATATTTTAACTTATAATGATTCATAGCTGATTGATACGAGTTTTGTTAGTGCTGTACTTCCACTAATGTACCAGTATTCTACATGTTTTATCATTCCATGGCTTAATCATATTCTGATTTCTGATGTCTGTATTCATAAGTTCAATACTCCTTACGTAGAGTATCATCAGGAGTTTAAATATATAAATAATAATTGTAAACAGTAAGTCCCCCTATCTGGTATAGGGGTCTTCGTGTTTACAATTGTAAAATTCACCACATTGTTCATTGTTCATTTATATAACTAATGAATACCTATCTATTGAGAATATATTCACATATTTGGATTACACTCTACCCTCAGTTTCTAGTGTTATTGTGTTTATACCATTCCATCTGGTTACCGTCACTATCTTTTGTGCACTAAAAGTGCTATCCACATATTTTAAGAATCTTATGGGTTGAGGATATTTAATGTTCCATACAAAGATTTTAGCTATGGGGGTGTTGGAGTATCATTTTGCTGAATACCTTGGCATTGTAGAATAACTGGACAAAAGCAGGCAAAACAGCAAAGGAAGCTACTATTCTGGTGCCAGTCACACAGCTTCTTATAACAACTGACTTTTCATCAATAGTTGAAATTCATATTACATAGTCAATGGGAGAAAGAATGGACAACTATTGTGTCCAATAAACTGAGGGATGTTGAAGATGGTGTCCATCCTTGGAGTATATCTATCTATTCATGCTAGTTGTCAAAAGGAAAAGGAGATTATCTGTCTTTGCATCAGGTATGCAATGTTAATCTTAGATATCTGATGGAACTCAAAAATTCGCTGCAATTCAGTCGATGTGTTCTAATGGTTAGACACATACTAATTTACTGTGTTATTTATGGTTTTTATAAGAGGTATGACATGTTTTGTTTAATTCTTTCATCTTTCCTATAAGAACTATCTTCATTAACACTTGTTCACTTCCTGATGCTGAAACTATTAAATTATTCAAGGGGTAGAAGTCTTTATTTTATGTTGTTTCCCCCCTTTTTTTAAATGACAATAATGACCAAGAGGTTTTTCCCTCTTAACCCTAGAGTGGACGGGTGGAAAAAAGTTACGTGGTTGGATGGGCTGGGTCTGACAGACCCATAATGAAAAACACATTTTTTTTCAATGTAACAAATTTTATTCTCACAAATTATGGTATTTTCTGAAATATAGAAATGATTTGAGTAATACTAAAGTTGTTGTCGAATTCAGCTTTTACTTCTACAAACAAATTATATTAAAATACTAAAATTTTACATAAAATATTGAAAAATTACTTTAAAATACTAGATGAATGAATTAATGACATAAAGTACCATACAATTTTTTAAAAAGATATTAGTCACACAAAAGAAATTAAATAATACAATAAATACAACATTAATGGTTTTCTTATTTCAACATCTTGAGTTTTGTCCTTTTATAGCCCTGTAATATGTTTAAATATGTTTATCTTATTGTTTATTGAATTTTATCAATGTTTATGATTGTTAAATATCTAGTATTACTGTTGTTAATTTTGTTTAAAATTTTATATTATTGTTTTTAATTTTTAGTTCTGTTAGTTAGTTTTATGTTGAGCAGCATTTTATACTCATTTTCATTAAGACACTGATGACTGGAATAGGTTTTGCCATAAAACTAAAGACAACAACAAATCGACTAGATGTAGTTGAATGGTTGTTCTAGAGTTTAGAATATTTGTTCAATGATTGTAGGCTAAGTATAAAGACATTATAGAATTTTATTGTTGCATCACCTTCTAACAACAATTTCTCATAAACCTGTGTTTTTGTTGCAGGTTAAGGTTATTTCGTCATTTTGATCCATTTCGTATCTTGGTTTGTAGTGGTGATGGATCTGTTGGTTGGGTGTTGTCAGAGATTGATAGGCTTAACATGCAAGTGAGTTGGAATTTGTCAAAATACAATTTTATATATGTTTGTTTCTGTAATATTCCTAATTTTATTTTGAAGTTGCAAATTAATTTACCCTCAGGGGCTCACTTAGTGAGTTTGGGCTTGGCAATTATGAGGGAACACCTTGTTGGATGTACACCTTTTTTCATGTAGTCTTAGGTTAGATTCCTTTCTTTCCTATCAGGTGTCTATTCACTAGCTCTCATTCTTTTTCAGCCCTGACACTATTAAGTATTCTGAGGGCTACGAGTCTTTATTGTAAGTTATTTTCTTCCTTCTTTTGTAAAGTGATGATGACCAAGAGGTTTTTAACCTTTAAACAAAAGGAAGAAAAAAGAATAAATAGAAAATAATTCCAATATTCTCAATTGTTCCCCCCCTCCCATCGTCAAAATCTAACAACTCGGGGGTCTATAGCAAGATCTCTGAGGTTTTAGAATCCAGCACTACATTGTCTCTGGATGCCATTATTTATATATGTATAACTGAAAATATTAATATTCACTCAAAAAAATACACTCTAGAAACACTAACATATATATTATAATATTTATAAACAAATAATTATAATAAATAAATCACTCCATATCCAACAAGGCAAGAAACTTGTAAGAGAAAGTGGAAATCATGATTTTTTGGTTGTTCCACTCCCATTGTAATTTTGTGCCTATAGATTAGGTATTTATACCAAATTATAGATCCAATATTTCTCTTCACAGTAGTACAAAAAACGGAAAGATTATATAAAAATTAAGATCGAAATCTTTAAAATTGGCTAAGCACTGATAAGATTTAACCCTCCAACAGAGTATACAAGACATAGAAAAGAAAAACATATTATAAAACAACAAAGACAAATCAGATAATTTACAAATGTCCCTACCTTCAAAGTAGGGGACAAAATTGTTCATAAAAATCTTACAAACTAAACACAATACAACCTTACATACTAACACAAGAAAACAAGACAAAGACAATCAATTGTAATTACAAAGGACACTACTTACAAAGTAGGGAGAAATTGTTAAGTGTAAACTTACATACTAAAAACCTTACATACTAAACAATTCAATTGTTTGTTCTTAACGCTAATGGGAGGGCATACAATAATGGGGACCACAGTTCGACGGGAGAAAAACACTATTCCGGTTCAGGGGGAACACATTTGTAGGGAGCACTAAACGTCACTGTCTCACTATTCAGGGAAAACACTTTCACTGTGGGGCTGGTGCATTGTTGTTGGTGGTGTTGGTGTTGGCTGGGACAGGTTTGAGGTCATCGATATAGTATAAAAAACCGTGCACAGATCGATACTTTGAGTATCCAATCAAGTTGGGTGTTTACTATCAAATCAGCTGCTTTACAATAATAATAATTATTATTAATCCTTTCATTTTTAGTCTTTGTCGTTGTTTGTTTTGTTTAGTTTCGTATTCTGTACATGGGTTATATCTGATTGTGTTGTGTAAGTATATATAATGGATCGGTGAAGATCACTCATGAGGAAAAATCTAAATTTATTTGTGTGAAGTACAAAAAGGGTGTATATACTAAAGGTGTTACCGAACACCAATGCTAAAATAACATTTTGTTTACGACTCAATTATAAATATTTTAGTTTAAATAAGTCTTAAGTGTTTTAATTCATAATTATATTTTACTATTTTTTTTTTTTTTTTTTTTTTTTTTTTTTTTTTTTTTTTTTTTTTTTTTTTTTTTTTTTTTTTTTTTTTTTTTTTTTTTTTTTATGTGATGAATATTTTAGAGATATAAGATTTTTTTAAAGTTTTATACTACTTATTTTCCGAAAACTTAAAGATGTTCTATTTCAGAAAAAGAAGTGTAACTTTTTATTTAGCAAGATATTGGCCCAAAATTTTTAAAAAGTATAAAACAAAAATTTTTTTTTAAGTAATGTGCAAGTTTTTAAGTGATATATTTTTCTCTATCTATTTTCTTAATACAAACTGGGAATCTTATCAAAAATTTTGTTAAGGTATGTAATTTTATTTTTTCTAAATATTTTGGTATATTATAAAGGTTTTTAGAGTAGTAGATATTATTTATAATCTATTAGAAGATAAACAACACAGAAATTGTGAAAAAATACTTACAAAATTACTAAAACGGGTCGGCACTTTTGGGTACACAATGAGAAAAAATCCCTGTCAGTTTAGAATTAAAAAAAAAAAAAGCCTGGCAATGAAAGGATTAATATCTATTTTTAATGTTTTATTTAATATTATTACTTTTATAAAATGATTTAGACAAACCATTCAACCTACAACTAAACTTATTTTAAAATAAAAGGAAAACTAATCTTTACAATTTTTATATCAAAAGAAAACATTACTACTAGTCAAAAATATTAAACTTCACCAAACACTAATAATAATTATTATAATCACTATTATAATAATAATTATACCAAACACTATCAATCTTATATTAGAGAACACCATATTTAACCTAAATTTGCTAGACAATAAAGAATATTTTCGAGAGATGATAAGATTGTTGGGCACCATTTTATAACATGCTATCATTACAAAATAAATATAAAGTTATTTATCAAAATTTGTTGTTTATAATTTAATATCTTTATGATTACTGTGAATTCTTACCTTTCATATCTGTACTTTTATACTCTGCTAGTCCAAATGATGTTGATTAAACAGGTGCTTTCAATATATTTTAGTTAGACGTGTTAATTTTAAAAGTACAATTTTTTATTTAACATGAAGAAAACTTGAATTATTATTATCAATAAACAACTTAACAACTAGTTACAACTTATCCTAATTCCAATAACAATTTCTTCCTGATTAGTTGATATTTGTAGATAGTTGTGAACCTCAGAATTGCAAGTATACCAGGGTGTGCATCCAAAAGGGCTCTTAGAATGTTATTTTGGACCCTATGCATGCATTGGATGTTCAACTTCCTTGCAGTGGCCCAAAGTTCAATGACTATAAGTCCAGGTAGGTTTTAGAATTGAGCAATAAACCAGTAGCTTGTTATTGAGTGAAAGGATCGGATAAATAACTTTCTCCACCAGTAGCTTCCTTTTGAGATTCCTTTCTAAATCTCAATCAAAAATATATTGGGGAAATACATAAATTAATAGCACTGATGGGGAAAACTAATGAAATAAATGTAATTCCATTAAGTTGAGCTATTCCTTAATTCATAATTTTGTTGATGTAGTATCCCATTCTTTACGTTATTAGAAGGTCTCTTTTTCAATACGTAAACAAAAGCAATTATTTATTTTAGTCAGAATCGATTATATCAATCAGGAAGATTATTTCACCTCACTGTAGGTGATATTTTGGGAAATACAAACACATAATATTTTATGTAGTGTGAACATCTGTTGATATGTCAAGTACTTTTGTCATTAAATATTAATTCATGCTTTATTTTATATTTCGTTACCATAGCAGTACTTTCAATGCAAGAAATCAATAAGTCGACAAGGAATCCTTGTTTTAGGACAGTGTGTACAAAATGCCTCCTGATATAACCTGGAGCTTTAAAGCTGTTTCTTTATGGTTAAAATTTTGTGGACTCTCCGTTGTGTCTTTTACAAAACTTGGTAGAAACGAAATTTGTGCAATATACACAAAACTCCTCTTTTCCGCAGCTACAGTTTCATTTGCAGCCTTGACATATGGCGAGCTCACCGTGAATTTTGAACTCTACAGAACATCAACGTTTATAGCAATCCATTCATCATTAATGTGCTCCGGACTATATCGTTTTTGGAAAAATTTGAAAGAATTCCAAACAGTGATTGTAATTTTTGAGAAGATAAAAAATGTTGACAAAGCCTTAAAACGCATAGGCCATTCTATCGATCATCAGAAAAACAAAATCTGTATTTACATACATGTTGTCTTTGCAATAATTTTTATTTTGATATATTGCTATCTGGCCTCACCAAGGAACTACCTACATCCTTTATTGGACTATACAAGACACTTTATTATTTTGCATTTTCTTGCAGGTTTATATGCAATGATGACTGATTTCTATATATTGGTTTTGATGTTACGTCAACGTTGGCAAGGTTTAAGGAAATGTTTAAAGATTGTTCCTTTTATAACATCACCTGATGTATCGATACTTAGAGTCTTGCCTGCTGTCGAATCTGTAACACCATCAACTTACACAAATCAAAATGAAAAGCTAAAAACTATCAACAAAATAATCACTGAACTGTTTGAAGTTCACAGTTCTATCACAGATTACTACAGCACTAGTGTGGCATGGTTTATGATAAATACTGTTTTGTTATTTGCTGAAGCAGCATTTAGATATGAGTTTGCAAAAAGCCTAGATAGGATTTATGCAATGTTATGTTTACTAACTATCAGCTCTCTGTATGTTGTTTTAATTTTGTTGCTCTGCACACTTCTAGAAAATGATGTAAAAAATGTAAAAAATGAAATTGATGAAATAAACGTGAGTAACATAAGCAAGACACGTCAACAACAAAAACATTGGGCATTAAAAATTATTCATGAGAACAAAAAAGTATCTTGTGGCCTGTTTGATTACAATCTTAATTTGATTGTAACGATGTTTAATATTATAACTGTGTTGGTTTTTTCAACAATACAACAATGAAGTATTCATAAAATTTAGAGAAACAGTGATCGCGGAAGTTCTATCAAAGCAAAAAATTATCTTATGGCCTGTTTGATTTCAATATGAATTTGATAGGAACAATATATCTTACCATAACAGAGTTGGTTTTTGCAATAATACAACAGTAAAGTATTCATAACAGCAAATGAAACAGTGGTGATTTTATTATATTGGGGGGGGGGGGAATATCTTGTGGCCTGATTAATTTCAGTCTGAATTTGATAAATTTGGTGAATGATAATCCAAACTACAGTGTTTAATATTGTAACTGTTTTGGTTTCTGTAACAATTCAACTGTAGTGTTCATAACAGTGAAAAAAAAAAAAAAAAACAGTGGGCACTGAAGCTTATTTATAAGAATTATGAAATATATTGTGACCTGATTAAATTCATTCTGAATTTGATATATTCTTGATGAATGATAATCTGAAATAAATGTTTAATATTTTAAGTGTGTTAGTTTCTGTAGCAATTCAACTGTAGTATTCACAACAGTGAAAGAAACTGTGGGCACTGAAGCTTATTTATAAATTATCGATAAATGATAATCCAAAATAAATGTTTAATATTGTAACTGTGTTGGTTTCTGTGTAACAATTCAATTGTAGTGTTCATAACAGTGGGAGGGGGGGCAGTGGGCACACTAAAGCTTATTTATAAGAATATATAAATATCTTGTGTCCTGATTAAATTCAATCTGAATTTGGTAAATTCCTAATTAATGATAATCTGTAATATACTAGGTTTAATATTGTAACTGTGTTGGTTTCTGTAACAATTCAACTGTAGTGTTCACAACAATGAAAAACACAGTGTGCACTGAAGCTTATTTATAACAACAATGAAATATCATGCGGACAGAAGAACGGAGGTAATGTGTTGATATTTGAAAACACTACTTTTATTCACCAATTTTTGCCAACCTGGTATTAGTGATATCCAACTGTACTTGTAGTCGGCTACTTGGTTTTTCCGTTTGTTCACTGCACAAGAGGAAAGTAGCTTCATCTGAAAATGTTGCAATAATTATGATGTCTGGTAACTGTGGCATATCACACATGAATATATATTATACAGCACAGGACAAAGAACTGATCTGTGTGGTACAATTACTGAGCAGTAATAGAAGGCGGACCTAGCATCCAATGCTTTACTTAAAAAGCTTTCATAGACAGGTAAGAAGCTAATATGAGGACCATCGCATGGGGCAGAAACTTTTAAATCTTGCACAGCAGAACTTTGTGTCAGACTCTATCAAATGCCTGTTGGACATCCAAGAATGCAGATGAGGAATTCCCTTTTCTCTAAGCCCTGTCTGATTGTTTGGTAAACCCTATACGCCTAGCAATGCAAATTGGTTCAGTAATTATATGACTTGTTTGTTTTTGCTCTAGATATAAAAGTCTGCTTCTCTTCACATTTCTGGATAATTTTAGGTCATTTAGTGTTTGTTGAATATCATAAAGATTTATGCCCATGGTACCCTCAAAGACTCACTTTTGTGAGTACAGACTTTGTAATCTCAAGGAAATCCAAATAGATCTACACCTTTCTTTATGCAATCTTAGGTTATATTCCTCTCTTTCATCTTTCTTAACAGCTCTCTCTCGACCAACTCTTTTTCTTTTCCGACTTTGTTGCTATTAGAGGATCGAGGATTAAGAGCCTTTATTTTATGCTCTTTTCTTCTATAAGATGATAATGACTGAATGGTTTTTTGCCTTTAAATAACAAGGAAAAATATCTACACTCATGGCTGGAAGCATCCCAGCATTCTGTTAAAATGGTTTTATACATGTATTTAGCTCTGTTTATATGTGGCCCTAAAGGTTCCAAGCAGAATGCACTGTTATCCAGTTCATCTACTATCTCATTTCTAGTTATAATGCAGTGGGTTGGAATCCACTGAAAACATATTTCGTTCTTCAAGTTATGGAACAAATGTTGAATACTTTAATTATAGTAAAAATATGTTGATGTATTGGTATAAGGATAACTTGAAATCTGTTAAAATGGAGATCTGATTGGCTGCGTTACTACATAGTTGATGATCTACAAATATTGTAATCAGCTGGGTCTAAACACAACGATGATAGTTATTTAGATAGTTTACATAATATGAAAAATTGTGTAGTTTAAGGAATATTCATTTTGTACTTAGTATTTAAATACATCCACTTTCATGTTCTTTAATTACTATCTGAGATGTTTTTCTGTTTTAGAAACAATGCCAAGTAGGGGTTTTACCTCTAGGAACAGGGAATGACTTGGCTCGAGTGTTAGGATGGGGGGCTTCTTGTGATGATGATACACATCTCCCACAACTGTTAGACAAATATGAGAAAGCTAGTACTAAGATCTTAGACAGGTATTTATAAAGTAGTTATAAGAAATTAAATTATGATTAGAGTGTTTAATAATAGTAGGGTTGTCAGTGTGTGAACAAACAGTGCTAACAGTATAATAAATATCTTGTTTATGGTCCATCAGCAATGTTTACTATTTTAAAAAATTATATGTGTTTCCACCTTCATGTTATCTTCAGTAAACACAAACCATTCAAAAACATTCACTGCACGAAACACACATATGCAAAACAAAACAATATATTTAAAGGTAAAAAATAATTCACAAGTAAAATTTCACAAGTCCACATAAATTGTGACAGCTGTTTCGCAATTAAGCATTTTTAGGCAACTATGAACTAAAATTTACAAAATCTGTTTTACCAGATTTCCAACTATCTAGATGTTCTTTAATTCTAGTTTTAAAGGACCTACCTGTTTGACCTATATATTCACTATTACATTCATTACTATTTACTTTGTAAACACCACTATTATCTAATAGCTCTCTTTTGTCTTTATTATTAATTAGCCACTTCAGTAGATTACTATTACAATAAAAACCAATGTTTACATAATTTTTATTTATTATTAATCATTATTTTCTGTTGTTGTTTTTTTTAAATAAGATATCTATTAATTAATTCAGAATGTATCCATTATTAAAGGCAATTTGTTTAATTGTATACAATTGTTTGTGGAAGTCTTCTGGTTGTAAAGGTATAGTTACAAGTCTGTGCACCATGCTATGAAAGGCTGCATGTTTATGACTGATGGGGTGATTATTATTTGCTGGTATAATTGTGTCTGTGTAAGTGGGTTTTCTAAAAATGTTGAACTTGTGGGTACCACCTATAATTTTAAGTCCAGATTATAACAACACATTTATTATTATTTTAGTCAAGTTGAGTTTTGCTCTAGCACGTTTACTTTACTTTAAAATATAATGATTAACTATTGAATAACAACAACTCAATTCTTTAAATTACTCTTTATTCTCGGGTCTTAAGATTCGGGCTTTTTTTAAATGTGCAACTAAGCTATCATACATTTTAAAACTTCTATCCTAAAATATACAAATCATCTTAATATTAACAATTTTTACAGTTCAAATCCTTTTATAATAATTAAATCTTTATACCCACTAAAGTCCAAATAAATAATTTTGAATTTGTTTAAATGTTCAAGTTCTTGACGATATTAAAAATTTTTGTATTACTTCAGACTCTTTATAAAAACCGTTTCTTCCCACAACCCGGGCTACAATGCTGTCCCGCCATCACTGGTATAGTTTTCCACTATCGGCTTTGTGTATGGCCGTGCATTCAAACATCAAATATATATATATATATTTATTTTTTTTTTAATGACTTTTCATAGTCATTTTAAATAGTATATTAACATTATTTATTAGTTTGTAGACATATCTGTAGTTAAAATTGTTTTTAAAAGGTTTTAATTCATCCACATTCACTTTTTATATATTTATGTTTTTTATACAACCACTGCCTAGATTCAACAATAGTTCTAACTTTCGCCGCCAGTTCGCACTGTTCCACTATATTGTAATAATTCGTTGTAAACACTAAAACTAACCTAATTTATCCTATTCAACCAGTTTGTTATTTAAATTAACTAATACACAATATACATTGAATTTGAATTAAAAATAATTATCTAAACATGAAATAAATTACAAAAGAATAATAAAACGTTCTTATTCAATCATTTTAGGTTATTAAATAAAATTACTGTTATTATTATTGTTTTTGAAATGGAAGTCAAGTTTTATTTAAATTAGCTGTAGTTATTATAATATGTGCTTTATATTATTTATTTAAAATTTCCAAAATCTTTAAGTTAATTAAATTATTAGGCTAGAACAAATTTTGAGGTTATTACATTTAGGCTATAACATGCATCTAAGATCTCATTTTTTTTTTACCACAAATACTCAACCCATCATCAATTCATATTGTTTATTTATTATAAATGTTACAAGATCCTTACCAACAACATGAGTTTAATAACAGTTGGTTAAGAAAATAATAATTTTTATATTTTGAATTGCCATTTTGTTTTTGGCGGACCAGAATAAGTAATCAAAAATAAGTAATCGGGGATCTAAAATTCATTTGGTAAATGAATTTGATGAAAATCAGTTGTGAATAAAAAGGTCTAATATTTTCGTCATCATTTTGAAATAATTTTAGTTAAAAATATGAAACATTTGGTATATTCTAACTTGTCAACTACTATCGGATTTTTAATATAGACCCGTCACTTTGTAGCGCTACTGTACTAGCAAAAGTAATGATACAAATTAAATGAACACACCCTCGTTTTCCTTTTTAAATTCCCTGTAAAACCACATATAGTTTATATTTTTAAAACATTTTGTTAAATGCAAAGATTACGATGTAAGGAAAAAAAACGTAGTTTTGCTGCCGTTTTATATAAACACGCGTCTTTGAATGTGCGCAGTGTAAAAATTAAGGATGCTAAACCTTTTTCCTATTAAGGGTTTATAACGTATTGTTATTAACAACATACCCAAGTTTCGTAAAAAAACTATCACTACAACAATTGTTATTGTGAATTATTGATATCTCCAATAACAATACTGTTAATAAACCCCTAACAGGATAAATTTTATATTATAGAATGTTGGGTATCATTTTTCTAATAATTATATCTAGATTAATCATTTTTTTTTTTTGTCATGCATTTTATATAATAAATTAAACCATTAATTTGTATCAAAATTAACTTTCATGAGACCTGAGCTAATCCGTCTCTTTTTCCTCTTCGCAGAAAGTGGTATTCGCGTTTTAGATCCCATGATGATAAAGAATTGTGTTATACACCATTTAAAGTTAAAACACTTATTCATACGTTTGTCATTACTAAAATCCGGTAAACCACCACAACTCCCACCATGCCTTTACCAACTTTGAAGACAAGGCACTCTATAGGAGTATCTCCAAACTATCACCAGCCACCTGCTCACTCTTATTTGCAAACGATTTTTGTAACTGATTTAAAAAATAACATGTTGATGAAAACTTAACAACCATGACAATACAGTAGTAAAACACAGACCAATCTTTCAATTGGTACAAGTATCACATTTTTACACCAATTAATAAATATTTGAAGAATAATTAAAATCCAATTAAGTTTTTAAATTGCAAAAAATATGTTTTTAATTCTTTTTTTCAAAACTATAAACACATATTAGACAAACTATCTATATAAAATAACAGCTAAAGACCTTCTATACTGCTCTACTGTTTAAGTTTTTTTTATTTAACTTTTTACAATGCTGTAATATACAATCATTTGATCAGCTCCCATGTTAAACATACCAGTGGAGCTGCGTGCTGCCTACCTGATTCCCGCCTCCCCTTAATATTATGCATATTTTGATTTTATGGTTTCATATTTAATTTTATATGCTCAAATACATTCCTTAACTCAAAGTGTACTTTAAAACATTTATTATTCAAGATAGAATTTTTTTAAATTATGCTTTGTATGGTTATTTTTTCCCCCCTTTTCACAAAATGGTCTAATCTTCTTGTACAGATAGTCATTCCTGGTATAACTGAGGCCAGCCTGTTTTATTTCTGCCAGCAAATCCATTTTAACAAATTGGAATGCCAAAAAAAGCAAACTCAACTTCCAGAAACTTTTATTTATTTGTAAAGAAACATGTTTGCAACAATGTAACAAAAGTTAACAGTATATGTTAATAGTTCAATAATAAACAAAACAACAGAAATTAAACTATACATTAAATTATACTTAGTCAGATTTAATCACGATTATGAGTTTCGAATTCATTCAAATCAAAATGAACGTTAATTTACCGAAGTATGTGAAATATTACAATATAATGGTGTATATCATAGTAGAAACATAATATATTGTAATCAATTTACTTTTATATAATATACAATTTCATAGAAATTAAATAACCAAAAATATATTGGTTTAGGTGGAGTATAATGACATTTGAACGTAGCATTTCAATGGGCAGCACAGCAAAACTAATCTTAAGTGATGGTGTGAGTTCAAGCCAGATGGAAGATACATTACCACTCTCTGCAGTCGCTGCCTATGAGGATTCTGTAGTTTCACATCTAACGAAAATCTTACAATCTGACGAGCATTCAGTTATCATATCATCGGCAAAGTAAGTAATATTTAATAGTGTGCATTAATATGATTCAATTTCCTTGGTTAACAATAAAGAATGATACTAGAATTAAAATAAAACTTGAATACAATTTCGCAAATATTTTTATTTAATAAACATAGTTCTAAAAATTGTGTTCAATATGAATTTTAAAACATCTCACAAGTCGAGCTAAATGTTTATTTATTAAATGATACTATACATAGGCATTGTTTTTGTTTTGTGTTTTTATTGACAGTGAACAAGATTTATTTTATTATATTTTTATTAATTACTATATTCCAAAATTTCTTTTTTATTTGAAGATTAAGTTACTGACCTTGATATTTTAGATAAATGTAACAGGAATCTGTAGAATTCGTTTTTCATAAGATAGGCCTTTTGTTACAACACCGTAGACTTTTTTTGGTGGTTTTAGCAATAACTAACATTTTTTGATAAAACATACTGTGCTTTTTACTGTATCAGGTTCTGTAATATGTATGGCATTATGACCTCATAGTATAGGCTCAAGGGCTCTTTCTACTCACCACCTTATACATTACCTTTTACCAAAACTACCTATTCTTTTTTATCAAAGCAGAAAGGTTGGAATCCTGGAAATTCTTAACATCCAACATATCTGTCCTGAGTTCTTCATATCTCATTCTACTTACACTAAACAAACTGAAACCAAATGCTCAATTGTTTCTTCAAAAAAGCCCACATCAATGATATCCACTCCAAAAAAATTTGAGATAGCTGCCATGAAAAAAACTCAAAATTATTATTTTCTCAAAAGTGACTAACTATTATGATCAAATTTTGTTCATGTGTAGCTTCTAAAGACCAACTCTCCACGGTTTATTATTATCACTTAGGCCGCTCACTGAACAATAAACAGAATCATCTAACCTATATTTTGTATACCTCTCACTTAATCTAAAAATAGTAGGAAATATAGTGTATATTTCAGTTGTAGGAATTTTTTTTTATTTAATGCGAATGTAAAGTGTCTTGATGTTCTTTGGAAATTACCGCACTCCACTAAGTATCGTTTGGTAACTTATTCTCTCATGCGAAAAGTCCTACTTTATGCTCGTAATACATAAATAACTATAATTTATCAAAATCAGCTACCGATTTCTCTCAAAAAAATTATTAAAATGTGAAGATTAATGACCCAAAGACCTGTCCAAAATCTCAAGTAAAAAATAAAATTACAGTTCAGGAATAATGGGGCAAAAATAAACCACGACTGCATTCATTAAAGCTTGATTTTTAATAGAATATGACTTACATTGAGGACATGTTTAAGACATGATTGAAGCAAGTTTACACTTGTTAATTAAATAATAAATATTTGTTTAAAGATGTCTTTCATGATTCATTTTCACTTTTTGATTCACAATTACCGAAATGATATTAAAGTTATGTTTCATGAAGGACTAATAAAACTAACGGTTTCTAAACTAATCTCTTACTTATTATGTTATGTTTAGAGTGCTATGTGAGACTGTAAAGGATTTCTCAATGAGAGCAGCAGAGACTAGCTTATGTCAAGGTGATCGAGATTTTAGTACAAAATGTCAAATACTTAAAGAGAAGTTGGACTTGTTATTGCAAACTTTACAGGATGAAACATTTACGTTTGTACCACCCAAATCTCAGTCTCAGGTAAAATGGTTTTGATTTAATAAAAAATTGTTTTTTCTCTATTATGACTAAAGATTATTAATATTCAAATAAAAAAGTGTAAAAAAATGCTGTGGAAAAAAAATATTGATTGTTAAGCAAAATATTGAATTTAAAGTCATCTACAATTTGAGGTTAGATCCTATGTTGATTTTATTTACCAAGTGGAAGGCTGAGGTCATCTTCATCATCCATACTCTATGGGCAAAGTTTCTTGATTTTCTGTAACTTTTAATAACTTCCTCCATGACTTCTTAAGCACAGGCAGGTTAGGAATAGACACATTTTTCAAATCTCAGGACTTGGTAGATTTCCTTATCATCAATAACTTTAACTTACAATCCCCCCTAGCATTAGAGCAAGCCATGAGTGTGACCCTATCTTTTGGCCTTTTAAAACCAGGAGTGGAAGTTTCTTATTTAGAAGCAAGTTTTTTTTGTAGCCTATGGTACTTCAAGTCCGTTTTGTCACAGTTAAAAATCTGTTGAAGTGAGAAATCTCCATATTTAATCAGAGCTTCAAATTCGTCCTTGAATTGTACTACGATGCCATGATTGGACGAAAACTTCTCCAGCGATGAAACCACTCTCTACTTGCTGTAAATTCTTCTTCTCTGTTTTTAATCTTTTTGTTGAATTCAATAGCCTTTTCCTATAGCAAAGGCCTGCTCTCTGGAGTTTCTGTGCTCCGGAGCTGTGTAAATCACATAAACAAGGCTCTTGAAGTTTTTTCCAACTCTCCGGTTTTTATAGTTTTTTTTGTTTATCAATCTTGTTGTCTTTTTGCGAACACCTTTTTTCGATTTCGGCCCTTTTTCTTCTCCATTCTCCTACAGTCACTTTTCCCACATCTAAATCTGAAGCCACTTTTTTAATTGTCTCTCTTCTATCAAGTCTTGTAATTTAGTCTCCAAAGACAACAGTCCTTTTGTGTTTAGCATTCATCACGTAACCACAAACAAATCATAACAAAATATATGAACTGTTCACTAGCATAATGGAAAAGCAACTAAGGACAGGGATAGTAGGCAGGTAGGTAGGTGATGAGGTGGCTGCCCTCTCCCACTACATTCCTTTTGTGTGACGGTTCTATTTTTACACTACTGGTTTTAACTGCTTTCCATTGCACATTGGCATAACACAACAAGTTTGAATTTTATTGAACAATGTGACATTTAGTATACATACTGTATTTCGTCTTATTTTAAATGTCGTAAAAAAGCATAACAAAATTATATTGATGATTAGTAAAGCATTGAAATTACTGTATTGTACAGTATATTTAATGTAACAGCAGATATTTCTTGTTGAAACTCCATATTAATAAATTCAAAAAAATTTAATAATATAAATGAGCTATAATTGTTTATATATATATATATATTTTTTTTTTAATTGAAACTTTAGCGTTATCACTTTATTTAATCGTATTGTACAGTATTCAATAATGATTAAAAATTGTGTGTTTTATTTACCGGAACCCTTTTTGACGAAACCGTATGTGACTAATATAAGTACTGTACAATACAGTATTGTACTATGCAGTACAGTATTATGATCGATTTGCTGCTATGTGCAGATTTCACTTTGCACGGATAATTTAACACATCTACCGCAACTAAACTTCTGAACTTTTTTTTTGACTACCTCGGTTAAACCGGAACTTGGTTAGTCGGGGCTCGGATAACCTGGCTCTACTGTGTACTTGGTAGAATTCATCATGCCTTGAACAGGAACTAAGTTCCCAGTGCCATTTGTCTTGAAAAATCCCCAAAACATCTGTTTCAGAGGGTGTTTTACAAGTCTCAAAAGTTCATCAAAGAAAATGATCAGGTCTCAAAGGTTCACCGTCACATTATGTCATAAAATATTATTTGTATCTATGCTCAAATAAGTGAGTTTCATTCTAAAATTTACCTTCTTCAGTCATCAGCATTCCATGATTCGTATTTGTTCATCCACGCAAAAACCTTTTTTCATTATCACAGGAGTTAACTATTGTTTTTTCTTGGTCGTGTTGCCTTACAGCCAGCTTCCAAAAGCCTACGACATACAGTTGAACTACTCGCATCACAACTAGCTGCCAATAAATCTCTTTGAAGGTCTGAGCTTGATTTCCTTGGAATAATTTTACTATTTCTTACTAGAATTGTATCATTTCTTGGTGTAGTATTCCGTTTCCACCCACATTTTTCTCTCCTTTGTGGAGATGATAATCAGGATTGTTTGAATGTTGTAATAATTCTTGAAAACACTTGATTTGTCAACACCAACAGGAGAAACTGTATCTCTCGCTGTCATAGTAGTATGATCTTTAAGAGCAATATTTTCTGCACACTTCCTTGGAGTAATATCTATTTTTTAACCCACAAAAACAACTCTTCACCCAGGGCACAAAAACTAACAACCATCTGCCACACTCAAAGGCTCACAACAGAAGCCAGGGTACCCCTTCCACTGAAAAACCAATCAAAGTCCCTTCACCGGTTAGACCATACATGTCAACATTGCAATGCTCTACAATTTCTTGGTGAACTGACAAGTGGACATTTAAATTTGTGGTGCTACATTGGGCTTATATGGTTTCTCCAAAAACAAATTGAAGATACTATTGCTGCATAAACCTCCAGTTATTATTTTTAATATTGATTTCCATTATTTTTAGAGGTTAGAACTGTCAAGTCTTCCCTTCCATCTAACCCCTATAGTAATCTATTATGTTTTAGTGATATATTATTTAAATGTACAGGATGTTGGGGAACAAGAAAAGTGTACACAAGAAAATTCAGAGAAAGTTGAAGAGAAAAAGACTGAAGAAGTAACAGAAGACCAAAAGGTATAAAGGTGATCTTTTTATTTCTAATTTAATTGACACATTAAATGTCAATGTTTCTTACAAAACTACCCTCTAGTTCTGACAAATGCAATGACCCATAAGAGGCTCATTTTAGTTAGTCAATTACTTTTTCTTTTCTTTTTTAGCCATATTTTTAGTTCAGATATATTAGTGTACTTATTATCACAATTGCATTTTTTGTAATAATGTTTGGCTTGTTGTAAACTGTTGAAAGATGTTTCTTAATAAACAATCATCTTATTTTAATCATATCATTGGCATTTTTCTTAAATAGAAAGTTTTTACCCTCTTCTGATTTTGACAAATCGATTTAGCGGTGGAATCAATCAAAGCTTTGTCATTCAAAAACATATTAATTAATTAAATATTTGATATACAACTCTCTTTAGATTACATTTCACAAACAGCCAAAGGTCCGAGACATTCAATCTCGTAATTGTTATCATTTAATATAATATATTTTTCTTTAGCATAGAGATGTTTTTTGTAAACGAATAAATTCTTGTATTCTGTTTCCAAATTTTTGGCAATCACTATTCTCCCACTACCAGAATAGAGATAATTATATAAACAATGAATACACTTTATGATTTTCAGTATACCACAGTACAGCTATGTCTGTTAACTTATCCCCGCTTAACTTAAAATTGGCCTCATCAGACCCTACAATTTTATTGAATAACTTGAGGATCATGTTTGTGTTGGTTAACGTCAATCTGGGTCATCTTGAAGTATCCCATGTACTAAACATGGAATGTATAATTTAAATTTTAGTGTGGGTAACATTCTTTGCACACACCTTCGTGATAACTCCAGCTCAGAGGCAAATCGTCTGGTTGATTTTCGTGGACTTTGAGTCACAGCTTTGCTGTACACTGTTAGTCTAGAGGGTGGGTTTGAATTAAAATGTCTACCCATTCATTAATAACTGCTATAGCACCACTTTTATAAACAGTTTTGAAAGCAAAAATCCTTTGTTCTTTCATTAACATTGTTACAGCTGTTTAACACAAAACCAAATTCGGAAAATACAGCTTTAAACACATCTTACACATATCACGCTTTCACCAGCTGACTATACCGATTGTTGTGTTTGCATTTTTGCCAACTTGACAATACATAATTATCAATATTTTGTAGTACCAACACGGGCTAAAACTATTGTACTTTGTCTTGCTGTCAATTTGTTTTTATAGAATGTTTTTTTACCAACTGTCAAGTGATATTTGCGCCACCCTGTTCTTATTATATTGTCTCGTCAATTTGTAAAGTACAATTTGTAGATTATGTTACTTAAAAGCACAAGTTCTTTTCGTCTTGAGTTACCTGGTTCTTTGGCTACTTAAAATACATACATTAAATTACTTTTTTTATTTAACTAATATCAGTTACCTTATGGTGAAGCTGTCGAACAATCCTTGTTTTGATGTCCTTTTTGTATTTTCTCACATGACTCATTTCGACTATTTATCAGTCATTATCAAATGTACTCGTAAAATACACTCTACACAAACACTTAAGCAACACAAATTATGAACATTTATGATAAAAATAAACTGGTGACATACGTTGTCGGTGACCGTTCTCGATGTGGTTCAATCGTCAACTGATTAGTTATCCCGACACAAGATAAGAGTCCCCGGTATTTGAGAGGGGGTTTGCATGTGTAGTCCGTGCACCGTGATTTGCTGGGACGTCTCCTCCATATGTTCAATCAAGTCAAGATAGTGTGTGAATGAAATTCTAACTTATTGTTGAGTAGATGGTCAGGGTTGTGTTTTTGCAATTTGTATATGTGGAACTCCTCTAAGGCGTTCATGAATGGGCCTTTATTAGCATTGACAAATATTTTGAGTTATATTTTATTACAACCCTATTTTAACATTGCAATGTTCTACATTTTTTAGTGAACTGACAAGTGGACATTTTAATTTGTGGTGCCACATTGGGCTTATATGGTTTCCCCAAAAACAAATTGAAGATACTGAAGCTATTGCTGCATTAACCCTCAGTTATTATTAATATTGGTTGCCATTATTTTTAGGGGCATGGTCTATTCTTCTCTTCCATCTAACCCCTATATAGTAACCTATTATGTGTTAGTGATATTTATTATTTAAATGTACAGGATGTTGGGGAACAAGAAAAGTGTATACAAAAAAATTCAAGGAAAGTTGAAGAGAAAAAGACTGAAGAAGAAACAGAAGGTCAAAAGGTAAAAAGATCATCTTTTTGTTTCTAATTTAATTGACACATTCAATGTCATTTTTTCTTATAGAACTACTCTCTGGTTGTGACAAATGAAATGACCCACTTGGGCTCATTTTAGTGTGTATGGGTTTCCTGAAGGACCCAGCTGGATATAATTTTTTTTAATGTCTTGATCTTTCTTTTTTATCTTTGCTAAAAGGTCTTTAATGATTAACTCATGTTTTGTTCTGATGCTATTAGAGTTTTCAAGGGCTAGGGGTCTCTATTTTATGTTTTTCCATAGGGTAACGGGGGGCGTACAATAAGTAAAGAGACAAATTGGCGTAGTGTTAAACGGTTTTATTATATGTAAGAAAAACTTTTCTATTTTTAAACATAACCCCCCCCCCCTTCTACATTTATACACTTTTTCCATCGTCGTACCAGCTTTTTTATGCCTTCAGCGAAAAATTCTTTACTTTGGCATCGAAGCCAGACTTGCACTGTTGTTTCATGTCTTCATTGTTTTCAAATCTCTTACCTCGCAAAAATACTTTCATAGGTCCAAACAAGTGAAAATCTGATGGAGCCAAATCATGACTATAAGGAGGGTGGCGTAAGACTTCCCAGTTCAACGTTTCAATAGTTTCCAGTGTTTCATAAGCTTTGTGCGGGCGAGGATTGTCTTGAAGAAAAAGCACTCCCTTACTCTGCAAACCTAGTCTCTTACTCAGAATTGCTGGCTTCACTTTTGCTTCCAGTTCTTCCCTGTAGTACTCTCCATTAACAGTGCGCTGAGTTTCCAGGTAGTTACAGAAAATTGGAAATTTAAAGTCCCAAAAAATGCTAAACATGACTTTTCCAGCTTTTGTTTGGTTTTTGAATTTTTTTTTTACAGGAGAAGACTCATGTTTCCACTCTATGCTTTGGCGCTTGGACTCGAGTTCAAAGTGATGTATCCAAATTTCATCATAAGTGACAATTCTTTCCAAAGAAGCTTATCCTTCTTCCTTATAACGTCTTTTCAGTTCCTGGTAGATTTGAAGCCTGACATTTTTGTGGTTGTCTGTCAACAGTTTTGGAACCTAAAGTGCGCATGTTTTGCGGTATTTCAACTTGTCATGAATGATTGAGTGGACAGTGCCTACATTTGTATGACAAGTTTCAGCTATTTGAGCCACTGTAATTCTTCGGTCTTCCTGAATAAGAGTTTCAATTCAGTTTTGCATTTGAAACCTCAATCGGTCGGCCTGAACATTGCACATCACTCACATTTGTTCGCCCAATTTTGTAACGATCTATCAAACTTATAAAAGTTTTCACGGTTTATACAACTTTTCCCATATTGTCTTCTTTCTGGAATAAATTTTAGATGGTTTTGTTACTTCAGAAAACAAAAATCTAATAACAGCTCGTTGCTCTTCCAAAGCCATAAGATTTGCAGATGGACAAATCAAGTTTATTATAATGTCAATGTAAATAAATATTTTTTCAGTGCCATTTATATTTAATCAATAAGAAATGAAATGTAAATATCTCATAAATTAAGATGATTTAGTTGTAACATTTTATTTAGTTAAAACAATTATTATGTATATCAAGTCAGATATTGCACCTGTTTCTCTATGAAATATATTGTACAACAAACTAATCTATCTATTTGTAGGCGTATATTTTATAAGGCCTGGTGATTGAAAATAATTTAAACTAACTGTTTTATTCTCGTATACTAAATTTATGGATCCAACTCCAACTCAATATTATAGTACAGAGAGCTGAATAGTTGTGAGTCTACTGTATTTTATGTATAGTATTTCTTTAGCTATATTGTAGAATATAGATAGGTAAACATACAATTAAATTGGAACTTTTATTTCTAGCCTAGAAGAAAGCAGTTAGTGCTTAGAGCAAATAGTTTAAAACGTGCTGTCCGTCAACTTGTGGAACATACAGAGCGAATGGTTGATGAACAAAATAAACAACTGACAACGACCAATACGACATCTAGTAGTGCTACAACTATTAAAAACATGGATTCACTTAGAGTAAGTATTAGAGTATTTGAAACCTTTTTTATTTGTATACTTATTAATTGGGGGGGGGGGGGTGATTTAAAAAATATATTTCTAAAATAAATTCAGAGAACATTGTAACACTTTTGAAATTCCACACTCCTGTGCTGAAAGTTTTAAGATATATTAAAATTAATAGTGCACAATATTTCTCACACACCCTAAACGTAATTTGCTTGTGCCAAAGACAGCGGTGATAGTTTGTTTTCAATTTTTTATTGTTAACTACCAAAATAAGATTTTCAACAACAAATAGTTTTGTTTGGTTAATATTTCAGTTATGAATGGGATGTGAGAAAGCTTGCACAATGTTTTATACCATTTATTTACCTTTGACAAAATCAAATTGTTTTAATAATTTGCTATTGAAAGAGATATATGTTTCAAATATATTTACTATTATTCAACAGGTTAGTGATACTGGGTTAGCACAGTCGCCAAGCCTTTCTCGTTTGACCTCTATTTCTCCACTGCCTGACCTCCGCCGTGATTCTGCCTGTGATGACTTGAATCTAGAATCTCTACCAGTACCTTCAGAGTTTGCAGATCACAGAAGAGGATCGGCAACTGATGATTCCTCAGGGTATGTTACATACAAGTTTTATAAATCGATCTATTATACAGAATCATACGTAAAAATTTGTTCTCTTTTCTTATATTTTCCAAACTACCTGGGCAAATTATATAGTGTTACAAAAATATTAGATTGTTAAAATTAAAATAATTTCAAGACAATGCATAGGTCACCTGTTTTTAATGTCTCATTTCAAAGAGGAAGGACCAATCTACAACAATAGTCTGACCTCAGTGTGCATTGTGACATCATCAGTTGATACAATAGAGCTGTCATCTTGAGCTACTAAAATCACCATGCTGAATGGCTAAAAATTAGGTAGCGTCTAGTGTAAGGTGTTGTTTGATTAGTGTTAGTGAGTTCTACATGTATACAGGGATAAAATTAAATAGTGAACAATTTAGAAAATTGTGGTGAAAAGAAGTGAGGAAAATATTGAAAGAAGTGTCAAGATATTGGACAATAAATAGTTTCAAAATTATTGGAAACTCATTCTAGAGAATAGAGCAGTTAAATTTCCGAGCTTATCTGAACTGCTCAAAGTTAAGGCAATCAAGCATCAGCCTATTTAAAAGGCGTACAATTGTAAAATAAGTTTTAATTCATCCCACGCTTTCAAACTCTTAACACACCAAAACTACCTAACCTAACCTTTCCCATAGATGTAAGTATTATTAAATTTTTAATAATATTTAAAAATCTTATTTGATTTTCTTTTGATTGTAGGACTGTTGACAGTGGAGGTAGAAGAACATCATTAAGTCGTCAAATGTCCATTGAAGTTGCAATTGAAGTTCTTCCCGATCCATCTTCTGGTGAAGTAGAATCTCCCATTAGTGCTAAACATTTTCAAAGGATACAAACTCCTGAAATGTCGTTAGACGATGAACAAAATTTAGAACCACACGATGACCAAAATCTAGAAATCGCTGAAATGGCTGAAAGCAAAGATGTTGTTAATGAAATGAAAATAGAAGATCAAGGTATTTTATCCGGCTTAAGAATGTCTGATGAATTGGCGAATATTGGACATATCGATTCATCAGAAACTTCTGACGATAGTCCTGAAGGTTCTACAACAGTACAAAAAGAAGCACTAAGGAAAAGATCTATGTCTGAAGATCGAGCTGGAATAAAGGGTCGCAGATTAGGCAGACCTTCAATAACAACTCAATGCCAAGATGATTTAATGGAAGCCGAATTGGATGCAACAAATTTAATATCAACATCTCCGGAAGACGAAGAAGAAGATGATTTTAGAATAGAATTAGGTTTAGTACCAGACGATAAAAAAAGATGTAGTATCGCTCATTTTGTAGAAGGTTTTGACATCGCGAGAAGATCTATTAAATGTAGACATCGAAATATACAACAGAGTAATGTTTTTGATCCTGAATTGACAGAAACAAATACAACGAAATGTGAAACGAAGCAATTTTTAGATGTGCCTACAATACAGATACAAAGTTCAGACGAAGATTTGGATGATACGATGGAAAAAGAAGAAGAGAAACCTAAATCTTTATTGGATGTTGTTAAAATTCAGATACAAGGCTCAAATAATAATTTAACTGGGAGTTCAGACGGTATGCAGTATCTTGGGCAAACGTTTGATGGAGTTCATAGGAAAAGCTTAGCATTGTCTGAAACAGATGATGAAGAATTGGTTAGATTTCAACCTTTCTCTAAATTAGAAGTTAGCGAGGGACCAACTGTTGTTGTCAATCCTCCGTCTCCACCTCTAGTAGATGATAAAGCTGAAGAGGATTTGGATATGCCTCCGTTCACCTATCATTACAGTAGAAAAGGTATTTATATATCAAATATTTATGTATATTAATTTAGATTGGTTAGATTTTGTATGGACAGGAGACAGGCTTACCTTGGGAAATGGTCCTTGTTATTACCTAATAGTACATAAGTAAGAAAACACACACAAAAAACACTAAACTTTTGAAATATTTCGTAAACACTGTTTACTTTCTGAATCAGTAGAGTTAAGAAGAAGACTGAAGACTGAGTGTTGAACCACAGTTTTTTTGTTTTTTTTTTGTAAAGCCTGTTGGGAAAGGGAAAAGGATAAAGGATGATTCATCTAAGGTTAAGATTAGGGGGTGATCTTGATTTTGTGACCCATTGATGACACAGTTCCCATCTTCTTAGTTCTGAGGGGTTACATTCTGAAGGGAGTAATTTTATGATTTTTGTTGTGTTGTGGATTGCTGCATGTTGTGCAGTTGGTTTCTCCATATCCATGATTTTCACGTCATGTCTGTGGCCATTCATCCTGGTGCTTAAGTAGTCAGTGGTTAGGCCAATATATTGAGCTGGGCAAAACCTGCACTGTAGATAACATTTTTCGTTGTACATGTGTGATGACCTTTAATTTTAAATTCTTTTTTACTAGAGGAACTATTGAAGTTGTTGGACGGGAGATGCATTTTGCATGTTTGCATCTAAGCCTATTGCATGGAAAAGAACCGTAGGGAAGGTTAGGTTGTTTAGGTGTGTTGGGATCGGGGAGCTTGGGGTGAACTAACATGCGTTTCAGATTTGTGGGTTGCCTAAACAAGACTCTGGGAGGTTCTGTGAGAAGATTTTTGGTATGGTTGGAAGCTTGTAGAATTTTGAAGCCTTCCTTCAGTATATTGTTTAATCTCTGTAGGCCTGGATGATAATCGGTAACCAGAGATATGGACAGGTTACCTTTTTTCTTCTTGGGTGTGATATCTGTGTTTACCATGTGCATGAGGGATATTGGTGTCTTGGATGTATGTGGGAAGATCTTTTACTAATGGCTGTAGATGTGCATCTAGGAAAGATGAAATCCTCTCTATTGGGGAATTACATCCAGCGATTATAGGCCTACCAGGTGGAGGATTAATGTTTTTTGTGAATTTTTGGTAACACGTAGAATTGGGGAGTTGTAGAGTTTTCATTGTACAGGAGTTTGAGAGTGGAGTCTGAAATGTGTATTAATTTAAGCGTGAGTAATCCTCCGAGGCAATCTCGAGGCACATAACTGGATCTACACCTTTTTACATGTGTTTTTGGGTTGATCCATGTCTTTCACATTTCCTCTCATGTTTCTTTTTTCTACTCTAATGCTATTAGAGAATCCAATTGTTAGGAGTCTCTATTTTATGCTTTTTTTACGGTAATAATAACCACAAGGTTTTTCATTGTTAACAACAAAATTTAACGTTGGGAAAACTTTGAAAGTGGTACATATTCAGAAATTTTGCAATTATTTTCAACTTACAATTTCAAAAGTTCAGTTTGTTTTGAAAATATAAGTTACATACTTTTAACCAGAGTTCCAACTTTAAAATAAAAAATGCAAATTAAAAATTATTTATCAAATGTCTGTAGCAAATATAACCTAACCTAAAACTCCAATCTTTTTCTTTTCCAAAGAAACAAAATTGTTGGTTTAAAAAAAATCCCAACAATTTTAA
Organism: Aphrophora alni; assembly: GCA_963513935.1. Classification (NCBI taxonomy): domain Eukaryota; kingdom Metazoa; phylum Arthropoda; class Insecta; order Hemiptera; family Aphrophoridae; genus Aphrophora; species Aphrophora alni. The sequence goes on along the minus strand of OY740773.1, from coordinate 100,201,777 downwards.
AAGTTAACACTTTGAATCCTACTGCCTTATGGCCTACTTTGTCATGGTAACCTGGCCATTTTAATGTTATTTGTATAAAAACCTAGTATTGTTCATTTTTGTGTTGCCTAGAAACCTATATATCATTTGAAAGAGCTGAAAATACAGTTAAACACATTCACTGATACATAGACATGTTTTCATTCTAGGTCATATGTATCAGTAGTGAGCACTTTCCAATGCTTGTTGCATGTCAGAGTCCTGTGGCCCAGGAAAATAATAAAAAGAAAAATAAGTTGTACATGTCTGTCATACTAAATATTTGAAAAAAATCAAATAGTTTCATAGTTTTCATATGTGATACACGCAGTCCAGATGGTAAAAATGTTAGAAGTGGCTAGTGCTAGGCGGCATGTAGTGTATTTGCACTTTAAAAAAAAAAAAAAAAAAAAAACTAAAATGTGGTCAGCAATATAATAAAATATTATGGTATTTTAGAGCCCATTCAACCATAAAATGCATTTGGCCTGGGACGAACCATTTTCGGCTGACATGGTGGCAGTGAATGTTTTAAATATGATATAAATATATAAATAATAATTATTATAGATACAAAAAATGTTATAAATTTTTGAAATAGTCAGTTTTAGTGTGGTAAGTTTTAAAACCGTCAGGTAAACATAATGGTATTGCATAGTCAGGACACCACCAAGTTGTCTAATTCCTTACAGATTTTCCAGTTGATGCTTTAGTTTTTTTCTAAGCAGACTTTACATATTTTTGTTTAATCCATTTCCTTTTCTGTCGGAGAAATTTTTTCAGTAAAGTGGCGATCGGTTGAGTGTATTGGTTTTGATTGCTGGAGTGCTGTCTTGATCTAGAACTCCTTCCTTTATCTCTAAAGTCTTTCCAATTCATTTAATACATTTATCCAAATATTATTTTTTTCTCAAATTTTGAGAAACGAATTTGAATGGACATCATAAACAAACGAAAAAAATAGTTTTTCCAGCCATTTCATTTGTTTGCATTTTGAATGGGTAGTAGAAAATTATCTGATCATTTCTGTCACCTGTTTTATTTTTATTATAATCTATTATTAGATCAGATTGTTTGTCTTTTGTCTTTCCACTTGATACAAAAGAGATGTTTTCTTCTTATAAAAACTGATTTATTCCATTTTAGTTTTTTTACAATAACTATTTTCGGTAATTCTTTCCAATTCTACATGCAAGTACTGACTGATTTTGTTTTTCTGTGCCATAAATAAATCAAAAACAGCTGGTGAACTGTAAAGTCTGTCCATATAAACTTATGGACTTTGTCAAGGTATTCACAAAGGGGTCTTTGAAAAAGAGAAATTATTGAACTATCAGTATAAACCTCAAATCTTAGAACTAATCCGGTTGATGAATTACACACAATATTCAATTTAATTTCATACTTATCTGCTTTGTTTTTACGGTATACCTTGAAACTTACTCTCCCTCTAAAATCACATGATTCCTTCATCTACAGTTAAATGTTCATAAATAGACAAAGATTTTGGAAACTCAATTAGCAAATGATTTATACAGTTAATAATTTGTGCAATTGACCATGGCTTATCTCATTTTAGCGACACACACGTAGCATTGTCATTGATATGAACCTGTCTCTAGACATTACTGACGGAGCATATGGAGTGTTGGTGAAATTGTTAGTGGACCAGTAACCTCTCAATTTAGGTTTTTTGATTACACACATATGTAATATGATTTAAAAAAGATATACTACATACAATTTTACTGTCGTCTATTTACCCCATATACTATTTGGTTTTAGTTTCTTTGACCTTTCCAATTTATCAGTAATAGACTGTCCATATTTCTTAGTTTCAGATGTAAATAATTTTATTATGGATTCTGAAAAAAAAAAAATATTGAAAATATATCAAAGGGGTGTTTCATACATTGTAGCTTTTATCCCACTAAATTCTTTGAATACTTGCATTTCAGGTTGATTATCTGCAAATGTCCATCCAAGTGTGCAAACGTGTCTGATACTTTGAAAGTTTTTTCCATGTATGCCTATTACAAATATTATTACTTCTACTAGTTAAGGGGCTGTCTCCAATACTGTTATCCTTCTTCATCACTGAGTCTAGATTCCCATTCCATAACCTCAAAATTCGGATCTTCATATTGTTCAACAATTTCATCCTCTTAATCAAAAATGGGATCACATATATTTTCATGGCATACAGTTCGTGAATTATTAGGAGGTCTAATTGTACTTGATTCTTCAATAAAACTACTACCTAAATCGTCATCACAAAAATCACTTTCTGATAACATATCACTTATCATTTCTTTTGTTTTAGGATCCATTTTAGAGAGAAAAGCTTAATTAAACACAGATTAAATTAAATTTATACTAACTAAAATAATCTACAACACATAAATAACTACACAAACACAAATATTTTACATTCATGTAAACTCAGCGTCTACTAGGCCAACCTCTTCACAAACAGCTGTTCTAATTTAATATATCAGCTGTAATATTGTAGATACTGAATAAGGAACAACTGGAATTAAACCATAGACCTACTGAATCATTGCAAGCAGACGAAACCCAATAATACACATACTACATATTAATAAAGAATAAAATAAAGTGCCCCGAGATATACCAGGGTTCGGTCACATGCATATTAACGCTGCCCTGAGCTATACTTGGCCATAGACTTCAAAGTGTTCAACATGAAAGTTTATATACTGCATATTTCACACCACCTATATCAAATGTTTGAACTACCTGGATCTACAACTTTCTTCATGTAATCTTGGGTTAGATCCTTTTCTTTCATCTTTCCTATCAAGTCTCTCTTGACCAACTCTTATTCTTTTTCGACTCTGATGATATTAAAGTATTTAAGGGCTAGGGATATTTATTTTATGCCATGTTCTAATTTACATTGATAAGAATAAAAATCATTGATTGAATATTTTTAAATCATTGGATTACAAGCCTACAAGCCATTTCATCTCATTATTGTTTTATTTAAATTTTATAATAGTTACAATTTTTACTTTTTTACATATACGAGAAAATTATGTGATGGTTCAAAAAATGAACGTTGGGGTTTTTGTGGATATATCCGTTTAAGGTCCCCTGAGTCCTAAGGGCAGTCCCTTTCTCAATTGAATTTCTCAACATAGAGACTTCCAAGTGATAGTTCCTTCTTTTTCTCTTTAACTCGTGACATATAATGTGAATTCTGTTACTGTTCATATTACACAAATTATATTATATGGAGATAAAAAATATGAATGATATTTATATCTACTGTGGTATGGGTTTTGATGAAATGGGTTATGTTTTTGGTTGGTGATAGTGAATATGTTTAATTGGGTGATTTTTATGTTATGCATGTATGATCTTATAACTTTTGAATTTTGGTATCATTACAAGGGTGAGTAAGAAAGTTTGTGCAATAAAATTTAATTAATTTTTTTTTGTATTGTTTATCAATAAATATTTTCACATTTGCTTTTGCAGTATCTGCAGCTTCACCTTTATCTCTCCTCCATTGTTCACCTTCACCTTCAAGAAGAATCTCCAGTGTTTCTTTAATGAGATCAGATTCTACGGAACAACCTTCAACGCCTACAGATAAACGTTTACCTATAATCAATCCACTAGTTAGGTTACCTATGTGGCCAAGTAAGCAATAATAATATTAAATGTACTCTGCATGTCAGGTAGAAACTCAACACCTTGAATTAGTATTCTTATTCTAGTTTGTTCAATAATCAATAACACTTAATTTACAACACTCACTGAAGCTATAAAATTTATTCGAGGACTATGGGTCTTGATTTTTTGTCTTTAAACAACAAAGGGGGGAAACGTTTAATTTATAAATTTACTCACATTTTTGAATTGCAGGAAAATCAATTATAAATACCTTGTTTTGTAGTCTGTGCAATTCTAATTTTTGTAGATTTGTAGAAAACACAATTAATTGTGTTGTTTCGTCATAACCAGTTTTGTCAGGTGTAGGCTTGTTACTTAAAATTGAAACACAAAACACAATTTAATAAATAATCATGTCAACATGAATAAAAATTAGACTTTCAAATGGTGTAAGGATGCTGCCGGATTATCAACTGATACTGAATTATTTTTAATGTTATTCTTCCTGCACTTGTACAGAATATTCCAATGAAGTAAATACAACAATCAATTCTGGGACTAAACACATAAACCTGCAATAGACAGTCAGTTCATCCTGTAGGGCAAGTGATTCTGTAATATATTGGAAACATTTAATCAAAAATGTGGCTAAAAAATTAAATATCTTGGTTGTATATCATTAACTTCAGAAAATTCTGAGGAATATTTCTACTGTATTGTATAAAATATTTTGTAATTATTAAATATTTTCAGGGAGGAAGAAACCTAATTGTAAAAAGAAAACAATTACAAATTTTACAGCATATAGCACAAATTTATTTACATCTGGTCAGGGGCCCACTCAGAGTGAGTGTGGGTGTGCCGGACCCTAGCTGGATCTACATCTTTCTTCATGTAGCCTTGGGTTAAATCCTTCTCTTTCATCTTTCCTATCTCATCTCTTGACCAACTATTGTTCTTTTCTGACCTTGATTCTATTAGGGTGTTCGAGGGATACAGGTCTTTATTTTATGCTCTTTTCTTCTTATTTTTATAAGGCGATGATGACCGAAAGGAGTTTCACCTTTAAACAACAAGGAAAAAAATACATAAAAAATGTTAACTATTATATACAAAATAAGCACTTATTCACAATGAATTCAAAAGTATATACTTTATAAGAGTTATATTGGCGAAATATAAAAATATTTCTGAAAAAATTACAATAAATACACAGTTGGGATAAATTCTAAGGTTTGTACTGTAATGCAAATCCTAAATATCTGTGTTATTGTGAATAAAAATTCCAGTTGTAATATCAATTAATGCAAGAAGTATTTAGAGTAATTTATTATATATAAACCATATCCATATATTTATCTCTTCACACATGATGACTAAATACCCGTGGATTTCACCACATCTCTCAATCGCCTTGGAGTCCTAACATTTCTTTTGTTCCTTTGTAACCATTTAAAACACTGCCACTCAATTGAATTTTGTGTACTAATCTAAGATTGTTATGTAAGTTTTATCTCTTGGTGGAATATTAAACTTACTTTGAAAACCATATTGAACAGTTATTATTGACTATTTTGATGTATGCTGTTACAGTATGTATGCTATTTTGTGAAACATGCTGATTCACTGGCCACATACTTATTGTTACTATTCTCCCTTTACTGGTTTCACTAGAACACAAACCTTTCTCCTTGACTAAGATTCCAGTACTCTCAAATTAGTCGAAACCTATTTCGTACCAATTATTTAACTAGTCAATTATTTTGATCAATCAGTCATTTCATTTAGCTATTTGTTTTATGATTTTTATTGTTTGTGTAAAGTCGTAATAAAAAAAGAATTTCCCAACTAATTTATAAGATGGTTATTATTTACAATTTGTATTACAGTAGTTCTTTGTTCTTTGCAGATGTTACTGGAGGTGCAGGCTTAATTAGTCAAGTATTGCTGGCCAATGCTGATGCTTTGTGTGCACCTGCAGTTCCATTAATGGATCCTGATGAGACGCTCATGTAAGTATTTTTAACAAATAAATACACATTATACCTCACGGTGCCATGCAATTAATTCATACACTGACATAATAGATCGCGGATTTTTTTGCATCCACTCAGTATATCCATTCTTTTGCCAACCTTCAACTTGTCATTAATAAACACAGATCACCAGTTACACAAAAAGACTTGGTTGAAAGTAATTATTTTTTAAAAAAAGTTGATAACGCTATCATTAAAATATATATCCTGAGGGAACCTAGTTGGATCTACATCTTGCTTCTAGTAGTCTTGGATTACATCCTTCTTTTTCATCCTTCTTATCAGGTCTCTCTAGACCTTCTCTTGTTGTTTTCCAACCCTGATGTTAAAGGTCTTTATTTATTTTTTATTATTTTTTTCCCCATTACTTTAAGGTGATGATGACCATTAGGTTTTTTGCCTTTAAACAACAAAGAAAAATATATGACACTCATTTTTTAAGTAATAACTGTTTTGTTAGAAATTATAGAATAGTTTATTAATAATCATAATTTTAACTGATAATACAAACTATAACATTAAAAAATTTTCTATGTAATCTTAATGGACTTGTTAACCTAACCTAACCACTTGAGACGTGCTTTTGTGTTTTTCATGGTAGAAATGTGTTCACCCCTTCATCATAAAAGTGTGCCAAACTTGTCAAATTCACAATTATTTTTTTTTCAATTCATCTGTTCTCTTTTTTACCAACTATTGTTCTTTTCCGACCTGAACTAATTTAGAGTATTCAAGGGTTAAGTGTCTTTATTTTATCTTCTTTTATAAGACGATGAGGTTTTTCTAATTTAAACAAAAAGGGGGGAAATATAATTATACATTAGTATATCTTGATATGCATGATACATTGTAGAAAAAACATTATACTAAACTTTTAATTCACACTACTAACTACTACAAATACATAAAGATTACAAATAACAATATAATAATGGTTGTAAACTAACTAATATCTTTGTATAGATTTAATTGTTTAATAATTAATAAACCTAATTAACAAAATGGTTTGGTAAAATTAAAAAAATATTTTTAGAAATATTGTTTTTATTTTTAGAAGAAGCAATGGAGGATTTTTTCATCAAGTGATAGTTGTGGTAAGTGAGTGTGCGAGTAGATTGTCGAGTTTTATTGTGTCTTTTGAAGTTGGGTTATATGTACAGTACAACCTCGTTAAGTCAGACCAGCCGGGGCCACGGCCGATCCGACATAACGAAAATCCGTGTTATCCAGAAAAAAGCAGAAAACACAAAAAAATCAAAATATACATACTGTACTTACAATAATTTCCTTTATTTTAACAAAATATTTACTCATCACAATAAAACAACAAACACATCTGTGGACTGTACAGGTATGTTTACTTTTTGGAGAATAAGCTTGTAAGTTTCTGTTGCATCAGCTTCGAGTAACGTTTACGTGAAGCACGTTCGGACATCCGTTTCAACATAAGAAGCTCGGCCGGTGTAGTCTCGTTCTAATGCTTAATATACACCATCAATTCATCCAAGTGCGGTGCTGCTTCTGCGTGACTGATGATGCCAATCACCTGGGTGACAATGACTCACCATGCAGCGGTACAGTTAGGCATCAGATGTACAGTCACGGCAAACAAACTCGGTTGCGTGATCTCGGCAGAAATACGATCACCGTGCAATATGCTACGATTATTCGCTCGTATAAAGTAATAGCGCTACCAAAATGCATATTTTATATTAAATTATATTTGTTTATTTATTGCAAACCGGTCCGGGTTACCCGGAGATCCGACTTAAAGGGGGCCGACTTAACGAGGTTGTACTGTATTTAGTAAAATGGTAAAAACTGTATGATCTAGTTAACAACATCTTTGGAGTGACTATAGGTTAGAATCCTCTATAATATTGTTACTTTTGTATCTACTATTTAGTTGTATAGATTCCGAACAACATGTTGTCGTATTAAACTTAGTAGTGAGTAGTTAATATTTCTTCAAATACTTTCCTATTTAAGTGTACAAGGTCTGTCTGGAAAATATCTGATCAATCGTGTAGTCCTTTACCATTTAGTTATGTAATATATTTTCCTATTTAAGTGTACAAGGTCTGTCTGGAAAATATCTGATCAATCGTGTAGTCCTTTACCATTTAGTTATGTAATATATTTTCCTATTTAAGTGTACAAGGTCTGTCTGGAAAATATCTGATCAATCGTGTAGTCCTTTACCATTTAGTTATGTAATATATTTTCCTATTTAAGTGTACAAGGTCTGTCTGGGAAATATCTGATCAATCGTGTAGTCCTTTACCATTTAGTTATGTAATATATTTTCCTATTTAAGTGTACAAGGTCTGTCTGGAAAATATCTGATCAATCGTGTAGTCCTTTACTATTGAATTATGTCTAGTCTGCTTCGTTATACATGGTGATTTTAACTTCGTGAAAAGCCAGTAGCCATGGAAGTTAAATCTGCGTTGTAAGGATACCAAGGATTTCATCTTTTGTCAAAAAATCTACACGAGATGTATTAAATTTTTTAATAAGCAACTAACTCATTTTATGTGATGGAAGTTGCCAGTCAATACTTGCCCGCAACCACAACCAACCCCTGGCCTCAAGTTTTCACTCAAAATAATTTGGCCCTGGATTCCACAAAATATTAATTATTTTACTAAGATGTCTATTCTCCTGTAGTATTCCCAAAATAGTTTTGGGGGGGAGGGATTGATTATCAATGAATCCTTATGAATCCATTATGAAAGTTTACCTAAATAGTATTCATCCTATAGGGTATATATCCTACCCACACTTTGTATGAAGCCTATAAGGATCATGGAATCAGCATCTAAACCTTCAAGACCCAAAGTCGGTCCTGCTGAATTCACTGAATCTCCACAAGCAAACATTCACACTCACATAGAAAGTGTTCTGCCGACTCCTTACTAAAGCAGAACTGGCAGATTTCCTGTTCTACCAATTATATTTTCCTGAGATCTTATCTCATTGAGTATTTTCTACCCAGTGATTTATATTTTATGAATTTCAACTTGGAATATTGGATGAACCTCTTTGCCTGCTAAGCCCAGTGAAGAGACCAACATCTGTCTCATTAGAAGTATTATGTCCAATTGTTCATTAGATATATTATGAAACACTAAATAAATCACATAATTTTAATTTTCATTAATTAAAATATGTCTGTAATACAGCCTCGTCAATGCCTTAGCAGGCGAAACCATTGGTCGGCTAGACTAATTAAAAGTGGATATTACAAAATAAAAAAAAAATTGTTTTATTATCTTTAAATCACATCATTTGACTTGTTTATCTGTTTTTTAGGGAAGGATATTACGAGAAATGTGTTATGAACAACTATTTTGGCATTGGTATTGATGCAAAGATCTCGTTGGACTTTCATCAGAAACGTGAAGAACATCCAGAGAAATGCAGATCAAGAGCGAAGAATTACATGTGGTATGGAGTACTCGGCAGTAAGGAATGGTTGCAGGTGTGTGATTGTTTAGATTGAAAGGGTAAATTAACACTAGTATTTAATCATTTTGTTAGGAAATACTGAATTACTACTTTAAGAGTGTGAACTGTAAAACAATAATTTGAGGGTACATCTGACATTTTTGTGCTGTTTTTTTTCAATATATAGAGTGATCCAGGAACACCTATACTGTTTTAATTTAACATTATTCAATATTCAATTAATTATGTTGAAATGCCTCCGAAAACACACACACACACATATATATATATATATATATATATATATATATAATTATATTTAAGTACTTTTTTCATGCTAACATACCATAAATAGCCACGGAAAACTGCGTATTCATAACAGAGTTGATAAAATTCAATTTGTAAAACATCACAATACGCATATTAAACTAAGAGAAATGGCAGACGGAACTCAACTGATCCATGTTCATCAACTATCCTATTCCTGCTTGTTGGTTCGAGAAATGTATCTTATTATTAGGTTGCCATTCCTTTATTTGTTTAATCGTATTAAACAAAACGTTCGAATTATATTTAAGTATTTCATTTAATGTAATTGGTATAATTTTTTAAGGTATTATGTATGTGTAATTCCTCTATGGTGGACATAGAAATGAATTTCTTACATTTGTGTAATATCTTCAATTTTGTTTCAATATTATTAATTGTGGGAAAGTTATTTATTAGATGATCTGAAAATTTGATTTTTTTGTATCAACTGTTGTTTTAGGTATGTACTCGGAATAGTATATTTTATCACTAGTACCGAAAGTGGTCTTTTCCGATACGCAAATATTCACAGCTGCATTTCAAAATTATTAATTTCGATACAGTGTGATGAAATTTTTTTTTTTTTTTTTAAAGCCCTTGTAAAATTTAGAACAATGTGAACAGTTCAATTTTTAAATTCCTGATTGGTCTAAAATATTGGCGTTATTGTTGTTCCTATTAACTTGTAGAGCTTTTTTGTAGTTTATATGAGGTTTTACTATATAAATAAAAATTAATATTAAACATTTATTAAGCACACAAAATATATAAACAGTAAAATTATAAATGTTTAAGGTTTGCCTGGTACATCCTGTATTTGATTTTTTTAAATTGCAAACATAATTTACAAATGTGAAAGAAAAGAAAATTTAAAATTTCTCATAATTGGCTTTATTAAATTTAAAATAGTAAATTTATTTCTTCTTCTTTTTTTAGAAAACGTATAAAAACTTAGAGCAAAGAGTACAACTAGAGTGTGATGGTCAAAGGATTCCACTTCCTTCACTTCAGGGCATTGTCATACTGAATATTCCTAGGTATGTTGGTACTTCAGTATTTTTTAATTAACACAATGGCTGTGATGGGATATGACATAACTAGTATAAATATTAAACATTTGGGGGGGGGGGGTTAAACACTTATCAATCAATGTGGTTATCTTTAGTATGCATAAAAAATATATTTTGTGCAAAATGGTGTCAGAGATTACGACACAGTCTAGCGCATGTTGTAATGGTTGGTTAGAAAAAAGTGTATTTTCTATTAATATTTGCTAATTCTATAACTTAAAGTTCTTACCTTACATTCCTGTACTTTCACACCTTGAAATTTCCAACGAGATTAACTAAATAGGTGTTTTCAATTATTTTAGATAAACATGATTTTGTTAATTATCTAATTTATTGTACACAACTATTCTTAATCTAAAAAATATAACTTATCTTATAATTACAACATTTGTTACTTCAAGTCTTCATAGCAATTGTTGTCAGAAAAAAATCCTTGAGCTTTGTCCATTATATATTGAATATTTAACCTAATATATGTTCAGTACTTACAATTGTTTTATTACACACAAAACTGTTCACTTCTGATATAAATTTGTTATTTTAACATTTAACTCACATTGTACCTAACTTGAAATGTTTTACTATTTCATTTTTATTTTATTTAGACAAATCGCCTCATTTTGATGATGATTACAAAAACACATCTGACTATTTCAGGTATCTGTAGAAGAGTGACTAGGAAGGACTCGCACCTTTCTCTTCCTCTCTCGAAAAATTTCCTAGAATGTATGCATGTTCTATGAACTTGACCAATTAAAAGACATTTTTCGTAATATGTCCTTGCCACGCCACACAGAGCTTCTGTATGACCTAACAGCCTGTTTCTTTGTTTCAACATTATTATTCAAAATTATAGTTTTCACATTTTAACAAAAGCACTTTTTTTTATTTAAAAGTTAACTTTTATATTTTCAATAAACTGTCACCTTACTTTCCTTAATCTAACATTTTATTTATAATTACAATTATTTATTTATTATTATTGACTACATATCATTATTATTTATTGGTTGAAGATGTGATACATGTGATTCACACTGCACATTGGTCTGCATGTTTGAAAACTGTTCAGGCTGTCACTAAATCTCCAGAAAAAAAGTCAAATCACAATATTCTTTATACACAAAATGTTTACAAAATTTTAGTTTTCTTATATTGGCGAGTTGTGTTTGTAAAAGCACATAATCCGGGTTCTCCGAGGCACATTTTTACTTACATGTGGATAGCTGATAGTCCATGGATGTTGTAGCAATGGTTTTTCTTCGATTGGCAATAAAGATTATATTACCTGGAGGCGGAAATCATACAGTGTTAACCTTTTCTGTGGATACTCAGCACTGTACATAAACCATGAATTCGACATGGCCATTTATAGGGTGGGGACAAAAATTTTCTTGTACCATTAACATCTTCCAGTCACAAGGGTAATAGGCCATTATCTGGTCTGAGTAATCAACACCTTTCATATTTGAGTTATATTTTATAATCAGTAATAGTTTTTGCCTTGGCTCTTCATATTTGTTGTTTATTATAGCCTTTGTATTTTCATATATAACAGAGCGTTTGTCCTTCAACCGTGCAACCATTATCCCTTTTGCTAAATGCGCCAGCGTTTCACTTGGGTTGAGTTTGGTCATTGTGACTTCCTTTGGTAAATATTTTCTAACATTTAAAACATTCTGAGAACCATTAGTATTAGAACATATAAAGAACACGACAAAAACAGAAGACAAATAAAATAATACACCAAAATTCGTGAAATTAAAAGCTCAGACATTAAGTTGTTACACTCAATCTATGGACACTGACAAAAATAGAACATTCCCCACTGCTTGCTGAGATCTCACTAAGACCTTGCAGTAGCACATGTATTCATGTGTTTAGCATTGAACGTGTTCAGAATTGTACTATTGATTATTTTTTAAGATTTTATTGTTAATCCATTCATATTTATAAAATGGTTTATTATTTTAGTTTTATGGGTGGCACTAACTTCTGGGGAGGTACAAAGGAAGACGACATATTTCTTGCTCCAAGTGTGGACGATCGTATTCTTGAAGTTGTGGCTGTGTTTGGCTCCGTACAGATGGCAGCATCTAGGTTGATAAATTTACAACATCATCGTATTGCTCAATGTCAAACTGTGCAGATCAACATTTTAGGTAAAGCTAAAAAACACATTTGCTTGGATTATTTAAAGTATGTAATATGTGCATTTATTTATGGTAATTGCTTGGCAAACCCGAGGGCCCAGCTTGATCTATATTTTTTTAAATATAATCTTGAGTTGGATCGTTTTCTTTCATCTTTCGTATCAGGTCTCTTAACTCTAGTTTTTTACCGACTCTGGCTCTGTATTCGAGGACTAAGGGTTTTTATTTTATGTTTCTTTCTTTTTTTATAAGACGATGATGACTTGGAGGTTTTTTGCCTTTAACAGCAAAGAAAAATTGAAGGTAAGTTTTGTGTCCCTTATAACTTCTCAAAATTTTTTCAGAATATCTGAAAATTTGATGAAACTTGTCATTCATTATCCAGTGAATTCTGTTCACAAGTTTAAAAATTTTCTAAAATTCACATATGGAATTTTCAGTTTCTTTGACTCACTTAGAGTGGGAACGGATGTGACAATCTCAATGCATCTATACCTTGCTTCATCTAATCTTGGGTTTAGCCCTCTCTTTTAAACTGTTGATGGGTGTGAGGTTTTCAGCTTTAAACCATAAAAAACAAACACTTGCTATTATTTTCAGTATGCTAAGGAAATGTCATAAAGGTTTGTGTTAGATAACAACTGAAAATGATCTTCAGGGGCTCATGTGTAGTGAGTACAGATGTAGCAATCCCTCGAGTGAGTACAGATTGCAATCCCAATTCATCGAGCTAACCTTCTTGGTAGTTTCCTCACCGCTCGATATATCCATATAAGTGATATCCATCGTCTCCTTGCCAAAACATCAGTGGGTATTGCAATGTATCATATGAACGGTGTGTTTCATATATTTGTTGCAGTTGTCCAGTGCCGCGACGGGTAAGCACAATATCACGAGTTATCAAAGTCTTCGTCAACAATCACTTCATCTATTGTTGGAGCATTGAATTGGAGTTCATGTGTTCCAGCAGGTCGTTTATCCGCTCTGATCACGACTTTGTAGTCATCACTTTTGAACAACCGAACCAAAACATTCTGTTCATGCAGTAATTGCTGCAGATATTGAAGAATAGCTCTTTTCATTGCAGTATTGGTCGTTTGACGCCGATCAAGTTGTTCCTCCATTATGCCTATTAAGTAAATTTGGAGGAATTTATGCTGTCCGTCTTCAAGCGGTTGCAATGATCCAATTCGATGGTGAATTTTGCTTTGAATCTTGAATGTTGGATTGAACCTGGGCTCTTCAATAAAGTCTCCTCCAAATGAAGTCATCTAGAAACATCCATTTTATTTTTGAGCGTTCAATGATGTGATTCTGATGTTTCGCCATGAAGCAATGAATGCAATGGCTCAGGTGTTGGAGTCAATAATGGCAATTTCACCTTGCCATTTTGACAGCACAATCCAGGAGTTTCCCTAGCAAACTTCAATGCACCGCAATGGTCGCACACCAACTGCATTGAGCCAATTTGAACAGAAGGATGCGAACTGTAGTCATTGAGCCATCGTATTCAAATGCCACTCGATTCAAATCAACACTTGCAGCATTTCCTCTTGCGCGTTGATTATTATGTTGTTCATCTCTGTAATAAGCTCGACGATTTCTCATGGCCCACTTTGCCGTTTGACGTACTGCCTCCCTTTGTACTTCTGTTTGTGAAGCACGAAGTCGGGCTATTCTAACGCGTTGCTCTTCTCGTGATACTTCTAGTTCATCTTGAATGGATCGATTTGAAATATAATTGCATTATGACTTCGTTGCGAAAGGTAAGATCTTCTGAGTCGCGGCATTGTTACTAACACTGTAAAATTAATGTTGATGCTTGCATAATTATAAATTAAAATAACAGTAACAATAAGAAATGAAGTTATATTCATGGAAATATCAGTTGTATTTTTGATAGTTCGATAGAAAACGACAATATTGTAATTTTTTAAATGCCATGTTTGGACAAATACACTGTTTACAAAAACAGCTGTTTTATCAAAATATTATTTGTTTAATAATTAAAAGCAGAAAATGAAGAACACATGTTCCCATAAGGAATAACATGTAAAGTTTAAAAGCCAAAGGGGCAGAGCCCTTCACATTTTCCGGGGTAAAAAGAATCCTATGGGTTAATCCACGTAATAAACTATCCGTGTGCAAAATTTCATTTAAATCCGTTCAGCCGTTCTTGAGTTATAAAATTTGTAACTAACACCACTTGTTTTATTATATTAAGATTATAAAACTATCTCACCTACATATTTAGCTGTACTAAAAGCCATTCATATTCTAGGGGATGAAGGTGTTCCAATCCAAGTAGATGGAGAAGCATGGATTCAACCTCCTGGAGTAATCCGGATCATTCATAAAAACAGGATGAAGATGTTGTGTCGGAATAGAGTAAGTTTATTTTAGCTACGTATTAGTGTTTTAAAGTTTAGTTAATGCAGAGAAGTTGTATGAATTTTTATTCACCACTTCCATTGTTTGAAAAGTATTGTGTGACATGTAAATTTTAGTATTTCACTTCTGATAGGCCTCGATGTTTTAAGGGACTCACTTATAGTGACTACAGTCATGATAATCCGACAGGACTCTAGGTAATTCTACACAGTGTCCAGCCGTCCTTGAATTCCTTGATAACCTGAAATTGTTCATGATTTTTTTTGTTAAAAAACATGAAAATGGTCATGCGTTTATTAATAGATCCTTGAAAAGGTAAAAAAAAAAAATAATAATAATAATAATGTTTATCACAAATTTATATTTTATGATACTATTTTGTTATTTGTGAAAATATTTTCCTTCAATTCACATGCTACATAATTTTTCTAAGATAACATGAAAAAATACAGCTATAAATCCACACCTTTAGTTTAATTTAGTATATATCAACTTGAATTCTAATTTGGCCTCTTTTTTAAATAAACCTAAAATATAATACTCTATGAAGGGGAATAGTAATTTCAGTATCACTGTTGCATTTACCCCTTAGGTAGTCCTGTTGTGTACATTTAAATATTGTACATTTCCTCTTCTTTTATAATAAGAGCATTTAATGATAATATTGGCAAGAAAATAAACGAACAAAGTATATTGACAATGTATAATACTGAACATTATTTTGTATTTCTTATATAATTTTTTTTTTCATATGATTTTTCTATCATTGTTAAAAAATATATTGGTTGTTACGAAGGGATCAATTTAAGTTGTAAAGTGCAGATAAAAAGTTGACAAACCTTTAAATATGTAAAAACCCTTGAACTTCGTCAGTAGGATTTGGTGGACATCCCTGAATCTACAATTTTTCTTATAGTCTTGGATTAAATCCCCTCTTTTCTCTTTCCTATCAAGTCTCTCTTGACAAACTCTTGTTCCCTTCTGACTCTGACACTAATAGATTAATTACACACATATATATATATATATATATATATATATATATATATATATATATATGCCTTAAAACAACAAGAAATGAAAATTAAGACACTAGAAATACATTTGAACTATTTTTGGATTTATCTCTATCTACAATATTTTTGAAACACATTATCTCAAAAACAAGACAAGAAAAATTACGTGTCACTTTACAGTACACTGGCCTTATTTGCACTTAGCCAAAGTTGAACCATATAACAGAAACTCTGGGCTGAATGATAACACCACGGGAAACATAATCTTTAACTCTGTGACACTTTCTAGCAAGAGGCTATAGATGTTTGAGTTCAATATCCTTCTGACCTGTTGTATGAAAAGTAAAATAGTGGACTAATAAAACTTTTACTACAAATCTGCTAAAATATATTCTAGGGTAGCAATTTTGAAACATAATTAATTTTTCTGTTTATCTTTATTCCTTTTTATCCTCTCAAAGTGAAGATTTTATGATAAGGAATAATGCCTGGTTTAGTACTTTTTTGAGTTATTTTGGTAAGCGCTTGCAACTGTTTAATTTATAACATAAGTCATTATAATATTCCACCACTAAAAACACTTTTAATTTACTACAAAACTTTGAAAGAATTATAAACAAAACTAATCGCAGAACTAACCTGTAAAAATATTAGCCGATAAACACACACTCAAAAATCTATAAAACACACCAACGAAATAAACAAAACATCTTTACTCATAATTTAAATGCAACGATTCACTTTTATCTTTCCAAAGCACAATAATAATACTATAAAAACATAAGAAAAACACTGTGTAAAAGACAGAAACTTCTTTGTGTTTAGCTAAATAGCAATTTATAACTGTGGCTGAGACAATTGATTAGCAAAGATTTCAGAATTTATTTCAAACTAATAAAATGCACTGGGTCTTTTCCCAAATATAACTAGAGATCATTAGCTGATAGGCTACTGGGATTCGAACAGTGCTTGGCAGACCACGTTGAGGGGTTAAAGAAGTAAATATTTAGACTGCACACACATTTTCAAACTATGATTTAGCAAATTAGATTTTTATTGTATTGTATGTTTTTATATAAACAACAATTTGTAGTTTAAAAATAAAGATGTGGAGCAATGTAACTCAGCTAGTAAAGCACTAGATTATCTTCCTCTAGTTTGAACTAGTGAGCAGTCACAGGTTACGCAGGTTCGAGCCTGGTCGATGATATTAGGTTTCTCCTTATGTTAATCTCTCATATTTATTAGTCTAATGAGTATAAAGTTTAGCAAAACCAATTTTTTAAACCCATTGAAAAGTTCTATTAAAACAACAGTTGTGTAGCGTCTTCTTTATGCACATAATTTTAATTCAAACTAAAAGCTAGCATTAATACGTAGTTTCTGCATTTCTTTACATAATCTCATTTCATTTATTCTTTTCATAAGGTATTGCTCATTTTGAACTACTAAAATTTTTATTATTATACATTTTTCGGACATTTGCCATTATTTGTGTGTTAAAAATTCAAAACACGACGTTTCGGGAATAATATGGCAAATGTCCGAAAAATGTATAATAATAAAATTGAACTTCCATCATTAACAAATAACTTCATACTAAAAATTGTCACATTTCTTTCAAAAAAACTTTCAACCATATAAAATATTTCACACAATTTCTCAATTACAGTATTTCAATTACAATACAGTATTCTCAATTTCAATATTTAAATTATTCAATAATTTAAAACTGATAACATAAGCTCCAAAGTAGGATAAAAGACAATCACTACAAAAATAAAAACCACAACAAAAGTTGTATATAAAATATCACCTAAATTAAGTATCATTTACTGAATACAAAATATTCTCTTTACTGTATGATTGTAATGTAAATTTAAATTTATGTTGATTCTTTTCTTGTTTAATTAATTCTTTTAGGTAGAGCATTCATAAATTTCATCCTCATATAATCCACCATACATTCAAATAGTATTATTGGAATATACATTTGATTATTTGTGGTTGGACAGATGTTTAAAATTTTGGTTTTATCATAACATTATCATTTGTTCATGTAAATATGGCAGACTAATTTATGCATTAGTAAAATCGATCAGTTCATTAACTATGTTGCTTTTATTTTAAATGATATTTCATAATCTAATAGTTAAAGTGAATTTGTAATTAGTGATTAAAATGAAGATGAAATTCATACTTGTAATGGTTCTATCTTTGTGTCAGTCTTGCTGACCTAGTTACAAAAGAATTGTTCAGATTTAGTAATTAGTTATTGATCATTTTGTTCATTAAGTATTTATTTAAAACAAGGTTCTGACTCAAATCTGTACTTACCAAGCCAACTATCTGTGAAACGTTAAATGGAAGGATGTACTCTAATAAAATTTAGTTACACATGTTGAGATTTTAAATATTCTCCTGTAATTATAATAACGCTCTTTGACATTACAAACATTTGTTGCTTAATCTAAATTATACATAAAATTATACTGCAATATTAAAAGTCATTGTTAAGTCTCTTTCATTAATCATAGAATCTAAGTTCTATATTGTTCAAAATCAAAATGTCTTCTCGAAAATTATGATTATAAGGATTTATTAATTTTTAATTCTTTATCTTCATATTGTTCGGTGTTTTACACTTAATATTTCTTTAAGCACTCTACCGTTTTGAGAAACACTTTTCACAGTCCTTTTTCCCCATGCTCACAGAAAGAAACTTGGCATGGCTTCTCTTCGGAAGACGCTGCACGATGACTTTTACATGACATCCAGTTGATTCGCTGGTTTTTTTGAGACTCCTGCTCTCTGGCTAACGACGCTAACAAAACACAACACAAACGGAAATTTCGCTCACCTTCCACCATTTTATAGCGCTTGACCAATAAGAGTCTGTCTTTCTATTTTATTGCATCAGATTTCCGTCTGAGAAGGATTCAGTGGTTTTCTGTTAATCTCTCTACACCGCACTTTTATTTTTAAAATGTTCGAATAAGATTTATTGTTATTCACTTTGATTTTGTTTAGTACAATATTCATTATTTATTGTTTTTAATTATCACTCATTTATTAATTTCCATTACATTATTTATTGAAATGTCACTCATTTACAATGTTAACTTTATTATTTATTAAATGTTACTCATTTATAATTTTAATTTTATTATTTATTGGTTGGAGGATGTCCCATGCTTACATACTGTTTACATAGGTCGTGATGCTGGTAGGCCTAAGCTAAGAACTATAGAGTGTTTGACAAAGTGATTGGAAAGATAAACCCAATTGCCCTAAACATTGTATTTACAGCCGGCCAAAGATGTAAACCAAGGTAATTACACGTTTTATTGCATTGTACAGTTTTTTTCAGTTTCTATTCTCCAGTGACGATTTTTGGAATGTGTTAGTGACTGAAATTAATAGCTATGCAGCTAAGTGTTCATATTAGTATAAATCTGGGGTACCCGGGCTAAGTAGAGTTTGTACTGCATAACCGGTGAATTAAGAGCATTTTTTTTCACTTTACATGATTGATATTATTTTTTTAGAAGTACTAGACTAAATATAACTATTAGAATACCCCATTTTTTTTTTTTAATTAATTAATACAATGTGGTAAATAATGAGAGGGTTTTTTTACTATAGCTTGTATTTTGAATATAATAAATAGTATAACAACAGAAAATTTGGGTTTGAGCTATTTAATTAGATAGTTAGTCCTTGTGTGGCTACAAGTATATGGGAACTTTAATGAGTTAATAAAGAAAATAATATAAAAGATTTTAGTGTTTCATGTACATTTATATTTACAGGCTCTTGAGTCCTCGTTAAAAACATGGCAAGAAAAACAACGACAACAACAGTTACTACCTCGTAGAAGTATTACACCTCAAGGCTTGGAGTTCTCAGCTGAAGAAACTCAGTTGTTGTTAGGATTTATAGAAGCTACTGCTACCTTGATTAAGTGAGTATATTAGTTTTCACTGTTAGCAACAAATATAGTCAAAATATTTAATTTCCAAATAGCAGCATCAAATTTCATACATTATTTATTTGATCCTCGCCTATAGAAGACACGCTTCACAAACCTCTTGGCTGTATTGGTGCTTTAAAAAAAAAAACCCCCCACTATACACTTTGACTTTATCGTAGTCTTGGATTAGATCCCTCTCTTACATCTTACGTGAGTATAGACTTGGCAATCCAGAGGGTTCTTAGCTGGAGCTACGCTTTTTTCTTGTAGTTTTGGATTAGATCCCTCTCTTACATCTTACTTGAGTATAGACTTGGCAATCCAGAGGGTTCTTAGCTGGAGCTACGCTTTTTTCTTGTAGTTTTGGATTAGATCCCTCTCTTACATCTTACTTGAGTATAGACTTGGCAATCCAGAGGGTTCTTAGCTGGAGCTACGCTTTTTTCTTGTAGTTTTGGATTAGATCCTTCTCTTTCATCTTTCCTATCAGATATATCTTAAGCAACCCTGTTTTTCTCCAATCCTGACACTTAGACTATTCGAGGGTAAGGGATCTTTATTTTATGTTCTTTTCTTCTTCTTTTTTATTATAAGGTAATGATAACTGAGAGACTTTTCACTTTTAAATAACAAGGCTAAAACAATTTGTTTCATTTAATCATAGGGTTTTTTATTGGGATATTGATGAATGATAAATACTTAGATTTCTTTTTTGTACTTGCTCGCTCCCTCTATGTGGCTGGACTATTAATTGTAATCATTGAAGTTTATATCAGGTATGATTATTCTTTATTATAAAGTAGTTTCTATGTCACAGATTAATTTATATGTAACTGAAAATAAAATGATATATGTAACTTTGTTTCAAGGAACTCATTTGGCACCTCTTTCTACAAATGTGTAATACGAGGTATGATAAAAAAATAACGGGAATTTTTGTTTTTCTTAAAGAATCTTTATTAATCAACATCAATTTTGTCCCCGTCAAAGTAACCCCCCCCCTCAGATATATTACACTTGTGCCAGTGGTTTTTTTTTTCAAACAAAATTTAATACAAATTCTTTGTCCATCTTTTTCTAAAGTAAAAAAAATTGCTGAGCAAAACAAAACACATGTAACATTTTCGACTGTCGAAAATAAACTAAACATTGAAAATGACTGCAAATGTCAACATTGTCAGGAACATGTGTACCAATAAGGTCAGAAAAAAATGTTGATAATCATTTAAAAGCCCGTGAAATTAAAAAATTCCCATTATTTTCTTATAACACCTCATACATCCGTTTTAGTGTTGATGTCATTACATGTGTGACAATTGTTAATAAGGTGGTCACCATAATTTGATTTTTTGGAGTTGGATTTACTTGTGGGTTATTGTTCCTTGAAAATGTTTGAAGAATCGACCTGTTTGTTCATTAAATTATATCCCAGATGACCAAGAGATTTTTTTCTCTTTCATATAACAAGAAAAAAATATTGAACAGTGCATAAACAACTGATCATGTTAGATTTCTTCTGCTAACCTAATACTATATAACAGTACACCCGTAATTTGTTTAAAAAAAAAAAAAAAAAAAAAAAAAAAAGAAAGAAAGAAAGGGAAAAAAAAAAGTTGAGTGAGTCTCTCACACAGCTACAGTAATGTATTTGTCAATATAGTAATTCCAAATGTATTTATTCCCTGTAATCTAACTTGCTTTTCAGTATTAGATGTGATTTACCTATTAATAATTTTTTAAATACTATTTTGAAACCTTGCTATTATTACATTCTTTAGCCTAATTTTTAAGGTAATGTTCTCTCTTAATTTCTTTGCTCATTGTTGACTCCTCATAATTTGGACTAGTTTCTAAAGAAATTTATTTAATTAAAATGTTTCAGATGTGTGAAATTACTAACTTTACGTCATCAATCAATAAAAGCAGATATATATGAGTTAGCTGTGCGATGTTCTGACAACCTGGAGAAAGTCCATCCAGGTGGCAAGATATTACAGGGGGTAAGTAATGTCCAATAACACATTTCTTAAAGGACGTACACAAAACCTGTTTTAAAAATCTACGATGGAGCTGAGCTTTGTTGAACTCAAAAATACCTTGTTAAGCAATTTACTTAGAATATTGGTTTAAAACTCTAACCAATTATTGGAACAAAAAAACAACCACTTTAAATATATTAAAAAAACAAATCAGAGTATAAATTACTTTTAACCCAATGGTGACCTTACATTTAGTTGACTTCTTTTCTTTTCCTAAGCAATACAGCTTCTCCGTTGGTCTTTCAATATCACAGATAGCCAGTTGAAAAGCATTTTTGTTCCTCCAGGTATGATTTGTTCAAATTTTAGTAAATAATGAAGATTAAAGACCCAAACTTGTATGAAAAACAGGAAATTAAAAAATGTGGTTCAGGGTTAATTGTTATTAAAAGCTTGATTTTAATCAAAAATAATTTATGCTGATGATTTGTTTATGGCTCAAGGAAGGCAAGTTTAGACCCTTATTTAAATGTTTTGAATATTTTGTTTTTTAGGAACAGGGTCCATTCTTCTTTAAAATGTGGCATCACAAGTCAATACATGCCATTTGAAATTTTTGAGTAACCCCACATATGCAATATGAATTGTCAATAAATATAATTTTATTTAAAATTCTAGGACAATAAAAACGTACATAATGCATTAAAATATTTATAAATTTAGAGAACGGTTATATACACTTTACACTAAATACAGTGACTATTTAGCCACCAAGAAAACCATTTAAACATCAAATCATCCTGTTTATTATGGGACAGTTCTAAGATTGCTGCCACTGAATTCAGTTATCTTGTACATTGGATTTTCAGTAAACAACCATTTATAGAGTTAATCTCCTCGAACCTTTATCATTTGTGTTCTATTTCATGTAACAGGTTGTTATAAAAATTGTCTCAGAAGAATCAAAATCTACAAAGAAAAAAGATCTTAAGCTGTAAATCTTTTAAGCGGCAAATTGTTAAAATACCGTAATCCCAAAACATAGAATTTGTCCAAAGACTTGCTTAATTTGCAATAAAAAATATCAATACATCCATTAAGTTAGTTTTTATGAGTCAGCAAAAAGAGAAATATTAATAACTGTCATAATTTGTAATTTAATATAAATAGTTGCAGTTTTTTTTCATTAGCTAAATAGTCTGACTAGTTTTAAAAAAATATATTCTATCAATTATGCTACTATTTCCGCAAAGGTAATACTATTTCGGCGATATCTGATTGTACGTTGAAAGAACAAAATGTATTTATAAACTTATATAGTATTAAGTTATATATATGAAGTATGTTCAGAAGGTAAGTTCCGTTTGTATTTCATGCTCGCGGCAGCCTCCGCGACGCCATTTTGACATCGGTGTTTGTTATTTAAACTTTTTAGTGCTTGTTTAGAATAGCGAAGGTGATTAAAAGTTCCACTGCTTACTAGATTATATCTGTTATTCGGTTTCTGAATGCGATGAATACTAAACCATTCGACAATCATCGACAGATCTGCCAAGTTTACGGATAAAATATGATGAGTGATTCAATTGTAAGGACATGGATCCGACAGTTCAAGGAAGGACATGATTATGTGCACAATGACGATCGAAGAGAGGGTGTCCATCTTTGGTTAGTGATGAATTGCTTCGTGTAGTGAAAGATTAAGGAAAGCTGTAAGTTTACAATTTCTGCTCTTTTATGGAATTTCCACAAATTTCAAGATCACTTCTTGAAGAATTTGTTTTTGTTCTGTAAAACTTTGTACTCGTTGGGTGCCAAAAACTCTTACAGAGCAACACAGAAAACAGCGTCAGAGCAGTGCACTTCACTTTTTGACAAGTTACGACAAATATGGTGATGACTTATTGAGCCAGATAATGACTGGGGATGAGACTTGGGTCTCTTATGAAACTTCTGAATCGCCGATGAGAATGGAGGCACACTTCATTACCAGCAAAGACTAAAGCCAAGGAAATCTTGAGAACTCAAAAAATCATGTACACAGTGTTTTAGGATAGACACATCATTCTGGTGGATTTTTTACCACGAGATGAAACAATCAATGCAAATATTTACTGCAAGACGCTTAGAAAACTGCATCACGCAATATAGAATAAGCGCCAAGGGATGTATAAAAACTGTATTGTTTTGATTCATAGCAATGTCCAACCTCACACTGTGAACATGACATGACAGCTCTTACAGGACTTTAGCTGGAACCAGTTTGACCATCCTTCTTACAGCCCTAACTTTTCCTCTAGCGACTTCCATTTCTTTTTTCAACTGAAATTGTTCTTTGGTGGTCAAAACATCAACAACGATGACAAGCTCAATGAACATATTACTACATGGTTAACAACACTGGCGGGAATGCTTTATGAAGAAGGCATACAAAAACTTGTGCTGCACTTTGACTATGTAGAAAAATAGATAACATGTAGATTATGTAGAAAAATAGATAAACATAGATGTTTGCAATAAATCATTTTTCTGTATCTACTAGTTCGGTTTTTATTACGAAAAAGAATTTATTTTCTGTATGTACTTCTTATATCTTAACAAATTTACATGGTTACTTGGATCTTATATTCCTTAAAAAGAATACTTGAGAGTTTTTTTACCCAATTCTTCAACATGATAGTTCCATCTAAAACCAAAGTTAATGCAAATATCCAAGAACTCTATCTTTAACACCATGTTTAGTTAAAAAACATAATACTGTATCTTATTTTCATTCATAAACAGTTTTTTTTTTCTACATTAAACCGATTCTCTATTCTCTTGAGCACTATCTGAATGAGTAACCAAACACTGAACCTTTTAATTAAACTAAAGTAATAGAAATACCTATTATATGTATTTTTGTATATTTGTAGGTTGAATTACGGCCGTTATTAACAGAGCTAGTGTCATCTACAAGGGAGCTACACGAGGAGTCCTGTGTTATGCTCAGAGAAAAGGGACCATCATTGGTAAGTTGTTGAAAATTGTTTTAATTTTTCTTTTAAATCATACGTAGTTATGTTAGGATTTTGTTATACAGTGTTTTCAGTAACCAGAACTTCCTGTAACAGTGGGAATTGTACTGGATTTAATTTTTTGGAGAATTTTAAGCTGTCCTTGAGAGATCAGTTATATTTTTAACCAATTAAATGAAAACACAATTCTCCACAAAAAATAACTTTATTTGTGTAACACAAATACAAGACGACATTTCAGTGACTAAGTTATAGTCCTCAGCTGCTATACGCAGTGGATTGTCAGAAGGGCTTATGTGCAATGTAGCATCTGAGGATGATGACATAGTCATTGAAATGTCATATTGTATTTGTGTTGCACGAATAGCGTGATTTTTTGTGGAAAATTGTGTTTTCATTCATTTGGCTATTGAAATTTCCACAAGTGTAGCATAATACAGTTGAATAGTTATATTTTTATTAAATTTTCAACTCTCAGGAGCTGGTTTATAGTAAGGGGGTTGGCAATCCTGAGGTTACCTAGCTGGATTTACACTTTTTTAATGTAGTTTTGAGTTTGATCCTTTTAATTCATTTTTCCTATCAGGTCTTTCTTAATCAACCCTTGTTCTTCTCCGACCCTAACACTATTATGATAATTTTCGAGAAGTTTTTTCCCTTTAATAACAATAAGAAAAAAATATAAAATATACGCGTTTCTATTTGAAACAACATTGATATGAAAACCAATTCTTATGACATTTGGCATTTTATATCATAAAATTCTAAAGACTATTTTGTTACAATTACTTAATAGAAATCCATTAGAAGGATCTATATCTTTTTTCGTGTCGTCTTAGTTTAGATTCCTCTCTTTCATCTTTCTTATTTATTAGGTCTCTCTTGACTAACTCTTGTTCTCTTCCACCATGACGCTATTAGAGTATTAGAGAACTAGGGGTCTTTATTTTATATTCTTTTTTTATAAGTCGGTGATGACCAAAAGGTTTTTTGCCTTTAAACAACAAGGGAAAAAAGGAAGAAACACACAGGAGCTCATGTGAGACAGGCATGGCAAGTCCGAGAGACCCTAGCTGAATCTATGCCTTTTTTTGGGTAGTCTTGAATTAAATCTCTCCCTTTCTATCATACCAGGTTTCTCTTGGTTCTATTCCGACCCTATACTATTAGCATATTCTAGAGCTAAGGGTCTCTATTTTATGTTCTTTTTTTAGGAGGCGATGATGACCAAGAGGGTTTTCATCTTTAAACAACAAGGAGGAAAAAAATTAGAGAAAGAAGAAGATAGGAGTCTAGTGATCTCGTTATGAACTCTCTCATTTGGAGTGTTCTGATAGCGTGTCATCAGTAAGATTGATAGAATTCAAAACTACCGATGTTTTTTTTTTTTTTTCCCCCTTCTTCAGTCTGCAACATTGACTGGTGTTCATTTTATGCTTGTTTATGTTAAAAAGGTGATTGTTTTGCGCTGTATTGAATAAATTTGTTGTTTTCCAATTTTATGTATTTGTATCTTTTTGTTTTTATAGCGCATCCGTGAAGATTTTGAAAACCAGCTGAGTAGTGCATTGGCCAACATGGAATCTGAGTTCCGTAAGTGTAGTGTTGCCATTGCTACGGAAACAGGTCAGACATTGGTGTATCTGACTCAACCTTCTTCTGATGCAGAGGTAAAGGCTCTATTACTTCTTTGCAATTTTTTTGTAACTATAAATATATTTTGTTAATCTATATGATTAATATTCAGAATTAAAGTCCAATATTATTAAAAAAATATGACTACTTCCAAAACTTACGTATTGATATTTGATGATTTTAATGTACATACATTACTCTACTTTTCATCCTCAAGGGGTTCATTTATAGTGAGTATGAGTGTAGCTAGCATGGAGGATTGTAACTAAATATATCTTCATGTAGTGTCGAGTTATATCTCTCTTTATATATACCGGGTGTACAAAAAGTCCTGCACGTTATAAAATTTAATATTTGTTGTTTGGATCACACTGGAAAGCTGTAAGTACAGGTTTTCAGCTTTCCAGTATAATTTAACAAAACCTATTAAACCGGTGCTGGACTTTTTGTACACCCCGTATTATATATATATATATATATATATATATATATATATATATTAAGTTTAAGTAGTAGACTTAAAGGTTATCAAAACCAGGACAAAACTATGCAGACATCTACAATCTTCCTAGATTCATAGCCGTTACAATTACACATTTTATGGAAGATTACCTTGTTCTCTTTTTTGGTTGAACTGTTGCTCTTCTCCAGTTTGGCAGTGAGCTGCGCAATTGTAGTAGCAATTTATCAGATGACTAGAATCATCTCAGGAAGGATTTCTGCCACTTCATGTTATATTCTCTCTCTAAATCATTGATGTCATTTTGTATATCTTTGTTTAAATAGTCTGACTTTTAACATTTTGAAACAATTTTGTTGTTTTCACTTCAACTAGACCCAAAAGGTAATAGCATTTTCTCATTACAACTTTAAATCACTATAAATCTGGAAAATAATATATGTTTAATTCACTGTTTCCTCTACAGTACCGTACTTAAAGTACACAAATATTTATCACAGTTCCATATGTTAAGCTGTGACTTTAAAAAAAAACTAATTTTCTCATTCATAGAAGTTACATCCAAGAATTTCTCAAACAACCCACAAATTGTATTTTATCTTTTCAAATAGAGTTTAGGCTCATGAATTTGTCCTTTTGTTAGTACTTTCGTATTTGAAAGTTGTTATGGATTTGAAATAATATGGAATTAAAATAAACAAAAGAGTTTATGAAATTATTATGAAAGAATAAGTATCTCTTTTCAAATCCAACATGCTCAGAATCTAAGTTCAATTAAAAGTTCATTATTAGTTTCTTTTTATTAAGAAATCGTAATTTGAGTCTGTTACATACCTTATATATACTATTTATTATTTTAAACAAATATATACATAACACTTTTTCTATTCTTCTCACTTTAAGTTATAAAGTCATTATTTCTCTTGATTACTGAACAAGAACGCTTGCGACTAGTTGATGACCAGCAAAACTGAAAACCACTTGAGAATGCCCTGCTCCCTTTGTCTTCTCTGTATCATTGGGTTTTTTTTTATATGTAATGGTTTCACAGACTATATCTCTGCTGCAATCTGTTCACATTTCTTTCACATTTAAACATTACAATAACATAACCAAACTTTCCGATAAGTTATAACTATTTGAAATATTTTTTATTCTGAAATTTTATAATTTTCAATAGCAGTGAAAACAAAGTAAGTACAATTTATTCATGAAGTTAAATAATGATTGACAATAATTATTATTTTCTTACTATAAACCCAATCTGTTGTAATTCTATTCTCAATTTCAGTATCTTACAAGAAAAACCTATAAAAAATAAAATTTAAAAAATTTATGGGATATTCTGGACATGGTATCTAATTTTCGGCACACTCTGTAGATAAAGGACTAGTATTAAATTATTATATACAAGGGCTATTAAATAATTATCAAGGGAAATTATAATGGCTCAAAAACTGTTTCTTCACAGAGTATAAACTTGTGGCTATTTTTCAACATAATCCCCCCAACAACAATAACGCATTTTCCCATTGTTCTTCTAGCCTCTATATACCTCTTTCATACAATTCTTTAAGTTGCTGTCTGAGTAACATTCAAGTCAATTTTTTCCCCACAAACAAATGAAAGTCCAATGGGCAAGGACTGTGTGGAAGGATCTCCCAGTTTTTTAAGCATATCTTAGGTCAGTTTTCCAGTATGCGGGCGAGCATAATTTTTATTCAAAATCATCTCCATTGTCAACAGTTCACAACGTTTCATTCGAATGGCAGGCCTTATTTCCAGCATTTCACTGTAATACTAGATGTTGATTGTTCATTGCTCTTTGAGATAAAATTGGACTGGTTGATTTACAGAAAATTGTAAGTTTACTTTACCCCCTGATGCCAGTGTCTCCAACTTTTTCCGACAAGGAGACGTAGTACATGTCCATTTATGGCTTTGCCTTTTCAATTCCTGTTCAAAGTTGATCCACGTTCCATTACATATTACAACTCTTTAAAAACAGCTTCTTTTTCACTTAAACTTCGTGTTTTCAACTATCTACAGATTCGAAGCCTCATTTCTTTGTGGGTGTCTATAAGTTGTCTTGATACCCACCATCTGCAGGTTTTCTTGTATTGCAGTTGATTTTGAATATTATTATAGACAGTTCTAATACTTGCTGACACTTCTTCAGCTATTATTTCAACAGTGATATGCCTGTTGTTTTGAATTAGCTCCTCAATGCTTCTATTAAGGGAGGAAGTTACAATTTTGACCTGTCAATCACTCATTGCTCATCACCAATACTTGTGTATCCACATTTAAACTGTTCCACCCACTTGTAAATGTTTTAATGTTTCAAACAATTATTCCTGGACAGTTTTACATCCTTACATGGATTTCACAAGCTTTCACACATTCTGTTACTAAAAATCTAATCACTTAACGTTCTTCTTCCATTGTGCAATTCTCAAGCAGACTCGCCATCTGTAACAAAGTGAATCGTAGGTTATGTTTACGAAATCTTATGAAACAGCTTATCAGATGCCATTAAAAGGATGCCAACTTATACTCCCCATTTATTTATCTAGCACTTTTTGAGCTAGAACAATTTGTCTCGTTACTTATTGAATGGGATTTGTATATATAAATAATATATGCATAATTTATGCCAGGGGTCATAGCATGTGGTCCTTGATATCATGTGTTTAAATTTGACGTTC
Organism: Aphrophora alni; assembly: GCA_963513935.1. Lineage (NCBI taxonomy): Eukaryota > Metazoa > Arthropoda > Insecta > Hemiptera > Aphrophoridae > Aphrophora > Aphrophora alni. Next base: position 100,171,920 of record OY740773.1, on the reverse strand, counting down.
TAATTACAATTTTGAGTAAATTTCTCCAATATTGAACTTGTTATAGGACAAGAAAGGTGGTAAAGGTGGACGTGGACTATTCTGGAAATTCCGACGAGAGAAAGGAGGTGGTGGGAGTGCACGAGCAGGAAGAGAAGTGGCATCCTGGGGAGTTGCTGAAGTGGGTGTGTGGTTAGAATCCTTACAACTGTCTGAATATATTGAAGCATTCAGCAGACATGATGTCCGAGGAAGAGAGTTGTTAACATTAACGAGAAGAGATCTGAAAGATCTGGGAGTTACTAAGGTTGGACATGTAAAAAGAATTCTTCAGGCTGTGAGAGAACTGGCCATGTGATCCAGGAGTGTGTAGATCTGGTTAGTCTTTACTTTAGATGTTTTATTTGTTTTGTTTTTTTCTTTTTCTTTTTATTTAAGACACAAATGCTACTAAAAAACAGTATTATATCATATATTTTTCAATTGTACTGATTTTTAAAAATGTTTGGTTTTAAGATATTCTTGAAGTTCACTCAAAATTCTATTATGTTTAATATACAGCGTTGGAGAAAGTCCTGCACAACTTTTATTAGTCGTAGGAAGTTCATGGGCACATCATGGAAAGCACTTGTTTGGGGCTGTCTACAGAGTTTGCCGAAACTCAGGTTCCATATACAGGGTGTTTGAAAAATATAAAATATATTTTCCCCCCTCAGTTCCTTTTTTTTTTTTTTTTTTTTTTTTTTTTTTTTTTTTTTTTTTTTTTTTTTTTTTTGTGAAAACAAAATTTTTTATTTTACATCGATACTAATTTATGATTGATCAAATGTCACAGTCTTACCTCATTATTACTCGGCCATAAAGGGTAGACATTTATGTGATAACTCTTTAAAAATCTGTTTACTTTTACTGTCTGATTAAACAAGTTATGTTTGTTATATTCTTTTTCGGTCTTCATAGCTGTACATCATAAATACTTGATACTTCAATACGCTGTCTAGTAGGTAACTAAGCCATTATAAAGTGAGTAATAAGCCAACATAAAAATTAAGAACACAACTGAATAACAAATCATTTGAAATCAATAAGTAGAAATAAGTAAACATGTATTAGACAAAGTGGTTATTGAACAACTGATAAGAAGTTAACTTCTAGTCTAGAGAATAGAGACAATCTTTGAACTAAGAGTTAAAAACCAATTTTTCTATGCTATTGTTGTTAATCCATGCTTTCCTTTGTAAATGTTAAATTTTTTTGGAATATTTTTTGTGTAGAAAAATAATATTTACATTATCAGATAGCCAATATAAACAGATTTCCAAAAAAGGTGTCACCTAAATGTTTTCCTTGTGTTATGTCCGATAAAAATGGAATAATACAGTGAAATAACTCTTTGATTATAACTCGGTATCTTAATAAATAAATAGCTTCTTTTACCAAAATAAACGGAATTTTTAGAGTAACTGGGGGGGGGGGGGAGCGTTGCTATATTAAAAAAAGGCGAGGAAATATAGTTTATAGTTTTTCAGAACATCTTGTATATGGAACCTGAGTTTCTTTATAGAATGGCCAATCAAGATCTTTCCATTGACGTGTCCATCACCTTCCTACGCTAACTAGAAGCTGAGATATTCCAATGTATGCACAACTTTTGCCTAACCCTGTATAATGGAGCATTTGTCGTATTTAGAGTTTTAACACGTTCAGAGCTACCAGTAGTGTTACAAAACTTTCCCCAGGAGCTGCATTGCTATTTTCCAAAATACATTTAAAATTGGCTTCATTTATGCTAAAAATCTTTACTCTATGTTACATATAGTTAAAATATATAAATAAAACTTATATATAGGCGTCCGCCGCCCCCAGCGTAAAATTTTTCGGTATTTTGCATTGAGTGCTGCAGGTGCATGGGCGTCCATGCAATTTTTAGTTCTTCTACTGAATGTACACTATTCTATTTTTGAATACCTTGTGTTATAATATACGTTAGTAATTTTATCAGGATTTTGGACGAAAATAAATTAATTTAGTCTAAAAATCAAATGTTTATATTACACTTTTCAACAACTTTACAAAGCTATTGCATTCACAAATATAAAAAACTTAAAAGAACAATTATTTATTTGTACTTGACTGCATAACAATGAATGTGGTAATTATTTAAAATCATATTGATACTATTTAATTTATGTCTAGGCTTATTCCTTATGATAGTTTTTGAAATACGGAGTCAGGCATAAGCCAGGTTTGCCAGGGCAGGCTAGGCAATGGAAGATCGTGTCCTTCCGACGGTTATTTTCCATCTTGCAATTTTACATTTCTTTCTCATCACCCGTCCGTTTTGGCCTACTTGACATTTAGAAGGTAGATGTTCCATATTTCTGGGGCTAAGAGGTTTCCGGTTGATAGCTACTTTTTCTGCAAGAAGCCGTCTTATGATTGAAAGTTGAAAATCATACAGTGTTAATTTTCCTGTTGCACTGTACTTATTGAACAAATTGTATGAGTTTTGAAGCATCATTAGAAAATAGTGAACAAATAGTTTCTTCACCAACGGAGAGTTTTTTTCTCTCCTGGGTAATATGACATCATCTGATCTTTCCGATCAATTCCTGACATGTATGCATTATATTTTACAATAGGCAGGGGTTTCAACACTGCATTTCCTCTTCTTTTAGTTGTCTCTTATTCTATATTGAATTCCGTGGATAATTAGAGAACAGCTCTCTTATCTTACCATTTGCCAACCATGACTTTTTTCGCAGAAAAAAGGGGATAGATTCTCCCTTCTCCAATTTTGTTTCTAATATTTCCTTAGGATTATGTTGCCGATTGAATAATAATGTTCCAGTAGTGTGGGTTCTCTGCTCTATTAAATCTTTTGACAATTCATGGGAATTGTGAAAATTGACCATAAATAATGAATGTCCATGTGTTTCTTTTCCTTTCATTAGTTCATTTACAATTTTACTTGTGTGTCCCTTTCCACCAGCTTATCACTTTGTCCTGTGTAAACGATAGTGTTTAGGACTAGGCCATTTGGTTCACAAAGAGTGTAGATTTTTATACCATATTCATGTCTTTTATTTTTAATATAGTGACAAAAAAGTGAACGACCTCGCCACAAAATCATGGCTTCGTCCAGACTCAATTCTTTACATGGATAGCAAATTTCAGTAATTCGATTATTGAAATAATCGATAACGGGGCGTATTTTGTACAATCTATCATTGTTTTCATTAACATTGCTGAAATGTAGGTGTCGTAGAATCAGAAAAAATCTGTCCCGACTCATGTACTGTCGAAACACAGACACGAAAAGTGGGTCTGTTTTCCAGTAATCGGAGAGCCTGGGTATTTTTATAGTTCACATATTTCAAACCAAACCCAGAAATATTTTCAGTTCACTGACTGTGATATCAGTCCATTTATTAAGTCTAGATTTTTCAGTATGGTCTGATCTATTCAAAAACGTTTCAAGGGCGTAGCTGTTTGATTCTTTTACAGTTGTTTCTAAAAATGCATCTTCTACTAACAATTGAAAATAGTCAACTGGTGTGTTATTACCTGGAATGGGTACAAGAAGTTCATTGGTTTTTGTGAACTGTAGATCAATTAAGTTACAATTAGTAGTCCTTGGGTGTTTTATTGGTTTTATTGATAGGCTGAACTCGCTCAACATTTTGTAATTCAATTTCAACATCGTTGTCAACGGTCAAGAATTACCATCTTCATTTTCACTGTCAATAGTAGGATTGTTACTGTTATTGGGAAGTGTTTCACAGTCATTCTCAAAATTATTTCTAGAGTTAAAAGAACTTATTCCTCAGATTTGTTGGCTAGTTTCACTAGCGTCATCGGATTCTTCCAGGTCAAAATCTGGATCTCTATCATCATCAATTGGGTTGTCATCATTAGAAACGCACTCTTCGTCTGAGTCACAATAAAACTGATCTATTTCACTTACTGTAAGATTGTATATATTTACAGAATCTTCATTATATTTTTGTTTTCTAGAAGAAGATGCATCTGGATTTTCATCCGACATTTTTTTGTATTACGAACTTTCTTGTAACCACGAAAGAATAACACTAAAATATCAACAAAGATCCTAACAACGACATTACACAATAATATCACCTCAAAAGTAAACTAGGTAATTTCTCGCTAAAACTATTGTTACATAAAGCTCCCATCGGCATCTGCCGCATAGATAACCTAACAACGCGTGGACGCCGATCGGTGCTCGTAGTACTGAACGTGTTAAACATTATATGTAGAACATTTTTAAGTAAGGTTCATTTTGAATAATAAATTAGAAAGTCAAATAGATTGTATAACAAAAAATAAGCTATATAGCTTCTTTATGGCCAACAGCTGGTTACTACATCACTTGGCAATTCTTCTTCATTGTCACATTCTGCAGTAATTTCAAAACTGATCTTTAAAAAATGTTCCTCGCAACGTATAAAATATTTATTCCTATAACATATATTTTAATGAACCTAACATGTGTTTGAACATTTGTTCTAGGCCTACAGTTAGCTGACAATCATTCTCTATCCAGTTTACACTTATAAGGGGGCCGAGATCTTCATTTACTTCATATGTCTATCGTACAATACGATACACATCTATATATAATCTAGTCTTCTTTAACGTTGTCTATTTTTAGACAATCTATAAATCTTTCTATGAGAGAAAACTGTGTTTATGTTGATTATCTGTTAAATTTAACAGATTCTTGTTAATATTTATTTGTTATAGTTTATTTTAGATTTTTTAAAAGACTCCAGTATTATAGTTTATGAGCTTTAATGACTTTAATTCTATGAATTTTTGTTTTATGGTATTGAGAAACTTATACTGGATCATGGATCGAGTCATGTTACTTTTTAAAACTTTACCGTTTATAATTGTATTTTAATTATTTTAACAATGTGTATAATTTTTAGAATCTTATCTTTTATTCGGATCTATTTTATATTTTATAGATGTGATTTCTCCTAAACTTTTTAATATATATTTACTATCTGTTATATTAAAATGTTTAATGTAAGTTTTTTAAATATTTAATTAAAGGGAAGAGTAATACCTGATTTGGTTGTGTTATAAAATATTGCTATTCATAAAAATGGATCACTGCAATGTTTTATTTTGAAGCATTAGTTTATAAAATTATATCATTTTCATTTTAAGTTTATGTTTCTATTTTCAAGTACTAATTATTAGAAATAAATAAGTACACGATTTGTACATTGTTTTAGCACACACATCTTTTAGTTCCTGAATACTTATGACTTTATGATTACAGACAATTGTAGTAAAACTTCGATTATCTATCAAGAGTCGAGATCGAGACGTAAGTACATAGTTTTACCATATCTCTGGACATTAAAAAAAATTGTGTTGATAACTTGAAAATTAGGGATAGCTTCCATAAGATAAACAAAAAATTACAATATTTTCAAAATCAGCTCGATTTTAATCATATTTTGCTCAAGTGTGGCCTCCAAGACCCAAACAAAACGTATTGGCTACAACCTTAAAAAATAATTCAGTTAATCAGTTATCAGTAAAAAACAAAAATCAGTATAAATTCAAAAATTTCTCAAAATCATCTCTACCAATTGTGTTCAAATTGTAGTGAAATGTGAAGATTAATAACATAAACCTATGTGAAGGATCATAAGTAAAAAATATTGCAGTTCAGGAATAATTGGGGAGGATGAACTTAACCATCATCATTAAAAGTTTGATTTTTTTTTAAACATGATTAAATATGTAAATAAATAAATTTTCCAAGGTTTTTTATGTTTAATTGGTAACTACTGAACTGGACATTTTTGGTAACGCTTAGTTTTGGTGGGTAAGAAAGGTTGTTCTTTTTCACATCGTGATCCAGTTTTCGATGAATCGTAAATCTCATGTTTCTGTTTATTTACAGCAGACTTTGTAGTAACTTTACTAGTCGTAATTGTTCACTGTAAACACTCCACACATAAAGTCCACACACACACACACACACACACACACTAGATACACACTGTACAATTACTGACAGAAAAAAGATGACATACTCTCATAATGAATTTATTTCACGAAGTTGCCATCATCCTGTGCTCCAGACTTGTTAAACTGGGTGCCAGATTATCAGATTTTTACATTTTTGATTGCTCTATAGTTAACAAAAGCGGGCGATTTAAAGGTTGACAGATAAATTAAATTTTACTGTATTGTTGATTTTAAATATTTTATCAATTTTTAATAAGGAATAAAACAATTATTGCTTCAAAATAACTGTAAATTATACAAGTATCACTATTGTTTCTCAATGTTGGTTACTGTTTTATATTCAACATTTTGTTACTGAAATCATTGTAGCCTACTAGTCAGTTTTACAAACTTTGGTTGTGTTATTTGAATATCTAGAAAGAATATATTTTAACGTCCTCTGATACTATACTGTAATAGTTCCCTTTTAATAATATAAGTTAACGAAAATCAGGAAATTTCAATTTGTTTTAAATTTTAAAACTTGTCTTTCATCGAATTTGTATCATCTGAATTTAATCATAGTCTTTTCTAAGTCTTCGTTATTAATTTAGACATTGTAGAGATGAAATGTTGTGGGATATATCGAAATCTTATATCTATTAACAAGTATAATTGTATTTGTGAGGATCATCTAGAAACTAAAAACCATTTTCATTTGTTTGTAAGTGTATCATTTGAACTACAATGTGTGTTTTTGAAGTAAGGTCCGTTTTGAAATAAAAAGACAGCATTAAAACATAAAAATGATTTATTCTAACCAAAAAATGTACATATCTGTTTTATTTTTCACATAATCACCATTGATGTCTGCAATTTTTTTATATTGTTTCAAAACCTTCCTTATCCATTTGTTCATAAAAGTCTGCCACCATTTCTTCTTGAACCAAGTTAGTAACGTGAGTCTTGTGTTTGTCATCCTCTTCAAAGATCTCCAATTCTAGCTTTTTAATAAAATAAATTTTTTATGTATTTGAAGGCTAGGGGACTTTGTTTTATAATATGTTCTTCCTTTTCTTTATCAGGCGATGATGAGCTAAATGTTTTATGCCTTTATAAATGACAAGGAAAAATAATACTAATCGAGAAATGTTCGGAAAATGAAAAAGAAGAAAAAAAAACTGAAACAATACATACAGATTCCCCACAAGTTTTTGCATTCAATCGTTCTACTAAACTATCCTTTATTACTGTTGGGGAACTGCTACACACTTTGTCGTGAATATTTATGTGTTTGGTCCATAAACCTCAATAAGTTGCATATGAATTTGAGCAGATTTTTTTTTCCTAATGAAAAAGATATTGCAGCACAAACTCACGTTTGTCTGAATTATTTATCATAACACCAATTTAAAATCGCTCACACACCACAACTATTGCATTTCAAATTTTATCAAATCGGCTTACAATTGGTTATTATGCTAAAATAAACAGAGCATACGAGATCTGGCATCATATTCACAATTATTTGTAATAACTTACCTTACTTTAAAAATGCACTTTGTACTAAGATGGGTTGATGTTGCAACAATAAATGGTATTGACTTGTGTGAGCATGGTGCACAAATGGTTCTTACTTTCATAGTGATCCTCATCTAATCCCCTTTGATTTAATTTTAGAGATTACTCATTGATCCTTTATTATTACAAATTTAAACAATTATCAACAGGTCACTTATATAAATGAGGTTTTTATTGTACAACTTAAAGTTAATGCTTTTTATTACAATTGTGATTTAATATTACATTTTTTCTTAATATATTATTAGTATTTCTTTTTAAAAATCTTAATTAATAACTTTTTATTTCAGTGAACATATTCATATTAACATTCATTTACTTCAGGTTCTTTCAGATCTTATATTTTTTTTCTAGGAAAAATCGAATAAATTTGGTTGAAAATGTTGCCTATTTAAGCTCAAAACTAGCCGGATCCTGTCTATCTTTTTTTAAAAATTGATCATAATCATATGATATCTATTATTTTTTTTAACTCTTAGTTAAGGTGATACCAAAGTAAAGTCGTAATTTAATATTTTAGTGTTTCTGTTTTAAATCCATAGTTTAAAGTATATCAAGTTCAAAACCACTTGTACCATCTAGTAAGTTTTATGATTATCAACAGAACTTAGATTCATTTTCTGCTTCTTTTTTATACATTTTTATCATTATTTTATTACAAACGATAATAAAACTATAGTAAGACAGAAAATCAGGTTCATGCTTTTGGTTATTTTTATTATGTTACTATATTATTTTGAAGAATATTTTTAATTCTATACATGTACAGCAGCAGTGTTCAATTTATAGGTTAAGTTAGGTTGTATCAATTGGATCATCTAAAAATGGGTTTACCAGTGCATTTTAATGTGCTGGATCAAACTGCAATGTTGATAAATTGGGTTGTGAAATTGTTCTTGAAAATCTACATTGCCCCCCCCCCATCATTAACTCTCATTACGCCTACAAAAAATGATACAATATTGGTCGTAAGTCATCAGATATGTTTACAATGAAATCGTGTTCACTTCCGAGATATATAAACTTTTGATTTTTATCTTTGTAATTGGTTTATCTAATTACATTGTCATTTTAAATGGGGGTTTTTTTTTTATAAAGTTAGAAAACGCTTTTATAAATGAATGTCACTCTGATAAATGGCGATAACAAAATAATGTTGTTGGTTGAATTTTAAAAGCATATGTTGCATTGTTTCGACATTCCGCAATCTATTTAAATTAAATACTGCAAACATACAACTGGTGAAATAAATTATGTGTCGTCCACAAGATGTATGTTATGTTTAGACCCAACGACATGGATAAAAATTCCAAATATAAAAGTGAAAGTACTAAAGACGGTAGGAGTCAAATTTTATTAACTCGCAAACATTTAAACTTTATCGGGTCTTTTGCATTATCCTTCTGCTACTCATTTTTATAATGTGTTTTTCGTTATCATCCTGCTGGTAAAAATTGAGAAATGAACAAAAAATCCTTTCTAAACAATACTTCAGGATAAAAAATAAAATAGCTTAACTGTTCAGTGTAAACCATCATGATTTCCCCATTATTTTTTCCTCGTGTTATATTTTACCTTGTATTAAACATCACTATTACATCATGCAGTGGTAACTAACTTAACCTAAAAAAAAATTGGTTGGAAGATAACGGAATCCAGCTAAATGAGGATAATGGAACAGAACCTTTGTCATTTTAAATTTTATAATATCAAATTAATATTATGTTCGAAGAAACCAATATGCAACAATGTTTTACAGTTATTTCAATAGTTTGAACATTTCTCCAGCTTTTTCTTCCACATAAACACACAGTTGCTCTCCAATAATTTAGACCGATATCTGGTGACAAGTGAATTTATAGAATTTGACGGAGGTGGGGAGGTATTGGGTTTGAAAGAACCTTTCTTCTAAAATTCATCTCACAAAAATTGCTTCACTTATTTTCTATTACAAAAAAATACAAAAACCAAAATGCATCCATCAGATGAGGTTTTTTTCAATTGAGAATTAAATATAGGTTAAAATTTCAATTGCATAATCTTTGTGAACCCATTTATACCATAACTAAAGAAAATTGTTTCACAAAATGTTTGTATTTCCATATTTTTCCTCTTTTTATTATCTTTTAATATTTTACCTTCAAGCACAATTTATTATCTTCCATATCCTAATAATTGAATACTGTACTAAATTTTAACTGAAAAGCTATTTTTCCATATAGGTTAGGATTTCAATTCGCCTTTACATGTTGGATTTTTGTAAATATAAATTTAGGGAGGTAAATTTTATTTTATTTTATTTAGTAAATTTTAAATTTCATTGCAAATTTTAATAAACAATTTTTTCTCAACCACATTGTATTTTATCTGATTTCTTAATTGTATTATCTACATTTTTCTCAATATTTCTTGTATTCTCTTAACTACTACTGCCTTCAAAATTCATATGTACAATTAATTTGTATGTTTTACTTGCATAGATTTTGTATTGTAATTTGTATATGTTGGTATTTAATAATATTGTACTATTAAATGAATTACGGATTGTTTTTATTCGTTTAAAACTTGTCTAAGTTCCTTTACTTTATGTTTTGTATATATTTTTAAAAGCTGTTTTGGAAAAAAAAATGTACAAAAGTTAGTTATATTTTAATGAATTGTTAAGTACTTGTTGTTTTGTTGATGGTACTGTGTAATATTTATCAGATTTTTTTTAAAAATTATAATTCAATGATGACTGAAAGGTTTTTTGTCTTAAACAATAAAACTGTTTTAATACAAGATGTTTTGAAGTTGGTTTTGAAACCACAATAAGGCTAAATTGTGAATTACGAATTAATTATACCTACACTAGTCTGGGAATTTTGTAACACTTCTAGAGATAGGAACAATTTTAAGAGTATTTTCCTATCCAAAACCATCACCAAATAATAATTTTGTCACTGTATTTGTTTAACCTTTTGAGTCATAGGTTGTTTGAGATGGACCTTCTCTGATGAACAGGATTTTTTTCACAATTTGTAGAAATTTAATAATATTAAAACTACTATCACATCCCTTTTTCTTGCTAACGAGTCACCAGCACTGAAGTGCAGATTTCCTGACCTCTCTTGTATACTTTGTGTACTAATTCCCAGAACAATGGATTTACAGTTATCTCCTGTAACATCTCTCTTCTGTGGCTATCAGGTCTCTTTTAACCAACTCTTGTTCTCTCCCGACCCTGATGAAATTGTTTTATGTTCTTTTCTTTCTTTTTTTTTCATAAGGACATGATAAGAGAGAAGTTTTTGCTTTTAAACAAGGCAAAATGTATTAACTTTTAATAATTATGGTTATCTTCACATTGTCCATTACAGTATAAAAGCTATTATTCGTTTGTTTTATAACTCAAAAATTTGGGTAAAAATAAAGAAAACACAAAGTTAACGTAATCTCAATATAAACTCCAACGATTTTGATAAAATGTTGGTCAAGTCTAGCCTCTAATGATCCATATAAACATATTGGTCGCCATCTCTCCAAAAATCTCACTCGGTTTGTGAGTTATCTATACAAAAAATTAGCCATGGGGCTCATTTTTCAAAATTGGCTCAACCAAATTTTAGTGAAATGTGAAGATTAATGGCCTAAACCAATATGTAAAATCCCAAGTAAGTAAATATTATGATTCAGGAGTAATTGGGGGGGGGGGAGGGGGAGGAATTGACGGCTGACGTTAAAAGCTTTTTTTAAAACATAAATATATGATTTATGCTGAGGACTTGATTATGGCACAAGGGAAACAATTTTAGGCATTTATTTAAATAAATTTTCAAAAACTGTATTCATGGTTCATTTTCATATTGATTTGCAATAACTACAGAAATAAAATTTTTGGTGAAGATTAGAGTTGGTTTGTTTTTATTTGGTTTTGGATGAACGGTTTGTCCAATGATTTTGCACTCTTTATTTTGTTCCATTTAGATGTATTTCACTGAAAAAATATAGGCTTAACATATTATTAAAATATTACTTAGAATATCATTGATAACAAGGATAACATAAATTAAATCAATCTGTTTCAGATAACCTTTTAAAAATCCAAAACAAAGTTCAGAAAACTCTTTTTATTAAAAATCTATATATACACGGTAAGTAAATTAAAAGAAAAATTTGCAGTTTATCAGCTCTAAAACCTTTTATTAAATTCCAAATTGAACAGTACCATTAACCAAACAACACTCTCATTTGGTATAGTAATTATAAAGTATTTAAGCTAGGCGTAGTTGTTAGTTAATTTCGATCATGGTAACAGTATTTAAAGTTAAGCTAGATTAAGAGCAAGAACGGCTTTGTTTCCTCTGGGCCTACATAAGTTACTGAAGGTAATGTCTACCGATATTTATTAAGATATATGTTGTTATATTTATATTTTCAAGAATATCTGTTCACTATTTTAGGGCACAAAAAAAGCTGTTTTCTAGAAATGCTTGTTTTCTTGTTATGTAATGTTGGAATTTGTTGGAATTTAAGTTTTTAAGTATGGTTTTGATTCTATTGTGTGTTGAAATTAAAACTGAAATTAATGTATTTTTTCTATTTCTATATTTTTGTATTTTATTGACTTGTTCATTTTCAACTGTTTGTTTTGTTTTGTTTTTCAGAGCTTAGTAATAATTGTCAGTGATCGGAATTTGTAATTATCAAGAGAAATAATAAAAGGGCGAAGTACTTAGGAAAAAAGTAAAGAAGATGATTGGTACTGTCATGGTACTTACTCAGCTCGATCGTAGAATGTAATATCCAAAATTTGGTTTCCTGGGCTTGCAGGAAATGTTAAATTGTGTTGGTAAATCAAAAGTCTTACCCAGTAGTGTAAGTTTGTTAAAACTGTTGTTACTCAGGTTTTTTGAACCTTGTAATTGTGTGTATTACTACTCACTTGATGTCGGCTAGGCCCTTTGCAGGCCTTTTAAATGTTCATTTATTTATTAAAAAGTCTCCACCCACTTTACTTGTATCAGTGTATATCGGCCCTAGTGAGCTTTGAAGCTTAATATGTGTGAAGATGACTCTACTTGGGTTGATGACTATACGAATATCTTACAATCTGGGAGGTCAGGATTCAAAATTACATTTTTAACAATAACTTTGCTATTTACCATCGTAAAGATGAGTGATGTATCATCATAAAATAGTTAAGGTCATCATTAGACATGTTAATTGGAATTCTTTAAAATAAAGACAACGGAAATTAGTATACGAAACATCTTTAGAAAGCATGTACTGTTTGGCTATTTATAAATAATGTTATTAATAATTAAAGTTCATATCTTAAACTACTTTTCCATATAATTCCACATTTGGCTTAGTGTGGAACCAATTTGTGAATAACCTTTCCGAAGAATGATATCTGTGAAGACAGCCACTGTTGCACTAGTTCTTTGATATCATCATAAGCACTGACTGGCAAAGAACTACTTCAAATGTTGGAACAAATTAAAGTTATATAGCGCTAGGTATGGGCTTTAGAGAAGATAATCCATTTGTACCCTGCCATATAACACCCTTTTGGATTTGAACAGGAGTATGTGGATGTGCATTATTGTGAAGCAACTCAATACTTGATTTTGTTTTGGATTGTAGGTCTACAATGCAATATATTTCAGGCCTCACAATAAAACGAAACATTTATTGTTGTACCCCAAAGCAAGCAAAACTCTCTTATTGTTTGAAAACGGCCCATACGATCTTCTAGGTAGAAATTTAAAAAAATTTATTTCTGCTTTTTCAAAGATATGGTCTTTACTCCATATTGTTGTTTTAATTTCACCATAATATGACATCGGTATATTTTATGTACCAGTGATGGCATGACTTCCTAGGGTCATGTTGAAAACTAAAACTAAATCTATAACCTAAGAAATGAACTCTGTTGTTTGTCATTCTAACATGACCTTAGATGTTGGAGTTTTTCATGTTCTAGGTTTATCACTTGATAACGGGGAGTTGATTTAAAATTTTAAAACATCTCTTGTATTAGTTTTTATACACAAATGATAGCAGTTCAATTAATCCTTCCTTAAAATGTACCTATCTAACGAGATACAATTGGCTTAAAAAGAATGCGAAGTTAGCATTTATTCATTCACCGGAGATGCACTGCAACTTTGTCTAGTGTTCTTTTCGTGTCAAAATACTAATGACTAATAATAAGCTGTTTTAAATTCAAAGATATTTTAAAATTATTCTATCAATTTAATTAGTAGATAAATTCATATTCAAACAAATTCCAACAGACTGTCAGTATTTTTCCTGTTTTTGTTTTAGTGTTTATTTATATGTAAACAAATATTTTTTCTCTGTATAGTGGTATACGTTTCTTTTACAAACCGAGACATAGTAATTTGTAAATTAGTTCTTAGTGTTTTTATTATTCAACATTTATGTTGTTATTTTCCCCATTTAATTAAAAGACAAAATCTTATTAAATATAATGTTATTAAATACTATTAATATTTTGTTTTTCGCTTTTAACACTATTCATTTTAATGTTGTTCAGAAATTTGACTATAACGAAAATTCAGTATAATGTATATTTTATCTGTTACCTGTAATTGCAGGTAAGTTGAAATATTTGAGACTTGGTATTTTTATGTTTATTTCTATTCTTTCACATACCAATATAATTCACCATTTTGTAATCTTGTTTTACAGATGTTAAAAAGCTTACCAATAGGCTATATCAGTGAAGCTAGTACAGATCTTTTCTAAATGTGTACTGCATTAAATTGCCTTGTCAGGATTCTGCCTCCTGGATGATTTTATTCCTGTGAGAGTGCTAATCTGAAGTTATGGGGACTTCCTTAGGACACAGATTGTAGTTACCTAACCTAACTGAAAACATGAGTCTAATAAAAGGATTGTTTGATTCATTGAAGTCCAAAATGAGTAGATGATCATCAGAAAAGTTCATCAAGGGATATGATAGCTAAAATGTCCTTATCTGTTAACAATGTGTTTGGAGAGAAAATCACAGACAATGAATTCCACATCAATTAATGTTCCGCGAACAGGACTTCTAACTGGGCACTGATCAGAGATGTCTGTATGTTCTGCTCCTTATGAAACAGAAAAAGCAGCCAATGTATTTGGAAGAACTTAACATCTTTTAGGGTACTAAACCCACGACAGAAATTGAGTCATTTGGGTCGTCCCAAATGACTTGATTTCTGATGTCTCTCATGCCATCACTAGATGCTTTCCTAGTTCTTCCTCCTCTCCTTCTTTATTATAACGTTCACAAAACAGTTGCTTCATCCATCTATCATTATGTGGACAAATTATTTAACCCCTCTTCACCTTCTGATCCTACCAATTATGGTTTTACCTCTCTATATCGAAGGTTGTAAACGTTTTCTTTTTTTTTGTTATTTCTGCTGGATTTCCATAACTCATTTGGGACTTGCACCCACTAAAAATCTTCTGTCCTCTAGGGTGGGACCACTTGCACATTACTTCATCCCCAAGGTTGCTATGTTGGAGTTCTTAATGCATTATGATAACATTGATGTTGCAGACCATCTCGCTTACCAAACCCCACAATTGTCTTGCTTCTAGGTCCCTTCCTCTTCCACCATAGTTGTCAGATTATGTGCTTATTTCATTAAAATTTGGGCTAGTGAAATTGGACAAAGTTACACAGATTCTCGAGCTTGTTTGTTGATGGTGTTTTTCCTTGCATTTCCATCTTTTTTAAACCAACTAGTATGAATTTAAAACGTTAAGCAAAAAAACCAACAGCCACACATTCTCTTTTCCATAAGTGTGGTCTACATTATCTAACTCTGAGCATTACTGACGTGTACTAACTACTCCTCTCTGGTCCACTTTATATTTACTTTTATTGTCCCACCAATTATACTAATATTTTCACTAGGTTCCTTATAATTAACACTTTCCAACTTATTCCTTCTTCCTTCCGATGTTTGGTTCTACTAAACAAACCTTCCTTTCAGCGTGTCTTCCTTAACATACATTCTCTTAATACACTTCCACTATATAAATCTATTTCTTTTTCTGTTTTACAATATTTTTGTTCTAATCAATTGAATTTTTAAACTATAGCAATACTAGATGCTAAGAAATAAATTTAGTTTTTATAAAATTTTGCTTTAAAAACAATGTTACTTTTATTAGTTTCATTTCTCTTGCAATTTTATTTTATAATAAAAATTTAATTGTCAAGTTACATGGGCACTTGGTAATTTTCTTTTTCAAATAATCAAATTTTTCTGAACAACGTAAATGTACAAAATGTATCTACCTACAAAAATAAAGCTTTTTTAGAATATCACTTACTAATCTTTACATATTATTAATATAAACTTAGTAATTGTGTAAGTTTTTAAAAAATCATTAAATATATATGTTTTACTTACAATTTATTCCTATAACTATAAAATATGTATAACAAAATACTTAATATTCTAAAAATATGAAAGCAATGCCTCCTGTACATTTTGACTATGACTTGATATTAGTGTAAAAGATATGTAACAGCAATATACCGAATCATAGAATAGATACGCTTTCAAGAGTTGTTTTTGTTGGTAAAGAACGAAAATTTGAAAAAGTGAAAAATTTTAAAAAAAAGTTAAAAAAAAAAATATTATCAATACACTTTTTATACTCTTAATATATAAATATGCACATCTTGAATGAATTTATATGTATGTTGTTGTTTTTTGTAATTGGTGAAGTCAATATTTTTTTTGTTGGTGTTTTAAGATTATTTATGAATAATAGTTTTAATTCTGATTTATTTTTAATACAAAAATTGTTTCTAAAGTAAATTTGATTAGATCAGTTTTCTAAAATTTGTGGTTGTGTCATTTTTAAACTCAAACTGATGAGACATGCGTTTAGAAGTCTACAAACATATTTATAATTTTATACACCACAAAACAATGCTTACTTAGTATACACAAAAAATAGTTTTCAATTTGTAATGCAGGGACTGATGGATTTTTTTATGTAGTGCTAGACATAAACCTATTAACCTGGCCGTTTGATACTTTTAGGATGATCTGTGAATTACGTAACACTGTAGATTTAATGAAACCTGGAATAACACAAACAACTACACAGCTTTGACAATTTACCTTTGAATAATAATAATTTGGGACTTATAATATAACTACCAAAAAAAAAAAAAAAACAGATACAATTAACCCTAGTAGATGGAAATTTAAAAACACACAATTTAACACTACTGGCTAGTCGAGTAATATTACAGCACCAAGGTTTCCAGATTTCCACTTCTCACTGAATTTAAATCAACCATTATGATTGAACCGTACTTAAAATACAAATAAAGGATAGGAGAACCATCTTGCTGGTCGGGATTAACTAGAATAAAACTAGAGGGCAATCTCAGAGGTACTATTCGTGCTTTATATTTCCTCGTATATTTTCATTGTAGATTTAGCCAACGGTATAGTCACAATTCCTCCAGAATCCCAAACTCGATCATGATCATATCACATGACTAATCGATAGAAAATTGGAATACAGGTTCTAGCTATTTTTCCTTCTCCTAGAAATACCATCGCCAAAGACTGTGAATTTTCGAGCGTTTCTTCCGGAAGGAAGAAATGGTCATTATTTTTTAATGACTATTCAGTAATATAGCAATTTTTACCGGATTTTACTCATGTTTGGTACATAGGCTTGGTTTTATGAATTTGAATAAATTCCTAAATGAGAGACAAAGTTCAAAATTTCATAAAATCTTTTTTTAGTAATAACTTTTACCTATTGATTGTA
Source organism: Aphrophora alni (assembly GCA_963513935.1). Taxonomy (NCBI): domain Eukaryota; kingdom Metazoa; phylum Arthropoda; class Insecta; order Hemiptera; family Aphrophoridae; genus Aphrophora; species Aphrophora alni. The sequence continues at coordinate 100,154,556 of OY740773.1, read as the reverse complement.
TAACATCCTACGATATCTCATTTTGTGCAGCTTTCATATCTACAATGAAGTCCAACAAATTTTCAAATAACAAAAAATATATATATACTGTATATATATATATTATATAATCTAAATTTTCAATTTTTTGGTAATTCATATCTTAGTCATATATACAAAATTATTTGTTTATAAAGAAGGAAAACACAGCTGCGCATGTTTAAAAAAAAAAAATTGTTTGTTAAATGATGCAAAATGAAATGCAGTATCTATGATTTTTCCGAATGTCTTAAATGAACATAACTGCAGTAAAATTGCAGTTCCAAGCACTGTCACAGCGGAGAAACAAGTGGGCAAACTCGCAGGTCTGAGTTGGTTGGCAAACAAGTTGGCTGTCTGCTAGGTCTGAGCAGTCAAATATAATTAAAACAGTACAAAGTTGATCAGGAAAAATCACAACAAAACTGCATATTATTATAAGAAATGGCTAACATTTTTTGATACGCTGGTAAACTAACAAAAAGGGTGTCACTAGGTAGTCTCTAAGGGGTCACTTCTAGTGAGTACAGGAGTGGCAATCCTGTCGGACTCTAGCTATATCTACACCTTTTTCCATGTAGTCTTGGATTAATTCCTCTCTTGTTTTTTTCTGACCATGTTACCATTAGAGTATTTTAGGGTTAGTGGTGTTATTTTCTGTACTTTCCTTCCTTGGTTTTTATAAGGTGATGATGTCTGAGAGGTTTTTTGCTTTCAAACAACAAATACAATTTACAGGGTTTATCAAGTAGTTTTATCAAAGGGAAGCACTCTTTCAAGAATTTAGTGCTTAACCTCGTAGTCAACCTTAAAGTGAGGAATTTTTTAAGTTTCATTTTTAATAGACACCATAAACGGCCTCATTTCTATACTGTTTTATGTCTGCTTAATTTAAAATATAAACAGTTTCATATATTTTTTTTTTACTTACCAAGAGTTGATCCATAGTTTCAAAGTTGTAGGCATGAATGGTGGTAAATGTCCAAATAAACTATATGAATAATCCATTATACCATATTTTATCAAATTCTGATTCCATTAAAACAGCAATAATTAACAAATAATGTTTAAATTTCTAGAAACATATCATTTTATTGGTCTAGACTGAATGTATACATTAAGTTATATTTTATTATAACACACATATTCACATTGTTTTTTTCTATTATTTAATTTTATAAATAATTCATACAAGAATTATCCAAAAGAATATTGCCTTCACCAAGACAGTTTCTTATATCATAAACCTAACTTCTTCCTAATGTAATTTTCCTTGTTGTTTTTTCTACTGATGTCTTGTTAAGTAGTTCGTAAGGCCTTTATAGGGACGTAATCTTTATATTATAGTATAATATTTATATATAATATAGTCTACAGTAATAATGTTAGAGTATGGCTGGTTGGGCTTTATAATGAAATTTGTACTACTAAAAGTTTACTGGTTAAAATGTTAAATATTTTGATTAATAATACATTGTATAACAGTCTTTGAAGGTAAAATGGTACTACCGACCTATCTGTAAGGTTTACTTGGCTATAATGTATAATAAATGCTACAAAATAATTTTTAATACACCCCTCCATAAAACGTTATCGTCCTAAATAATAGCTTTTGAACAGAGCCTAAACCTGGTTTGATTATAGTGTAAATTTTATATTGAAATTGCCTTTCAAGGGCTCACTTGAACAATCTTACAGGTGCAGCAATTTCGAGTCATTGTAGCTCGATCTACATCTTTTTCGATCCTTCTTGTTCTCTTCTTACTCCGATTCTCTTTGAGTATTCTACTGCTTGCTGTTTCTTATTTTTTGTTCTTTTCTTTTTTTGTTTTTTTCTTTCTTTTTTTCTCAAGGTGATGGATGTTGAGAGGTTTTTCACCTTTAAACAACATGAACATATGAAATTAACGACAGTCAAAGTTTGTTTTAGTTTTTTTTTTTTTTTTGCAAATATAACTGTATAGAATATTATGTAAAAATAATTTACCAAAGTGCATGTAGTTTTATCTAACAAAAAAAAAAATAAAAAACTTGCCTTCTACTTTTTTATCCTGTTATTAAAACTTTTTAAAGTTTTATATGGCTCTATAAATATCAATTTAATTATTTATCAGTTAAACTATGAACAGTCGAATTCTAGCTAGGTTGAACCTTTTGAGGTCGGGATTGTAGCATTATCTTCTACTCTAAAGGCCTTTAATTCAATGTACAACTCTGACCTATGCTCTCATTTAAGATTTCCTACTTACTCCTTGTGGGGCCATCCCTCTGGAAAGGTAGCGGTCCACTGAATACATTACTAAAGTAAGCTTTGGTGTCCATTGACAATGTGCACAGCTTTGTAACTTTATCTGTAATGGTTAAAAAATATTAAGGCATCCTGGAACTTATTTAACACATGGTATATTAAGCTGTGAATTAGGTCTATAGAACATATTATTATGTTAAAAAAATAAATAAATACACCTACTATTCGACCTTATTAACAGGGTGTGAAAAGAGTACAATAATATTGCTATGGAAACTCAGCAGGTTTTAGATGGATACAATTTGTTTTAGAAAGAAATTTGAACAAGATTTTTTATAGATAATTTTATAAATAACGTTAATATGTTTTATGTAGACCTGGTAGTGTCTGATTTATGTGCAGCTATAAAATATTACGCTGCAGAGAAAATCACATGGGCTAAGTTCATTTCTAAAAACCGAATAAAGGATATTTGTAAAAAGCTAGTTAAAAATGTTTTTAATTTTGAATGCGCCGTAAGAGAGGCTAATATTTTAATTTAGTGACATGTAATAACCAGTAAACTAATAATTATAATTGAAATAATTATAAAGCCTAATCTAGATCAAACTTATTACGCTTATATAAACTGAAATTTATACAGCCTGGATGCATTAAATCTTTTGCTTGTATCGACAATCTTTATTGCTTCTTTTGTTTATCCAAATGTTAATTAATAGAAATATTCATTAAACGTGGCAGAGTTTTTTTCTTCTTTTTTTAAAAATTATTTTATCAAAATAATTTCGGGACCAATCAAATACAACAGGTCCACTTGATGTTTAAAAAAAAATTATTGAAAAGATATTTTTAATTTAAAAAAAAATTTTTTTTGAACATATTATTTTTGTTTAAACCTTTTAGTATCTTTTTCTTCACCTAAACTATATTTAATGTTATATGATATATTTAAGTTGATGTCATTACTAATTTATTCTGAATGTCAAGTAGAAATTATTCAAAAATTATATTGTATGTTTATTTCTTAAACAAAATAATCAATGTATTTATTTAATTGTAATCTAGTGGACTATTGCTAAGGTGTCTTGTTAAACGATGATATAATATTTATATTCTATTTTTAAATATTTCTGTTTTAATGGATAACACTGAAGAATTTGTTTTAAATTTGTATTTATTTGTTTTTCCAAAATTATAAATTTTATTAAACACTATCGAACTGATAGCAAGTTATATTTTGCTCTATATTTTAATAGGCAATAAAATGATTGCAGTTATCATATTAAGAAAATCTGTCACTAAATAGAAATTACAAATTAAATTACACATTTTAAGGACTATACTTGTCTTTGGAATGATGCTGTTGGCAAACGGCAGCTCAGCTAAACTGATCCCTCTAGATTATGAAGGGAAGGATTAAAAAAAAATAATCGGTTGCATAATTAACCTATATTACATTTTTATTATTTTATGAAATTAAACATATAATTAGATCCATATGAAAAATTACAGCAAATATCATAAACCAAATTATGAAAAGAAAAATTATTTTTTAACTTAAGAATAAAAAGAATGTAAAATTTTAAAATAAAACACAAATCATTTGAAATTTCACCATCAAATTCTGAAAATAACACTGTATAATTCATCACACTCAACAAACAAGTGGCAGCTTTTGACACCATTACTGTACAGCTTCTAGTTAAACGAATATAATTCAAAAATTCTAATAGATGTTGCACAGTACATGCAACTAAATATCGTTATACGTTTGAAGATGCAGTTCGTCTTTAAGATCAATACATTATGGATGTGCATAGTTGCAAAGGCATCCTAATTGACTGTGTATTTCTGACAGTGTCCTACCAAATTTGATTCAGTTTGTGTTAGGGGATGATGCTGGTATTCTTAATTGAGTGTTGCCTTTCTTAAGTCGCGTGAACATTTCGATGCGACTTAAATGATTTAGTAGTTGCACTACCAATTATAGCCCTGTAATATGTGACTTCAGTATATTTTATGTTATCTGAGTTTTGTGTCATTGGTTGGTTTTGCAAAATTTAGACTATCTTGGTTTTTTGCTGAATTTGTTAGTTTTTGTCTTATTTTTGATTGTATTTATATTTGTTGTTCTTAATTTTTTGTCCAAGGCATTAATGATTGTAATAGGTTTTTCGCCTAACACAAATTTTAAAATCCAAGGGCAAAAATACCCCTTTCTGTTGTTGAAAGCTTAAATTACATTTATAAATATCAGCAATACATAGCATCATGTGTATAAGTTGTCCTAACATTTTGAAAAAAAAATCCAGAAATATTTGTATAACACTAGTAACTTTTACATGTAACGATTTGATTTCTGGAACTGTTGCAACATATATGAGATTTTTTTTTTCTTTTTCATATTATGTACCTTTTAATAAATTTCAGTTGAATATCTAATACTAAAACTTTAAAATTTTCATGATTTCAGAACAAATTTAGTGGATTTCCAGAGTATATAGTACCTACATAATATTTTTGTTTTTGTTTTTTGCGTTGGGTATAAAAAACATAAATTCACCATAGATAATATCAATGCAACAACACTAAGTAACTAAAGTAAAATTTAATTTCAAGCTAACAAATTTCACCCTCAGTGCTGCAGGTCAAAGGATCCAAGTGTCTAACCATCACATCTCCACTCTCTTCTATCCTCTGAAAGACAGTCTTCACCTCTGGGTACCCTTTCTTCTGAGATCTTCCTCAATGTCATTCAGCTATATTTACCTTGTTTTTCTCCTTAGCCTCTCTCCTTCTGATCTTTCTTATAGTAAATCCTCAACTATCCTTTCATCTGGGCGTCCTGTACACGTAGCCAGCCCATCTTAGTTCTACATTTTGTATATCAAATAATATTTCAGGTTACTTCTACAGCTATTGCAATTTGTCCTCTACATTGCTCCATATATCTGAAGATTTTTCCCCCACCTTTGGATAAACTCTTCATCTCTTGTTGTTCAGTGTCCACACTATGGGTGACAACTGGAATATTGTTTTATATATTTTTATTTTCGTGACCCTGTTCACTGATTTAGACTTAGTCGAATGTTGTAGTACAAAATAGCCTTACAAGGTTGTGAAGGAACCCTGCAACCATTATAGCAAAATGTTCAAGCAACACATGAGCGTAAATACCTGTTCAACAACATAATTTTCAAATATCTGATTAGAACTTGGTAGACTGAAATACTTGCACAAATGTTTAACAGCAACACAGTAAAGAAGTAGCAGTTTGATTGTGACAACACCTTGACAAAATTGGCACAGTGTTGCATCAGATACCACAAGTTAATGTAGAATGTCTGACGTGATGATGGGTAACACCACCTACCATCATTCAAACCATCTACAAACATCAATTTAAATTTCCATAAGGTGTTTAAATATTTTATTAAACATTTATTAATGATGATTTTAGTTGTATTTAAGAATCGTAACAATATTTTTCTACAACTATTAAATGATTATTAAATCTTATTGAATTAAATACAAATTTTTAATTTAATTTTTCCAGAGTTATTACATTTTAAAGTTCAAATGGAATATTTTTCTTTAATTTTATTACACTATCATTATATTTAAAATAAATGTGAATGATCTCGTTTGTTCTATTTAAAAAAAATACAAACTGTTGGCATCTGGCAATGTTTATGTTTCTGGTCATATTTAACTGTGATATTTTTTCTAAGCTGCTGAATTACTTAAATGTTTTAGAATTTATGCGATTCATAATTTGCATATACAATTAAATAACAATTTTAAAATTCTACAATTTAAAAAGGGGAAAAAATGTTGGTGCTGTTTTTTTTTGTGATTGTGAATCGCATCTGTTCTAATGTGTAATTCTTTTTTAATTCATGAAAGTCTTCAATAAAATGTAATACACTTATTTAGACTTGTTATAAAAGACTTTGTTTAAATAAAAGAGGAATCCCTTAATTTCTTCAATTTTGAATGGTTTTTTATTATTATTTTTATCTTTACATTATTCCCAGTACACCCTCAGGAGAGCTGATGGCAGTATCAGTCAGCAGACTGGAGTGAAACCCGCAGAGAAAGAAGAGACCTGGCAGGCCCAAGAAAATGTGGAGGACACAGAAGGGAAAATAAAGGATGAAGGCAAGATCTGCGGAGAGTTGAACCCAGCATACAATTGAGTACAGGCTTGGCAGTCAGTCCCAAGGGAATTTAGTTGGATCCTTTTTTCATGTAGTCTTGGATGTTCGATCCTTGTCATTCACATTTCCTTTCAGGTCTTTCTTAACCAACTCTTGTTTTTTTTCTGACCCTGATGCTATTAGAGTATTCTAAATCAAGGGATCTTTATTTACCAATCTTTTCTTTTTTATAAAGGTAATGTTAACATTTACACAGCTTGAAAAAAATAACGTAGTGCTGCCCCTACATCTCCCAAAGGATTAGAGAAAATAAGTCTAAGAATAAAGCAGTGCTAATAGTATTGGAGGGGAAATTATTATGAAAAATGTATGAAGTTGTAAACAAAGGGTTCCAGTGGCATTTTAGAATGCAAAGATGTAGGAGTTGTTTGAAAAAGTATATTTATCAACAGAGATAAACCAAAGACGAATCCAATAGTTGGGAAATATAGAGGAATAGTTCCCCCAAAAAAATCTTTTAGGGGGGGGGGAGTCAAGCAGGACGTCCAATGAGGAAGGTGGCTGAACAACATATGGAGAGCGATTTAATCAGAATGGGTGTCTGAGCATGGAGAGAGAAAACCAGAAGAGAATGGGCTAGAATTTTTAAGAAGGTTCTTTCAAGGGCTGAACGCCACTGGGGTAAGGTGTGGTCAACTATTTGTAATTAATTAAATTCTTGATAGTACACCACCTTGTGATAAAGAGAGGGCATAGCATTTTTAGAACAAATTTATCCTATACAGGATCAAATGTCTCCCAAAATGAGAATATATGAGCAAGCACAAATTTGTGGCCATCCCGAGGGGCCTATCTGGATCTACATTTTTTCATGTAGAGTCTTGAGATGTCTCTCTTGATCAAACCTTGTTTTCTTCTGACCCTGATGCTCCTAAAGCTTCGAGGTCTAGGAGTCTTTATTTTATGTTATTTTCTTCCTTTTCTTATAAGGCAATGATGAGAATATCTGTTATGTAATGAGAAATGAATACTTGATATGTTTATAAAGATGCTGTTATACAAATATTTGTAAATGTATAAACAAAAATGAATGATAAATCAACAATTCGAAACGTATCTATATATGTTAATACACAAGCAGGATTTTATAACGCTGAGTTCTTAGAAACCACTGAACCGATTTTTATGCTTGAAGTGTCTATTAAAAGGTCAAGAGGGGTAGATTTACCGAAATCCTTCAATGTTGTGATAGATATTCATTAAAGGGCAGGAATCGCCATTAAAGTTCTTTTTTTTTCTGTGCATCACAGCTGGTAAACATCATACTGAAATTTTTTAATCTATATTATTATTACTGAGTTGTGAGCTCCATATCAGAAAGGAAGTAATGATAATTGGCTGTTTATATATATGAACGGTTTATATTTATTTCTAGTTATATATATTCTGTGGAGGTGGGGAATGCATTAAGAACCATAAGGTGGTCGTTCGTACCACCCTGTGTGTGGGACTCCCCTTAGAAAGGTACACCTCACTAAACCCCACCTACTAGTTCCCAGGGCTCCTTGCTAAACACGGAACTACCTCGGCAGAAGAGAGTATTTCTGTCCATTTAGGGTTGCATGTCATGTTTATAAACAGATCTGGCTTATCCTATTTTTGCACAATAGCCATTGCATCTTGATATCGCTGAGTCATGTTACGCGGACTTCCTTCAAATGATGATGGCAAGACAACAATTTTACCGGCAGTGACGCTTTTGCAATCCACGGTAATGTTCAACTCTGAGCTGTGATTGGTGTTGTCTTATATAATTGAGTCTATCACTTTCCACTCTCGTGTACAAATCGACAATATATTGTCGAAATAATTTTTTTTGCAGCATGGATATTTGAGAATCCTACCCGAACAGTAAGTATATAGCACGCAAACTGTAACATAGTGAGTTTTTCGCGCATTATTTGTCTTCGTTGCCCATTGTGAGTCATTTGTGGGTCCCATCTGGGTTCTCCATTTAAAAATAATAGAGGATATAGTATTGGGTCACAATGTGGGCTCAATACCGATAAAAGCTTAGGTCCACTTTGGCGGTTATATACTACTGCATAGCGATAGTGCGGGGGTTCACCTTCTTCCGAATTAAACACTCCGGCAATTTTATTTGCGGTAGGTTTGTTGAATCGCCTCAGATCCATAGAAATGTTATCTACAAATCTAAGTACAATGTTTTGATTACCTTCATTTGTCATCATTTCGGAAGCTTATCTGTAGTATTGTGAATAGGGGTTATCTGATAATATGTCCGAAAATCGTGTCACTATTTCCAATTTGAGTTCACTATTTTCCGCTCTTTGTATCTAAGATTATTTGCAACTGCAGTATCAATGAAATATAATTGTCCATATGAAGGGGCTTGCTCATCAATTGGTAATAAGTCTGAAATATAACGGTGAATTTGGCCTTGAACTTTAAAGCAATATGGTCCGTTACCTGGTACTTCCTTTTGTGCAGCCGAGAGGGATGCAAATACCATAGCGTTATTATACTGTCATATATTTTTCATAAAATGGGCATTATTAAATAACTGTTGCAGCTCAATGTTATTTTGAGCCTGTGGTAGATGTTTTAGACCATTGTGGCAGCAAGAGTTGTAGTGTCCATTCGTCGATTCATCAGTGAAGTGCAATGCACCACAATGCATGCACTCATTGTTCATTGGTCCTAGGTTGTGTATTGCTACCTCTTTTAAAAGTGGAAATCTATAAATAGGAATATTTTCCTGATCATCCGGCTGCTCATTTCGAGGAACAACAATACCTCTGCGTGGTGGTCTTCCGAACTTATTCATTACTGTGAAAGCAAAACAACTCACACTTACACGTACACGTACATTTACTATAATTACCTAAAGTTTAAAAGTATCAAATTTTTGTTTAAAAGCTTTGATTCTAATTTTCACTTTGTTTTATTTACTCCACAACCATTTTTACAATAACAAAATATATCACAAAAATGCACATTCAGGTGTGGTTATGATTTTTCCAATTTATATTAAATCAGCTGTTTTGAGATATAAACAGATTTAACCTAGATTCCCATGCTATTTAAATGGACATATTTTATTCCGTAACAACTTTTTTAGTGCGTAATTGAGAAAAATGAATAATTTCCCCCAAAACTTCATGTCCAGACCTCTAAAATGAGATCTCTCCCAGCTTTCTACGACCTACCGTTCGCACACAATTTCATTTGCAAATTTAGGCTTACGGAATTAGATATAGGCCCTATAGATATTGAGCTAGACTTTACATAATATGCCGATTAATATATTTATTACCATACCAACATTTATATAAAATAACAAAACTGCTGATTGGTAACATCAATAATTTAGATAATTTTTTGTTAGGCCTAGCCTGGACTAATATAAATAATTTGAAACAAAGTTTTGGCCTAAGAAGTATCGGATAAATCAGCTTATTAGTTTCACCAGCTTCAATAATTGAAATGAATTTCAGGTTTGGCCTAAAATATGATTCAGCTGATTCAATGAAACCTAAGCCTAGAGGTAGCATGCCGTGTATCCTATCTGATACTGAAAAACCACAAAGGTTCCTTTGAAAATAAAATAAACATAATATTTTATGATACATAATTAATGTTAAATCCATATGTAGTCATGGGCGCACATTTTATAGTCTTAAACCAATGTTTTTTTATTTGAATAAAATAGGCTTCATAACCATGTAGTATGAAAAGTTCGCCTCTTTACACTAATATAATCAATCAGCTGTTATAAAATCAGCTGATGTTATTTTCTGCAACTTTAAACTGAACCGTTACGTAGGTTACAAATTAAATTTATGTAATTCATTATTGTTATGAAAATTAATGTTATTTTCAGTGCTACAATCGAAATTAAGAATATTGTGCATTTCATACTACCAAGACATTCTCAAAGAATAAAGAAGCCAAGAAGTTTAAATTTTACATATTAAGCATTGTCGAACTTAGGAATATTATTTACGATTGTAAACCAAAAATTGACTTCCACTGAATTTTTAATAAAATCAACACAAAAAGTAAGTGAATAAACTATTTGTATTAATTCGTAGGCATTTAAATGAATTAATTTGATTATCTATATCTTTTTATTAATTTCTAAACGTTACTTTTGTTTTAAAATTGTTACGCGAACGTTGAACGTTTTCTAAAAATTTCTTACAAGTGAGGTTAGGAAAAAAATACCTTTTTTCATAAATCAAATAAAAATATGTATAGGGCCTACATTGTCCTAATATTCGAAAATTTAAAATTCTTGGAGAAGAAATTCAACCAGAAGCTTTGTTATAGTGATGAGTATAACAGATAAACGGTCCAAAAACATTGCACAAACTTTCTCACCCACCCATACTCAAAACTAAATGAAAATTAATCATCACCAAAAATTTAATTTTGGTTGTTGTAAATCGAAAAGTAAAAATGAACCATGCATCATCTTTAAAAACAATTTTAATAAGAGCCTAAACTTGCTTCGATTTTACCATAAATGCGTCCTCAGCTTATGTGACCAAAAATCGATTTTTGTTTTTTAACAGATAGCCCAAGATTTTTGGAATGATGGTGACCAATACGTTGGATTTGTCTCCTTAGAAGCTGCACTGGAGCAAAATTTACCCATATACCAAATTATAAAACAATCGTTTCACCTTTTTACCAAAATGGCAATCCCTAACTGAATCTACACTTCATGTAGTCTTGGGTTAGATCCCTCTCGTTCATCTTTCCTATATCCTGACCAACTCTTGTTATTTTTTTACCCTGGCCATATTAATGTATTCGAGGACGAGGGGAGTCTTTATTTTATGTTCTCTTCATTCTTCTTTTTATTAGGCGATTATGACTTTACTACAGTTTTTCACCTTTACTACAACAAAAAATGGAAAAATTTGTTTACGACAATTTTTGACTAGTACATTTTGTTTGGGTCTTTAGTGGCTGCACTCAATCACAACTTTGAGATAATCGTAATTTTGTGTTTTTAAAACAACTACCGAAAGCGGCTCATTGTTTTGAGTATTACATTATATTGAATACAGGCTTGACAAACCGAGAAAATCTAACTTGGGTTAAATCCCTCTCTCTTGACTAACTCTTGTTCTTTTCCGACTCTGACGCTATTAGAGTATTCGTGGGCTAAGTCCCTTATTGAGTACGAGCTTGGCAGTTCCGAGGATACGCATCTGGATTTACGCCTTTATTCATGTAGTCTTGGGTTAGATCAGCTCCTTTCCTCCACTTTGTGGCCTATTCATAGAAATAAAGTTTAAAAAATTAATAATTTTTAAATAACTCCGTAAATATTAGAGACCTTGCCAAAATAATAACTACGTAAAAGTACATAACAAAGGGACATATCAAATGGTTCAAGTCTAATGATAACAATATTGTTTAGATACGAACGACGACGGACAGACGGAATGTCGAAAATCACTTTATCTCTTGCCGGAGGTCATGAAACGTCAACACTAATCTAAAAATGGAGGTCGAACTTTTTGTGATAACTAAACTCTTCCTTTAGGCTACGGAGTATTTTGTATACTGCGTGAATAATGCATAAAAGCTATTAGTTCCTTAAGTTTTGTTGTTGTATTTCTATCTCAATATGCCCTCAGGAGATATCTTAAGTGAGTACGGACTTGGCAATCCCGAGGGAACCCAGCTAGATCTACGCTTTTTTATTCATGTATTCTTAGATTAAATCCCGCTCATTCATATTTCCTATCAGGATTCTCTCGACCAATTCTTGTTCTTTTCCGATACATATTACTCGTCCGTCGGACGTATACGTATGGATTACCCTCGGCTTATTTTCTACCAAACTTTTTGCTATTTTGAAAGGTCTTAAAACCGTTCCACCTCGTTTCCATCACTGTCTTTTGTGTTCCGATTCCAAAATTGGTTTACAGGCTATCCAGGATATCCCTTGGTTGAAGATATTCTGTGTTCTATACACAGACTTCAGCTACGGGACGTCGGAGTATCATTTTGCTGGGTACCTGGGCATTGCGGAATTACGGGAAACACAAAAGCTGACGAAGCAGCAAAGGAAGCTACAAATCAGACGTCAGTTACCCAGCGTGTTAGGGATTCTGACTTTATATCGACTGTTAAAATCATTTTGAATAGGGAATGGGAGGAAGAATAGACAATATACAGTTCAATGAGATGAGCGAAGTAAAAGATACCTTCCCTCCTTGGTATACATGCCAGTCATCAAAAGGAAGTGGTGGTTACTCGTTTTCGGATCTCTCATTCCATGATTTCTGATGGAACACGGGAATCCTCCGCAATCAGCCAATCCGTATGTGCCGGATGTTACATTTTCACTATGAAAATGTTAATATTGTCTTCAAATATTATTAATGATCCATTTTAAGATTTGCAGTAAGTACAAAAGGTTTGTCTTAATGAGGAGTGAAAGTTTGGCTACCTTTCATAAATTAATAAACGAATTAAAAATTATTTTGTCGTGTAACGGATGTTACTCAATTGTGAAAAGGCTAAGGGTAGTTCGTGAATATTCAACTAAAATTCAGTCCATCTAAGATACCAGTGGAAGTATTAAATATTTGTCAACTTTATATAATGCATATACTTTATTTTCAACCTCAAATTAGAACTCTTTAAATATTAGAATAATTAATAAAAATTATTTTCCTTTGTAACGGATGTTACAAAATTTTCCTCCCGGTAAAATAGCCTATAAAATGAACCCCTCTTAAAATTTTCAGATTTAAAACACAAAATAAGGTATATTATAAAGAATGCAGATGATTTTTATGAAATAAATTATTTATTAATGAATTTGTTATTATATAAAATCCACTCACTCTTACATACAAAGAAACGTAATACATTGTATCACTTTAGGCTTATTTATTTTCATTATACAAACTGAATAATGCAATGAAATCTAGGCCTAATTACTTTCTTTAGGCTTATAGTTATTTATTTATTATCTTCTTATACAAATTGTATCACTTAGGTTTAGTGTATAGCCTATAATTCCTCTCCTGAACTTTTATTAGTTAATTTACAAACTTAAACCAAATTATCAAAGCAATACTATAATGCAACTCCATTGAAAACTGTTCCTCTAAAAAAAGGGTTGTTCTAGCTCATGTTTTAACATACGATAAGTTACTTATTTACAAGGATTGGGTATGGATACTTATAATGTACCCTGTTTCCTGTCAACTTTATTTCAGGTGTTGGTAGAATTTTCAATATTTGTTCAAAATCAACATACTTTTCACAATCTTCATTGATTTTAAAGAGACAGCCTTCATTACCAATAGCAGTAAGAAACAAAACACCAACTTCTCCATCATCACAAACCGGAGTTTGACACACTGCTGCATATGTAAAACTGTTTCTATTCGTAGTGTACTTCACCAGCACATGTTTGTCAGGGCTAATTTGACTTTCTTCGATTACTTGTTCTTCTGCTCACTTATCTCCAACAAGTTGATTCTCTAGTTGCAAAAGGGCCCCCAACTCCGCTGATAAAAGAACTGACTGATTCGCTGGATTCCGAGTCACTGGAATAGACGTCGGAATATCGAAGGGGGCTTTGCTTCTTCTTCTTTTTCTCTCCAGGACTGACAACAACTAGATGTTTTTTCATCGAAGATCGGTTGGTGAAAGCAGCAAGAATATGCTTTTCATCAAGCTTTTTAAAGTGATGATACTTTTGGATTCCTACAACTTCTGCTGCGTTCTCCCATCGTTGTTGTAGCATTTTTCCATTCTCTGTTGCATCTTGTTTTGGGACGAACCATACTAGGACAGATTCACAGGTTTTCTCATAGGCGTCATAAAACTGTTGTGACGAGCGGGAGCTTGAGTTGGCCTCCGATTGCATCGACGGCACCTTTCCCATGCCCAGGTGCAAATGAGCTCCATTCAACATTTTCTACATTCAAATCGTTAGCAAGGAAACAGATATTTGAAGTAGTGAATTTGCTCTTAAATTGAGCAGAACAGTTGTCTGAGAATATTAACAGGTTTGTCAAATCCTCATAACAAAATGGCTAATAATAGTTTTCAAGAAAACCCAGCTTGATTCCTTAGAATGAGACAAATCATCACTTACTACAACATAGGACTTAACTCCATTGTTATACCAAATACAAGCAGTAAATAAAGTTACTTGTCTGTGGCCCAAGACATTATAATAAATTTAATGGTACAATTTGACCTACTTAAAACTTTAAAATTGTTAATAAGGCCTTATTAAAATGGTAGGCACAAACAATATAGGCCTACATTTCTTTTGAAATTAGTATAAATAAAAACGGTCCATCTAAGCTATGAAATAATGATATTTTTATTAATTAATATGACAAATAATGATTAAATACCATTCAGAATTGTTTGGTAATTCGTTAAAATCAAAACAGTAAAGATAGTAATAGTAAAGTTTCAAATGTTTGTGGTAATTGTTGTAAATATGGTTATAACTAATAGGTTAATGCTTGTAACATCCGTTACGTAACGGATGTTACAAGATTTAAAACTGTTATAAAAGTGTAATTTGACATAAATATATAAATTTCAAGGTATAGACTAACAGATGTATACCTTAACCTTACTTTTAGAAAATTGCATTGTTTTTCTTCAAACCATTCATATAAAAAAATAACTTTTTCATGTTTTAGTGTAACGGATGTTACATGCAACCTTCTTTTGTAGAACATTTAAAAAACGCATAAAGAATCTTACCTGATCATTCATTTTGGTGTTGTCACTTGAACATAACCTCTTCTTCAAACTGATCATAGTCTAGTGAACAATTGAACTATTGTGCCTCCACCTCAGAGCTCCAAACTTAAACATTTTTACAAAGAGTAATCTGGTTCTTGAATGAAGCAACTTCAAATCTTTCAAACGGTGTTAAAAATAAACATATTGAAATTTACTCTTTTGATTCATTAAATTAAACTTATACCTTACAGTAGTACATAATTTATTTATTTCTCCTATTAAATCAATTTTTTTTCTAAAATTCCACTTTTATACGGATTGGCTGCAATGCCAATTTTGTCAATGTGTTCTAACGGTTAGGCATATCTTAATAGATTGTGTCTCAGTAACAGGTGTGCGTAGGACATTTCTCATACCCAATTCACTGTTGTTATTGTGGTCGTTTTATATAGATGGGCGTGTTGGAAAGATTGTGCAATGTTTTTGCACTGTATATACAAGACCATTAAACGGGACATTTTATAAGCAGATGGTATCGAAACCAGAACCTCATTCCGAACAACCATCCTGGTCATATTTCTTTCATAGTGGTCCAGTGCCACTAAGATAACAAGCAGCCGGAAGTACACAATGTCGAATGCAATAATTCTAATCAAGATGGCTGTGCAGGTAATGAGACATGTACGTATGGTAATTATTTCCTTAGCTAGTGGACAATCAGGTCACAAGATGGAGATCTTATTCTAGCCTTTCATATTTAGAATTACCGTTAGTCGACTCGTCGCCCGTCAATGTCTGCTCCAATTGTATAAAACACAAATCGCAGGAAATTAATTACTACGGTATCTAATCTAGGTGGCAGTTATTTATGTCATAATTAATGCGATGCATCGTGCTTTGCTGTGGTAACACGTAGGTCTAAAATTTTAGTCTAGGCATATTTTTACTAGTTATTTTACGCGATGATTCTGCTTCAGCTTTCGCGTCTAAATCTTTAAAATCATATTTTGTCCAGCTCAAGCGAGATATTTTAACGTGATTCGGCCTTCCCATATATCTAGAGGTTAATATTTTTACCAGTCATGTACAGGGTGATTGAAATTGTGTGGCTCCTGTTTTGTACAAAAAAAAACTTTAAAAGGTAACCCAACCCACCAGGATTTTTTGAGTTAAATCTACAGGTATTAATTACATAATTTTCCATATTACCCGCAATTTTTCCAACACAGCGGTCAACTCTAAATTTTGGTATGGGAACTCTATTTAGTATGACAATTTTAGATATTACTCGGTGTCAACCGTGTAGAAGCTATAAGTGATGAAATTGTGAAAATACCCGGTTTAAGGCGATTTCAGAGGTTCTTTTTCCTTTCCTAAAACAGTTTAAATGAATTTAAAATTGAACTTAAAAACAAGTAGCTCTAAATATAAAAACAGTATAAATGAAACCTAGTATTTATATTAATTTTTGTAAGTATGTTCGGTTATGAATTGTGTTTTTCACTTTTGACATATGTAACCCATTACAAGATTTTTATCTAATATACATGTTTATTCAATCGTTTTAGTGTAAATTTTAAATAAAGACCTTTTTATTACCTATTTACTATATAAAATTTTAAAAATCAATTCCAATGAAAATTCACTTTGCTGCACGGTGCAAGTGGTACAGTCAAAAAAAATTGTTTCACACAAACTATCTATTTAGACCCCAATGATACAAAAAAAAGTTTTTATTCATTTTTAAGACAACAAATGTTTCCTTGCATCCTTGGGATCTCAAAAATGTAATATTCTCTGTCCAGGAAAGAGTTAAAAGGCGATGTTTTCTATCTCTTTGTCTTTCTGTCTCTCGCTATACATAGTTTTCACAAAATGCTATTGAGAAGTATGCAAGAATATTTAGCTGTTCTGATTACGGTACAACTCAGAAAGAGAGGTTATGTTGATCCTAATACAAGTTTGATAGAACCAGGTGTAACATATAATTAATGGGAAGGCGTCGCTACTACACGATTCCTCGCTACCTGGAAGTGATTAATTGTTTAACAAAAACGTTTGTCCCTGTTATTAAAACCTTTGGATTGCACGAATAGACCGCCGTGAGTCGCCAGTTTGCCTCTGAACTGAGTTGTAAAACTAATTATTTGTAGTGTATTTATAATAATCTAGGTATGACATATTTATGTTCTATATCATATGTAGTACATGTAGAGAATGTAATTTTTTGTTGATATGTCCGTGTTGATGTCTACCTGTCATCTGTGGAGTGTTTATAACCCAACGCGTAGACAGATTTATATCAAATTTAGGTGTTTTTCATTTTTTGTAACTTTCATAAAGAAGATTTTCTCAAAGTCGGCTATAAGAATTTTGCCCAAGTTTAGCCTACAACATCTAAAGAAAACATATTAATCACTATTTTTCAAAAAAATGTTCCATTGATTTTGTTAATTTCTTTTTTCTTTTTAATGAAAACATTAATAGGCCAAACCTGTATGAAAAATCTCAGTAATAAATTTTTACAACAAAAATGAACCTCGACCGATTTTAATCAAAGTAGACTGTAGACTTACTGTGTGGTCACCTCAAGCGAAGCAAAGTTAGACCTTTTGTAAATACGTCGTTCACAGTTCAGTTTCACTTTATAATCGAAATCTACCGTACTGAAAATTTTCGTGAAGTTTTTTGGGGGTGGGGGGAAGGTTTGTGTGTAACAAAGTTTGTGCAAAGTTTTTGCACCTTTTGTGACAATAGAAATTTGCTAAAATTATTTCTGTGCGTGTATGTTCGGTGCATGAGTGTGCACTCGGATATCCTACACACAACCATGTAATTTAGATAAGTTTTATCTAGTGCAAGAAGTATCCACGAACAGACTCCAGGCTATAGTTCGACTCACACCGACACTACTATTATTATACATTAAACTTTTGTTTCGACTGCCTCTTTCGCCGGTTTCTACTTATTGCATTTATTTTAAATTCTAATAATTGACGCATTCCGCCAGAAGTTGACTCTACCCTAAAGGCATCAGCAGTCCAATGTCCATCAATAAACAACGGCTTTATTTCATTCCATTAGAGTAAGAGGCAGCCGATTTGGCGGAGTCGGCAGGCAGTCCACTACTTAGTTCGGTTTTCCTAAAAACATTAAAAAAAAAATTTCTACCCAGCAATGAGCCCTCCTCAAAGAAATTCAATATTTCTATCCCAAATATTTAAATATTACGTATACAGGTATCTAATTGCAGTTCTGTATTAGGTAATGTTTTTATTGCTGATTCGGCGTTTATAAATTCACGTTTTTTTCATTCTTATAAAATTTTGGTATATTATTTAACAGAACTTATTTCATCATTATCAAACTCAATATCTGATAAGTTGGACACACGTGCATAAAACTTGTGTTACCGCAGGGGGGGGTGCAGACTAGCTGCACCTAATAAGAGGGGATTGGCGTCCCTCGCGGTCCCCAGTCTAACACTCACCAAACACTCACAACACATAGACTATCATCTATATAAACATACACCCATTTCATCTTTCCTTACTTACAATACATTTCCTTACTTTTACCTTTACTTAGGGTTTTATCGCGGGGGGGGGGGTTTGAAGACTATCTGTACCTATTGAGAGGGGTTAAGCGTCCCTCGCGGAACCCGAGCTATACAGGGTGGTACAATAAAACATCTCCCATATAGACACAAATACATACAACACTCATACATATTTTACAAGTAGAGGCTGTTACACTAAACGATTCACGGGGATACATAAACACTGTACATTCATATACAGGGATTAATTTACCGTACAGAGCCATAGCACGACTGAGAGTGTTTACGAGACCAATGCGTGACAACCTTTGTATCTGGTAAGCTGATGTGAGCTTGCTCTGCCGAAGACGTATGCGCGGTTTCTGTTCAGTAGCCAGCCACCGGTCCATGGTCAGGAAGTGTTCGCGATGGGGGAGGTGTCGGATCCTCCCTCTCCAGTTGCGGGTCTGGACTGATGCCCATCCAGTCTGGTTAAAGAAGATACTCTGGGTCCCAGACTTCTGAGGTTTGAAAATGATCGAAAGTGATCCAAGAGTATACCCGTTCCCAGAGTCTCATCTGCAACCGCCCAATACGATGCGCCGATTATATATTTCATGGCCTCTACCAATCTACTATTTAATATAATAATCAATGCAGAAATATTGCACAAACTATCTTACATACCCATACATATTAAAACTAAAAAACGACAAAAAATATTGCACTAACTTTCTCAGACTCCCGTTACATAGTCAAACTAAAAAATGGACCATTACATATAATTAATACTTTTATTACATTTTGATAGTTTAAAATTTTTTTATTAATTTTTAAAATTGACAGTTAAAGTTTTTACTTCTGTTTACCGTCCCGCGACGGTAACTTTTTTCTTTTATTTTTACAAGTATCCAATTCATTTTATTTTTTGTACGTCAGTTTATAATAAAATTAAAACTCTTCTGACACAAAACAAAGCTCATCTAATAGTCTAAACACTAATACAAAATAGATTGAATTACTGAAGACATGAATGTTTTGTGTCATTGTAATTACTTTCTCAAGTGAATAAAAACATATCTGCATGGTCGAAATACTTTCTAACCTAGAAAATTAACCAGCATCAATGTCACCGTGTGACTCGGCTGAATATTGGAACTAATAGTTCAGTGAAAACAGATGATTATTTCACTTTTAGTGTTTTTCATAGATGGCGCCGTAATTTGGTACTTCTTACAATGTTTGAGTACACTTTATGGTTTATGGTTTATTTAAATGTCGAATTTTGATTTATTTTTTTATTTTTAAGATACATGAAGTACAACAATTCTGATGTAATATATTGTCAAGAGTTTGAAAACAGAGTGTTTCAAGAAGAAAGGTACACAATTAATTTACCGCGTGTCGTCCATTTTGTAATTTTTTCGAAAAATAATTATAATTTTTTAAATTATTTAATTTGAGGTATAAAATTGGTATACACATTTTTTATGACACTTTTTACCAGTAGGCCTAATACCAAGTACAAAAACTTTATTGAGTATTAGAAATAGCGGCCGTTCAAATTGTTTAATGTTAAATTTAACAAAAGTAGTTAGTTTTACGAAAAATGTACGAGATGAAATATTTTTTTAAGTCAAATATATATAAGTCAAACCCCACTGAAATCTCTGGACCCAAGAAGCCTAGAGCTGATTTTTTAAACATGGTTTGGGGGTAGGTCTGTATACGCGTACTAAGAAAAGGTTTTGAAATTGTTCCACTCAAAGGGTATTTTTTACCCCTAAATCATATCTCTAGATCTAAGAAGTCTAGAGCTAAGTCTGGGGTTCGTACTAAGAAAGGGTTTTCAAAATGTTTCACTCCAAGGGTATTTTTTTACTCTTAAAGCATATATCTCTGGATCCAAGAAGTCTAGAGCTATGAATTTTTTAACATGGTTTGGGGTGGTTTTGTAGATGCGTACTAAGAAATGGTTTTGAAAATGTTTCAATCTAAGGGTGTTTTTTACCCCTAAAGCATATCTCTGGATCCAAGAATCCTAGAGCTATGAATATTTTAACATGGTTTGGGGTAGGTCTGTAGACTCGAACTAAGAAAGGGGTTTAAAAATATTTCACTCCAAGGGTGTTTTTTACCACTAATACAAGTATCATATCTTTGTTATTCAATCGTCGATTTTAATCACAATTGGTGTGTTGCTGTATTTGGGCATAATTTATTTCCAAAGCATCACCATTATTATGAATTTTTTTGGGTTTAATCTAATTTTGATTTTGGAGACAATTACCAAATAATTATGTTATTAGTTTTTTGTTGATAACTCTGTTATCCTTACACCTACAAAAATTTTATGAAAATTTAATATTTTACAAATTTTTGTATTCGAAATAAACTAGCAACCCAACATTCTTCCGTGGAATCTAAAACTGTAATCCCTTCTAATTCTACACATTTTATATTCCCCTATATCCCCTAAATACTACCCATCACTATGACAAGCTAACTGTTTATTTTAACAATGCTCTATGAATTTTATTTTTCTATTTCGTTTATCTTTATTTTTAGTGCACCATATTTATCCTTAATTCATATTATTTTGGTAATTTATCACCAATTGATTTTAAAATTAAATATTTCCCACACAAATCAAGTATATTTCAAATAATTGATTATGACTTGCAACATTTCATGTAATCACTTCCCGCACTTCTAAATAGGAATAGAGTAAATCACTAAACTCTATTGAATCCAAGCTGTATGCTGTGTTTCAACCAAAAATTCAATGAAATTGACTTGTATCCTTCAATACAGAGGATTTTAAATCTACCCAACCCCAATTTTATTTTTATTACTTTCATAATTTCCATCATTATTTTCCCTATATACACATTCATTTATCCTTTCATTCTTTTTTATGTCCATAAGATTTTTTATGTTTTTGTATTTGTTGAGCTATTTTGCTTTAATTCCCAAGTTTATCTTTTATTTGTTTTAAATTGTTTTTACTTTATGTTCATTCCTTGTTTCATTTAGGCTAGTTGTTATATTGTAGGTTTAAAACTCATTTTAACCAAATTTAATCGTTCCACATTTATAAAAATTTGTATTATTTATAAACTTTTAATTCGCTTTTGTTATCATTTTGCCTAACCTAACCCAAACCAACCTTTATAGCGACCTAGAAGTATTTCGCCTTTAAGCAACAAGGGAAAACATATAGTGAGTACGGGAGTGAAATCCCAAGTTAATATTTTTTTGATCTACAACTTTTTTCATGTAGTTTTGGGTTAGATCCCTCTCTTTCATCTTTCCTATCAAGGATTTGGCGTTTAATGTATGCTTTTTATTTTCTCTATTTTATAAAACTACTTGTTCGCCTTTAAATAACAAGAAAAACAAAAGTTTTACTACTGTTTAAATTTTATACGAATAACATTTTGTTTTTAGTTTTACTATTTATGTTCTGTTGTATTAAAAAGATGATTGCGATGGTTTTTCGTCTCTTAAATACATAAATATATTTTCCACTAACACAAGCTAAGATACAATCATAGCTATAAAACGAAGTAATTGTTGATACAACAATAGGATGGAAGACGTGCAATACAAAGGTCGTGAATATGCATTCTGTATGCACAATACAATAGTAAGCGTGACAGCGAGGGACCACATACAACGTCAACCCAGTTTTTGAAACACGAGAAATCGATATAGCCAACTATTGTTACAGTAACGGGTATGTCAGATCTAACGAGGGCTTCAGGTTAGGTTAGTAACATGTGTCCTTGAACTCAAAGACTTGGTAGGATTGAAATAGGTTAGTTTTGAGTCGATAGGGTGGTCAGTATGGTGATTTGTTTTAAAACATTGGTAATTAGAATAATATTCATTTGATACAAAGACTTGAGAGGAACTAAATTTCATTTGATGTTTTTGTCTATTTCTTGTCCTTGATGGCCGCGTGGTACTTACCCATTCTCATCAGACAATGTAGAATTATATTAGTAGATCAATAGGTCTTATGTGTAGGCTATACAGTTTAAAACAGTTGTTACAAGGGTTTTCTACTTTTTTATATGTTGAGTAGACCCTTCGTTCTCGAGCCTCGTAAATCTGTATATATTCTAAGTCCTCTCCTGCTGCAACTATACAAATTTATCAGAATTTTTTGGGAGGTCAGAATTCTAAACTACATTTTTGATAATCACTTCGCTATTTGTCGTGTGGTTGGGTACCATTACGTGCGGAATTTAAATGTTCAATTTTTAATCTTAAGTTGAATAACACACGAGTTATGAATAAAAACTGTTTTAAATGGCCGCTATTTTGACATTTTCAATTATATTTTCCTGAATTTTAATGTAATTCTATATGAACACACTGTAGTTCCCCTTATAGAATACCTCTAGCCCTCTAATTCTCCAACAGCGTCAGCGTCGGAGAAGAACAAGAGTTGGTTAAGAGCGACCTGATAGAAAGATGAAATAGAGGTATTGAACCTAATTCTACTTTTTAAAACAGTGTAGATCCATCTAGGGTCCCTAGGTATTGCCAAACTCGTACGTACTATGTAGATCGTTATTTTTCATGCGGAGGCTTAAAAATAAGTTCCTGTGTTAACTCAACATCATGAGGTGCTACTGGTAGTGGTGATTCCGTATAAAATAAAGCTAGAATCACGGCAACAGGAGATGCTGACCACACATCATCCAATTAAAAAGCAGTCTAGCAATCAGCCCCATAGCAGCTTTGGAAGCATTAAAAACAACAATCAACTTTCAACAATGCCATTCAAAATTCGATTTCATAGAAATACAATTTACACTTCAAACAAATATGTATTACAAAGCGAAGCAAGTTTGGACTCTATTTAAATTAATTAATATTTCGTATAAATCTACGACGGTGTAAATAGTTTATTTTCAGTTTTTAACTGAACAGTATTGTTCTTCTATTTGTAATTTCGTACACGTGTTTCGTTTATTAATCTCCGACTTTCATTAAAAATTGAACGAAATCGGTATAGCTGATTTTGAAAAATTACGTGTTTTATAAGTAGTATTTTTTCTGGTAATACCAGTCGCGTGTTAATTATTTGAAGGTGTAGTTAGGTGTTGGATACGTGGAGGAATCATAATAACTCGAGCATACGTAGTTAAGTTTTAACCCTCATTCGATTAGTTTAAATCTCATTAAAGCTGGCTTAGTGCCCGGTTATAACATGTGCCAAGCCAGCATTTTTTATTGTTCGTCGATATGTCTCGTTTTGTTCACGTCGTTAGAGGCAACAATTGAGCAAAGATTGATCAAAATGGTTATTTTTCCTATGGCTACTACTCACAAGTTTTGAATTAGCAAAAAAGAAGGTAAACGTCCCAGAGTAAAATATATACCTAGATATCATATTTGATTTAAATTAGTCATTCATTTCGTCTGTAGAGTATTGTACTTACTTCAGACATACATACGTCCAGCCAAAACCACTTTTTTCACTCAGGAAACCTAAAACATATACATCAACAAAAACTCGACGGATCCATTACATAACTTTCTCAAAACTATATATATATATATATATATGTGTGAGAAAGTAAAATTACATAATATGATAATGATCTTTCGTGAATTTAGTTGGCTCATCTAACAGATTTTTCGATTTATTTAATCAATTATTATTGTAATTTTAAAGAAACGGGCATCCAATTTGCAAGTTCTTTTAAGCTTCCTGTACTTTAAATGTTTCATTAATTATAAATTTTGATTTAGCTTAAAAATTTAAAATCCGCCTTCATTACTACTGACACCTTTGTCGAGTTAAAAAAAAAATCTTGATGATCAGTTGAAGAGTTTTTGAGACACAGCTTTTGTTACATGTCGTATATAAAAGGTAGGGAGCTTCACTCCAATTAGCATTAAAAACAAGGACTGGATACCGCAATTAAACTCTTCCTTTCCAGCATCATTAGCAAAACCCATTAAAGAATGTTAAGTTAGGTTACTGAAGTTATTATTTCAATGGCCACCATAATGTTTATTTTATTGATAAGTCCTGATTGCGTCTTGTTAGGTTATGTTACACGAAGCAAGGGCGAGGAGGTGTTTAATTGCACAGACGTGAAGACAATCGATGCGCGACAGCAAGCGTGACTTGCTACAATTATTCAAGCTTTAACTTCGTGAGAATGTATGTATTGAGACTGTTGAACTCTGTTCATAGGTTAATTTAATTACTTTTAGTTCAACATTCCTACTTTAAGTTTCTTTGTTTATTTACTTCTTAAATAAAAGGTACAGAAATAAAATGGGCACAAAAAGAAATATATCACACAAATAAATAGGATACAGGAATAAATAGTGCACAGAAATAAAAAGGGCACAAAAATTAATATTAAATATATTGCACAAATAAATATATACAGAAATAAATATACCTTACAAGAATATAGATGACAAATATAAAAAGGACAGTGAAATAAATATATCACACAAATAAATAGGGCACAAACCAAAATAGAATTTCAGAAGTAAATAGGATACATAAATAAGTAGGGAACAAAAATAAATAGATAACACAAATAAATAGGATACAGAAATAAATAGGGGACAAAAATAAATATATCGCAGAAATAATAAATATACCCTACAAGAATATAGATGACACAAATAGGACAGTGAAATAAATATATCACACAACTAAATAGGGCACAAACCAAAATAGTGTCCCAGAATTAAATAGGATACAGAAATAAGTAGGCACACAAATAAATAAATCACATAAATAAATAGCGATCAAAAATATATCACATAAATAAATAGGATATAGAAATAATATTTTTCCTTGAGGTTAAAGGAAAAAATCTTTTCAATCATCATAGCCTTAAAAAAAAGGAAGAAAAGAAGACAAAATAAAGACACCCTAGCCCTAGAATATAAAAATATTGCCAAGGTCGGAAGAGAACAAGAAAGACCTGTAGACAGGGATCTTACCTAATACTACATGAAAAAGTGTGTATATCCAACTAGGGTCTATCAGAATTAATTGTCAAGCTCAGACTCACTAAAGTTAACTCCTGAAACACAGAAAAAATTAGGGAACAAATATAAACAAGCACACAAATAAAAAGATCACCAAGATAAATAGGGCACACAAATAAACAAAACATTTTTCTTCTACTCATATATTATTATTAACTTCCATTATTTTGTTTCAGTTGGTTGGATAACAATGGCAGACAAACAGACTAAAATAAGTGAAGATGATGTCGAAGACATGTTTCGTACATTGACACCCTTAGACCAAGCTGAAGTGAAGGAGATACTTTCCAAGAAATGGCAACATGAATTCAAATTTCAAAACATTCTGTCAGTGGAACAACAAAAAGAGATGAAAAAAATATTTAAAAAGAAATGGTTCTTTCAGCGTCCTTTATACGGTTTCCCTGTGGAAAGACCTGCGAAAGTGGTGGAAAATTTCATGAAGAAAACCATTTATGTTCAACCTAATTTCTATGAACTCCTCAAAAAGCAAGAGGATACTTTGAATAATGTGATAAGTGACGATAAGGAGTGGTATTTTGACTTGATGGAAGGTAGAAAAGATTTAGAAGAAGGATGGCAGGATGAGAAAAATAGAGAGTGTGAGGAAGTTGTATTGTCGGAAGAACAGACGAATCAATTGAACGAACTGCTGGAAAGTGAAAAAAATGAAGACAACAAATATCTAGAAGAACATCCTGAGGTAAAAGACTTTACAATACTTAAATAATGTTCACAATAAAGGTTAATTAATTTGAGAGCAAATAGAATAATCATCAGGGTAAGTCGTTAAGTAAGGCGAAATTGAAAAAAATCTATATATTTATTGTACTTATATAAATAATAGTAGCATCCCTTTTCAATTTAATCCCCTCCTACGTCTATGCACTTAATCCATCTTTTAACGACCATTTTAATTCCTTCCTGGAAGAAGGTTTTTGGTCTCGTGTTCAGAAAATTTTGCACAGCTTCAATGACCTCTTAAAGGTTGAGTGAAGATCGTTTACCATTGAGTTCGGATCTGATATTGTGATGTCGATAAGAGGTATTGGTTAGGTTTTATGCATCTTTAGCCGGTTGGTTGGCACACCCGTTACTGTCGATGCTTATATACTACAAGTACACAATAATAACTTATTTTTGAAGTTAACAGAACTTCTTGAACACTTACTGTGTGCGTGGTTAAGTTTGAGTAAAATTAGACCAATATACAAGGTATGTTCAATCATAGACGGAAATTTATTTAACGTTCTTAATTGATTTGCACATTATTTTTCTACAGTGTAACAGGAATCAAGTCTCCTGCTACTTCTATACACTTGTTTCAACATTCAGAAAGTTTCTCAACTCCAGAAGACTCTTGTGACTGCTTGTTGGCTCAATATTGTTCGACGTCATCAGAATTGACTTTATCCTCTCCTAAAACTCGTGGGTCGAAGTTGTGAAAGTCGGATGGTACAAATCTGGGTTATATGGAGGATAAGGTAGGACAGCCCATTTGAGTTCACATCGTTAAGGCGGATGTATGAGGGCGAGCATTGCCGTGAAGGAAACAAACCGAATGCTGGGCAACTCTGCTCTTGGAAATGAATAGCTGGCTTCACTATCTCTTTTCAAATCTTAGAATAGTACTCAGCATTAAGAGGTAAAGAATACCTTGTACATCCTAAAAGAAAGTGGCCATTATTCTCCCTAGTGGATATGCGATTTTGGCTTTCCGTGTGAAGGTGCTTTATTTGTTTAGACTCTGTAATGAAGTAGTAAACCGATGTTTCGTCAAAAGCTATTATAGAGTCTAAAATCTTTCTCATAACTCTGGAGAAGTAATGTGACTCCAACCAATATTCTTTGTTGTCAGGCTTCAAATGATGGGGAATCAACCTGGTACTTACCTTCCTAATATGTGTCCAAAGTATCAATATTTATTTCTAGTTTTCTCTAACAGTTATATCCCTATTGTTTCGGATTAGTACATCAACATCAGTCAGCTGCTTTCCCCTGTTGAAGTTCTCAGCTAACGAGCATACGATCGCTTTCAATTCTTACTCAGCCTTTTTTTTAAGTGATAACACTCTTAACTGTTAATGATACTCATCTGTAAGTCTTAAGACGAAATATCACCTTCAGTTGTCGGAATTCTAATTGGATCAACACCTTTCTTCGTGTAGTCTTAGGTTAGATCCTTCTCTTTCATTTCCTATGAGGTCTTTCTCTTCAACAGCTCTTCTTCTCTTTCGACCCTGATTTGGGTATTCGAATACTAAAGGTCTTTATTTTATACACTTTTCTTCTTCTTTTTGTTTAATGGCAGTGATAACCGATGGTTTTTTCGCCTTTTTTTATCATACATTGTATATAAAATCCTTTCCTCGCAAAGATCAAGTCCTTATCCATGCATATTTTTCATATTGGGAACCCCTATCAATGGATTTAAAGGAATCTGACTAGTCCTATAAACGACGCTCCGATCCATAAGATTTTTTATACATAACTGTTCTGTCCTTTGGTATAATTAGCATTGTTGACTTCATTCTTGTACTCTACGTACTTATATTTGATGAAAAACAGACTTATTCAGGCACTTCAGTTTAGAGTAGCTACAGCTTGCAGTATAGTTGAAATTAAAAAATAAAATCATTACGTTTTAAAATAAATAACTGTTTATAATATGGACTAACGTGATAATACAAAATAAATCGAATACAGTAAATTCGAGCGTGTTGCAGTTAGTTATCCAGCTCAGAGGAGAGCGTTGTTACACTTTCCTTATTAGAAACCTGCTAATAAGAGTACATTTAGTTTTCATGTAGAAGGATAAATACCAGTGATTAGTTTTGTGTACAAGACGACTGTCACGACAGAACCGAAAGGAAAACAGCTGTATAACGCTAAGGGGGGTAGCCATTTTGTGTTATTCAGGTTAGTAGACCTATAATAGTTCCAAAGTGAGGTAGTTTAGACCTAACAACCTGAACTGATGTGTAACACATACATTGCAAATGTTGTGTTGCAGTGTCTAACTTAGTTTGTTGTGTAAATTGTCGAGAGTATTAACACTATAAATATTAGAATCAAAATTCACTGCACAAACTTTCTCACTCATCCACATTCTGTTTATACCTACATTTTGGCTCACTCTGTATATAAAGGAGGTCATTTCTATAAAATTCAGTTTTTTTTCCATATGTCTATTTAAATTAGAATGAAGCGTTCTGATAATTTTTTAAACCGTGTATATAAAATTTCACACTAGATATAAGTTGCAGTAGGAAACACTCCCATGGCCTTCGCGGAGAAACATACCTGTAGTTTACATAGCTATGTTGACATGAATATTGACAAATCGGTCAATGCCTTCTGTATATAACGATATGTAAAGAATTCTTTTATATTTCCAGATATAACGGTGGCCGTGATTCATGGGTAACTTCCATTCACAGTTTTTTTTTTCCATATCAGTAATCTGTTTCTCGTAGGTTACGTTCAGATTAGACGTGGTGCAATACTGGGAACTATAGTCACCTGAACTTTAAAATATGCTGTGTACAAATATTGCTCAAACTTTATCACTTAACGATCCACAAAACCAAATAAACACTAAAGTTCATTTTTGTTTTTCCCTAATTATTCCTGAATCGCAATATTATTTTAGGCGCAGGATTAAGTTAATAAACTTCGAGTTTGAGGAGTGAGAATGAATTATTAATTATAAGAATAATGAGCTAACACAAATTCTCACGAATATACGTTTATACATATAGCTTACGTAGATGTGTGTGAATTAGTGTTTCTAATAATTAACACGTCATTAGTTTTCACATTTCTTATTAGATCTCTCATGGTCAACGCTTTCCCTGTTCTGACTCTTAATATATTCGAATATTCTAAGATATCTTTTCTTGTACCATATTTTCAATTTGTAAATGTATGGTATGAGCTGTGGAAAGGAAAATAATGAACTTGCAGATCGGGGGTCGGATTACCGCTGGCAGTAGGTGAAGTTGGGGTGTTACTCAATCAGGCTTACCATCTGATTTTGTTTCAGCTTTCAATATGGCCGTTTATAACTAACGAAGGCGGCTGGCTATCTGCCAAAACCCTCTCTCACGCACGCACTCTTACAGACAGCCTTCCCCACACAAGCTGCCTAAGACTTCCTAATTGTTCAATGTGAATGTTCATAAAATTTGATTGAAACGACTCCAAAGCCATCGTTAAAACATAAATAATGTGAATAAAAGAAAAGTAGAATAAGGAAAAAAGAATATTGAAATATATTTGTCATATGATTGAATAAAACAATATTGAATAATTCCATAAACAATGAAATTCTTTCTAACATGACCTTACTTCAAATATATAGGCTACGTCAAAATATATGTACAAACATTGCACAAAAAAGCAAAGCGCTAAAAACTACACCTTGCTTCCTTTTTTTGAACGGAAAACTAATATGAACTAGTGATTCGTAAGAAACTGTATTGCGATCTATTAGAATTATGACATATGAAAAGAACATAAAAATGGTTGTATGATTTAAAAAAAAAAAAACAACGCACAGATATCAATTGTTTTGATCCTTAGAGGCTTGAGCAAAATTTCGCAAAATAGTTAGAGCCAATTTTGAGAAAAAAATATTTTTTCCTTTTCCCAACTACCCACAAATTTTGAGTTATTAACAAAATAAAAGATAAGAGGCAAAACTTGCTTCTGTTAAGTCATTCACGTACTCAGCATAAATTGTATTTAATTAAAATAGAGCTTCCAAAGACTGTGGACAAGATTCCTTATTGTACTTGTGAATTTCCAAACAGGTTTGAGTCAATAAAATTCGATCGTAATCGTATTTGTAAAAAAGTAAAGAAAACGCCAAAATAAATTCACGTCAGCTTATCAACTATAAATGGCGCGAAATTCTCTCGAATATCCAACACAATGGTGGGAAATATGACCAAAACTTCACCGTATTGTTGGAAATACACCACACGGACAGGTTAGGTCAACACTCCAAAAGAATGTACGATGTTCCCAAATATTACCTCTACAATTACTGTGAACGGTAGATTTTTCACACAGCCTTAGATTTGCATGTCATTATTTTGTCACACAGTCAAATTGGGCCAAGTTTGGGAAGGAAGTTCAGGTTTAGTAGGACAATGCTGGATAGCACAGTTACCCACTAATTTAGACCATGTGTGAAGATTTTTGTGACGACGTTATTAGCGAGTAATTATGAACGTCTCGTGGGAGCTTCTCATTAGAACGAAAATGTACTAACACGCTTTTGACTGTAATTTTGTTCTTGTTGTTTAAAGGCTAAATACCTCTCGGTCATTATCGCCTTATGATAAATTACAAGGGTCAAACGAGTCCCAAAACCAGACGACTTATGATGTGTAGGAATAAAGAGACAGTTATTTTTATAAAGCCTTTAAAGCGGCCTTGCGCCAACATATTAATTTCTTCGTTAAATAAACGTACATACTAATAATGAGAAAAACTTTTAGTTTTGTTTGATACTCCACACATAATATTTCCAAAACAAATTTGTCAACTTGATGGTTTTGTCCTTTAACTACTCCAAGGTCTTTTTTGTTACCACTATATTTTTCCTATATGTGGGACAATACAACGAATATAAATGCAAAGTGAAATATATAGGATTTATTGTCTTGTGTGTGTAGACGGGTTGCGACTTTACAGACAGAAAGACAATCCCTATTGGTTTTACCTACGGACCCTAATAAAGAGAAATCAATGAAAATACAATCCATCTT
Source organism: Aphrophora alni (assembly GCA_963513935.1). Taxonomy (NCBI): domain Eukaryota; kingdom Metazoa; phylum Arthropoda; class Insecta; order Hemiptera; family Aphrophoridae; genus Aphrophora; species Aphrophora alni. The sequence goes on along the minus strand of OY740773.1, from coordinate 100,123,008 downwards.
TTAATGGCACTTGAATTGTTTGTTTAACAAGTCACAAAACTGCCTTTAAAACGAATAGGCTCATTATGTGGTTAAATTAAGTTGTATTCGTCGTACAAAGTACTTGTAATACATGATTTCTCACTGCAATTTAATTTTAATCCAAATATAGTTGTTCTTTTTTTTTAATTTGTGGGTTACGTATATTATTTATATTATTGTATTTTTTTTTTTGTCAAATAAACATACATATTCGGAATCAGAATAACTTTCAGTTTTATTTGATACCCCACACATAATATTTCCAAAAATATATTTTTTCAACTCTATAGTTTTTGACATTAACTCTATAGTGTTGACCTATTTTTTGTTACCGCTATATTTTTCCTATATGTGGGATAGTACAAAGAATATAACTACAAAGTTTGAAATTTATCGTCTGGACTGCTTGCGACTTACAGACAAATTGAACAAAACTGCTCCACAGCGTCAAAATCTAAATTCGTCATAACTAGTGTTTGATATGGCTGCCTCTAACCACGTTGGACATGAACTAATGCATGGATTTTGTTATTAAAAATTGTCGCTATTCCAAAAAAATATTTTTAGTTTTAGCCTAATCTTGAGTGTTGAAATATGTTTTCTGTTTTTGTCGATAACCTTGAGTTACATTAAAAATACAAAAAAAACATTTTGTTTGTCATTAAAAAGGGAAACACTTTTCTCTCTTGTAAATTTAAACGTTAGACATTTTCAAGATATAGGAAATACATTCTTTACTTTGTACACGTGTAAAACATTACATTGTGAATTCGTATACCAAATCTGAATTCAATATCCTATCTATTTCTAAAGTTATAACTTTAAAAAAAAGGACTGATAGATGGAAACTGACTACCAAATCAGTTTCTGTTCGAGTGATTTCCGAACTCCCTGTATAAGCTAATTTATAAGAAAAGCTTCACATCAACATTGCTTCTAACGACGCCAAGTGAACGTGTTATCTTGTGTATGTCAACAGATTGAGTTATTAGAAGACGATGAATAAAATGAAAGTCTCTTTTTTGACTAGTCTTTTTAATGGTCCAATCAAAGTTAATAACTTTCGAAAGAACTGCTCTATTTGGAGTAACGGAATCTAGCCATCGCTACGCGCGTGACCTTGACCGCTGACTGAACAATAGCTAAAGGTTATTTAAATAATACAGTTCAAACAAAAAGCATTCTGTTGTCGCTTGGTATTGCAATTAATTACAGTTAGTATGTTGAATACTCTAACCAAGGGGCGTTGTGTTTAAACTGTGAGTTACACTTCCTCAAGTCACAGGTAGATATTTGGTTCTTCTCTCTTAGTGGGCAATCCTAAATGCTTCTAGCTAGATCTATTTTTTTTCAATGCAGTCTTGAGTTATATCAGTTTCTTTCATCTTCTATATGAGGTCTCTCTCTTTACCAACTCTTTTACTCTTCTGATTCTGATGATATAGTATTCGAAGGCTAGGAGTCTTTTTGCGTTTTCTGTCATTTTTACATAAAGCTATAATTATTTATTTATTTATTTTTGAGAAAGAAGGAGGACGAGGTGCGTAAGTAGGAATCTGCAGAGGCACAGATTTAGAGGACGAGTAAGGATGACCTCGTAGCCAATGGCGAAGGCGAGGAGAGAGGTGAAGGCGATGGTGCTTGATTAGATGCGGTGGTGATCTTTTATTTCTGTGCTATATTCCTTAAAGGAAAGAAAGGACATTGAAAAATAAATTGTTAATAACGTTACCTCAAATTTAGCAATAAGAGTGAAAAGAGAGACCTCTTTAGGTCTCTCTTGACTAACTTTTGTTATCATTCGACCCTGGGGCTATTAGAGTAATTAAGAGCTAGGGAGTCTCTATTATGATATTTACTTTTTTTTAAGGTAATGATGGCCTTTAAACAACAAATTTAAAAAAAAAAATCATATGTAGTCTAATTCACATATCATATTATCAAAATTATAACGGGTGTTCCAAAAGTATGGGGGAAAAATAGGGCCGGTTTAAAAAATCAACCCCCCCCCCCTTAAAATAGCAAGTCCAAAGATATTCCCAAAGGTTCATTTTCCTATTTCAATCCGTTCAAAAATTACGGTAGAGGTCCCACACTTGGTATATAATAAGTTGTTGAACCAAATTTCTTCTAAATATTTTTTCTCTAATTGTTCTGTTTTTTCCAAACAGGTTGAAGGAATTATTGGTGTACTGTACTCTAATCTTTGTTACTACCGCCCTCCGGATCCCCTTCAGTTTGTCAAAGCATTATTCGGATCCTGCGAATCCTGTTTACGCGGTAACGTATCCAGTTATCTATCGTACAAGAATAAACCAAAAACAGTAAATCCATTTGATATAATTTCATCCTGTAAAGAGTTGACAGATTGGAGGAAAGTGATGCAAAGATTAGTAGAGAACGAGCAACTAAGACAGGAAGAAGAGAAACTAAAACTGTATCTAGACGAAGGAAATGATGATGATTTAATGAAAGCGTACAAAAAGATTGTACAGAAGAAAAGAAACGAAGTTGGAGTACAAGTAATCGACGGTATTTTAGATCAGATAATTGCCAGAGAGGAGGTTATAGAAAACGAAATGAAAATTAAAGTTGTTGAACAAATTATGGAGTTAGTGTTGGATGATATATTTGGTGGAAGTGAAAGTGAAGAGTACGCTAAAGTTTTACGTGAGAGAAGTAAAGAAATTAGTAAAGTTATAATAGATAGTATGTTGGATAATGTTATTAGTGAGGTAGATAAAAAAGAAGAAATTAGTGTAACAGAGAAGAAAAGTGGATTGATAACAAACATAATAGAAATTGTTGTGAGTCAAATATTTAAAGAAGCAGAAGATAATAAAATAACGAAAATATTGGAAGGTAATAAAGAAAATATGATTTCGCAAATTATTGAAAGTGTGTTTAATACAATTTTCGGTGAACCGGTTAAATTAGAAGATCGACTTACTTCGACTGATTTTGATCTTATCATTGAGGCAGCGGATAAGGTGATGCGAAATTATATGGAAGGAGAAAAACCAAAGTTGATTATAAAGGATAGTCATTTTGTGTTTTGATGTTTTTAATTAGACGAGTATTAAAAAGACTTTTTATCAATTATCTAAACTTATTTTATTGCATCGTTTAATGGGTGTTTTGATGAATGTTAGGATTTTATTATAGAGAACAATGGAGAGTTTTTAATTAAAGATTGATTTATGATGTCATTGCTCTGTAAGTAAACTGTGAAAAAACACTGAACTGACTTTCTAACATACCCACTAACAAAACAAAACGCTAACAATAAAAATATTAAAATGGGTACATTGTTCCGCCTTTCCTGGCTTCGTTAATCTCACGTTTGTTGACACGTTTCGGATTTCCTCCATTCTCAAAACACTTAATATTACTACTACCGAGATGGGGATGGTCTCATTGGAAAGCTTAAGGTCTGAGGATTAATAGTATATTATAAAGAACTTACGTTCTACCCGTGTGAACACGGTTACCCGTGTTCACAAGTCTACTTTTGATGCTTTTGGAACGGTTTCTGGCAACAACCTTATTAATGCATATTTCTGGACTTCTACCGAGCCGATTTTCATACGGTTAGTTTTAAATAAAAGAACATTTTGCCATTATTTACAATAAAATTAGGAAATGTCAATTTTATTTAAATTTCGTATTTAAAAACCATTTTGGACTTAATCAGATGTTTTAAAAATGCGTTATTATATTGGTTGCTATGGTAACCTTCATTTGTATGTAAAATCACAAAATCAAGTTCAAAACACTTTCCAAATTGTACAGGATGTTAAATAAGTCCCGGGACGGCTTAATATTTTGTTAACCATTACAGATAGAGCTACAACGCTTTGCACTTTTTTAATGGACAAAAACACTTATTTTTGTACGTATTCAGTGGACCGCTACATTTTGTAGGGGGGCGGCCCATAAGGAGTAAGCAGGAAATCTTAAATGAGAGTATAGGTCGAGTTGTACATAGAATTAAAGGCCTTTATGAGTAGAACACAATGCCGCAAACCTAACCTCAAAAGGTTCACCCTAGCGAAAATACCGTGGGGGTTAAAGTTCGTATTAAATTAAACAAGGAAAATGGATTAACCATGATAAGCTTAAAAGAGAAAGTTGTTTGTGACTGATAGTGGGTATTCCCGCAAACAGGAAACTACTTCCTTTAGGGTGTTGTTATTTGCAGCATTGTACTATATTAATAAAGACCTTTAATTTGATGTACATATCAACCTATGCTTACATTTAAGATTTCCTTTTGACTCCTTGAGGTGCGTCCACCATTGGAGGTAAAGAGCCAGTGTGCTTATCAATACTTATGGTTTTTAATTTTACTATAATTGACTTTATAAGTTATATAGTCGCTTCAATGTTTTTAAGGCGGATGATAGATGACCTTTGCCGTCTTAATAATAGTTTTTTAAGCCCGATTTTGATTTGAAAAGTTTTCATTTCATAACCTCTACCTAGTGAACATTATTAAGCTGTTTTCAACATACCTGACGTTGTAGCTAATATGAACATTAAACCAACGCTATTTTAGCTATGCTGAACCTTTTGTGGTCGGGTTAGCAGCGTTGTGTTCTACTCATAAAGGCCTTTAATTCGATGTTCAACTGGACCTATGCTCTCATTTAAGATATCCTACTTATTCCTTGTTTGCCGTTCCCTTGGAAAGGTAGCGGTCAATTGAATAGGTACTAAAAAAGGTGTTGGTGTCCATTTACAATGTGCAAAGCTTTGTAGCTCTATCTGTAATGATTAAAAAAATATTAAGCCGTCCCGGGACTTATTTAACATGCCGTAGTTTTTAATACATGTCATTACAAAAGTTTATTTGAAAAACAGCTGATTCCAATCTTTATTTAAAATTTGTGTACTTAATGCTCAGAACAAGTAATAAAGATTGATTGTCTTTTCATTTTTGTGTACAGTGTAATGTTTTCAGTGAATTACTCTTTTTTGGTGCTTAATTTTAAAAAGAATCCCTTCAATAGAAAAAATTTGTGGAAGGTAATTTTTATTTATTTATTTTTTTTTTTTTTATGTATTTATTTTGTTTTTGTTTGAACACACACTTTGTAATAAGACATTAGACCACGGATTGTAAACAGTCAATTTATACTACAACCTATAAAAATATTTAATTATTTTTTTTAATGCAAAATTGAGGCAACACTCGGAAGATTACGTTGGTTAACTTAAGGACAATTGTTTTCTTAACGCTTCCGAAATAGCCAACCTCGGGACGCTTTCTTTACCTAGTCTAACATAAAAAAGAAAAACATTTCTGACATCGTTGTTTGTTGTTTCCAATGCCCCCCCCCCCCCGGTAAGTGGTAAAGAAAGTAAAACTATATCTATTTTCGCTAACGATATCTATACCTCGAAGCGAGTCTAATAAAATAATAGTCTGGACACAGTAATGATGGGGACTTCACGGGTGTTAGGACTAAAGATAGCGGCATCAGAGTTCAGGAAGCCCAGGGTCAATAATTACTGACCATTACACGTGTATCAATATTTCTGAATCAAAAACATTTAAAAGTGGTTATACCTATAACGAATTTATAATATCTATAACCTAGCAATTCTGATCATCTCTCGTGGAAACTGAACATCGAGGACTGGTCATGTGACCTTTAGTCTCATACAAAAAGAGCTAAAAAAATACAATTAGAATATAAATACAATTTATTTTTACAGATTTTTAGAACGCTAAATAAATAGTGCATAAACTTTCTCAAACAGCTACTCACAATTGAAATAGGCGCCCAGGAGATCGCTATAGTATACAGGCTTGGCATTCCCGAGTGATATTAGCTGGATCTACACTATTTTCAAGTAGTATTGAGTTAGATCCCTCTCTGACATATTGTATGTGTATAGCTTCCTGGATTGTATATTCGAATAATTGCAGTAGGTTAATTACCTTATTTTATCTCCGTCAAACAATCCAAATTTGTTCCTAAATTATAGGTTTCAACGGCTTTACCGTCATCTTCAGATCTATATTAAAATTAATGTTGTACAGCCTGCAATTGCGTCGTCTTCTTTTATTGGCACAATTGAACACTTAGTTGAAATAGTCAAAATAGTTCAAAAAGATATTATAAAATAAGTTAGATTAATAAACAATGACACATAAATAGACTGTACTTAGTTTCACGAACGATATTGACCACGGTGCACAAGAGTCAAACATGTATGCCGGGCGCCCGGCAACCTGCTAAGTGCAGACAATTCATGGAATTATAACATGTGTATATGTGTCGTTGTTTATTAATCTAACTTGTTTTATAATCTCTTCCGTTCTTACGGAACACTCCGTATAAGGTACAACAATTTCGTCACGCTCTATGGGTAAACGCCGGGTCAAACGTTCAATGTAGTCGTCTAGAATCAAGATATGTGATTTTTTTTGCGTAGGGTGAGTGATTTAAAGACAAATGTATCACTCTTCGGGTTTCACGTTAATGACTATAGGTTTGGCAATATCAAGGAAACTTAGCTGGAATACACTATTTTCATGTAGCCTTGTTTTGGATCCTTCTCTTTCATTTTTCCTATTTCATCTTTCTTGACCAACTCTTGTACTCTGACGCTATTAGAATATTCGTGTGTTATGGGTCTTTATTTTATGTTTTTTTTTGTTTTTTTAAGGGCGATTACGGCCGAGACGATTTTTAATCTTAAAAAAACCAGGGGCAAAATGTAGATACATTTTTCGACAAAATTTATTTAGTTTCGAGAGGAAATGAAACGGTATTATTAATTCTTTGTTTTATCTGTTATGAAAGTCATTTAAGGTCGGCTCAATTTTGCCTAATTGAAACCTGTATATTATATATATACATAAAGTGAAAATGAGATTCCGAAATTTTGTTTGAATTTTACCAGGGTTAAATAAACATGTTTCGTCTTTTATAACTGATATTTTTCGAAAAACAAATTCTTGAAGGCCAGGACAATTCCAAATATTTTATTAAATATCTTTAAAATATAAGAATGGAATGAAAAATATTACATATGGAAGTTTCTCTTTTGTTAGCGTACAGTGAGAATAATAATAAATAAATAAATTTATATTAATATATATATATAAAAATTTATATATATATATATATATATATATATATATATATATATATATATATATATATATATATATATAATTCTCACTGTACGCTAACAAAAGAGAAAATTCCATATGTAATATTTTTATAAAAGACGAAACAAGTTTATTTAACTCTGGTACAATTCAAACAAAATTTCGAAATCTCATTTTCACTTTGATAAGTCACCTTTTTTTTTTTTTTATTATTATTATGAAGTTATTTTAAATTAATTAACTAGTTATTTTTACCTTATTTGTTATGTCAGACTAATCCTGTTCTATCGTCGAAATAAATTTCTTATGAACGCGGTTTCGGGCATTCGTCCATCTTCAAGTGACACTTATACAACACAAAAACACTTAACTTCGTACGGAGATCGTTAAAAAAGTTCAAACATTGTTGGTAAGAAAGTTACATCTACGATAGAACAAGGATGAGTCTGACATACCAAATAGGTAAAAATAACTAGTTAATTAGTTTCACAATAATCCGTTGGCTAAAATCATGGAATTTATTTGAAATCATAGATTATGGACAAGTCATACTATTGATACAGTTTGTTCGGATTTTGTGTATATATATATATATATATATATATATATATATATATATATATATATATAATACACAACGTTTCGGGAGTATTAATCAACTCTGGTTATCAAGTGAAAAATCTAGAACGTGACAAATATGAAAAGGGTTAATCCTACTATCCTGGGACTCTGTTGGAAACTAAAACTAAAACTAAAAATCTAAAAAGGAATCCAAGGCTAAAAGCCTGGGCTGTCAAAAGAACTAAGGCTGAGAACACAAGTCAACAGTATCGAACAATACAAAAAAATATCTATCGCCAAATTGTGAGGTAGATAGCTAATGTTTTATAAGGGTGGACAACCTTTTGTCCTCTCCTTCAAGAGTTTAATTTGTCTTCTTATAGTATCGTCTGGCGGTGAATTAACCGGAAAATTTTCAGTATTTCAAAACGTAGAGAAGTTTTTATTATTAACTTTTAATTCAGTTTTTATGACTGGAGGCCGTAACTGCCTTATTTCTATACTGGTTAAGGAGGATGAATAATGTTTTTCCCCTCTCTCAATACTTTAGCTAGTGACCTTGTAGTTACGACTTGCGAAGAATTAACCGAAGATACAATCTTACTTAAAAATAGATGAATTTTTGTTGTCAAATTTTTATTCAGTTTTTATTAATGTAAGACATAACGGTCTAATTTTTATACTGGTTTATGTAGAGTGAGTAATCTTTTGTTCCCTCTTTCAATAGTTTGGCTCATTGCCCTTTAATCACGTCTTGCGATTAATTAACTGGAAAATGTTGTGTTACTGGAAGTAGATGAATTTTTAATTTTTAAATCCATTTTTATAAATGGAAGCCATAATGTGCCTTATTTGTATACTAGTTTGTGGGGGTTAAAGATCTTTTACTTCTCTCTCCACAGTTTTACACGTGACCTTTACGTCTTACAATGAATTAACCGAAAAATGTAAAGTTTTACTGAAAGTAGAGCAATATTTATTGTTTAATCCGTTTTTATAAACGACCTTATTTGTATACTAATTTATGGGGAGAACAACATTCGTTTCTCTCACAAGAGTATAGCGCGTAACCTTGTAGTCACGACTTCCAATGAATTAACCGGAAAAAGTTTAGTCTCTATGAAAGTAGAGAATAATAATTTATATTATTTTTTAAATTCGTTTTTATAAATGAAAGTCATAGCGGCCTTATTTGTATACTAGTTTAAGGGGTGAACAATCTATTGTTTCTCTTAAGAGTTTAGCGCGTAACCTTTTAGTCACGCTTGCCGTGAATTAGTCGAAAAATTTTCTACCTTGTTTTTAAAGTAGAAATTTTTAAAATTTTTAGTTCGGTTTTTATTAATGTCATAACAGCCTTATTTCTACACTGTATTGGTTGACAGTTAGGTAACTATTCCGTTAGCACTGAACCCCTTTTTTTTAGTTGGCGAATGTATGATCTTTGTTCAACTTGGTATATTTATTATTTCTTGCCTAGTAGTGTATTATTTTTAATTTTGAAAACAAGATATTAATCAAATAACTAATTTATTTTCATTATGTTTAACCTACATTTATTAATTAAAATAATGAAGAATTAACAAACAAAAACACACACACACACACACACACACACACACACACACACACACACACACACACACACACACACACACACACACACACACACACAATAATTAAAAATAATAGTTCAGAGTGTACGATAAACTTTCTAAATCTGATATTGAAATATACCCTAGCTAACAACGTGACTGTCACAATGCAAGGTCAAGAATGTTGTATAATCCTTGCAGTTAGTTGTACAGAGCAAAGGTTATAATATATGAGTTACTGCCTCTAGACAATGCCATTGTGATATAGCGAAGTCTGTACATGGACAACTGAGAAATACATAAACCTGCAATAAGGTGTTATTTATGGAAGGCAATGACCGTAACCATATGTGGATAAAGTCAATTAACTGATGCTATCTGGATACGGCCAAGTTGAAGGATAAACACTTGATATAGAAGGCTGTGAATGGCTTTAGGTATTGAGAAGGCAATGTGAATTGAGAACGGGTGAATGTTGATCAATGTGCAGTACAATTATTAAATTTATTTTTTAACGGTAATTTTTGTTGCTTTGTTTCTAAATTATTCTACATTATAATTTTTTTTATGAGGTCCCTTGAGTTTAAAGAAGAGTTATTTGGTCTCCCCTCGTAATAAACGATAAGGCACAATGCGGCTAATTATGAAACTACTAGCGATTTATAGTAATTGTAAAAAGTAAATCGCACAATTATTGCTTTTAATTATAAGTATATAGGGTAAAAACATTACAAGAACTTTCTCTCTCACACATTCTCTAAATCAAACACAAACAACACAAAATTAACACTCACGAAAAATGTCAGTTTGGTACTTGTCAATGAAAAATCATCACAAAATTTGATTTAAAATCTTGCACCTTGATTAATACGATTGCGGATCTTTAAATTTGGTTTTCTTTATTCCATTTTTTAACTCCCAGGGGCTCAGAATGAGTATGGGTTTCGTAATCCCGAGATAACCTAGCTGGATCTACGCTTTCTTTCATGTAGTGTTGGATTAGATCCCTCTCGTTCGTCTTTCCTATTCAGGTCTCTCTAGACTAACTCTTTTCTTCGGTACGTATGATGTCAAAACTTGTAAAGATAATTCAGTAGGCCCTACCTCAAAATAAAAAAGCAAAACGTTTCTATTAGCTTTGTCCAAAAACACCTTAATTTTGAGTCTGTGTGAGACTAATTCCGTTGATTGCGCTATGTTTGTATAACGATTGTTCGTATTTGAGTGGAGGTAGGCGGAACGCTACCGCGTTCCTAAATAAAAATGTGACTATCAAAGCGAACAAATGTTAACGGTTTGGAAAGATAAAGGGCCGAAGAAGAAGTCGGTTTTAGGTTTCTCATAGTTTGTGCAATCGCCGAATAATGTTTGCACAATCATCGTCCAATCCAAGTTTCGGGAATGTGTTTCAATTTTTTTTTCTCTCTCTCTTTTTTTCCAATTTATAACGTCAGAACAGTTTCAAATATCGACACCGAATTCAGCGGAATATTTTACGCTATAATATTTTACGCTATTAGTTCATGGTTTAGCACAAAATCGTACTTTCACCACTTACCTGTTTCGAAATAATCTAACCTAACATAACCAAACATCTTGAAAATCATCTATTGTACAAAATATTTACAATCGAAATCTAAGTAATTTACAGCTCCTAGCACTTAACTGTCAACTTATAATAGTTATTTTACTTTTATAAAATCTCATAAATCAAAATCTCATAAATCATACAAATGTTCTTATTGTAAAATGGAAATGTCTTTCTTGTTCTTCTTCAACCCTGACGCTATTAGAGTTATCGAAGGCTAGACGTCTTTATTTTATATTCATTTCTTCCTATTTTTTATATAAGATGATGATGACCGAAAAGTTTTTCGCTTTAAACAACAAGGAAAAAAGTTATTCCATTTTTCATTGATTATAAAATGATGTATTTCATCAGACCCCTTTGTCATTAAGGATATTTGAGTTACCCTACAGTTCCCCCCAGTAGGTGTAAAAAAGATAATATATACTCAAACTAAGTTTGACTTTTCATTCCAATAACGATAACGTAAGAGTGTCAGGACTTTATCAACACCCTGTATATATTTCCTTATAAACCGGTTTTAATATAAAAACAGTATCCTATAACTGCTAAACGTACAGATGATTTGATAGACGTCTCGGTAACCGCCCAAATGCATGGTTTGGTCAATCTAGTTGCACTCGAGTGAAATGAATCGATCCTAACCTCTACGACGTGCAAGGTCACTATCCATATCGTACTTTCACACAATCCTCTTCTCCTGTATATCCGGTAGTATCATCAACTAGTAGGTCACCAGAAGAACAAGAACAAGGTTTTGTAATGGGCCAACTTACACGTAAACCGGAAATGCAAGATGGATTCAACATTTCCTTTAAGCCTACTCTGCAAATAGAACGGTTATGTTCTGCAAATATCTCTTTGTTGTTTATGATTTATCTCACCTTCGCATGTCATTGGTTGTTTGTTTAAGTCAAGCCTTTATTTTGTTAGTTTGAGTACAATCATCTGCAAATTCCGGCTTTGTCTTTTTATATTTGTCGACGCCTTTAGAGGTTCCTGGATCTTCCATTCCTTCGAAACGCGTCGAAAAATAAGACAATGCTAGGATTGGCAGAAAATTGTACTCAAACTAATTATGTAGATCCTAGCAGATCTAATTATTACAATAATTTCTAGATTTTGTAGATTTTTCTTTGGAATTGTAGCTGTTGTTCACAATTGCCCTTTTAGTCCAGTAAATTAAGGAAATCTCCTGGAGTTATTTAAATAATAATCTAGTCGGGGCACACCCTAGTAAAATCGTTTACAACAGATAGAAGAAAAAATTTCGACACGCAGATTTTCATCACTGTTATAAGCAATAAAGCCGTTTTCGTCCCAAAGTGTGATAAAGAAGATTTTCTCTTCATTTTACAATTTTTTTGGAGAAAGAAAAAGCATATTTTCCGGACCATTTGGAAAGTCCAAAAAGGAAAGCAAATTAAAAAGTATTATGAAAAATGTAAAACAAACAGGAACGTGTAAAATAAAGATTCAACATTTAATTTCTTTTATTCTACATGTGATGATTTAATTTATTATTGACGTGCTAAAGCGTGAAGGAAACGTTTTGTCTTATTTTTACCAATTTTTTGGAGAGAGAAAAAACATATATTCCGAACCGTTTGGAAAGTCCAAAGAGCATATTAAAATGTTGTACAAAAAATGTAAAACAACAACGAACTTGTTAAATTCAACATTTCATTTCTGATATGATTTACGAAACTATGGATATTGTTTGAATCCCCTATCTCCTTTTAACTGACTATATACATCCTCAAGGGTAAAATTCCTTAATCTGGAAAATTAAACGTGTGATTACTCAATTTAATGCTCCCTTTTACGTGCCAAAACTGAAGTAAATATTTTGTCTTAAAACCATTTTTTTGGAGAAAAAAAGCATATTGGAAGCGTTTGGAAAGTCTAAAGAAGAAGGCAAATTAAAAAGTAGTGCAAAAAATGTAAAACAACCAGGAACGTGTAAAAGTCAACATTTCATTTCTTATATGAATTTCAAAACTATGGATTTTTTGAAACCCCTCCCTCCTTTTAAACTGACAATAACTTAAGGGTGAAGGTTTTAAATTTGGAAAATTCTACGTGTAATGACTCAATTTTTTAATGCCCCCTTTTTACGTCCCTAAAAGTAAAGAAAAGGTTTTGTGTTAATTTTACCAATTCTTAGAAGCAAAAACACAGATTTTTTCCGGGTCGTTTGGAAAGTTCAAAGAGGAAGACAAAAAAAAGTTCAAAATGTGTAAAACAAGTAGGAATGTGTAATATTCAACATTTTATTTATTTTAATATTTTTCGAAACTATGGATATTTTTTAATCCCCTCTCCTCCTCCTTTTAACTAACCATAACCTTAAGGGTGATATTTTCTAATCTGGAGAATTCTACGTGTGAGACGACTTAATTTTATAATACTCCTTCAGGACGCATTATAGTGATTACAGGGGGGAAATCCCAAGATGCACTTACTCGATCTACACCTTTTTGACCAACCGCTATTAGTGTATTCAAGGGTTAGAAGTCTATATTTTTGCTTTTTTTTTTAGGCGGTGAACGGGAAGTTTCGGATTAGAAAAATATTGGAAGACAAAATATTTTTTTAACGAATTTTCTCTGAAGTGTTATGCATACTATAATTATATGTTTAAGGAATCTACGGTATAACTGGATATATCAGTGTAAATTAAGTTTAAATTAAATAAATTAGCCATGCCTAAATTAAGATTTTCATTATTCAATGAAACAGCTCGTGAGTAAAAAATAAACTTTTTTTTAAAAACATTTTCAAAAGGGAAGATGTGTTTTATTTCAATATAAATTAAAGTATGAATTATTCCAAAATTGTATAAAATCTTTCAAATTAGTTTTAATTCTTAAATTTGGGCCAATTTGAAATATATATTTTTAATTTTGGAAAAAGAATTTAAGTCTTCTACTTTGATTTTAATTTCACTGATATTGTGGCAACTTCCCCTTCCACTTTTGTGAACTTTTTTTAATGGCTCTATTTTGGAGGAAACTTTTTTTCCGAAAAACTACAAGAATACAATTTTCTCATTACTGACCTAATTATAAAAAACCATCTTTTCTGTTGTTTTGTTCCGTTTTGAATGTAAACAATTATATATTTTATAACAATAATAAACTTTTAAACGTTGACATTTTTTTCGAGTTCGTCTGAATCTAATTACGAAGCGAATCCAACTGTTAGGTTTTTATTTAATTTACTCTGAGATTTCCAAAAATATTTCCTAATTTACATATTAACTGCAATTGTATTCTATCTAATCTACCTTTGTATAAAATACCTGACCTATAAGAAAGGTCTGACCTGTCTCTCACACCTGTGGTAATCTTGACCATTAAATCCTGACCCTCGGTACACGATTTCAACGTCGTTTATTTTCAAATCACGCTATTTTAATCCTCATGCTACACTCATTCGGTTATAATTAAAGTCCAACCGTACACTCGAAGGGAGAACACCCGACCCCAAAATCATTCGATGACCTCAGAAATAAACGGTGCAAATCAAAACGAAATCCTAATAACAAAATATCCCAGTCCCCCTAGAATCTTTCTGATACAACGTATTTGCCGAGGTTCAGTGTTTATCAATTACTTAAGAAACGTATTATATTTTACTTCGAATTTTCGCGCATTAATCTTCACATTACACCAAAATGTGAACGAAATCGGTATAGCCGATTTTGAGAAATTAAGTTGTTTTTTATGCATATGAGCGATTTTTTGTTTATTACTGATAACTGACGAACCGTAATTTTTCGACCGATAGCGACCAATACGTTTCGTTTTGATCCGTGAGCAGAATTTGATTAAATTGTTAAATAAGGTTAGGTTAGGTTAGGTTAGGTTAGCTACTCCCAAATTTAACGTGGCGAGATATAGGGAAAAAACCAATATTACAAATTTGAATAAAATCACTCCACGCGTTTGGACGTTAAAGATTTGCTCAGGTGACAGGCAGAGAGATATTATTCCGAAACACACATTTTTGAACTCAAAGTACCTCAAAAAGGATATATCAGCAAGGAACCTCATCGATTTTTTTGTATCAAAGACTTCTATGTGAGAAAGTTATATAACGAAATTAAATTGTATATATAAAAAAGGTAATTCAAATTGACCAATAGATGTAGGAACCTAAATATTGTTTTTCTGCTGTTATAAAACCCTACTTTTTGAAGACCCTGTACAAACATAAATTCAAGAGATATTTATAATCCTGTTCTTTAAATCCAAAATTTAAAAAAACCCTTGCCGGGGACAAAACCTGCGATTATACATTTTCAATATATTTTGTATTTTTACCATAATTGGTCTGTCTGAAATAGTCCTTACTTGAATGTTATTTAGCTACGTCCGTTTCGTCTGCAAAGAGACATCATCAGGCTTCGCACTTGTTACAGTTATAAAACTACACACAATAAATACACTAAAGTAGCTAAACAACATTTCAGTAAGGGTTATTTTAGATCCTGTATTTATTGTGCGTTTTATAATTGTGACAAGCGTCTGATGATGATTCTTTTCAAACGAAACGGACTTAGCTAAACGACATTCCAGTAAGGATTAATTTTCACAGACCAATTAAGGTAAATACAAAATATATTGAAAATAAACAATGCGGATGCTTGAAACAAAATAAATTATACACCTTCCCTTTTGTTTTTTGAGAATATAAAATAAAGATTCCTAACCCTCGAATACGCTAATAGCGTCAGGGTCTAAAGAAAACAAGAGTTGATCAAGAGAGACTAAAATGGAAAGATGAAAGGGAAGATCTCAGGACTACATTAAAAAATGTGTAGATCCATCTAGGGTTCCACGCGCGTAATCACTATAAGTGAGGCCCTGAGGGTTAGATAAAACAATGACTGTAATGAGCAATAAACCAGTTTGTTGAAGAAGAATACTAAAGATAGATCTCTCGAGACAAGTTTTAATTATACAGAAGCTGAAATAGACGACAGGTGTCCGTTACTTCAGTTGCGTGGGAGAGATGCATCTTAAAGTGTTTCTTATTTCTCACGTGAATTTATTTTATTTCACTGATTTAAAGTCAGGAATGTTGGCATGTGTGACTCTGAACAAGGTTTGTGGATGCTGAATTCTTTTGTTACGCTGTTTGCACGCGTATAACACAAAATTACTGACCAGAACACACATAACCTATTAAATACTTCTCAAAATACACAGTATTTAAAAATCTTTTTTCTTATTTTTAAGGTTATGAGATCTAAACGGTATCTTGTAACTGAAAGTCAAATTTTAAACTGCCTTCAGGGGCTCACTTTAGTGATTGCTGGAGGGTTACTAACTGATTCTACACTTTTCTGGATTATGTTATTTCTTATATTTAGCTCTAGAAACAGTTCATGAACTATGCGCCTTTCTTTCTGAAACATTCTGTATAAATAATAACTATCCATCCAGGTAGTTTTAAACTGAACATCTACATATATATATATATATATATATATATATATATATATATATATATATATATATAGTCTTGGGTTAGATCCATCTCTTTCATCTTTTCTATCAGGTCTCTACCAAAGTCTTGTTCTTTACCAAGGCAGTCGCTATTACAGTATTTGAGGCCTTAAGTATGTTTTCTATGCTCTTTTCTTTTGTTTTTTTAAAGCGATGATAATTGAGAGGTTTTTCGACTTTAAACCGAAAGAGAAAATTAAAACTATCCAAAAAAGTCGGTTGTGTATATTACTCGTCGGGAAGGATGTATATGTATGTATTTCTAGTGTTTTTAGCTACCAAACTACTATTTTACCCTTCATGGGGGTCATTTATAGTGAGTGTGATTGTGACAATCCCAAGGTACACAACGATCTACACCTTTCTCTATCTAGCCTTACCTTCTTTCATTTTTCCTATCGGGTCTCTCTTGATCACTTCTTGTTCTTTTCCGATCCTGAGGCTATTAGAAGGCTATGAAATCTCTATTTCGTACTCTTTTCCTTTTTAAGGCGTTAATGAATGCAAGGGTTTTCACCCTTTAAATAGCAAATACCGTCCCCTTCTGGTTCCCATCTTTATCTTGTGAAATCCAATTCCAAAAGTATTCTACATGCTATTTAGGATATGTAATATAAATCATTTGGTTTAAAGCCCGGCGTTTAACATTTTCCTTCATAAAATCCTTTCCCTCCTGATATCATCTTCAACCACTTTTAGATCTCCAGTGAGGTTACCCCCAACTCCTTATGTACATGAGCTTGAAATATCTCATTTTGAACAACTGCTAATCTGCATATGTTAATTCCAAGGTCGATGTTCGTATACGAGCGGATATACAGAAAGAACAAATACAATTCGTGCCCGAATCAGCTGACTGCCGAATATTTTCGTTTCCTAATTACAGGTTAAAATACAAAAGCAAATTACAATGACGTCTTTTTAATTATTCGTCTTTCTTGTACTTGTTTTAGAACATTTGTTTGTTAGTTTCCATTCTTCTCCTCTTCTTGAACGGAAATAATCTACAATTAATTTAACATAATTAATCTTCATTCACTAACCGAACTATTAAAGTTAGCCTCCATTTTGTTTAATTCTATACAATGACCCTTATGTTTAAGCGAGCTTTGATCCGAAGTAAATTATTTTTCTCTCATTATTTAATTTATAAAATTACTCGGGGTCTTCATGGTTGGCGGATATATAAATCCATTCTGTGAATTAAACATATTAAAAGCCGAGGCTGTTGTTTCCGGTAGTAAATACACGGCAAACAATTGTGTCATAAATTTTAACTTATTGTTGTTTCTCGTGTGTGCAGTGGCCTAAACGATATCGATGAATTATTAATTACATTTCTAACAATAATTTGCACAGACTTTTCACACGTACACCTCGGTGCTACATTCCACCGTGTGTTTTGACGTCCCTCATTGCGCCACTTCTCCATCCTTTCCTTTCCCCTCAATAGTTCACTTGTAGTAAGTACTGGGTGACAATTCCGAAGTACTCTAGCAAGATCCACACCATTTCTTCATGTAGTCTTGGGCTAAATCCATGTCTTTTATTTTTCCTATAATGTCTCTCTTCACCAATTCTTGTTCACTTCCGACCTTGACCCTACTAAGAGTATTCACGAGGGTTAAGGGGTCTTTATTTATGCTCTTTTTATCTTTTTTATAATATTATTACCTGAACGAGAGATTTTTTGCCTTTAACCGATAAGAAAGGCACTCTGTGTTTAAATTCCACTCTCTTCTACAAATTAAAATATATATATATATATATATATATATATATATATAAATGCTGGACACTCTTAGCTCTTCAGCCTAAAAGACTTATTGTACTCTTCTTTAATCCTTTTCGATCCAGTTCAGTTCCTTGTTCTACGCGAGTCTTAGCACCTGTGTCGCTACATTATCTTCTGGATCTCCAGATGGACTAAAGAGCAGGAGTCTCCTTTGTTCCAGAACATCACATTTCAAAAGTATTTCAAGCTGCTTTAAGTTAAATCAAGGATATTTAAATGTTTTAAAATACTCTGTTGAATGTCCAGTTACAAAGCATCTTTCTTTGTTTGCACCTAGTTAATAACGTTATAGCAAAAAAGTTTTTGATTGGGTAGGTTCCAACGATCTACAGAGATTTCATGTGAAAGTCTTTCACAAATGGTTAAAGGTTGGCTAAACCTAACTTCTCTGGGTCACTCTCTTTGGGTTTCGATAACCCTTTCATTCCCATCCAACCCTCTCTTACCATTCACCCAACTCAATTCTACCTAGTTTAGGTTAAAAGCTTGACCAAGGTCTGATGACATTCCCACACTAAAGAAGTTGTGTTCGTGCCAGCTTCTCAGATCCCCTTTCATGTCCTGTAACAGCTTCCTTGAAATCCTTTCTTTACCCAAATTATTTACAATTTAATATTGAATACTTATATTTTACAAGAATAAACTAGATTGTATGATATTTAAACTATATATTATTATTTTGATGAAAGAGTTCAGTTATTGAAATGTTGATGAAGATGAAAT
The DNA here is from genome assembly GCA_963513935.1 of Aphrophora alni. Taxonomy (NCBI): domain Eukaryota; kingdom Metazoa; phylum Arthropoda; class Insecta; order Hemiptera; family Aphrophoridae; genus Aphrophora; species Aphrophora alni. The sequence continues at coordinate 100,104,083 of OY740773.1, read as the reverse complement.
GTGGACAGTGGTCGTTTTAGAATTTATGTGGTAAGGAAGTAGTTGACTCACCAAAACAGACTGATTTATTACACTGATTATTTCTTTAATTATTTGTTCGTTTTGTTTTCTGATTCTCATCTTTTTTAATAATTTGAGTCACTATTGTATGAAACCTATCGGTTTGAACAATTCTTAGACCTTTGTTTCTTAAATTTCTTCTACCAGTATATCCTGCTTTGATCTTCCTATGTCCCTCAGAGGCTCACTTATAGTAAGTGGGGGTGAGGGTGTGGCAATCCCGAGATCAGACACCTCTCTTTCATTTTTCCTATCAGGTCTTTCTTGACTAACTATTCTCTTCTTAAAGTGACACTATTAGAATATTCTAGGGCTAGGGGTATTTTTCCTTATACCTTATCTTTTCAATTTGTAAATATATAAAAAGAAGGTTAATTTGACTACAGTACAGGAGATGAAATATCTTGTAGCCGTCGGTGAAAAAATGTGTATGTTTTTATTGATTGGTTATGTTTGTATTAGTTTGATTTTATGTTAAGGGACATTTTACTCTGTTTTTGTTAAGGCGCATTTTATCGTATGGTTTTTCACCTATAACCAATATATATGTTGGTATGATTATTCAGGTACTTTTGAAAAGTACTAGATTTGTATTATATTTTATTCTGATCTCATCCTTGATCTGATTTTGATATTTTACAGTTTTCTAAATACTATATAAAATGAAATGAGGTATAAACTGGCCATGTTACTTTTTGGATAATAGTATTTATTTAATACGTTGATATCTATATGGATTTTTGTTTATTAATTATTTATGTGCATTTTTTTTTCTTTTTCTATCTTTTTTATATAAATAAATATGTGATATTATTGAATGAACGCGTATCGAAAGAGAATATTATTCAACGTTTCCAATTATAAATTAATTGTATATCTTTATTAACTATACGAAAACAACTTTATTTATTTGTTGTGTGTGTTTTCGATCGAAACCTTATTTGAAAAATTAAATTTTCAATATTTATGTCAAAATATACCCTAATATGTAGTTTAAGATAAATTTTGTAATTTAAAAAAATTTTGACCTCCGGTTTTCGACAGATCTTCAAGTTTTATTACTTCAGTAAAAAGATAAATTGGTTTTTGACATGCTGTCCGTCCGTCGTCTTTGTTTTTGTAGTATGTAAGCATAATAGTAGTCATGCAAATTATGATAAGGACTAGAAAATTGGTATAGGGGACTATATAGTTTACATGTATAAAAATATATTAAAATATTTTTATATTAAAATTCAAAAAATCGAATTGATATGTCGAAATGGTGGTAATTTTAAACCATTTTTTGCTTGTATCTCTTCTGTTATTTAACTTGAGACATGCTAAATTACACACAAATTTGTAAATTTGTGTAATGGTACCAACCTCACATCTTTACGATGACAAATAGCGAAGTTATTTTTTAAAATTAGTTTAAATGTCAAAATGGATGATTTTAAACGTTCTTTTGTCCATATTTCGTGTGTTATTGAACACAGTAAATTAGATAAAAAGTTGGCGGCTTCAATTTTCCATGTAATGGTACCCAACTCCATCTCTTTCCGATGACAAATAGCAAAGTGAAAAACCCGATCTTCCTATTACGAAATTCGAGAAGATCGCATCAGAAATATTAGAGCAGCGAGTGGAGGCTTCTTTTTATGAACAGCTTCAAGGCCCGCAAGGTCTTCGATACTGACAAGAGCAAAGCTAGTGGAAAATGTTTTACATCTATCCGATGCCAGGTTCAGTTTAAACAACCACTTGCTCTACCAATACAATTTAATATTTCCTCTAAGGCTCGAGAAACTAATGTTGGGCATTTACATTTAGAGGATCTGCTTGTATTACATTGTATTCTGAAGCTGGGTAAATACTATATTGGGGCCCATCAATTTATTTAATGTTCTACAGACTGGCCATATTGTATATTATATTTTTGTTTTAAATTTAGAGCGAGAAAGATTGTAAAAGAAATTAATAGATCTAATATTTCTCATCAAAACCCACAAGATTTACTCATCATTAACGATTTACACTGGCCTGGATGTGGTTTCAACTCAAATATTCAAGCTCTGCTAAATATACCGTCAACCCAACCTGACTACTTTCCATTCATAAGCCCTACTTAGCCTAACCTGTTATACCGAACATTAAATTCCCTCATCTTCAGGTAATGTGGGAATCTTTAATCATGTATATCCAGTTTGGTTAACCTAAAAAAACGTAATATCCCATATCTCTGTTACTATGGGAACTTGCGTCTTCTATTTTACCTGATTGTAGAAAATGACTTAATAATTACATATATTTAAGAACACGCAAGTATCTGAAGTACAGCTTGTTTGTGTATTGTCTCGTGAGATGCACCTGTCCTGGCAAAGTTATTACTTTTGTAATTGTTATTTAATTGCATGTCTTTGTAGGAAAGAAAATGTATTCTTTATGGACGTTCTCATGGCGAAATGATTGTACTAACTGCATACAGGAATCCATGCGAGTTGGAAAACGATTAAAATAATCATACGATATAGGTTGTAAAATGTAAGAATCGATTCCTTGCGATAAATCGAGTTAGTGTTAGTGATCCTGTGAACGGAAGATCTTTCTCTTGGGATGTTTTAATAAATTCCATATGTGGTTACTGCTACGTGAGACGAACTAATACAAATAGTAACAGTAAATAATACCACAGCTACTGTACGTCGAGAAATAATAAGAGAATCCTTTTTGGATAGCTTGCTTCATTCATTGTGATTGTTATTTACCATTCACTGGAATTGCACAAGCTCTCAGTGACTTACTATAGTGAGTACAGTCCCGCTGGAAAGTAGCTGGATCTACACCTTTCTTCATGTAATCTTGGTTTGATACCTCTCTTTTAACTTTTATATTAGGTTTCTCTTGCTTGACCAGCTCTTGTTTTATCCCTGAAGTAATTAGATTTTTCGAGAGCTAGTGGTTTTTATTTTATGTTCTTTTCTTCCTTCTTTATAAGGCTACGATGACAGAGAGGTTTTCAGATTTAAACAACAATACACAAATTGTAATTCATCGGAATTACAATACTAGTAAAAATTAGACTATGAACATCGATGATGTTCTGACTGCAATGATTACTGACCTAACTGATAAACAACCAAAAACATTGGTGGGCCTCGTTGGCTGGTGACCGAATTTTTTAGGTGTCTAAGTGATCCAAATACTGTTTATATTTTATTATTGTTGATTTATATATACAAGATATACAAGCTATGTGAAACTTACAATAAATTTTATAGGAAACCTAAGGGAAAAAAACAGTTTGACTATTTAATAACTTATTTTATATTTTATAAATCTATAAAAATTGGAAAGGTTTTAATTCATATAAAACGAACACAATGTATAGTGGGGATTAAAGATCGGAGCTACTGAATAACTCAAGGAGCCCCAACATTGTTAGACAAAACTTTCATTACAATACCTGATGGTGACCTTGACATGAAATTAAAAAATCATATCAAAATAAAATTGAAAATTTGCAATAATACTCTATTTTTCCAGATTGTTAATAGAGCTGAAAATTTTACGTTAAAATGTTTATTTGTAATTATGAAAGTGACCACAGGATCATTTAAGAGTCAAATTTTCCTTTGCTTCGAGATCGTGGGTCACTATAGGAGAGTGAACTTAACGTAGATAAAGTTTCCAACATAAATTTTAGTAAACCGAAGTATCTGTCGGTGAACTTGACTCGTTGAAAATGTCACATGGACCTTAAATTTGTGTTGTCAAATTTTCCTTTGCTTCGAGATCGTGAGTCTCTACAGGAGAATAATTTCTAAGTGGATAATGTTTTCAACATATATTTCAGTAAACCAAAGTACCTGCCGGTGAACTTGACTTTGACGTTGGATTAAGAAGTCGTTTCAAGGCCAAATTAAAAATTTTACATGGAGCTTACATTTTTGTTACAGTGAATCGATATGTCTTAATCAAATTAAAATATCCCCGTTGTTTTATTTTTAAAAAATGTTAGTTTTCAGGCATGAAATTTTACGTAAACGTCAACGTCGCTGTCAGATACTTCATTTTATACCTAAATTTTTGTCTGAACCAACTTTTTTCTCAAACGTATGTCTCCAGCAATATTCGACCCCGAAACCTCTTGCACACAAGACAAGAGCTGTAGCCGTTAAACCAACCAGAGGCTCAGGATAATCATGATGGTGTTCATTAATTTAAAACACACGGCATGGATTTATAGGGAGTACGAGCAATCCCGAGGATTCTAGCTCGATATACACATTTTTTCATTTAGTTTTTGATTGACCTCTTTCATCTTTTCTATTAGGTCTGTCTTGACTAACTCTTGTTCTCTTCCGACCCTGATGCTATTAGAGTGTTCGGGGGCTAGAGATCTCTATTTTATAATGACAGAATAGTTCATAAATACACAAAAAAGAATAATCTTAAAAACATAATCTGGTTAAATTTAAAGACAATTAAAATTTCATTTTTTTTGTAATATTTAAAAGATTGATAGTAATTTATATGAAACATTAAACTTACAGCAAAAATATTTTTTTAATGACACACAATTCACCTAACAGGCTAGTCTCTATTCACATTCCATACAAACATAACCGTGTAAGCAATATGAAAACACCTTCCATGCAAAATCTAAGAAAATCAGAAGCACCGAGATATTAACTAAATTGAGTCACGATTCCAATAATTGAAATATATTCTGATTGGTCGAGCTAGTCTGTAATTTCTAACCTCACTAACCACTACTATACCTTGAGCTGAGCGAGTTGGTTACGCATGCAGTGCTGTTTTTAATAAGGTACTGGACAAATGTAATTTGATGTTGTGTTTAAAACCTAATAGCATACATCAAACAGTTCCTTGAATCAGATTATAGATCCTGTTTTACAACATTTAATCTCAATAACCGGGTAAGTTCATAGAGATCGTAGATTATAGATCACAGATTCCACAGTTTCTTATTATCTGTGATTAACTATGTTTAAAAACGAGTATTTATACACTACCGGTACTAAAGTGAAGGAAAATAAATTCCCCGGCAAAGTGGAGTGATTCTTTTAATTACTTTTATACCATGGAAACGTTTATCTCATTAGGTCGTATATACAGAGTGTTCGATAAGTGCGATGTCTGTAAAATCCCACGCTTTCCGTTGATTTGTCTTTTTTCTAAAACAATATGTTACTTCAGAATGCATTGATTTTTACTCTCCTTGTCTCGAAAAGAAGAAGAAAAGAAAAAAATTTTTACTCTCCTTGTCTCCTTTCCTAAAAAAACGAAGAAAAGGATATATATAAAATAACGACCTCTAACTCTGGAATACTCTAGAGTCTAGAGACCTAAAGGAAAGACAGACTTTAAACATATGTCTACATAAAAGATTCCACATCTATCCAGCTAGGATTCTTCGAAAATTCAACGTCTGTACTCACTATAAGTGAGCACCTGGAAGGCCAGAAAGTATTGATAGATCGACACCAAATTTCGTAGATTGTTTTATACTATTTATCTGCAGTGTACCATAATGTTAATGTTTAACTTAACCCTTCTAAGTTGTTGCTAAAATACGCTGTAAAGTCGAATCAAGTCCCTTAAACTACGTAGGATAATTTAGTACATCAAACTGAAGAAGAAAAACACTTCGTTTTCCGTCCGTGAGACAAGTTCGTGCCATGGTTGGGAAATACTTATTAAAAGTTTGTACATTGATTGCACAATCTTCGTATAAGGATTGTTTATTACTAGGTGGGAGTAGGCGGAACGCTGCCGTGTTCCTAAATAAAACTGTCGCTAGGTCGTTACTCTGTATTAGGCTTCTAATAATTTGCGTAATGATTAAATATTTAAAGGTTTTTTTTTTGTTTTTAAACTAGATTCTAAAATAAATTCGGAAACCAGATATTGCAGAATATTATATACTGTTAGTTTAGTTTAGATCATGCCATAAAATCTTGTAATTTTAGAGTAGGGAATTGGGAATACTGATGGACTCTAGGTGTATCCTGGATCTACACCTTTTTCATTTAATTTTTCCCTATCAGATCTCTCTTGACCAACTCTTGTTCTCATCCGACGCTGACGCTATTAGAGTATTCGAGAGCTAGGGGTCTTTATTTCATACTCTCTTCACTTTTTTTATAAGGCGACGATGACCGAAAGGTTTTCCCGCTTTAAACAACAAGGAATTCTGAATATCCTTTTGCAACCATGTAAAGATTTTGAGTGCAAACTACACTTGATGAGTGTATAAGCTTCTTAACAATTAGCGATTTATTATTAAAGACAGAGAATGCTTGATTTAAAAAAAATCTATATTTCCTCTCCTAATTGGAATCGTACATCCTGCTACTCGGTGTGAATATCCTGCAATTAATTTTTTATTGACAATATTTTATTATCAGTGGATTTTTCTTTCTTCCCGGACATTGGTTTTCTAAATGTAGAGTATATATGTTTTTTAAATAGGTCAAATAGTGACACATTTGCTGATCAAAATACTTTTTTTTCCAATTTGTCTTTCAGTGGCTCATACGGGGGTGGGAATCGCTAAGTACCCTAACTGGATCTACAGATTTTTCATGTAGACCCTAGTTTTGGTTAAATTTACCTTCTTCATATCTCCATCAGGTCTATAATAATTTGAATTTGCCCCTAACCACAATCACTTGCCCCTAATCACAAGTGATTGTGGTTAGGGGCAAATTCAAATTATTATTGTGAATTTAACCACAGTGCTCAACAAGATTGTATCCATCAGGTCTGTCTTAACTAATTCTTGTTTTTTTTCTGATCTTGGGGGTATCATGCTATTCGAAGACTAGAGATCTTTATTTTATATTCTTTTCATTATTTTTTCATAACGCAATGATGTCCGAAAGGTTTTTCGCCTTTTAAACAACAAGGAACAAATTGATTTTAAATTTAATGATTTTATTAACGCTTATACGATTTTCCCACTTTACCAGTCAGAAACCTAACCTAACCAAACCTAATCTATAGTTCGTGTACTGAAATAAACTATTTACATACCACCGAAAGCAAAGACAAACCTTGAAAACAAACAAAACGTTCGTTTTGTATTTAAATAATTAGCATCTGCCGTGATTTTAATGTACCACTGTACACTTCCTGCGTGTAACCTTGAACTTTAAATTTGCTTAACAATTAACAAGCTTTAAACAAGCGTCACTTGACGTGTTGACTGAAGAAAGTTTTCAAGGTGTTAATTTGACGCAGGAAATTATCCTTGATCCTTTTCCTTCGCCTGCGTGACAGAGCTTAAGACATTTTCTTTTCATCGAGATTAGCGACAACTGTGACGACGTTAATGTTTAGTACAGTCTGTTTTATAAAAAGAATAATTCATTTTGGTATAGTCTAATAGAAAAAAAATAACGTGTTCATTTTAACACGTTAAATTCTGTACCTTACTCTTATGAAAGGAACGAAAATTTTTAATGAACACCCTTTTCAAGAAAATTAGATTTTAGCTATTATAAATGTGTCATTTATAGAATCAATTCTAATTTTCTAATATTGAATTTTAAAATCGATAGTGTTAAATTGTCAGGTGTAAACGCTTCTAAGCTTAAAAAGCTCTTTTTTTATGATTTTTGTTTCTTGTCTGTTATCTACAACTTAAATAGTCGAGAGATCTTAATCAGACTTGATATGTCGACATATTTTCCCTATTTTGGGGAGATCTTTTGTTTTTCCCATTTCTTTCAACAGCTGCCGTAAAAGCTAAACTAAAAATTCCGATTTTCTGTAAATCGGTTGACACCAGGGGCTCACACGTTGTGAACGCGCGTGCGGCTGACTCGAGGACTGTAGCCTGTATACCTTTTTTCATGTAGTCTTCGCTTAGATCCCTCTCTTTCATCTTTCCTCTCTTGACCAACGTTTTTTCCCTTCCGACCCTTGTTGAATTTTACGCTATATTCTTCTTTTTTTATTTAAGGCGTTGATGACCGAGAGGAAAAATCTCCCTCAAAATACTGCCAATGGCGTCATCAGTAAAAACCAGAAAGGTCATGGCGCTGTCCTAAATGATCTAATTTTCAAAATCAGCCTTACCGATTTTGTTCAAATTATAATAAAATATGAAAAATAATGACACAAACCGCCCTGCTAAATTGGAAGTAAAAGGAAATGACGATGTAGGAATAATTGGCATGAACGTATTTTAAACTTCTGCAGTCGTTAGAACCTACAATCTTCATGGGTTCCAGGCTCTAGGAAAGTAAGCTAGGGGTGGTTATATGGGTCAAAATAAATAAGTAAGTTCAAGTAAACGTATGCCTGGAAACGTTTCTTTTACCAGCTATTCCCCATTTTGTTTTATTACTAAATAATTTATATCTCTAGAACAACTTAACCGATTGAGTTGAAATTTTGTACAGTACTCATTAATGTTAGGTACAGTACCTAGTGTGAAAAAAAAATCAACTTATTCCAATAATCAAATTGGCGGTCATTTAGAAATGTTGAAAACTTCTTATTTAAAGTATTCAGCAGGAAAAAAACAATTGAAAAATTCCGAAGGCCCATTTTACTCCCGTTTTATTGCTAACGCTATTTTTCCGTCATTGCAACTTTGAATGCTTGTAACTTAAAAACGAAGGCATTTATCGAAAAACTGCTTTCACCATAGTTTTCTTTGTCAAATTTTGCACGAATATCATATATCACATATGCACTTTCCTATTTAAAATTTGATTCAATAAGGCTTGTCAAATTTTCAAACCTAAAAAAAGTATAATTATTTTAAACTATGTCTCTCAGTTATGCAATATAAAGCCGTTTCCATATTTAAAAATCACCCTGTATATGATGATAAACATTGAATCTAAATGGAACCTAGCTTTCTTACATGTAGTCTTGGGTTATAATGCTCTCTTTCATCTTTCCTATCAGGTCTCTCTTGATAAACTCTTGTTCTTTTACGACCCTGACACTATTAGAGTATTCGAAGGCGATGATGTCCAATAGGTTTTTCACCTTTAAACAACAAGAAAATAAACATTTTGACAGCCACTCTTCATACTCTCACTTTTTCCTTGACCATAATTTTATAAAAACCATAAACACTCCCTCCCTCCACCTCCATACCAAAAAATTGTTCCGGGAGGCGATGACATTATACGCAGCGTTCTAATCCTAAATAAAAACATTTTCTTTCACAGACTCTGCGATGCGATCAGTGTCTTATTGCGGTAGAACAAGTTAAAGTATTTACTCAAACCACACTACCTCGCGAAGCGTGACGAGCCAGCTATGCTTGGGAATTGTAAATGTATGAAACTATACTTTGCGTGTGAAGCGACGTAATCCGTAGATTTCATAATTTCACGCTGTAGTAGTTAACTACCGTGTTGTATTGACAATGCGATCAGTTGTTTGTGTCAATATGGTTTACCTTGATCATTCATTGCAATTTTATTTCAAAGAAATTTCGTTTAATTTTATACTCATTATAGAGGGGAGGATTTCGCAGAATTTATCTCTCTCTCTCCTGATTTACCAAGGTCTCTTGTTGCTTGGAGTGTGAAGAAATGATTTTTCATTGAAAGTGAGTATACGGTATGAGTGAATGACTGTGAATGTCAATACAGCTGTTTTAAGTTTCACACATTTACGAAGTGTAGAGAAGATTATGCGAAAAGTGGTTTATGTTTGTCTGGCGTCTATGTACAACTTCAAAACTCAAAAAGTTGACCAATTTGAATAAAATAACGCTCAGGAGGTAATCACGACGGACCTTACTTAGCTGGACTACATCCTTTTTCCTTTAGTCTTGGATTAGATCCAACTATATTATCTTTCCTATTAGATCTTTCTTAACCAACACTTGCGAACGGTTGGTAAACGACATCTTTACATCCGGTGGGGGGGGAGGGGCTAGGCTAGGCTCTACATTTAGAAAAGCGATGCTGGATAACGTCTAAGCTACTTTTAATGTCTAATTCGTCACCCCAGGCCTGTCCATGCACCCAGCTTTGAAGAAAATAATTTTATTAATATTACATTACCAAATTAAAGCTAATTGCTAATTAAACAATCACACAACGCTAACACTAATTAAGAACTGAGCTGACGTTGGTTGTTGCCAGTTTAAAACTCGTTTAAGTGATAAATTAACGCGTCCACATTGGGAATTGGGCCTCTGAGAAACTCCTGAACGCCATGACCAAATTAATTAACCTGTCATGTTTAATTTGGAATGTAATTATAAAAACCAAAATTAAAACTTGACTGCACTACACAACATGATTGTTTGCCTGTTACTTCTCTCTTTGACTCTCGTGGTCTATTCAACTAGCTACATACGAAATTCCGGTCAGCTGTTCACTAACTCTGCTCAAGTAGGTTCCTTCAACTTTCAAGTCACACCGTCTCATTGCTCTCTTCCAACCCTGACGCTATTCAAGGGGTAGTGGTCTTCAATTTATGTTCTTGTCTTTCTTATTACTTAACCAGTATACGAGGTATGAGTAAGTTTGGTAATAAAAAAATATTCGACTGTTTATGGTCTAAGAAAACCTTAAAAGTGATGTTTGAAATGCCGTCAGCCCGTCGTCGTTGACGTCTGTACGAAAGGACTATATAGTGGACCCATATAGGACCTTATTTAATTTTTTTTGATCGATTTGAAATTTCAAAATGGCGTCAATTTAAAATAGGTTTTTGTTCGTATCTCGTGTATTAGTCAACTTATAACGTACTATTTTGTAAAAAAAATACTAGTTGTGGATAATCTTAGGGCGTGCTTAATTATAAGGATAATTAATTAATCAGGGTTTTAACATAAACATGATATATCTCCCAGAGGTCGAAACGTTCGCGCAAAGGGTCAATCTCAGCCATTGTATCAACATCCACCTAATAACACAAACACCCTTGCACACTTATTAAGCAGCAAATGGCGGTCGAACGCATTACGTGGCGAGGAAGCTACGCAATTAAATCATTATTTCGGCAAATCCGCGTTTGCTGTTTTAGTTAACTAGACCCTTCTAAAACGCGATTAGCCCGCCAATTTTTGGGAGAAATAAAGAATGGGATGAATACGTAAAATACAGAAAAATACAATTGTTATCTTCGATTTCTCGTAATCCAGTGTGTATTTAATCACACTGCTTTTCAGTGACGAAGAGGCTCATTTCAAGCCATTCCGGTTCAACCCATTTTGCAGACGGAAATAACGAGGCGTGGATTTGCAAGTACATATACAATTTGCAAATTTCAATTCTATGTGTAATGGTATCAACTCCATACCATCTCTACGATGACATTTAGGGAAGATATTGTAAAAATATAATTTTTATCCGTGACCTCTCATGAATCTGATACGTATAGTTACAAGATCTGGTTCGGCTGAGCCACCGACACGAGCGTATCGAGTGGACTCCTTCATATATATACAAAATAGAGTTCTGTAGAACCTAGCTGACGTCAAGAAAGTAGTTGTATACATAATTACGGGGTTCAGAAAACCTGTGTAACAAATGTTTTAAACAAACTCAACCCCATTGTACAAAACTCCTTAATATACCAATACAATTTAACTTTTATTATAAAGCCTAAGAAACCAACTTTTCGATGTTACATTTAGTGAAGTTGCTTGTATTACATTGTATTATCGGGCTGGGTAAGTACTATGATGGTAATCCCTCCAACTTGTTTATTAAAGTGATAATGACTGAGAGATAAATTCTTTCTCAAATTCGACTTTAAAGATTTTGATGAAATCCACGGCGCAATTGGATTATTCGAGGGCTAATAGTTGCGATTTTATTCGGTTGTTTTCATTTTTTCAGGCGATGATGAAAAGGTTTTTCGCGTTTAAATCACAAGAAAGAAAAACAAAAATCATAGAAAAGAGCATCATTGATAATTCGACTTTTAAAATATTCATACAAATTTGGTACAAATAATTCTTTTCTCCAATACTCAACTTTCATAACAAAAAATCGTATGAAATCCTTTGCAAAATATATTTATAGCATAAAGGTATTCCCCATTGTTGATATGGCATGCACTATTAACGGTCTCTTAGATTCGGTTCTGTAGGTCGGAGAAGTCGTCTGATCTAGAAACTATTTTATCATCTGTTAATGTGAGATAGCATTCGCGGAATCTGCGATCTCATACCACGTACGTAGAAATAGTTGAGCGTACTAACTGTTGTCTGTCCGCACGCGTCACCAGTCAGAAATATTGAAATCTAATTCCAAACCATTGTTGCCAACATAACGATTTTTTAAAATAAAACTAACGGAACGATTTAGGCAACGATGCTTGAATAGAAACTGGGATGGCGTGAGTTGAGCTTTAATTGGATTTCATGTTCAGGGGTACAATAGTTGCGTTCGACCCCTTCAATATCACATTAAGTGATGATAAATACGTTTTTATATAGTAAGTAGTGTGTCAAACTTTGGAAATTCATCTTTCATACAATTCATCTTCCAAACAATTTGTTTTCCACTTCGATGTTAAATCCCAAATAACTTGAAAATAATGGCACTAAACGGAAAAAAATATTTTGTTCGATTTATTATTTTTTCCTAGTACATTTTCATTAAACAAGTTGATAAACGCAATCATGGTACTAACCCATCCCCTTCATGTAATGTAATACAAGCAGATCCTCTAAATGTTTCTTTGGAGCTTTATAGGATATGTTAAATTGTATTGGTACATCAAGAGGTCATATCCAGTAGAGTAAGTTTATTTAAAACATTTACTACACAGGACTTCTGAACCTCGTAATTATGTATACAACTACTCTCATGATGTCGTATAGATGTGTATTAAACTCGCTTCGCTCGTGTCAGTGTCTCGGCCCGTACGGGCCTCGAAGCTGTGTATGTATATGGAAAGAAGCTTCTAGATGAGCTCATGTTTCTGATTCGGCCTTCTTGAATCTCGTAACTAAGGAGATCGTAATTTTTTTGAGGTCCAGATTCGAGATTATATTATAAAAATAAATTTGCTATTTATCATTTTACAGAGGTTAGGTAGGGTTAGATTAGGTTAGGTTAGGTTATGTAGAATTGCAATAACACTTACTATGTTATAAAATGAATAATACACGAGATACGCACAAAAAACTGTTTAAAATAGTGGCCATTTTGATATCTTTAATACATTTTTTTAAATTCCAATAGGTTTCTATTTGAACACACTGTACCAAATTTCATGTTCCTTATTTAATTTTTGTGGCAGCTAGAATCGTCCTTAAGTAGACGACAGACGAACAGCATGTAGAAATAAATTTTTCTGTGTCCTTAAGCCCTAAGACTTGAAGTTCAGTCAAAAAAGATATTTTGGAGGTCAAAATTTCGTGCCACTAAACTATACTGAGTAGGCCTACATAAGAAAAACAAGTTGCCCTTGAAATGGCTTTTAAAAAACCTGCTCTAAATGACAATTTACATTTAATTATATTTGTCTCTTAAAACGTTAACACCTTTGTATACAGAGTGAACAGTAGTTATGAGGGTGCTAAATTTTTATCATCAAAATAAACGTTAAATTTTCTATGAACATGTCAAAAATGCTTAGTTTTAAGTCTTTCCGTCTTTTTTCATAAAGACGAAACACATCGTCTTAACCTTAAAAAAAATAGAGCTTGGAATAAAATCTCCTAGCCTTCAATTAATACTCTAATAGCGTCAACTTCTCGAAAAATTAAAGTAGAATGAGAGAGATCTAACCCAATACTACATGAAAATAGGCGTAAATCCAGCTAGAGTAGGCTATATCTAAAACAGTAGATATCTCTAGAATAGATGATCAATTAGAAATTTTGCAGAATCTTTTACGCTAGTAAGTGTTTTTATAAAGTGTTATTTTAAACTTTTATAATGTGGGTCATTTAAAACAATTTAGCATATTTTAAATTCTGCATGTAACCAACCCTACATCTCTACAATGACGAATAGCGTAGTTATTGTTAAAAATATAACTTCGTATTCTAACCTCCTAAGAAATTGTGATATCGTACAGTTATGAAAGTCGACAACACCGAGTCACCGACACGAGTATAGTGAGTGGAGGTTGACATACGTACTCGAGGCTCGCTAGAGACACGTACGAAGCGAGTGTAGGAAGTAGTGATATACCTCTTAGAGATTCAGACAACCTGTGTAAACGATACTGGATATATTAATAATTCCACACTTATAACAACGCACAAGAATCGAACTGTTGGGTATTACGTCTAGAAAATCTGCTTGTATTACATTGGGGTTGGGTAAGTAACATGTTGTCACCCTTTAACTATTTTTTCTGGCGTCTCCAAGTTGACAGACTGATTATGAAACACTCTATATAAACACGGATGTAATGCCATTTAAATCAAAACACGGTATATTCCTGCATAATCATAACCGTGGACTTCGAAGGATTTTTTACGTTTAAAAAAAATCTACAATTCCCTGTTCAAAGAGTATCCGATTTCCTAGTACAATGATCCTTGCCATGGTCTGTGGACCGACCATTCTGCCAAAATCAAGCAAAGTGTGAACGGATTTGGTGCTCAATTACTCGTCTCGGGTCTCTGGTGACGATTTAACTAAGCGAGGTGGCGAGCTATTGTTAACTTCCTACGAAAGAAACGCAGCTCCGCTTCAATCAATTCACATTTTACTGTAGGTTTTTTTTTTTCCATGGCGTGACCGCTAGGAAAATGACGTAAAAATCAAATAGCTGTAAAAGTGATTAGATAAACGGTAATTTTAAGTGAAGTTTTAGATACAATTATAAGTTGATGGGTGCTATCGTGGTAATTACACAGCTTCATTATACAATGTAATACAAATAGATCCTATAAATTTAATGTCAAAAAGTTGTTCTCTTTGGATTTGTTGGAAATTGTATTGGTCTAGCGAGTAGGGTAAATTTCTTTAAACCTGTTGTTACACAGGTTCTGAACCTCGTAATTATGTTGACGTCGACTACGCTCGAACGAGCCTTGTAGATGTGTGTAGTACAGAGAAAGTTAAGTAATTTGTTAAAAATCATGTCGATATTTGTTTGCGAATTTATCCCCTTTGTCCCTTGAGTTTAAGGACGTTTTGGTCACCATTTCTCCAAGATTGTCGGTAAGTGAGTTATCAGTAAAAAACAATAGAATCGTTTATGGGGCTATAATTTTTTTAATTTAATTGACACCATTGTTCATTTTCACTTTTTCATTCACAACTAACTGATATTTTCTGATACCGAATAGCTTTGTTTGTTAGTATATAGATTGTGAATGGGTGTGAGAAAATGTGTGCCATATTTTTGCAGTGCTTATATTATTAGTATACCGGGTGTTTCAGACCACATGGACACTATCTGTAGCACCTAAACGAAACCAGATCAAATTTCCTTCCAACTAGAACCCCCCTTTTTCGAACCCTAATGAATTAAGGAAAATTAATTTCGACTCTCCTCAATGACCCAAAAGGGCACTTTTGGGGGGCAGGGTGGTGTTTTTGGAAAATTTTCAAATAGAAACATAGGTCGTGTGATATCTCATTTTTTAAAGGTCTCTCTTTTCTGAACATTTTGGAGCAAAAAAAAAAAAAAGTTATATTTTCATTACTGTACAGAGTGTGACGAAATAAAATTATTTGCGTAAATGCCTTTTTTTACAATTATTCAATGGTGCAAGATAGAACCAAAATTTCAATACAAAAAAATGTTTGTTTTCAAAAGGTCTCTCAAATGTTACAACTTTCAATCTAGGTTGCTATTTGAATTTTTTTTTTTTTTTGCTCTATAAAAGTTATTAAAGTTTGAAACATTAAAAATTTGAAAACTACATAGAAGTCCATACTACCCCATATATCCTGAAAGGGTGTGTTCTTGTAAAAATGGGTTGCCCTATCTTTGTTAGGGAGCTGGCAGTCACATTTCCCGCTAAAAACTAATATATATATATATAATATATATATATATATATATATATATATATATATATATATATATATATTTCGTCACACCCTGTACAGTATTGAAAAGATAACCAATTTTTGTTTGCTCCAAAATGTTCAGAAAAGAGAGACCTTTAAAATGAGGTATCACACGACCTATGTTTCTATTTGAAAATTTTCCAAAAACACCACCCTGCCCCCCAAAAGTGCCCTTTTTAGTCATTGAGAAGCGTCGAAAATAATTTTTCTAAATTCTTTGGGGTCGAAAAGGGGGGGGGGTTTAATTGGAAGGAAATTTTTATCTGGTTTCGTTTAGGCGCTACAGATAGTGTCCATGTGGTCTGAAACACCCGGTATAGTTTTGATAATGACGCTTGGGAAAGGACGTGCAACGTTTATAAACAGGTCCTCTCAGTTATGTCTAAGTGGATAAATATATTTCTTAAGGAACCACAAGGTGAGAGTGGCCGTAAACTGTTCCTTTCTAGAAGGATACCTTGATTTTATGACACCGCGGATGCACAATCGTTTCTGACCCATCATTTCAATCCTTTATTACTTTGCACAGCTTCATTATATGGTATTTACTGCGATATTCCTTTCCTTAATTCTAAGTTATCCTGGGTATAAAAATATTAAATAATTAGTATAATTTTGATATCTCAGTAAATTTACATGTTGTTATAAAATACTGGTTGGGAATTACACTAATCACCTCAGCCTGTTTTTAATGGTTGTCTGCGTCACACGCTCGTCTTTGGAACTATGCGTGTGGTTATTTTTACACAATAATCCTTAGACCGGTATGAATGTTGAACTAAACATAAATCTACTATCACTCATACATACATTATTATAAACGGAAGTATCTAAATTACAATGAAAACATTATTTGTTACTGCCACAAATTTCTATTCACGAATCCCCTTATTCACATATAGTATGAATGTGGCAATCCCGAGATATTTTATCTAATTCTACACCTTTTTCCATGTGGTCTAGGTTCCTTGCATCTTTCCCATCAGGAATCTCTTGACCACCTGTTGTTTTCTTCTGAACCTGACGCTATTATAGTGTTTAAGGGCTAGGAGGTTTTTATTTTAAATTATTTTCTTTCTTTTTTAATAAGGCGATGATGACCTAGAAGTGTTTCGCCTGTAACAACAAGGGAAAAATATAATGAGGTGAATTCCCAAGTTACTCTTTTTTGTTCTACATCTTTTTTCAATCCTGTGTTATATTCAAGATTATCTTTCATCTTTCCAATCAGGTCTCTCTAGACCATCTCTTGTTCTCTTCCGACTTAGACGTTACAATATTCAAGTTAGTGGTTTAAAACAGAAGAATCTAGAACTTGAACCTCCCCTTAATATGGAGATTGTTCTGCTGGTACATTGGAGGATATTGAAGGAGTTGGACATACTGGTTGGTGACATTGAAGCTTCTATAATGAATACACTAACATGCCTAGTCGTATTTGACACAAACACAAGATTGACACACAATTGTAGGAAAGGCGGGAAAAAAATCAGCTGCGTTAAGTAGAAAGATGTAAAATTAGAGAAGTCCCTGATCAAGCAGAGAAGAGTTTTCATGAATGCAGCATCCTCCATCATCTTGTATGCTGCACCGATCTGGAAACATGCTTTTAAAGTTCGATTAATACAGGATAATGGCTCTACAGTTTCTTCATATAGGCCCCATTTCCTTCACAAACTCTCTCTAGTCAATGTGTCCATCAGTTGTACATATGGAATCTCAGTTGTCAATACCAAGTATCAAGCCCACCTTCCTTGTATTACACTTTAATAACGTCGAGAGAAGGTCAAATGCGTTTTGCTTAAAGAGGCGCGAAATGAGATTTTTCCCATCCTTGGACTTGAGATACTTCTTAACCACCACTCAAATATCAGGTGGAGCACTTATAGTGAGTAATGGATTAACACTCCTGAGGGACCCTAGCTGGATCTACACTTTTTTCATGTAGTCTTGTTAGTATTGCTTCCTGTCTAGTGAATACTGGTGTAGACTACTTACTAGTGAATCTCTGTATGGAATCTCAAGTTACTCTTTTTCGATCTACATCTCTCTTCGTGTAGTCTTGGGTTAGTTCCTTTCCTAACAAGTCTCTCTTGACCAATTTTTGTTCTTTTCCGACCCTGATGTATTCGAGTATTTGAGCGGTAAGAAGCCTTTTATAGTCCTTCTCTTCATTTTTATTTTGTATATGGTGATGATGACCGAGAGGTTTATTGACTTTAAACAAGTAAACTCTCTTATATGATTTCTAGAGGTCAAACATGGTTTTACAGTAATAAATTGTCCGACTGCTGAGATAACTGCGAAATAAAGAAGTGTAGAGGTGCGAATCAGTGGTCACCTGTCCATAACAGACTTAGTTCAGATAGAAGAAGATCAGGATATTCCTAGCCACGTTGGACTTTCGTTCGTTCTTGCCGAGAAATTGGTTGTCATCAATTGGTTCTGGTAAAAGTATAGTCTTTGTAATCAGCAAATGGTCTTGTTTTTAGTTTTATTACAGTTTGAATATATCCTTCTTTGTTATTGGATTAGAAAGGCCCACAACTTGCTGTGGATATTGTGTGTCAGAGGATCTTGTAGACAGGATTAATGTTTCGAATCGTTCCATGTTTTGTAAACTTTTTTCACGTAAAAACTATTTTAACAAATCATCTTCTAATAAAAGTTAATAGAGAATATATTATTTTATTAAGAAATTATGCAAAAAATGTTTACACAATTTTCTTATTAACTCCTCCCTAAAACAAACAAAATTATTCGGTATTAAAATTTCAGTTTGGTAATTGTCAGTCAAAAAGGAAAAGTGAACTCTGAACTCCGTAGTTATAAAATATTTAAATAAGATCTAATCTTGCTTATTAAGACCCATAAATGCGTCCTTAACTTAAATCGTACACTTAAAATCCTGCTTGATTTAATTAAACAGTTGTTATTATTAATTTTATTTTTTTTATACAATATTTTCTGAACCGTAATATATTTTTACTTGAGGTTTTTCATAAATTCTTTAATCTTTACATTTCTCTGAAATTTTAACAAAATCTATTGAGTCGGATTGAGAAATTACGTCTTTAAAACCGTCCCAAGTCGGCTTTTTTTTACTGATAACTCAGGAACCATCATTTAAGGAGATATGGCGACCAGTAAGTTTTGTTTGAAACCTTAGAAAACACTTGAGCGAAATTTGAAAAAAATTGATGCAGCTAATTTGGAGAAAAATTTAGTTTTGTGTTTTGTTCTTGTGACAGTCCGAATTCGAGTTATATATAGAGGATGATACAGTTATGATTACTTGGTTTAAAATAAGTAAAAAAATCTCTGAACATATGTCCTAAATTTTTAGTTTTCCGTCTGTCCACCATTTTGTGTTTAAAATTTTATTTTTGGAAATAAATTTGATATCGAGTCCAAATTTTGTATACTTTGTAAATGACCAATGCACCAAAAACCAGGACTTTGTTTTGCATGTTTTCAAAATAGCACCGTTTAAAATTTCTTGTAATGTTAATGATTTTTGATGTATTCGATAGTAAAAATTTTAAACGCTCGTCGTTTTGAAAATATTAAAACAAAGTAATAATGGTTTTTGGTACATCGATAAAAGCTCACTTACAAAATACATATTCTAAATTTTGACTCAATATTTAATTTATTTCCGAAAATACGATGTTTTTTTTAAAAAATACAAAAATACAAAAGACGGAAAATTTTTTTTTAATACATATGATGGTAAAGATTTTTTTACTTATTTTGACCCAAGGAACCACATCCTGTAGGTTTGGAACGTAGTTTGGACACCCTGTATACATATGTAAACATGAAAAATAAATTTCGAGATATGGAAAAATACGCCAACATACCAAATTTGATTAAAATCTGTCTACGCGTTATGGCTGTGGAGAACGACAGACTAACCACAGACAGACGTAATTCCAAAAACTGTAAAAAATTTGACATCGATTTTTTTGATCCACGATAACTTTCTCTATACAACGCATATGTAAGGAAGCAAAAATTCTTCGTTAAAAATTAAACCTCAAGAAAAAACTTTAGAAGCGTGTACACATAGAGACCGTGACTTGATACCTGTCTAACTTGTAACGTGCCATTATGCTGTCGCATCTCTCAAAGTGAAAGTAACACAATGGAAGCTTTATTTTTGGGGCAAACTCTTTCCGACCTCGGCTGGTATGTGGTGTGATATACAGAAATGTGAAAACTAGTTTCGCTTAGTTGTAGAATTCTCGTTTTTTATTTTACTCGGCATATATAAAGAGTGTCCCGAAAAAGGTGAACTAGCTTTCATTTTCGGATTATTTAGGTAAAAAAGAACGATATTTTGTTCGTTTTAATGTATATACAGGTATCCCAAAATGAATAGGCAGTTCACCTTTTTCGGGACATCCTGTATAATGATATGAACAAAGTAGAAGTCTAAGTCTAACAAAGTAGTTTTTGAAGGAACTGTCGTTAGTTCGTAGCCTATTCGGAATGATGTTAATCAAATTTAACATTTGGGGATGATTTGACGTTACAGGGTGGTGAAAAAAGATCGGGACTCCTGAATGCGGAATTTGCGGATATATCCGTTTTGAGTTCTTGTTAGTCCTAAAAGTGGAATAATGAGATGAATTTGCTGCCATCTCTCCAAAAATCCTGGTCCGTGAGTTATCGAGGAAAAACTAGAAAATCGTCCTGGAGTTATATTAAATAGGGAGATATTAAGCGATGTCATTATTTAATATCAATAATAAATACTTAATAAATATTTAATGGTGTAACACTTTATGAAACAGAAAAAAACTGAGAATTTTAAGATTATTTTTTGAAAAATCTATTTTTTGGACCCGACCTAGTATTTGACACATTACTGAAACAGCTGAGTGCGAGTGTGGATGACAGGGTCAAACACAGGTAATCGCAGGCCCAGACGCCATCTTAGTTTATAGAGATAATAAATATGTTCGTTCATATTTAATTTTCACTTATTATTGACAACTACAGAAATGATATTTTTGGTGGCAATAATTTAGTTTTGGTTTGTTTTATTTGGTTTTGAGGTTGGGCGAGTGGGAAAGATTGCTTAATGATTTTGTACTGTTTATTTTCATTACTTTTTGAAAACATGAAGGAACTTTTATAAATAAAATTATATAACAAAAAATAAAAATAAGAACTTGGAATATTATTGACTTTTTTACAAAATAAATATAAACTAAATTTGTTAGGAAAACGTATTAAAAAAATTTAACTAAACGTTACTTCATATTTTAAATAATCAGTCAAAAGAAATTTAAAGGAAAATGCGTGTAAATAATAAGTTTTGACAAAATCATTTCATCTGTTTCAGCAGTAGAGCATCGCACAAATGAGTCGTCAAACCAATAACAAACAGACATAATTTCCAAAATCTATATTTTGGACACATCTTAACTCGAAATGGATATTTCAACTCAACTTCTATATTTCAAATATCTCTAAAAACTGCTAAATTTACAAAAAAAAATTATGGTAACGAAAAAGTTATGTTGGTATTTGTCTTTAAACAAATTTACTGTAAAACCAATATTATATATTGTTAATTTTTTTAAATTATCATTTTTCTATAAGTTATATAAAAAACTTCAAATACACCAACGATTGTGTAGCCCAATAATGAGTTTTCGAAACCTTAAAAGAAGAATTAATTTTTGATTACAGAACTTTAAACAATTTTGTAACCCGGCGTAGGTTAGGCAATACAGATACAACTTAAGTGTTGATTTTTGCATAAACAACGCCGCCTTGAATTGTATCACTCTCGTTTGTTAATTAACTTTTACAGTAATATATAACATTGAAATAGACCTAATGATATGTACAGTAATTATATACATTCCCAAAATGTGTATACTTTGAAAAATGATCCGACAAAATTGTGATTAATAATCATTTCTATTTTTTATTTTCGAAATACCACATACCATAATTTTAATTTATTTTCAGTTTGGTACTTTTTTTTTAAACTGTACGTAGCCTATATAGTTGCATTTAATCCAAATTTTGCCGAAATCGTGTGAACAGATTTTGAACTATCGGGACATTTCCGACGACACCAATGGTTCATATTCTCCCTCGGAACGATTGAAAATCCCGACTTCTGTTAGGTTATTTGTGCTTGTTTTTTGTGTGTATGTGTGTTTATGATAATTATCTAGGTTATACCATTTCGCATTTAACAAACAGTTGACCATCATTTGCGCTAATTTTGAGACATTCAAGACGACATACTTGGTTTATTTCCTTGAAATTATAATATTTAGGAAGAGAGGAGTTAATTATAATTTAAAATAGAGCATATATTTGATTAAAATTGTTAGAAACTAATTTGAAACGAAATCAGAATTTTGTGTTGTTTTATGTCAGTTTTCTCACTAAATCTTTAGCTACATTACTATTTCATTTTTGTGTGTAAAAAGGTTTTATTACTAAGGTTTTGTGTGTTTGTGTAGTAAACAAATAAAGCTGTAGTTTTTTATTTTAAGTTGTTGATAGCAGAAAAGGATTCGCAATTAATCAACAAGAAAACACATTCAAAATATGACTTAGTCTTCGTTATGAAAGAAGTAATCACTAAACCACAAAATAAAACACTAACACAATTAGAGTTTAATAAACTCTTAAATGCATTTCTGTAACATAGCTACCTTAAACCAATAGGATTATTGGTTTATATCCCTCTGAGGATGGTAGCTGTTACCGAAACGTCCAAAGAGTTTATTAAACTTTCTAATATTAATTGTATTAGTGTTTTATTTTGTGGTTTAGCGATTACTTCTTTCGTATCGTTATTAACTGAATGGCTCATTGGATGTTTGTAGTTTTCGTTATTAATATATTATATTTTATTTATTTATTTTTCCTTTAACAAAGTTGATCATGTGAGACGTAGAAAATCTATTTTAGCCCGAAACTAATCCAAGATTTTTGTTCTAAAGTGAAACATGAATCATTTAAAATGAACAACAAAAACTATTTCCCGAAAACACTTGTCATTATGGTTGACGTGTGATCACTGAAGCTGAATCAACGATCCTCCCACGAACCATGGAGACGTGAGAACTGGTCGTTTAATTTTTTATTAAATCATCTCTTAAATCTGTTAGTAGGCGAAGTAAAAACTAATTTCTTTAAGATTTAACACAACCATTAGAATGTAACCCAAAAAAATCGCCACCAAAAGTAACCTATAATAGTTATACATAAGAAGTTGATTGGGCCCGTCATGCTACTTACCCAGTCCCAGTCATACAATGCAGTACATGAAGATCCTCTAAATGTAATGTACAAAAGTTGGTTTCTTACTGTATTGGTAAATCTGAAATAAGTCTAGGACTTGCTCATCAGGGGTGGAGGAGGGCTCTGGGGGGCTATGCCCCCAAACAAGTGTATTGGTAAATCAAGGCGTCTTATCAGGAGGATAAGTTTGTTTAAAACAGTTATTACACAGCTTTTCTGAACCTCGTAAGTTTCTTTACAATCTTACAGTTCAAATCGTGTTTCGGATTTTCCAGCAAGATTGAGGAACTCCGCACTCTGCTAATCTTATGAAACATTTCTTAAACAATTAACATATTTGTAGATGAATTGGGTAAGGATTTGAATTTATGAACTGGCCGCAAAGATCGCCACACCTAAAATTGATTTCATTTTGTGAGGATACCTTAAAAAACCGAGTTATTCTCACACCATCAGCTTAGATAAGGAACTAAAGACAATGGTTGAAAATTAAATTTTCAATATCCCACAACATTTTTTTTTTTTTCTAGGATGCCTATGCACCTTTCATTCCACGGTTTTATCAATGCATAGCGGTTGATGGTTTCCAATTTGAAAAGTGAACAAAATTAGTAAAACTTCTGATTTTATAACAATGTAATTAATAAAAGGGGATAATCAACAGCCTAATCAAAACTGTTTCATTTTACAACGGCAATCGCGTTTGTGAGCAAGATATTCACTTGAACATTTTGTGGTTTACATTTAAAAATATCTACAAAATTCAAGCAAAATATTTACCAACAAGTCAAATATTGGAATATCTTCAAGGGATACACTGTGTATACAGGGTGTTAAAAAAATCTTTCAGGACTTTGGGGATATGATTCCTCATACAAAAAGGAAGAAAACAGTTCATATGAAGAAGGTATGTCCTAGAACGTTAAGATTTCCGTCTGTCTGTATGTGTTTTTTACTTAATACGTTATATCATAGGAACCTCTGAAGATATCAACTAGTATATGTTATTACATCTAATAAGACCCATTTTGGTGTGGAATATCATGTTTATACCTTGTACCGTTTCAAAATGACGTCCATTTTAAATTTCTAAATCTCAATATCTCAAAATCCGTAAATTTTACAAAATATTTACAAGAGACAAAAATGTTGCTAAATTTTATGTCCTAAATAACAGTGCTTAATGTATTAAGATTCCATGATTATTAATTGAGTTTTGCAATAAGTGAATTGTGTGGTAATAATGGCAAAATTTCATGTTTCTAGTTCTTTTAAATGACCAAAATAGGTCTTATTAGATGTAAAACATGTACCAAGTTTGAAGTTGATATCTTCAGAAGTGCCTAAGATTTAACGTATTAAGTAAAAAACACATACAGACAGATAGACGAAAATCTTAACGTTTTAGGACATACCTTCTTCATATCAAAGATTTTCTACCTTTTTGTGTGAGGAATCATACCCCAAAGCCTGATAGGTTTTTTAACACCCTGTATATATCATTACGTAATATTGACAAATTAAAATTTGTTTTTTATAAATCTTTATGAAGAAATAGCAGTCTATTAATTTAGTTTATCTATACATTTAGATGAAAGCTTTACAGATGGAAGGATCGTTTTCATGCTTAATTGACTCAATAATATGACCTCTGAACATCAAGTGACCGGAGGACTTCAAGGTCTTCCGAGGCCGACTTACCTAGCCTAGACCCAAGCATGCAACTCATAGGTCATTGCACACAGTCTGTGGAAAATATGAAAGAAAAACCGTAAACAAGAAACCAAGTATTTTATTAAAACTGTTTTGTTATAAACTTTTATCACGTACATTGTTCTTAAACTAACGTTATTTGTTTTTAGTGACACAACTTTGTCTAGGACTTTCTTCTACAAACTATGCAGACATATAGCTGCATAGAGTTGTTAGGTTAAACAGACATGAATTTCAAAAACGACTGACCGCTTTAAAATTTGTATTTTCTATGTATATCTACAGAACGTTTAAACTTTTGTCACATTGTTCCTAAGGTTGAAGTAAACACAGAACGTGATATTTTAGCAATGTACCTAAAACCACGAGATTGTTTTGTATTTTTTCAATATGGCGGCCGTTTAAAATCTCGATAACCGTATCATTTATAAACATTTTTAGAAACAAAAAGTTTCCTTTTTGAATGACACACAAAATAGCTTTTGTATTTTTACTATAGCTCGACAGATAATTGAGTTATTGTCAACATAATATCTTGTTAATTGTCTAGAATACCCAAAATTAGCCTAAACCAAAATATTTTAAAGTTATATGGTTATAATAGTAATAATACATCCATTGCTTGAAAGATAAACTTTGGCAATAAAATATGGTGAACTGAGCAATGGATTTTATTATTACTATTTAAAAAAATTCAATTCATAATTACAAATATTTTTAATGCCGTTTTAATTTTTAATAAACGATTAACTTTACAAAAAATCTTAAACGATCGCAATTTTGAAAACAATGTAATGATTTTTGGTTCATTGATAAAAGGTCATTTACAAAATATGTATACCATATTTGGACTCAAATTTATTTCGAAAAATATAACGATTTTTGTAAAAAATACAATATAGCGGACAGGAGGGGGGGGGGAATATAAGCATTTTATGACATATATTCGTAAGAAACTTTTCACTTATTTTGATCCAAGTTTGATAACTTAAAGTTTTGGAAACACCCTAACTCTAATTTGTAAGTAGCTTCCTTAAAAACAAAACACAAAACTATAAATTTCTCACGGCCGTTTAAAATTTCTTGTAAAGTTGATGGTCTTTTATATATTCGACGTTAAAAATTTTAAACTGCTGCCATTTTGGAAATATACAAAACAAGGTCCTGATTTTTGGTACATTGAGAAAAGGTCACACAGAAAATACTTATACCCAATTTGGACTCGGTATCTAATTTATTTCCAAAAATTTATTTATTTTTTGTAAAAAACTGTAAGTGGCGGACAGACGGAAAACTAAGCATTTTAGGACTTACATATTTTGACCCAAGGAATCATATCCTGAAGTTTTGTAACGTATTTTGAAACACTCTGTATAAGTAGTACACAGCTTTCATAACATGACAATTAATATCATTTCGTTAGTATTCGATTTAATAGACGTGTGTGTAAAAATGTTAGTGCAATTTAGTACAATTTATTTATTATAAATCATTAAATAAAACACTGCTTTCAGTAGACGCAGGAACAGGAAAATAAAATATAATGATTTTTAATGTCAACCGTTATCATAATCCTTATCAAATATTGTTTACATTCTGTCGCAAGAAGTTTAACCTAAAAAGCCAAAGGATTGCCTACTTTTGTGTCCTGCCTCCCACTCCTGGCGAGTACCATCATAAAACTGTTCTTCCTCTGTACTGGTCGGTTAGTTCAGTGTGGACAGTGCTTAGTGCTTGGACGCGCAGTAAGTATCAGTGAAGTTGAATATATTTATACGTTGTATATTAAAAATAAACTCCATATTTGAACTTCTAGATTTAAAAAAAATATATATATATTAGGGTGATTTGACGATGTTAAAATTTGTCGGTTTTTGAGTTCACTGTCATTTATGAATTTGTACAATATAATTTTAGTTTTTATTTTTCTTATTTTACTAATACATACGCAGTGCAGGGAAAGTATGTAATGAATTAAAAAATCGTCGCTTTTTGTCGGTTATGACGGGTGAACGGATTTTAATTAATTTTTTTTGTGGGCATATTTTAGCCATATAACGAAAAAATTCTATTTTTATTAAATGAAAATAAATTTTATGGTGAACATAAAATGACACAAAATTATGACTTTCTCAAGATCGGCTGTGATAACTATGATTAAATTTTGCTCAAGTGTAGCCTCTAAGGACCCAAACAAAACGTATTGGTCCCCATCTCTCCAAAATACTAGTTGATTAGTTAGTTAAAAACTAACAAAACCAGCCGTGTCCAAAATATAAAGTAAATAAAAAATTAAAAAGAAAAAAAGAAACCGTCATTCAAGTTCTATTTTATTCAAATACGACTAACACTAAAAATGTGTTTATAGGACAAGTGGAGCAAGTTTAGGATCTTATTTAATATATATATATATATATATATATATATATATATATATATATATAATTTTTGACTGTCAGAGTCCATGGTTTATTTTAACTTTTGCCTGACAACTATCGAAATTAAATTTTTCGTGACGATTAGTTTGGGTTCGATTTTATTTGGTTTTATGGATGAGTGAGAAGAAACATTATGCAATGTTTTTAATCGATTATATACATGTAATTATTTTTTAACTTCCTTAGGTTTTGGGGATAATTTTATAATTACGTTGGTAGGGTCTGTTCAAAATCGTTTTAAGTTTACTCATCTTTTTTTTGTTTCGACTAAGTTACATAGGTTTTTTAATTGTTTTATAATGTCGTCGGTGAGGTCCATTAAAAACCTTGTACCAATCTAAAATGTTATTTATGTTGGTACACATTTATTTTTATTTGCTAATAAACATACAACAATTTAATTCTAGGGTTATGTCCTTAATCTAGTTAACAGCACTTTGATACAATTAATTGTCATATTTCAGAACCGGGGGGGGGGGGAATTCCACAGAATAAGTCGGGGAAATCAATGTAAGCATAATGTGTACAGTAAATATTACAAGGACTGTAATGTGTTCTACAACTACACTAAATCATTTTTTAAAAAAACATATAGGCGACGCAAGAATGACAACATCCGATCAAGGATCCCAGCATCATCCCCCCATAATGGTAATTTTTTTAGGGGGGGGGATCAAACAGGGACCTTATTTTTTTTATACAGCAATCCCCATCGAGTGATCATGTCATTTTCAAAAAATAAAAAATAAATTTGAGTGCCTTCAAAAAGTCTCTTCCAAATCTATAACCGGAATTATGGGTGCTAGAAGTAAAATCTTGTAAGTCTTCTATTCACCATGAATATAATGAAAAATATAAAATTCCGATTAAATTTGTTAACAGCAGACGTATTTAACTACACTATTATCAAAAGTGTTGAGTCGCTGAACGAAGGGTCACCTTCTCTAACGCACGCGCCATCACACACAGGTGCCCAGAGAATTAGGACTGACCGGTACCTGCCGTGAGCCACCCGCATGAGCTACCTACTGTGCTTCACTTGATCAAACTTTCATTTATTATTATTATTTGTTTATTTGTCATTTTTTAAGTACGATATAATTGGCTTATGGTAACTATAGTATGATGCATAATTAACTGAATGAAAATGATTAATATATCTTGAAAATAGTCCGTCAATTGTTGTCCCATATTTTGTTGTTGACTTTGTTGGATCATTACTTAACGTCAAGTTAAATTTTCCTTTAAAAATTCTGTTAATGGCCTTGATTCTTCGGAATTTAAATCTCCACCAATAATCATTGGCATTGTATCGTAATCTTTTTTAAGTATAGCTGAACCTGCTGTAGTGTATGGAAGTAAAATTTTATGTATGTATTTTTTTAATATTTGTAATTGTTTTATTTGTTACAATATTATGTCTATTATATAAATTGCATTCTACTGAACAAATATCGCCTACATTAGAAATCGTATTACTTTCTTGAATAACTGCATCATTTACAATGACAATATTATTAGTATCTCTTGAACTATGGTACACAGCTACTCCACCATTTCTAAAATCAGGCCTCTTGAATTTAATAATACAATTGAAATTAGGTATTTCCATTTCTTCATTATCTTTTAAACAAGTTTCGGAAAGAAGTAAAATTTCAGATCGTTTTGCAATTGTATCATGATGTAAATCTACTGCATGTTTTCTTAGACTCTGAACGTTAAAAGTAAATATGGAAATATCTGAATTCACTATTGCTTCTAGTAATACTTGATCTATTGAAAGACAGCCTTGTAAATTCATCTTGCAATGATTTAATACTTGCTGGTTGTCTCATTCCATGGTAAAATTTCTTGTTGTTGTTTGTCGTAACGATATAAAGTCCATTAATTGATGTAACTCTTGATAATGCAACATACGAAAATTTATTAAATAATTAAATTTTAGTTCTTAAAATTTTAAAAATGCACTTTTCAAAATAGCAAATTTTAATTCATTAAAAAAAAATTATCGAAACAATTAATAATCTTTGTTGTCAAGACGAATGGTATTTATAAATATAACAAACAATAGTTATTAACTCTGCAATGTGTATTTCTTCAAACATCAAATGAAATTCATATTTAAACTTTATTAAAAAATAATTTACCAAATAACCTAACTCACCAAATGCATAACAGCAAACCAAAATATCCTCTACGTAAGTTCCAGTTGAATTAAATTTTACATAGAAAAATAATTAGCTGTTTTATTAAATCAGCTGATTTAATAAAAAAAAATTTAGTTTTATTTGTTTTGAAACACTTTAGCAGTCAACTTTTAAACTAGTTCACTAACCGAGTGAGATGATAAAGAAAATAAAAGCTCTCGTGTGTTCTAGTAAATTACCAACATTTGTTCTAAAAAAATTTTACCGAAATCTCGTAAAATATC
The DNA here is from genome assembly GCA_963513935.1 of Aphrophora alni. Taxonomy (NCBI): domain Eukaryota; kingdom Metazoa; phylum Arthropoda; class Insecta; order Hemiptera; family Aphrophoridae; genus Aphrophora; species Aphrophora alni. The sequence goes on along the minus strand of OY740773.1, from coordinate 100,074,180 downwards.
CTTTAACGTATAGGCCTAAAATATGATTTAAAAAACCTCTTGTGTGTTCTAGTAAACTACCAAGATCCGTTTAATATTTTTTTTACCGATGTCTCGTAAAATATTCTTCAACGGATAACAAATATAATATGATAAAGAAAAGCTCTTGTGTATTCTAGTAAATTACCAAGATTTTTTAAAAATTTAATTTAATGCACAACAGCAAACCAATATGTCCTCTACATAAGTCCAGCTGAATTAAATTTTACACAGAAAATTAATCGGCTGTTTTAATTGGATATCTCTGATGTTTACTTTATTTAAGCCTCAGCTGCTAGATATCGTGACGTCATTTTCGTGACGATTTTTCCTTTCATTCGTGACGTCATTTTCGTGACGATTTTTTCTTTCACCACATCGATTTAACAGCACCCAAAAATTGCCTACCGGGCGTAAAGAAGTATTCACTTCAAAAGTGCAAGATAGATTCTAACTTACTATACTGAGACCCTTTCACGTTTCAGAATGCAACCCGTTTAACCATTTGACTTTCCGTGTACCGTATCCAGTACCAACCATAGTGAGTAAAGAATAGCATATAGAAACAATGTAAAAACATCTGCGCCAATTCTTATTTTAAAAAATTACCCAATATCAAGAGGACGGTTCCAAGATGTCCGCTTATGGTGGCTGTGGAAAATTTCGTAATCCTTAGGTAAAACCAAGTTAGGATTAACAACTTATTAATGTTCTCTGACTCATTGCGATAAACAAAAAATACCATACATTGAAAGAAAACAATTTTTTACGAGTCTTAAATCGTGTTACTTAACCAGCCCCATCATACAAGGAAATCTTCTAACTTTAATGCCCAAAAGTTGGTCACTTGGGGCTTGTAGGATATTAAGAAGTCTTCCAGTAGTGTAAGTATGTTTTAAACAGTTGTTACACGGGTTTTCTGGAACTCGTAATCGTGTAGACTATGTCATTACTTTCTTGTCATCGGTGTCGACTAGGTTAGAAGTGGTTATATTAAGTCTCTACCCACTATGTTCGTAAATCTAAAATGAAGTCTGAACTCTTAACATTGTCAAATGGTTATAGTATGAAACGTCTTTTATTATAAATAAATATTTGACATTAAAGACGCGATTCATTATCGAAACGCGTGGCACGAGTCACGATTATAACCAGTTGGGTTAGGTTACGCCTCTGGCGGGAGCAAAGAACTCGTCGAATACTTGTCTTGTAATTTGATGGTCACAACTGATTTTAACAATCACTAAAACTCTAAAGAGTTGCCTTTTATAGAGCGGGTACAACTACAACCACTTTGCCTAGGACAGACAGAACACTAACGGATTAGTTTCGGATATCAGTTTGTTGTTTTATGGATGGTAGGAATAAAATTGTAATAAATACAGACATGTGCTCGAAAAAAAAAATAACCAGAACAGTACACAAACCTATCAAACGTGAAATTTAAAAGGGATGTTTTTATAAGACAAAACTCAACATTTTATTATTTTTATGTCTCATATAATACAGATTTCATATAATGTGGCAATCCCGAGGTACTCTTGCTGAATCTACATCTCTAATCTAGTCTTGGTTAGATCCCTCTCTGTCATCACTTTTGACCAACTGTTGTTCTTTTTCGATGGAGGTCGTTATTTTATACTCATTTCTTCTTCTTTTCTTTTATTATAAAGCCTAAAGACCGAATGGATTTTCACCTTTAAACAACAAGAAATAAAAAAAGAAAAATATATACACCTTAAATTTTGAAAGCATTCCATTCTAACAAAAAATGTTGAAAGTGCTTCCCCTCTACATGCTGTCAATGCGCTAACCTCAAGTAATATCTGTTTATGAAAGTAGGCCTAGTTTAAATCAGCTGTTTGCATTACGTTACAACAATGCAGCTTATTGACCACTCATTTCATCTGTAAAATTAAGTTGTAGTGGTTCAATATTGTTTTCTGGTTCGGTAATGGATGTATTCTGAAGGGAAAATACAGTAGAAACGTTTCGAAGGCGCATTTTACCCCGTTTTATTGCTAACGCGATTTTTCAGTCATTTCAACTTTGCTAATAACTTAAGAAAGAAGAAATTTATCGAACGGCTTTCACCAACTTTTTTCTTGTAAAAATTCAAATGAAAATCATCTATCACATGTCCATCTTTCTAATAAAAAATAAAGTTTGATTCAATATGGCGGACAAAAACATAACCTAAAAAAAATTGTTTTAATTACGTATTGTTTCTGTCTCCAAGTATCTCTAAGTTATGCAATATAAAACGGTTTTCATATTTAAAAATCACCCTGTATATTAATATATACGAGCTTGCCTTCTCGAAGGACCTACTTGGATCTATACCAGGTAATTATTAACGATTATTGTCTAATAATAAAGTGTTTCTTATGAAATAAAACTCCTTAAAAAAAAAAAATATATATATATATATATATATATATATATATATATATATATATATATAGTTAGTTCTAATTAAAATTTCCTACACAAAATGCTATTTTGTGTAGGAATCTTCTGACAGGCCTCTACTAGTTAGTCTTAATCAGTTCTTATCAAATTGCTCTTAGCTTGTAAAACTACAGTGAGTACAGGGTGAGGCAATCCCTAGTTTGATTTACACCTTCTTTCATGAAGTATTACGTGAAATAACTCTCTTTCATCTTTCCTAACGGGTCTCTCTTGACCGACTTTTGTTCCATCCCGACCCTGATGCTATTAGAATATCGGGACTATTGTATCTTCTTATTTTATATGCGATGATGACCGAGAGGTTTTTCCTTTAACAAGAAAACCAAAATTTGTTTAAATATAACCACTAAAAAGCCCCACTAACTGCCCCAAAATTCCGTTTTATCTAAAAATGGAAAATTCACTGTTTTATAAGTTCTAATATCTCAAAAACGTCGAAAATGATTTCAATCAAATTTTGATAACAAAAATCTGTCTAACTTCAAGTTAAAGAAAATTACAGTTAATTTGTTGGTAGAATACCGGAGCGAAGACTTGACAAGGTTCGTTTTAGTTTTTCCCATATTACTAACCAAGTACTAATTTCATTCATTCAATGTTGGTATATTAATTTGAGCTATGATTGTTTCATCAAAATTTGATTAATCGATTTTGAGAAAATTCGTATAAGGTAAGTTTGGTTATTGTCAAAATGTTTACTGATCTTCTCGTTCCATGACCTTAGGAAACGAAAAAGTGATTTTCGACATGCTGTCCATCCGTCTTTGTTGTTGTCTCTACGTAAGCAAGACACAGTGGCAACATAAATAAATAATAACATAAAATTTGCTAAAGGGGGCTGTATATTGTGTTCATGTAGAACCCTATTGAAATTCAAAAAAATCGAATTAAAAAAATGGCGGCTTTATTAAACCATTTATAGTTTATAATATTATTAAACCGTATTTCTTTTGTTATTCAATTTATAACAGATTAAATTAGAAAAAATTGTAGATTTTAATTCTGCATGTAATGGTACCAAACCCACTCTCTACTTTGACAAATAGCGAAGTTATTATCAAAAATGTAATTTCGTACCATTACTTAAAATAAAATATAATATTCTTCGTGTAGTTGTTAAAACCTAAAGGTGAGCGTTGAGAGTGGATGTTCTTTCATATATTAAATCCTCGAGGCTCTTCAGGTTAGGTTAAGTTAGATTAGGGCCTCGACAAAAAGAGTGGAGACTTTTAAAAACACACATTTACGATGCCCGTTAGGAGCTAACCGACGTCAAGAAAGTAGTGATATATACAATTACGAGGTTCAGAAAACCTACTGGGTAAAACCCCTTCATTTATTAATATAATTTAACATTTCCCACAATGCTCAAGAAATCAACGATTGGGAATTTCAGACAATCTGCTTGTAATGCATTGTATGATGGGGCTGGATGCCTATTAATTTGTTTTGCCTTCTTAGAGCCTGTATTTAATAAAAATTTCATTAAAATCATTAGTGCTAATTTAAAAAAAAAATAAAAAATATTTAGTGTTTTCTTTCGAATGCGTTTCTTTAAATTTTGGTATTGATTTGTTTCTGAGAAAGTTTGTGAACTTTTTAGTGCGTGTACGTGTCTAGTGTAGGTACTTACGTGGTACTGTCATGTGTGTTCGTGCAAGCATTCTTTTACCTGATTTGACAAGATAATGGAACCCAGAAAAAACACGTTCTATATAGTTCACCAGAATGGTCACGGTTATGCTACTAGCCCTGTGTTATTAAGTCTAGTTTGCCGAATTTACACATTAGAGAGGCACTTGACCAGAGTAATGTAATGTGTATAGTATAGGTTCTGGCTCAAACTTGATCCCTCTATTATTGCTGCAATTTAATATTCAAAATGACTAAATTTTGAAATTTTAATATTCATAACGTTATAACTTGAACAATAATAATCTTAGAGAGTTCTACGTATGCTTAATCGATCACATTTTTAATTCTCTGTAAGAACTGTAAGTTTCAATTAGTTGTAATTTTAAAAATTTCACTAAAAAATCCATTTTTGAGTCGATTATTACGAATCCCCCAAAAATTTTTTTGATTTGTTTTTGATAATAAAACAAAAATAGGCCATGTAGATGTTATAGACTTAATTTTCAACATTGGCTCTACCGATTTCGTCGGAATTTTAGTGATATTACAGATTAATAACCCGAATCCGTTTAAAATCGCAAGACGAAATCTCGTATATTATAGTTCAGAAACAATTGGAAAAGAAAAAAAAAAAAAAAAAAAAAAAAAAAAAAAAAAAAAAAAAAAAAAAAAAAAAAAAAAAAAATGTACCTTGGCTCTTCATTAAAAACCATTGCTTCCTGTAGATTCCGTTTCGAGGGGCTGAAGATTTTACAACCGGTACACAACTCAATGTCACGAGGTAGGGCTAATGGCTAATTGCTAAACTGCCCAATTAGAATCTACCATCATACTCCTAAGCTTTACCAAGAGACTTTACGAATTGAATAAACGATTACTGTAGATTACGTTTATTTGCTTCTTGTAAGCGTACAGAGAAGTTTTATTGAGTAAGAGCTATTCATTGGATGCACCTAACGATCATTCCCGAACACCGATCACGAATCCGAAAGCCTGCATTTTATATGAACGAAAAATGAGGAGAAAGGCGTAAAGTGAAATCATGAATGAAAAATTCGTTACAGTGATTATTGATTTTTCCGAACCATGAAGCTGAAGTTCAAGAATCGAACATCTACAGAGTTAATGAACCCTGAAATCAATTGCGAGACTTGATTTATCGTAAAAGTAAAACTGGAATTTGATTCGCTTAATCTATATTAGGTTCACTATCGACCAGTGGTACACTAGTGGGTTCTGTAACTATAACCCTAGTAGTTTCGGGTTAGATCCATTTTTTTTCATCATTCTTGCAAGGTCTCTCTTGACCAACATTTTTTCTATCGAGAAACTGATTATATTTATGTTTTAAAAGGAGTCTTTATTTTATGTTCTTTTCTTCCTTTTTGTCTAAGCCATCCTAGAGAGGTGGCCTTCATTTTAATTTTCTCACATGTAAGTATTATAGAGAAAGTTATGAAATGTCAGACTTCATGACCCTGAGTCTACAAAAGTAGTTTTTGGATTGATGTTTGTCTGTCTTATGTGCAGGGTTAAAGTGTGAGCCGATTTTAAACAAATTTATTTTGTGTGCATGTTTTGACCACACCTTGGGACATTTTCTCATTTTTTTCATAAACCAAAATCTAGGAGTAGAAAAAAACGGGAACCCCCCCCCCCCCCCAATGCATTATTAGCAATTTTCCACCAAAACTCTTTTCTTTTTGATAAAAAAAGGCCATGTAGATGTTATGGACTTAATTTTCAACATTGGCTCTACCGATTTCGTTCGAATTTTAGTGATATTACAGCCATTCTTTACAAACATACACATAACACTAAAAAAATTATTTTCTGAATTTCTCAGTAAAAAGTTTATTAAAGTCTTGACATACCTTAACTTAATATTACAAACAATATCTTGTAGCAGAATTCTTTATTTTGTGGATATTTTCATCTCTGAAGTTGGTATACATCCAGTCACTTTATTTATCAGTGACTAATTGTCAGTAAATTACCAAGAATATCAGTGAACTTTATGAACAAGTTTTGTGGTTTACAAACATGGTAACTGTTTCATTAATAATGAATACATTTTCCTAACAATTTCACAATAATTCCTCCCGATTCAAACACATATTTAAGATGTAATTAAGTTTGTTTATAGATCAAATAAGTCTTACTTTTTAATGTAAAATAAAGTACTTTTAACAGACTGTTGAGATTATTGTCACGTCCGTAACAAACCAGTGTCACGTCCGTAACGTTTTATCAATTTTTTAATTCAATTATTACAGAATTTTTTCATTTTTCCCAAGAATTACATAAATTTCCCAAGAAATTAACAGACTTTTTTACAATTGTGACAGTATGTCAGAAGACAAGTGCTTTTCAAGTCACGTCCGTAACTCCAACTTAGTTGAACTATACATCAAAACCAATAATATGATCATTTTCAAATTTAGTGCAAAAATAGTATAAAAAATAACCGTATTTTGTAGGAATGTTCACACTAGGTATCTAACATTGTGTGAAATTTTATTTAATTAGAAAAAAATAATATAGATTTTATATAACTTTAGACTTGAAAAATAAAATTAAGGTCAAACTAATATCTTGAGATTTTTGGGTTGAAATTTTGAAGTTATGAATATTTTTATCTGAAAACTTCAGTAAGCCCTACGTATATAAATTCGCATAAAAATAAGAATAAAGCTAATCCCAACTTTCTATCTTTAACATTTTTAAAGTTTTACGACAGTTTAGTAAAAATCCCCCCCCCCCACTTCAGGTAGAATTTAAATGTGTTTTCTCACTTCACAATGTATATCTGACGAAGCGTTAAAGATATCGATACGGGATTAATTTTATTTTATTCAGAACAGTAGGATGAACATTTCCTGTGTATTTCAATTCGATATGTGCATATCCGATTAAATTATTAAATCAGACGCAAGGGAATACTGAAGGTTAATTTGTTGAAGTTATATTGATTAACTTCAGGTTTAACAGTTGAAGTGGTCGCTCCTTTACTATTTGTAGAAGTATTGAAATATGGGCCTAAACCTGCTTCGTTTGTAACATAAACACGTTCTCAGAGTTAAGGTACATTTTTTTTTTTTTTTTTTTTTTTTTTTAGAATTATTTCTGAACTATAATGAAACAGTTATCATGTTTGTAAACCACAATAACTTGTTCATAAAGTTCACTGATATTCTTGGTAATTTACTGACAATTAGTCACTGATAAATAAAGTGACTAGATGTATACCAACTTCAGAGATGAAAATATCCACAAAATAAAGAATTCTGCTACAAAATATTGTTTGTAATATTAAGTTAAGGTATGTCAAGACTTTAATAAACTTTTTACTGAGAAATTCAGAAAATAATTTTTTTAGTGTTATGTGTATGTTTGTAAAGAATGGCTGTAATATCACTAAAATTCGAACGAAATCGGTAGAGCCGATGTTGAAAATTAAGTCTATAACATCTACATGGGCTTTTTTTTATCAAAAAGAAAAAAAAGAAAAAAGTTTTGGTGGAAAATTGCTACTAATGCATTGGGGGGGGGGGGGGTTCCCGTTTTTTCTACTCCTAGATTTTGGTTTATGAAAAAAATGAGAAAATGTCCCAAGGTGTGGTCAAAACATGCACACAAAATAAATTTGTTTAAAATCGGCTCACACTTTAACCCTGCACATAAGACAGACAAACATCAATCCAAAAACTACTTTTGTAGACTCAGGGTCATGAAGTCTGACATTTCATAACTTTCTCTATAATACTTATATGTGAGAAAATAAAAATGAAGGCCACCTCTCTAGGATGGCTTAGACAAAAAGGATCGTCTTAGAAAATAACATAAAATAAAGACTCCTTTTAATACTGAAATATAATCAGTTTCTCGATAGAAAAAAATGGATCTAACCCGAAACTACTAGGGTTAAAGTTACAGAACCCACTAGTGTACCACTGGTCGATAGTGAACCTAATATAGATTAAGCGAATCAAATTCCAGTTTTACTTTTACGATAAATCAAGTCTCGCAATTGATTTCAGGGTTCATTAACTCTGTAGATGTTCGATTCTTGAACTTCAGCTTCATGGTTCGGAAAAATCAATAATCACTGTAACGAATTTTTCATTCATGATTTCACTTTACGCCTTTCTCCTCATTTTTCGTTCATATAAAATGCAGGCTTTCGGATTCGTGATCGGTGTTCGGGAATGATCGTTAGGTGCATCCAATGAATAGCTCTTACTCAATAAAACTTCTCTGTACGCTTACAAGAAGCAAATAAACGTAATCTACAGTAATCGTTTATTCAATTCGTAAAGTCTCTTGGTAAAGCTTAGGAGTATGATGGTAGATTCTCATTGGGCAGTTTAGCAATTAGCCATTAGCCCTACCTCGTGACATTGAGTTGTGTACCAGTTGTAAAATCTTCAGCCCGTCAAAACGGAATCTACAGGAAGCAATGGTTTATATACGTTACGTCCGGACTAAATCTACTAACTCGTTTATAGTTTCTGTCTAAAATAAATCCGAAAAGAATATTGACCAATATCCCCCTTTTTCAGTACTTACATGTTTTAAGTTTTTTCGTGTTACGTTTTCCATTATCAAATATTTCTCGTCTTTATTACTTTAAATAAAAGCACAAACATTAATTTAATAAATCACCAAAAACTCTATTCATCACCATCTTCAAAATTAAATAAAAGGTTCAAGGGTATATACTAAAACCACACGGCTTATCGCAGGGATGTAGAAACAGTTATATTTATAAAGTCGAAGTCTTTTAAGTGCCATAAGTCCATCATTTAAATTCTTCGTCAAATAAACATACATATTCGTAATCCGAATAACTTTTAGTTTTATTTGACAACCCACACAATATTTTTAAATAATAATAAGTACACCAAGGTCTCTGTTTGTTATCGCTATATTTTCCCTATATGTGGGACAATACAAAGAATATAAATGTAAAGCCATTAAGTGAAGAAAACAAGTTGATCACCGGATTGAGGAAGGGTATTCTGAAGACTATGCGGGAGCTCCCCAAGCTTCTAAAGCGGTAATGCGAGCAAGTCTGGGAGATGCTTGTCCAGCATAACCCTACTTATGGTACAGAAATGGAAGGTACTTTCGGCAAAGGAAGAACCGATGGATTTGCTTAAACAAGTTATGGTACTACTCACTGAGCGCGGTCATTTCAGAAAACATCTCCTAACACTCTGGATCGTCAAAAACAGTTTGAAGAGACTGCTAAACATATCATCCTAGATTGTGAAAGACTCGAGGATAGGAGAAAGGCCATATTCACGACTTGACAACCAGGTGTAATTCTGATGCAAGCATCTGGTGGAAACTCCTAAGCCTTATTGAAGCCACAGTATGAGGTAGCCTTGCTAGTAGGTCCTTGTGGTGTACAATAAACTTAGGTTAGGTTACAAGTTATCAATCATCGTAACCCATAATCTAAGCTAGTTGCAGAGCAGCGGTTCACTGTTAATGTCTCGGGTTGTCTACTAAGAAGTCAATACGTTTGCCTAAACTTGAGTCCAAGTTGATACCATTTCTTTGTCATATTTACTTTCCATCTGGCGTGGAACTGTCTGTTGATTGTCACTGATCGGTAACATAGTGTCTGTTGGTAAAGATAAATGAATTGACTTGGCCTCATTTAGTTTTATGCGCCATTCGTAGCCCAGCTGATGTTTTCGCTATCGACGACTGTAATTTCCCAGTAGTTTTTGGATGTCTTCTGCAGAAGTAAGAAGAGCAGTGTCGACAACAAAGTCTACAGTCACAACATTAAAGACAACATGAGTTGAGTTGTTCTCATTTAGGACATACGCCATTCGTAATCCAGCTGTTGACAATGTCGGCAAGTGATTGTAATTTTCCAGTAGCTTTTTGTATGTCTAAGTAGGCTACAGAAGTGAGAAGATCAGTAACGTCAGTAAATTTTCGCGTCACTACTCCGCCACTCCTTGACGAAAATTTTAACACAATCGGTTTAACAGATTTTGAGAAATTACGTTTTTTATAACAGGACGATTTTTTTTGTTTTTTTTACCGATAACTCTTAAAAGCAATTTTTAGAGAGGTGGTGATTGAAGTGGATTTTGAGAAAATTGTAAATTTGTGATTTTTCTTATAACAGCCACCTCCAAATTTTTGAGCTAAATGTCCACATACCAAATAGTCTATGGACTTCTAAACTTTGTACAAAAATCGACATCGACTTATCGATTCATCACATTACTTTCTCTATACTATGCATATGTAAGAAGGTAAAAATTAACTAAAAATAGGAGTTCTATAATACTAAATTAACATCTGATTTGTAACAATATTTTATTTTTTTGTTTCAGTAACAATGGGACAGTTTTTACTCTCCATACTTCTAGCGTGTTGTGTGACAGCGTCTATTTCTTTTAATGGAGACGACAAGTTTATTAAGAAATATGCAATGATGAAGGTAAGATATCAATCTTGATAACTTGAATAATTATGAATGGCGCCCTCAGGGGCTTACTATAGTGAGTACGGGCTTGGCATTCCCAAAGGATCCTAACTAGATCTACACTTTTTCTACGTAGTCTTGTTTTAGATCCCTCTTTTTTCATATTTCCTATCAAGTATCTCTTAACCAACTCGTGTTCTCTTCCAATTCTGATACTTTTGGAGTATTCAAGCTAGAGGTCTTTATTTTATTTGATTTTCTTATTTTATTTTTTTTTTTTATAATTCGATGGTGAATTTTTTTTTTTTTTTTTGCTTTTAAAACAACAAAAGAAAACATATTATGCCACAATTATCAAATCAGTCTTTAATATTGGAATATTAGAATATAAATTCAACAACATAAACTTGTGTAGACTTAGTACGTTAGACTATAAAAACTTGTGAAGATAATTGTATAGTAAGAACTTGTACTTTGCGCATTGTAACTGCACACGTTACTGACCAAAGCAATTTCAAGGTCATTCGCTCTCTAAACGTCTCCAGTGCGCTTCAATTTTTTTGCGTGTGTTAGTTGTTTGTTTAAGTTACATTGTAAAATATTGTCGATGACCAATCTCACCGATTAAAAAGTAAGCTTTTTGATTATATTTTTGAGCAAAAAATACTAGTATTGTTGAAATGTATAAACAACTCTTAGCGATGGAGTTATGTAGTGGGAAATGTTCGTCGGCTGTCATCGTTCGTCATCACTGAGGAATTAACCAACAAAGTCGACAGATGTAAAGAAGTAATTCGTGAAAAGAGGGATTCACTATTAATCCACTACATGCAATTTTTTTCTCAAGTTTCGATGTAGTTTATGACACTGGTTTCATTTATGTGAGGAAGAAAAGATTTAATGCTAGGTTAGTTCCAAGAATGTTGACAAAGGAACACAAGAAAACGCGTATGAGTGCTGCTCTGTTATTTTTAGAGCTCTATGATCGAAATGGTGATGAATTTCTAACCACATAGTAACCGGCGATGAATCTTGGATCACAACAAATAATGGCATCATTCCAAATCTCCTGCAAAACCAAAAACATCCAAGCATATTTAGTCAATTCCAAACAAATCGTGTTTACAGTTTTCTGATATTTATCTTTTTGGTTGAATTCTTGTGGAGCGACAATAAATATGGTTGTGTTCACGAAACTACTCCCAGGGACTCGACTATAGTGAGTACAGACATACCAATCCCGAGGAATCATATCTGGATCTACAATTTGTCATCTTTCTATCTGGTCTCTCTCTATACTTTGTCTCTTGTGACCTTGAATGTTCTAAAATATTCAAGACGTATGAATATTTATTTGTAGCTCATTTTCCTCTTCTTAATAAGACGATGATGACTATGAGGTTCTTCACCTTACAAAAATAGTCAATAAGATTATCAAAACAAAAGCAAAAATATTGACAAAAAACTCATGAGGGCAACCCTAAACCCCCGGTATCTACTCATAGACGGTGCCTGTCTGCTTCATTAAATGTTCGTCCACATACTGCGGTGCTAACACCCCCCCCCCATAGTTCTATATAAAACAGTAGATGATTTATCTTATTGTATCTAAAATCCTAAACCCACTCTCGAAATAAAATGTACAAACAAGGTTTACTCTTTCAATGAAATTAGATATCAGTCGAAATAAATTATCAATTTACAAAGACCACCCCATTAATTAGAAGGTTAATTGTGTGAGTAATGTTATTAATATAAGCTTCTTTGAGCGTTCATTTTTATATAATTGGTTCCATAGAGTCAATTTTGAGTTTTGATTTAATTCAGCTTCCCCTCTTCCCAAATTACAGTGTGATTTGTTAATGTATTACCGATACAATTATAATCTATTTTAATACGAATAAATTATATTTTCTATGTTCAGGTTTACGAAAGCTGTTTCGGACCCGATGTAGTCAAAGAAGTTCGTAAAGAAATGAAATTAGCTACAGCCAAATGTTCTGGTCTTCTACCAATGCCTCCTGCATCGCCTATGAAAGTAAACCCTTACCAACAACCAGCCGAGCCTGTTCAACATCAAGCTATGACGATGGCAACACTTCCGAAACCGGCAGCACAGTCTAATTCTCAGATTCATAATATTCAACTGTTAGCGCACGGTAGTAAACAACCGGGTCAATCAGCTGTTTCAACAGAACAGATGACCAATGAACACGGACAAACTCCATCGCATACGTTTGACCTTAACAAATTACAGCAGGTCATATTGTCAGGATACAATAAACATTTACAAGTAAGTAACTGATTTTAATTTTTTTATTGAATCTCAAAGGTTTGAATCTTAAAGCTTTTTATCATTTTGTTGTTTATATATATTGTGAAATTTATTTTGGAATATAAATTCCCTGTTACACGTTTATTTCATAATGGTGAGTAAGCTGAGGGAAATAAGATACTGTCCGTCCGAGGAAATCGTCAATAGTGTTAGTTGTCTTCGCGTCTGTCGTTCCATGGGTTTCTGAAATAATACGGGAACTCTCCGCAATGCCGATTCTATTTATCAGTCCTTCTGTTTCATATTCTACTTAAATGTGTTACAGTAAGAGGTGTGTCGTATCTAATTAGTTGTTTAAAAATTATCCTTGAGATCCTTCATAGGCTTTCTGGCATCGTTTGAACGTTTTTGATAAGGTTTAAATTTAATTTTTGTGTTTTTTGAAAGGTTCTTTTATAATATGTTAATTTATTTTATTTTGAATTTTATCAGTGTTTAATATTGTTAAAAGCAAATTAACCCGAAAAGTTTCATGAACATTTAATTTTAATTTTAAAGGACAATAAAAAAGTCATTAAAAAGGGTTTAGTGAACATTTTAAGATATTTCCAAAGAAAATTTTGTGCTTTATCCCCAACAGGAATATATATTTTTCATTAGAGTATCTTTATCAACAACAACAAAACAAGCAATTTTGTCTGAACATAAATATTTAAATATGATTTCATTAAAACAAAAATTAACATAATAATTAGAGTTTTCTGTATCACAAAGATTTTTTAGTTTTGTTTTTTTGTATTTGGAATCTAAAAAATATGCAAAAATTCTGAAATATTTCTCCAAATTTTATTACATGAAAATACAATTTTTTGCCGTTTATTTTGTTTTGATCTTTTTTACTATTAAATTGATCATTTCTAAGTAAAAAATTATTGAAAGTCCAAAATTGTAGCGTAAAAAGTTGACTTTGCAATGTCTTTGAAAACGTTCACCAGGAAAAATAATAAAAATTCTAATATTTCGTAACCTAGAAATGAAGCAACTTTCATTTGAGAATAAACATTTTCAAATTGATGCCATCTTTAAAAAGTATACTGTTTTTATTCAGTTTGGGTTCGTAATAGTTTTAGTTTTACATTTAGGAGCAGTTGCAGTTAGTTTTTGTTTGGACGATGATGAGTGTAGTGGTTTTTCACCTTTAAAATGAAAAACATAACAAAATAATAACACTAATACTAAAAAGTATATATAGTATTTACTCGTATCCTAGTCTAAACTTGCTGTATTTTTGTAATCATTTCTACTTTCTGTTTCAGCAACAATCATCACTACTACCGACATCACAACAATCACCACTGCTGGCAACATCACAGCATTCACAACCGAATCAACCTCCTCAGTTCTCACCAAACACAAATCTGTTTTCATCACCAAACCACAACCAGTTTTCACCAAATTTAAATCAATTAACACCCAACCAAAACCAATACCAACCTTACAACATAAACCCAGCTGTACACAATCCTCCAGTGTATCCACCTCCGGTGTATTACCCAAACAATATTTATCCGAACAATATCCCACAACCTTATTATCACCCATCAAATCCTTACTACCAACCTCAGCAACCTATTTATCCCCCGTATTATTCACAACGTGCATCGGTAAGTGTGTCTTTACTAACATAATATAAATATTCGAAAACAAAATAATATAACTTTTCCTGATTGTGTTAGACATTTTAGAAGCAATAATCTGAAGCATTTCAACTTTATGCTTAGTCCTCAAATTTAACCTTTCAAGAGTAATTTCTATAAAATTAATTTTATGTAGGTTTTTTAAAGCTTTTACAAAACTTAGACATTACAAAAAATTAAAATATTTAACATTATTATTTGGCGAAATAAGATTTTATTTACATATTTTATACATATAAGGAAGTATTTTTTAACATTACATAATATGTTAATAATATCATGGAATGGGTAAAATAACATTTTCAATTAATAAAATATGGTGTCCCACAGAGATCGGTGTTAGGGCCACTGTTGTTTCTGTTAGTTACCTACCACGAAGTCAGTGCTGTTACATTGTACTTCTCCATTCAGGACTTAAGATTAATATCACCAAGACTCATTTCAAAATTTGTGTGGTAGAAACAATAAATTCACTAACACTGGGGATGTTTTGTTGGTTAGGTTAACTGAAGTAGAATGGACAAAATACCTTGGACATAAAATTGATAAGTTCCTGAAAAGAAGTTTGTTAACAAGGCAATAAATGACATCATTGTCCTTAGTATTGTATTGTGGCACTTATTGTGTATTTGACAGTTTCGTGCACCTCATTCTATGAGATATATTTATGAAAATAAAATTATATGTATTTACGCGTAAATTTTACATTAATGAAAATATTTTTCAATATGTGATCTTCTCTTTGCAGCGAGACTTGGACATCCGAGGCCAACTGGAAACTCTTACAACTAAAATGACTGGAAAAGTTCGCAATGTTACCTGTGTTATGCAAGAATTAGGTTATGTAAGTATGTTCTTACATCAGTGTCCACTGTATAACAAATCATACTAGATTTTGTTCAATAAATATTTTGTTTTTTTAAATTCTTGGGACTTTAATCTATTAAAAAATAAATAAAATTATTTAAATAGTTTATAATTAGTTTTTTGTGCAACTAGTGAGCAAAGTGGCACTTTTTTAAACGAAAGAAAAATGTTTCGTTTTCTCGAAACAAGAATGTTGCCGTTTTCTCGGCAAGCCTCGTGCGTCAATTTTATCGAGTTTAAAAAAGACACTCACGAATTGCACATTATACTTTGTCTACAGTTGTTATTTTGTTACCATTGTTTTCCTTTAGCCATGACAAAAACTGTTCATACTGGCGGTCGTACTTTTACCTTGATTTGACAGGAAGGAGATTTAGTACAACGTTGTTAGCTTTTTCCGCTAATTTAGGCGGGGTATTTGACAGGTTTCATCCGCTGAACTGTCCATATTTTAAAACTAACTACACAAAATATAGCAGTAGTGCTAAACAACACATCACCACTGAGTAGAAGTTCTCACGTCAAAACTGAGGTTATTTATGAATATTACAAATAACTTAGGTGTATTGTTGAGGAAACGGGATTGCCAACTTCAAACCCCGGCAAACGAAAAATACTCTCCGCCTACCTACACTGTCAATCATCTTCATGGATCATTACTTCCTTTTTCAACTTTAAAACGTTGTTTTGTTGTTTATTTATGTTATTTTACATGTAAGAATTAATCTAACCTACACACGGGACATTTCCTGTATATTATAAATCAATTCAAATAAACTTTACCTAAATTTCGTTTTGTTCGGTTGCCATTCGGAGTGAGCAAAGTAGTGTGCAAAGTAGTGGGCAAAGTGAAACTGTTGAGAAATCAGCTATTTTTCAAACTAATTTAAATGAATAAAATGCCACCTTTGTCAACAACTGTAGACAAAATATATTAATTACATTGAAGGTTTTTTTTTTTTAAATTTAATTTATTGAACGTAATTAGTTTTTGTAACCTCAGTGGTGTTCATTATGTTCGATGCGGATGTGGCAATCCTGAAGCATCCTAAGGGTATGAAATAAGTATATCCTTGTTACAAACGAAGAAGTTATTGTCAGAAAATGGACGGAAATCTTTTAGTTTAAGAAATTGAAAATCTTGTCACTCGATATGATAAATCTCTGTCGTCGATATGGCAATTATGTATAAAAGTAGTGTCGTTTGTTATTTTATGAATTTTTTACAACTTTTCATTTTTTTAGCCTAGTGCAATTTACAATTTTTACTGCCTCACTTATTTCAATATCATCAGCTAATTATAATTTATAGTTTTTCCAAAATTTGATGTTGCATACATATTTATAAAATTAAAAGTAAGTTCTTAAGTGTTTGTGAGTGATTTTCAAGGAACAAACATATACCCTTCGTATCATTGAAGTATTGTTTCGTTTAAAAAAAATAAAATTCTGGGAATACTGATAAATATATTTGATGATAATTTTAAAACAGTAAAACTTTGAAACTTAATATTTTAATAACTATGGCTTGTATGTTTTTCTTCATTTTAGACGACTTTAGAAGTACCTTCATTATTTCTGTATTGATTTCAGTTGGACGAGAACCTAGAACCTGATTATATAAAGATGGTTGAACGTATCAGTCGACTGCCTGTACCTGAAGACTTGAAGAGGGATATGGCAGATGGTGTTGAATACTGTAGACAATTTTCTGTAAGTAACTTTAAATAATCATTATTATAATTCAAATACAATTAGAAGCAAAGCAAAGCGGAGAGGGGAAATTGAGGGATACCCCACTCCAAATTTTACAAACGTTGCCGATGTTTTTTTTTTTAAATAGACATAGGCGAACATTAATAGACAAATTCTAAGATTAGTGAAACTGTAAATTGGAAATTCTTTGCTTTATCATGCAATAATATCTAAAAAAACATGACCTATGGGCCAAACAAATACGGATTTCGACTTTTGCTGAAATTATTTTACCGTCATTTGGTACACTCCGTCCTCGACAAAAGGCGGTAAACCAATGTCCGCAAAATACTTAGAAAAGTAAGGTTATAAAGAAATCAATTACAAAATATTGTTTTCTGATAACTAACATATTAATAACTAAATATTTAGATCTGGATATTTTTCAAAAATTCACAATTTTCAGTGAATAACACAAAAATAATACCATATATGTATGTTATGTTTATACAGACGTAGGAAATTAGAATTAAAAAAATCTGTTTTAAATTTTTTCCCTTTTATTTGACAAAATTATCGATTACATTTGATAAAACTATAAAATTAAGCAATCCTCCTTCAATACTGAAAGTAGTTAGTGTGTTTTCGCAAGTAATACTAAATCTGTATTAACACTCTTATAGAGTAAAAGCCTCTCCTTTAGGAGCTTCCTTTTCCTTACACATATTTAATTCAAATACGTCTTTGATAATTTAAATAACAAAAGAAACAAAAATACCAAAACCTTTGTTCTACTAACAAATCATTTTAATTTTAATTTATTTAAATTCACTTTTACTTTTTTTTAATGTTTTTAAAAAATTTGCTAGTGTCTACTAGTCCATCTTACTTTGTTGACATCCCACGACCTACCTTTCTCGTCTTCTCTTATGTTCCTTAGGTTTGCCGCCTTTCAAAAGCGTATTTTCCTATGGGAAATACATCTCTGGAGACAATTATTGGTCAAACAAGCAAACAATATAGGATACTACGACTATAAAACAAAGTAAAATTATCAGTATAAATTTATGCTTCTGAGGATGGTATATATCCGAAACTTGTTAAACAGCAGTAAAATTATGAAATTAGGGAAGATGAATACTAACTAATAATAATTATCATTTCACACTGGGGCGTTTTTGTATTCGTTAAAATGTGAATAACAATTTATATTCTTTAATTATGCAAATTTCTCTATAGACATGTATTATGTATTGATTCCAAATGCACTGGTAAGAAGTTGTTAATAAAGTTTGATAATAGATTATTTTATATAATATTTGTTAACATCTAAATAAATTATGTTTTAATATTTGTTTATTAGCAATGTGTACCAGAAGAAAGGAAAGACAAAATTGCAAGAGAAATGGTTCGTCCGATGTTTTTCTTCAGGTGTTATAAGGTATATATTATAATTTTGTTATTTATCAGTAAAATAAAAAGTTTGTTAAAGAGAAAAATATAAGTCATAAATAACATTTAAAATGCAGGATATTACATCTTAATAAATTTAATAATTGATTTTCTAAGGGAAAATGAAAATTAGATTTCGGCCCTTTACGAACTGTGTCTGGAAAAATTGTAGCTAAACTGTTTTGTCTTACTTTTTGGGGAAATTAGCTGTTCTTGAGAAAATCTTTAACACGGAAAAGCAATCATGCTGTTATATAATAACTGAAAATCAGCTTTACCGATTACGTTCAAATTTTAGCAAAACTGATTAATTACTCAAGTCTTTGTGCAAAATCTTAAATTAAAAATATTACGGTACAGGAATAATTGGAAATAAAACAAAAATTAACCTCATTCGACGTTTGAAATTGGAAACTATTTTGAAATGATTTGATGAAATATTATAACGTTAATCACCACGAATCAGAAATGTTGTGCTCAATATTTAAATCTATTCTTTAGAAAACTGAGCATCAGACAGGCAGACGTCAAAGGATGTGTTTTTGTAAATTTGAAACATTTGGGAATTATTTTTTATTTCAACCAACAGAAAACACAACGAATTATACCACTAACGCCTGAATTTATTGCCGCTTAGTCAATGATGTATAAAAAGTTGCATACATCTGTGAATAACGGCGAAGTTATTTTCCTACATCGAGTAACTTTTTTGTGTTTGCGGGGAAACTTCTTTTATAATTTGATAATACTTTATTTATATAAATTTTAGTAAAAATTCGTTATTTTTTAGCACAGTATTAATATATTCTGATCAAACACTGCACAAACATACCCACTAAATATTTTTTTATAGAAATTTTCGTTTTGTAGTTTCTCATTCCAAACTTTTTTTTAATCAACGCCTATTCGTTTACCTTCTTTCTATACCGTTTAAGTTCAAATTGCTGGACGAAATCAAATACTGACCGCATCTGGAAGTGGTTTCTGAAAAAGAACAAGAGTTGGTCAAGAAAGACCTCATAGGAAAGTTTAAAGAGAGGGTTCTAACACAAGATTACATGAAAAGGGTGTAGATTTAACTAGGGTCCGCGTGCCACTCCTGTAGGTCCCTACTTGGATCTATACTTTTCATTTAGTATTGGGTTAGATCCCTCTCTTTTATATTTCCAATTAAGTCTTTTTTGACCAACTCTTGTTTTTTTTCTGATGCTATTAGAGTATTCGAGTACTAGGGACATTTATTTTCGAATTTCTTTTTTTTTGAGGCATTTATGACGTGAGGTTTTTCATCTTTAAACATCCAAGATCTCTTTTAAAAGTCGCCATCTCATCTTGCTTTCCCACCACCTGCCTTCCTCGTTTTCTCTTACATTCTTTATGAGTATATATAGAGCAGATTTATGCCAATTTTTGTCATACCATTTTCTCTACGTGTCCCGCCCATTTCCATTCTCCATGTCTTCACATTTTCCATTCCTTAAATAATATTTCACTCATCTGATACAAGAAAAAGAGCTTTCTGTAAACAGATGTTGCCCCACGTGCCCCCAGTGGCGTTTTGGAAACGTAAGGTCGTCGTGATCAAAAAGAAGGAGAACGTGGTGCAACCACGTGAGATTGCCACTAAACAAAACGACGGTTGGTGAAAATTTACTTCCTACTAAGAAAACACACTTGCCAAACAAAACAATTACAATCTTAAATACTATCAAAAGAGTTTTACTCCAATTTCACAAAAGATACATTCTTACAAAAATCCAAACCATTAACAAGTTTTAACCTTATAAATATTTTTAAAGACAAAACACGTTGATCAACGAAATCATTATACCTTATGGGTAAAAAAAAATCAAAATTAATTTCGAAAATTTGTAGGCCGAAAATTAGCATGCTATCCCATCCATTTTTGTAGGACTCAATGCTTCTGGTCGAGACACTGATTTTTGTCTTTTATTGTTTCTTATATTAGAATTTGACATTTACAAAGTTTTAAGTTTTTTTTTGGACTTGAGGTGATTCAAACAATATAATCTGAATTAATAGTGAAAAATAGTTTGTTCACTACTATCTTTACTTGTGTCTACAGGACCTGACCACTACATATGGCTACTGTAAAGTTGCCACGAGGCATGGTTATGTATATCATGTTTTATTAGGTTTATCTAAGTCTTTTATGTCTGGAAGGGTAAGGTCCATCAGATGTTAGTGTATGGATTTGACAAAAATGGTTCTGCATTTTTTTATTTTATGTTGTAACTAGCCGTTCGGTGCTGCTTCGCCGCGGCGAGTTATGAAACTGTTTCTTGAGATTTATCATACGGTGTAATTATCAAAACTGTTGCTCCACAGACGTCCACATTCTCAGAGTTATCTACATTAGGATAAACCGTCTGAAGTTTATCTTTACGAAATAAACTGATAAGTTGTACAGTAACAATTCTGCTTCTTTTACTCCAGTACATATCTCAGAATTTTAATGATATCTTGACCCAAATATTTTCTTTTGGAGTGTAACTTTGACCTTACAGTATTAATGTAATATTGAAATTGAAACAATTCGTAGGGAAGGTGCGGGTTAGGTTAGGTTATATAATGCCGAAACGTGTATAATAGAAAACAGTAATATTGTAACAGGTCATTATCATCTATTTAAAAACATATAAATATTATTTATTTAATGTTTTCTCTGTTTAGCACAAAAAACTTGAAGCATGTGTTTTGAAAGACGTTCGTGAAAAATACTCCCCGACAGATGACATGACAGAAGAGAATCTAACTGGAGTCGGAGGGGAAATGCGATCTTTTAGAAATAAGAGGAAGAAGAACATCACAGAAGACGATATGATGGCGGCTGCAGTGTACGAGTTTCTAGATGGTGATAACACATTCGATATTGACGCAATCATCTGAGTGTGTCATGAAAAAAGTGTCTAGAGTTGTGCGATTTTCCTTCAACGGGACTTTGACTTTGGGTTTTGTACTGTTCTTTTCCTAAAATCGTCATATTTTCAACTTTGAAATACACAAAAACTAGGTTTTCATACTATTTTAACTACAAAGCGATAACTGTTCACTCGAAATGATCAACGTTTGTGGAAACTTCCAAACGATTTATTAAAATGTTGTTCAAGTCGACATTTCAACGACCAAATCGTCATCTTCAAATCTTCTTGCCATTACACTTCTACGAAGATTTATCTATATCTAACAACTGAATATGTAGATTTAGTCATTGAAACGTCACCCTGAACCTTCACCGGCCAAATCGTCATCTTCAAATTTCTTACCAGTACACTTCTACGAAGATTTGTCTACATCTAACAACTGAATGTGTAGATTTAGTCATTGAAACGTCACCCTGAACCTTCACCGGCCAAATCGTCATCTTCAAATCTTCTTGCCATTACACTTCTACGAAGATTTGTCTACATCTAACAACTGAATGTGTAGATTTAGTCATTGAAACGTCGCCCTGAATCTTCACCGGCCAAATCGTCATCTTCAAGTCTTCTTGCCATTACACTTCTACGAAGATTTGTCTACATCTAACAACTGAATGTGTAGATTTAGTCATTGAAACGTCGCCCTGAATCTTCACCGGCCAAATCGTCATCTTCAAATCTTCTTACCAGTACACTTCTACGAAGATTTGTCTACATCTAACAACTGAATATGTAGATTTAGTCATTGAAACGTCGCCCTGAATCTTCACCGGCCAAATCGTCATCTTCAAATCTTCTTACCAGTACACTTCTACGAAGATTTGTCTACATCTAACAACTGAATATGTAGATTTAGTCATTGAAACGTCGCCCTGAATCTTCACCGGCCAAATCGTCATCTTCAAGTCTTCTTGCCATTACACTTCTACGAAGATTTGTCTACATCTAACAACTGAATGTGTAGATTTAGTCATTGAAACGTCGCCCTGAATCTTCACCGGCCAAATCGTCATCTTCAAGTCTTCTTGCCATTACACTTCTACGAAGATTTGTCTACATCTAACAACTGAATGTGTAGATTTAGTCATTGAAACGTCGCCCTGAATCTTCACCGGCCAAATCGTCATCTTCAAGTCTTCTTGCCATTACACTTCTACGAAGATTTGTCTACATCTAACAACTGAATGTGTAGATTTAGTCATTGAAACGTCGCCCTGAATCTTCACCGGCCAAATCGTCATCTTCAAGTCTTCTTGCCATTACACTTCTACGAAGATTTGTCTACATCTAACAACTGAAGATGATGATTTAGTCATTGAAACGTCACCCTGAACCTTCACCGGCCAAATCGTCATCTTCAAATCTTCTTACCAGTACACTTCTACGAAGATTTGTCTACATCTAACAACTGAAGATGATGATTTAGTCATTGAAACGTCGCCCTGAATCTTCACATAGATAATACAAGTTGACGAGCTTCATCATAGTACTTACACAAGCCACATATTATAATGTAATACTAGCAGATCTTCTAAATGTAATGTCTAAAAGGGATGTATTGGGTTGTAGGAAATGTTAAATTGTATTGGTAAATCAAGGAGTCTCATCCAGTGTGGTAAGTTTGTTTAAAATAGTTGTTACACAGGAATTCTAAACCTTATATTTGTCTATAACTTTCTTTACGTCGGATAGATTGATATATTAAACCATCTCCACTCGTTACGATCGTGTTGGACTCGCTCCACTAGATCTATACATATTCACATTATCTTACAATGTCACTGCTCGAAATTACATTTTTAGAATAACGTCCTTATTTGTCATCGTAGAGATGTGGAGTTGGTAACCATTACATGCCGAATATAAATCTGATAGTTGTAAGTTATATATTTTGGCAATGTTGGCCACCATGAATTTCAATAGGGATTATACGAGCACTCTGTAGTCCCCTATAATAAATTTATTTTAATTTATGTGGACGGTATCGTAATTACCTACAGAAGACACTGACAACCAAAATATTTTTGACATTTTTAATTATTATTTTTTCTAAATTGTAATGAGCACACTATACAGAATTCCATGTTCCTATCTTATTTTTTTTGTAACAGCTTTCCATGAAAAAGTACGTCAACTGAGGTTATAAATTTCACCAACCAATCTCACCTTCGCACTTTCGTACTAGAAATATTTTTACGACATATTTTAGTTGTAGAACTTTAATAACTAAATACTTTTTTTTATTATGGTAATTAAAAAACAAACAAGTTAATTGTGAATATCTAGTTGAATCGATTCATACAATTTACAGGTTGTTATTTTTATTTTATTCATAAACAGATTTTATGACATTTGCTTATTTTACTTTCTTAAAATTTTCTCTACTCTCTCTTTCTCTTCCCCTTCTTTACGTTTATAAGAAACACAACCGAAGGAATCTTGTATCTCTCTAGTCTTAATATAGTTTACCGTTAATTTATTTGTTAACTAATTTATTAGTATTTTATAATTTTTGTACAAAAACTGCTTATTTATACAGTACAGAAAGCTAAGTGGCTTTTATTTTTCTATTTAAGTATTGGATAACACAATTTACTGGTAAATATTTTTTTTAATAATTATTAAAACTACAGTGTTTCATTTATTTTTCGATTTCACGTTGAAAAAAACAAATTTATAAAATATATACAGAAATTTGTAAACGTACAATTTGAATTAAAACTGTTTGAATGAGTTTTAAGTTGCTTTATTTCCTTTCCATTGTATTTATTCCTAGAGACATACAGGTTGTCCCGAAAATGGTGGCCTAGCTATTTATTTACGGATTTTATAGATCAAACGATCAAACAATCTCAAATAATATATTGTGAATTCTTTTACAAAAAAGTATTATAACTCCAGAAATAGTAAGGTATTGAGTTAAGATTTGCTATAAACATTTTGTATGTTATACAAGTGTACCAAACACAAAGACTTGATTTTTATAATTTTCAAAATGGCCGTTTTGAAGATATTCGACGTTAAAAGTTTTAAGCAGCCGCCATTTTGAAAATTATAAAATTAAAGTCTTCTTTTTTGGTACACTTGTAAAACGTAACATAAAAAATGCTTTTACCAAATATGAAGTCAATATTTTAACTTTTTCTGAAGTTATTAGGCTTTTTTGTAAAAGAACAAATAGGATGATAATAAATTCCACTATATGTTATTTGACATTTTTTGTTCTTTTTGATGTACACAATGCAAAAATGAATACCGTTTTTCTGTAAAACTGCACAATTTTTCTCACTCACCAAAATCAAATAAAAACGAACTAAAACTAATCGTCACCAAAAATGTCGTTTTGGTAGATGTCAATAAAGAAGTGAAAAAAATTACGCCATTTTGAAATAAAAATTTATATTTTGGCCTATTTAAATAATATAATGCCTTCGTATGTGCCATAAACCTCAGCTCAAATCCTATTTGATTAAAACCGAGCATAGTATTTCGTTTCACAAAAGTCTTTTTTTTTTTTTTACATTCTCTGTCCTTGTTTCATTTGTTGTCTTCCCTTTCTCAGTCTTGCCATCAATTCTTTTTTGGTATTGGGGCCATAGCCTGTATTGACTGATAAACTGAAAAATAAAAGGATCACCAGTTTTATATAGACTACATGCAGGAAAAAAACAACAAAAAATCAAATTATATCTACCTATCTGCGAACATTTTACGCAGTGTCATTTCCAATTGTCTAGAGAGTTCTCAAATTGGCTGATTATTTCATATAGACCTATCTAGGCCTAAGCCTACAAATCCTTACTCTAAATCAAGTTAATCTGGTTTTGTTAAATCTTTAGAGCTTTATGTAAAATCACCAAAAAAGTTTAAAAAAAAAAATTAAAAAGGCATAATATAAACTGAGTGGGTTATTATAGGCAGTCAAATTAATTTACAATACAGATTAGGTAAAGTCACATGGTGGTTATTACTAATTACATCCTCTCAAAATAAAAATCCCATAGGATGAAATATGTAACCTCTGTTACTTATGTTTTGTGTAACCTTTGTTACCAAATAAAACCTGTGATCTTATTAATTAAAAAATGTCAAAAAGCTATTTTGACTTAACAACTTCATTTTTATATCTTTTCAATATAAGAGTAAGTAGTAACATGAAATTTTTCATGTTTTTAGTAACGGAGGTTACAATTAAAATTGTTAACAGCAAAAATTTTTAAAACAGAATTAAAACAACTTACATAAAAAAACTCACTTCATGCAATCAACAGATGAAAAGTTACTCCAGTGAGATGAAAGAAACCACTTAAAACAGCCTATCCAATCCAAAAATATAAAATTTTGAAAGAGATGTTATTTTACATATTACAAGGCACATATTACAAGCCTGAAAACAGTTTTAAAGGTAGGCCTATATTATTTTTTCAAAAATAACATTTCATTAGTGATGTTTGAGGTATTTACTACACACCTAACTACTTTTTTATTATTTTTCTAAACTTAACATTTTGGTTGTAAATTTTTGGAATGGCTGATTAATATGTAGGATGTCCTTAAATAAAGTAGCTTATTGTATCAGTCCCCTATCTGGATCTACATCTTTCTCTATCTAGTGTTGTGTTGGATCCTTCTCTTTCACTTCCCTATCAAGTCTCTCTTGCACACAAATGATTGCAAGCAAATGTCCGATTGGTTATTCGGGGGGGGGGGGTAGAGCGCGCGTTTATCTCGCCACAGTTGGAACTAGTTAACCGACACAAGGGTTCTCATGATCATAAATGAAAAAGCGCTTTGGATTTCATCTGTCGGTCTGAGGATCAATGACCCAAACATGTCCGCAAATCTCAAAAAATTAGGGTTCATAAATAATTGGCAAAAATCAAAAATGAATAAACGATTTCTACTGACAATTCGTTTACAGCACAAGCGAAGTTTCGGCCCTACTTAAAAATGAATAATTTAACATTCCATGGTTCTTGTTCTCTTTTTGAATGACAGCTACCTAAGTGAGACGATGTCACTGTGATTCAGGACCGATACTTGAGCGAAACCTACTTTCCCCTTAGGACAGCTAAGTTGAGCATACCATGCTAGTCGAAGGGAGAAGTGTTCTGTCCGTATACGCAGTGAGTCGTGGTGTATCTTGTTATAATTTTGATTTTGATATTTATTTTTTTCAAATCATAGCTTGGCTGATTAATTAATAGGGGGCAGAGTCATGACGTTCGGAGTATTACAGGAAGTCCCATTCCCTATTTATACGTGTATTTTATTAATTTAAAGGAGACGAGAGACGATAGGAGTCGCCCAACTTCAACTCGTGTGGATGAATATTTACTAATTGTCTGTAATTCGGTAATGTACCATTAATCTCTTTAAAACTATGGTGGATGAGTAGACCGACGGTGAGCGATTTTGGCCTCGAAATGGGCATGGTACAAAAGAGTATCTTTCCAAAATGTAGACCGTAGGTTAGGCCTAAATGTAACGTACCGTCAAAAATAAAAACAATCTCTTCAAAGCTGGGTACTTTATGGTGCATGGGCAGACTTGGAGTACGATTTTGACCTAGATATGGGTATGGGCCAAAACAGCCTGGATATGGTATGGGTATTGGTATGGGTCGTTAAACTTGTTTCTGATTAGCCACTCCCCTTCTCTCCACCTATGTTTTCGGTATTCTTTCTATTGGCCTATCTAAAACTCGTTTAAATTGTTTCTGATTATTCACTCCCCCTCTCTCCACCCATGTTTTCGGTATTCTTTCTATTGGCCTATCTAAAACTCGTTTAACTTGTTTCTGATTAGCCACTCCCCTTCTCTCCACCTATGTTTTCGGTATTCTTTCTATTGGCCCATCTAAAACTCGTTTAAATTGTTTCTGATTATTCACTCCCCCTCTCTCCACCCATGTTTTTGGTATTCTTTCTATTGGCCTATCTAATACTTGTTTAACTTGTTTCTGATTAGCCACTCCCCCTCTCTCCACCTATGTTTTCGGTATTCTTTCTATTGGCCCATCTAAAACTCGTTTAAATTGTTTCTGATTATTCACTCCCCCTCTCTCCACCCATGTTTTCGGTATTCTTTCTATTGGCCTATCTAATACTTGTTTAACTTGTTTCTGATTAGCCACTCCCCCTCTCTCCACCTATGTTTTCGGTATTCTTTCTATTGGCCTATCTAAAACTCGTTTAAATTGTTTCTGATTAGTCACTCCCCCTCTCTCCACCCATGTTTTCGGTATTCTTTCTATTGGCCTATCAAAAACTAGTTTAACTTGTTTCTGATTAGTCACTCCCCCTCTCTCCACCCATGTTTTAAGTATTCTTTCTATTGGCCTATCTAAACTCGTTTAACTTGTTTCTGATTAGCCACTCCCCCTCTCTCCACCTATGTTTTCGGTTTTCTTTCTATTAGCCTATCTAAAATCGTTTCCATCGTTTACAGACCGTAGACTAGGCCTAAATATAACATACCGTCACAAATGAAAGTAATTTCTTCAAAGCTTAGTACTCTATGTTGTATGGACAGACTTGAAATGACAGATTTTGACCTAAAAATGGCAAAACAAGATTGTTTCCAAACCGTAGGCTAGGCCTAAATGTAACTTAACGTCACAAATTGTTTTAGAAACGTTGCATAACTAAGACTTTTGGTGACGAATAGTTTTAGTTGGACCTCTAAGGATCACACAAAACGTATTAACCGCCATCTCTCCAAAGTGTAATTCCTCAAAATCAGTAGAATTTTAATAAAATTCGATATATATGACTCAAATCCGTATAAATCTAAAATAAACGCGAGCAGGTGACGTGATTTAAAATATTAATACTATGAGCGTTCTAAAGAGGATTCCTTGAGAATTGACGGATCCAATTCACTTAACTATAACTGAATTACTAAAATCACTGTTTAGCTATCGTATTGGAAACAAGTCATTAGCGAAAATGGTAAGAATCACGTTCGGTTCAAGCGTAGTGTTAAAATCAAGGATCACTATTTGTCACCAATTTGTCAACCGAAACGGGTAATTACTATTAGAAACAAATCACAGATTAGTGGATCACTAATTACTAGAAGTGAAAATTCTGAAGAGCATCTCCGCTGGTAGGTGTGATATGAGTACTTGGACTGATTTCCTACTCCACAGGAAGTAAAATCTGTCGTATGAACAGTCCTCCTTGAGTACTGGTGTAGTAATCCCGAACTCTTCTAGCTGAATCTACACATTTTTTCCTGTAGTTTTAGGTTATATCACACTTTCATATTTCCTATTAGTAACCAACTCTTATTATCTACTGACCTTAACGCTATTAGAGTATACGAGACTGTCTCTTGTGCTTTATCTTTGTAATTTATATCAATTTTATAAAAGTAGTAGGTTTTACGTTGAGGAACTTTTTTACTTTGTTTTTATTGAATGATGAATACGATGGTTTTCGCCTTTAAACCCCCCCCCTCTCCTTCCACTAAAAAGAAGAACGGCTATATAAAATATTGGTTTGAAATAAGAATCTTCACGTTCCACCGACACACGACCTGACCTATCCTAACTTAACCTAAATTTTAACTTCGACCGCTTTTTAATTAAGAAAAGCGTTCATAGTTCATTTTTACTATTTTATTCATAACGTTTTGAACTGACATTTTTCGAGTAATGGAGACGTTTACTTTTAAATTGAGCTTCATTTGATCACAATCGTTGGATCGATTTTGTGAAATTCCAAATTATTGTTTTAAATTTATGATAGATATGACAAAAACATAATCTCATACTAAAAATTATTAAAAATCTGTCCTACTAGAAACTGTATATAACACAACACTGCAACGTCATATTTGAGAGACAGCTTTCCAAAATAAATTTGTTCTTTTAGAAAACTTCAAAATGAATATTCCGTGAACATATTCCCTAAAAACTATTACATACAATAAAATTGCATCCCTGCATTTTTCAGTAATTAATTATAACTTATTTATTTGGTTGTATCGCAAGAAATTAATTATCATACAACTTTATATAAAAAAACAAATGCACAATATTCAAAATTGGAGATAAAAGATTTTAAATTCTTTATATAACACAATCAAGGATTAGTTTTCATTTTACCCGCTGCCAGCACCACTGTACGGATGAAGATATGTAAAGGAAGATTATTTTAATAAAACTTTGAGTAAATTATATTTATAATTTAATATTAGTACATCGTGAAGAAATAAACCATGAAGGAATTCAATTACTTAGAAACCAAAGTAATACAAGAATAGCGATGGTAACGTCAAAAATATTTATCTTTAATGGAATTCTTCAGGATAAATAAATTTTTTAAACAATTAAAACTAGTTGTGTCTGTGTTTTCGAAAATAAAGGACGAGGTAACGTTTAAAATAATTAATTCATTTTTTTAATTCCCCCAAATTTCATCTCGTTTTTCTAACAGGAACTTTGTGTAAAATTATGAGCTTATAAAATCATAAAATTAATCACGTCATTGCTACTGTTTGTTTTTTCTACACTTTATAATGTAGAAATGAATATTGTTAGTTTGATTAAAGAAATTAAGAACATCAAATTTTTAGACAGCTTCGAAAGTATTTTCATTGTTAAAAGTGAAAAAGATCTGTTGTTGAATTCCAATAAGAGGCCAATTCTGAATTCTTTGTTATTTTCTTTGTTAAAACCAAATTAAAGCACACATTAGGCTTATTCTCAATGCTTTGAATTATTTACTTTATATACAAATATTCTTCTGTGATTTCAATTAGCCAACCAATAGCAGGCACGATAGACTTATTCAATATGATCTTTTTTCTATAATTATGTGTCTGTTAATAACTCCAACTACTGCATACACATAATATTCTCCTGTAATTTCAATTAGCCAACCATACAGACCGCTGTGTATATCATCAGTTTATCACATGAATTGCAGGAGTTCTTACATTTGTACCACACAATTTCATTCAGGCAATGTTGGGAATAATGCTGAAAACCTTGATCGGGTGTTGTCCTTATTGTATCTCTTGAAATTTTGTGATAAGATTTGAAATATTTATATTTGATTGTTGCAATATTTCTTTACAGCCCAGCAATTTTGTTGATGTTGTCTATTTTCCATCAAATTTTAACATTGTTAACACGTTGCAGTGCCCCTTTACAACTCTGATATAATTTTTATTTGTTAGGTACTAAATTTGATCAACGTTTTATAATTGTTAACTTGTTGTTGGGCCTTTTTAAAGTCTCCACTATTATATTATCTTCATTGTTTACGTTATATACACTGTTTCTCCTGTAATTTATATTAGCCTACAATACATACTTCTGTGTATATCATCAGTGTATCAAATGAATTGAAGGAGCACATAGACATACCTAACATGAACTTTTTCTTAATACCTATTTTTGTCTGTTGAAATCTCCACTAATTCGTTCTTTAAATTATTTATGTTATAATACACATATTCTCCAGTTGTTTAATTTAGTCTACCATACATACTGCTTTGTATATCAAGAAACTACCATACGAATTGCAGGAGCACGTATATATATTCAATATGAATTTCCTTTCTATGCCTATTTGTCTGTTGAAACCTCCACTAATTCGTTCTTTAAATTATTTATGTTATAATGCACATATTCTCCAGTTGTTTAATTTAGTCTACCATACATACTGCTTTGTATATCAAGAGTATCATACAGAGTTGCAGGAGCACGTATACATAATCAATATGAACTTCTCCACTATTTGTCTGTTGAAATCTCCACTATGCTTTGACACACAATTAACATCTGTTGAAGGCCTAAAATAATAAAGCGTAGACAACGTGTCCTGGCAGTCAGCCCGCCATTGCTGTCGGTCACTTTGACGGCCTCTGTATCACATCCTCTATTCCCACACATAACTAGACATACTTATGATTTTTTTTTTCCAGAAGCTTTCGACTGCAAAACAAAGGAATAACTTTAGAATGTAAGCGTAAATCATGTTTTTTTTTTCTTTCTTTTATACAGTCCGAGTGGTGGAATTCGCTCTTTCTATTACTTTATTTTATTGGTCTTCTAGAAATATAAATGGAATAAAATAAATTTCACGTGTTTACTCAAATTAAGATATTTTGTATCATTATTAACTAATAAACACTAAACAAAAATATATAAACTTTCCAGCATCACCACACTCTGTATACAAAATACATAAATAATTAAAGTTCTAAATTATGGAGAATTTTAATAAGATTGAAACTCAGGGCCATTTTACAGCCTTGTAATATAAATTATGTTGTTGTTTATTTATTTATTTTTTCTAGTTTTTGTATTGTTATTGTTTTTAATGTTTTATTTTTAAACTTTTAAGGCAAAGCATCTTCAAACTAAATTTTTGAAGGCGATAATGACCGAAATGGTTTTTCGCCCTAAAACTCCAACAAAAAGAAATTCTGAATTTCACAAAGTGGCCTTTAAAAGTTATTTTTAATTGTAAGATGTAAGTGCTCAACACAATACCTGGAACATATTTTGCTCATACTTCATGACGTTTTTATACATTTTTTTTATAAATATATAATTCCAAAATTTGGAGTAAACTAAGGAGAAACAAATTTGCGTTAGGTTAGTGTAACAAAATTCTTAAAACTTTACAAACTCATGTTTAAATACCACGCTAGATGAGAATTTGAATGGAAGAATGATTGCATTTTCAACCTAGAACTTCTCTTTATAAAATGTTGACGTGTTACAAACATGATTTCACACGCTACAGTTACAACCAGCTGACATGTTTCGAGCATGAGTCATCTTCATTGAAAGGCGAGACAATTGCAACGTTGCAAGCCAGACTGGTATGCAATATAAACAGTTTATCATTATACTGATGCCAATATTCGTACTAACTGTACTGTAAGACAACCTTGTTTTGATTTTACATTCTTATTTGATGGGTCTCGCTAATGGTTTTGGTAATGATTGTAGTCGGAGTAATGCTCTACAAACAAACGGATGGACTGATTTTCATGAAACTCGAAATATACTCGTATTTTGGTCATATCGTGTCCCCCACCTAATTTTTCTATTATTTAAATTTTGTAAGTTAATATTGAAAGAGGAAAATTAAAAATTCTTATTTAAACTGTCAGTTAGTTCGCTCAGAGACTCACTTATCGTGAGTACGAGCGTGGAAATCTCGAGGTACCTAAGCTGGATCTACACATTTCATCATGTAGCCTTGGGTTAGATCGATAACTTTGGTCTTTATTTGTTCTCTATTTTGTCTCTTTTTGTCTTAAAAATAAAAACTTTACGAAAAGTAAAAAGTTAAAAGCATGAACGCTGTATTAAAAATATATATATTTAAATAGGGCCTAACTTGCTTCGCTTGTGCAATAAACAGAGTAAATAGTATTTTAGTCAAATCAAGCTTGTAATGTTGGCGATCAAGGTCAGTTTTTGTATCAACTACTTCTGAGCAGTAATATTGTTTTACGGGCGTTTGTCCACAAGGGTTAGAGTTATTAATCTAAACATGTAACACAATCATACAAATTTATTAAATAATTTAGAGTCTATTTTGTGAAAATAGTTATTTTGTGCGTTTTCCTTGTAGCTGCTACTTACAAATTTTGAATGATCAAAAAATTAAAAAAAGTCTCGCATTATGACAAAAACATACCTTCACACCATAAATAATTCAAATCGTTCTACACACGCCAGACATTTCAAAAATCTTTTTCTTTTTTTTTCCTTTTTTTTTATTTCGGAACATCGATTATTTTGACCCATAACATAACTTTTCTATACTATCTGAAGAAATTAAAAAAAAAAAAATTAACAATAAATGTTTAATTTTTGTTTATGAAGTCGACAATATAAACAGAATTAACATTACAAAAATTGAACTTACACTCTCCGGAGACCCAATACCTTTTGTTTGGAAAATTGAGCTGTAAAAACTCCTCAATTATATTATTAGCATTTATTATAAAATTATTGAAAAAGAAAATACCGACTGAAATTTGAATTACTGATATTCTTAAAGTGTCAATATAACTACTTATGACGTAAGTAACACATCATTGAAAGTTCATTGACCCGTAAACACTGATTACATATACATAAGTATCATTACATCTGTGCGTTGAGGTAACGGTGTACTTAATCGTCCATCATTAAGCAGTTAACTTCCGTAATTGCAGTTTAGAATAATGTGGGAACATAAACAGTACAGGCGATGTTTACACATTTTTATAGGTTATGTAAATTGAACGTATGGTTTTGTCCGCATTGTGAACGAAATTAATTTTTACTTTATTGCATATTCGTAGTATAGGTTAAACAATTCCCCCCCCCATTTTTTTTATAATACATTTTGTAGGTAGTTGATAAAGACTAAAACTCAAAATAACGACTTTTATTTATACTGTTAACGAAATTCTCTTGGGGGTTAATAATTGTAATGAGTACTGGTGTAGCAATCCCAAAGTACCCTAGCTCGATCTACTCTTGAATAGAATTCCTCTCTTTTATCTTTCCTATCAGGTCTATCTTGACAAACTTTGTTTCTCTTTCGTCCTAACGCTACTAGTGTAGGGCTAAGAATCCTTTCTATACCTTATCTTTTAAATTATAAATAGTTTTTTGTCATTTTTAATTTGACTACAGTACAGAGGGTTGGTACCCCAGTTCCTTATTTTTCTATAATAGATTTTCAGAAACTGAAAAACATGCGCGTTTCGTAGCTTGCTCAATATTGATTTTACAGGTCTTATTTCTATTTTAAAAGGTTTTTAAGACATTATAAACAAATAAACATTCTAAAGGGACAATTTTATATTGATAGAGTAAAGTCTCTGGTGTATTTTTTCATTATCAATCTTATTATTTGGGCGGTGATTATGGGTTTTAAATTTGAAATATAGGCTCCCCTTTAACAGATGTCTCCCTAATCTACGCTGTAGTAGCAAAAAAAAGTCCCCATGGCTAGTTTGGTTAAAATAATGACGTAAATTAAAATTAATTCAATTTAAAAATTGGACAAATTAATTGCATACATCATCAGATTTCTCTATAATTCCCCAAAAAATGATATGTCACAAGGTGGATAACCAAAAACAATTGCCCCATTGACTCCCTCCTTCAAAAATGGTGACCGGTATGCTAAATTAGAAAAAAAAAATATGTAAAACTTTACTTAATTAAATAAGTCCCCTGTTAACGAAATTAATCCTTATTTTCCCCATTAAATTCCGGTAAAAGCCCCCCTTAATTCCGGTTATAAATTTCGGTGAGACTTTTCAATGAACTATAATTGTTCATTTTTATGCCCTTCAAAATAAAAATGGGGGTTTCTATTTCAAAAAATTAAGACCCCCCCTCCTTACAAAGGAGGCGAAAAATATTTACTCTAAAGAGTCAAAAGTTTATTTTTTTCCAAAAGTTTCATTACAATCCGTCGATAATTTCTGTAGGTACTGTTAACTTTTAGAAGTAACAAGTCACTGATTTGACCAATCGATTTCAAACCTTTTATATATATATATATATATATATAATATATATATATATATATTTTTAATTTTTTTAAAGTAAATGAACATACTAGGGTACTTATTTAGTAGGAGCTATAGAAACTTGTTAACATTTATTTTACAACTTAAATTATACCAGATTACCCTCACCTCTAATAGGAACAATTTGTTTTTGCTTTTTTAAACTTTAAAGCGATTTTAGGTGATAAAATTGCCTTCCCTCCTCCCCTAAACCAAAAGAGTTTTATGTTGTATTTTACTAGACCATAAATTTCGCGATTAATAAAACATTTTTTCGCTTTAAAAAAAAAAAAAAAAAAAAAAAAAAAAAAAATCCGTGCACGTATTGATATGAGAAAGTTCTTGCACCGATTATTCGATGAAGTTACAGAGTTATGTAAGATCCATGAGAACATTGATTGATCGTGGTAACGAGACAGTCGATGATCACGCGCTTTGTAAATCACGTGGTTTGATATGATGTAATAAATGGTGCTCAAAACATTGTACAAATTTTGTCTCGCATTGAAAAATGTATGCACTCAATCACGTGTAAACATAAAAAAATAATCTATATTATAAACTTTACTCGTCTTTGAACGGCAGATGTTTACTTATAGCTTTGAATTTATACCTATAGTTTCCTAACCTAACCTAACCAAGTGTGTATTGTATCTCTGACAATGATAGCAGTGCTATTGAAATGTACATAAGGTAGAATAAACATAACTATACGGTCTTTGTGTTGTTGTTTTATAGTGATTTTCGAGAATTTTGTCTCATCACCTGTGGTTTGTAAAAACGAACGAACACGGCTGGTGGAAGCGTCGCCTTACCAAACCCCCCCCCCCCCGGAGCTTTCACTCACAGAAAATACCTAGACCTAGGCGGCAGACGTGATTCCCTTATTTGACTCACCTCAGCAAAGTCTATTTTTTATCGTGCTAGTTAAAGAAAACAAATTTTTGTATTCTGCCCAAAATTTTAAGAAAAATGATACCAAACAACAAATCTCTGTCTTTTACTTGTCTTCTAAGGAGATGATTACACTGCTCAACCTCATTACTTAAATTGTTGTATTTGTTATAGTCCAAACTCCAGTCCACATTATGTCCTATTAATGATCCAAATGATACTAGAAGAATGGAAAATATATTATTCATTAAATGACAATAGTAAGACACTATATACAGTCTTCTAACCTCTAGGTAATTTCTGAACTAGTAGTGATGGAAATTTCTAACTTTCACCAAATCGCATAGGGTATAATTGTAATTTCTTGAACTTATAAATAATCCCCAATTTAAACAGGTGTTCTGAAGTGACAATAAATGCTATTACTTCTTGAAGATGTCTAGGCTAACCTTATCAGACAGCCTTGGAGCTCTCACAAGTCTTATGACTAATGTTTGTACAGAGTAGTTCTGCCATCCACGACAGTGGATCATTTTCTATTGTCACTATAGGCAGTTGATCTGCTAATGCCACAGGAGCCAAGGTACTCCCTCTGGCCAGCTTCTCTGCACTCTCGTTGCCCTCGACACCTCTGTGCCCTGGCATGCAGCCAAGGTCCACCATGTCAAGACAGGCAAATATAAATTAATGTATATATTATTCTTATTACATAAAATATTATTGATAATACCGACTATTTATGAAGTTAAATTATTCGCAATAAAATTAAAAACATCATTCAGGATAGTTGCAAATAAACTTATTGCTAAATTGCGTTTTATCACTTTGCATTAGAAACGTACAAACATACAAATTAAATAACAAACATAATTGGTCGAGTTAAACAGTATTTCTCTTCGCTTGATTGATAATATTAATATTGTGGATTAATAGCTCACAGGTTCTAGGTTATTAGATAACTTTTTTGAGTGTGGTACAACTTCCCTTCCCTGTAACTCTAGCTTTCGCAAAAAGAATTCTCTACTAATCATAATTGTATATTGGCAGTAGTAATTGTAGTTATTAACGTTATTGTACCTCTGAAGATGATAGCAGTGCTATTGAAATGTAGATAAGGTAGAATAAACATAACTACACAGTCTTTGTGTTTTATTGTGGTTTTGGGGAATTTTCTTTCATTATACATTTCCTACTCGCCCACAATACTGGATCATCACCGTAACTTTTTTTAGCACGACGGGGATTGAATACGCAAAGTTATACACATTAAATGAGAACTGGACCAACGCAAAGGCTTGCTTAACCTCGGAACCCAATTTAAAGCACAATGCTTTGTAAACGCCGCAACTTATTGTTGTAATACGACAAGTTTCACTCACTAAACGAGTGTCCCAATGAACCAACAGGAGGGTTCCAAGTCCTAACAGAACCTTTTACTCTATTGAATATATTACCCTGAGACGTTCACTTATATGCGTACGGGTGTAGGAATCCTAGAGGTCCTAGGTGGATCTATACCTTTTTTATAAAGTCTTTGGTTAAGTTAAGTTAGGTTAGGCTCATCTTTCCAACTAAATCTCTATTGATATTTTTGACCTTGAAGCTATTAGAGTATGCCTGGACTTGAGTTCTTTCTTTTATATTATTTTTTGCCATTTTTTTTTTTTTTTAAATAAGGTGATTATGATCGAGAGGTTTTTTACCTTTAATCCTTTGAATACAAACGTCCAGTTTTCCGGACGTTAGCGGTACATACATAAAATCACGACGTCCGGTTATAAAGCGGTTAGTGGGTACACTTCTAAAATCCCAACGTCCGGTTTCGAGGACGTTTACAATATTATTTTTTTAAATATAAAATACATGGAAATAGAGAATTGCACTATACTAAAATGACCACAAAGTACTGTTCTTTAAAAACACATTATTTCGTATAATACTTGCTAAATTCGATGTATCGAAAAATATTGCGTAGGCAGTGGCCTCTCAAGTTTGTATTGCTTATCAGCTGTCAAATGTGAATATCAGATGTTGTTGTTGTTGTTATGAGCTGTGAGGTAGTGTTCAAATGTTGTGTGTTAGTGTCGTGATTTGTTTTGTTATATTAATAAAAAAAAAGAAGCGTTCACGATCACCATTAGTGAAAATACAGTTTGCAGATTAGTTGAGGAAAATGATAGTATTCCAGTGTATCACCCATACATACTGACAGTAATGTATAGGCCAAGGTTCGACAATTGAAAAATAAATTTAATTTGTCAATTATTTTTGAATATACACCTTATAAAATTTGGAATATTTATTTGTTATAAATTGTTATTATACTTGTATATATTGTGCAATTTTGGAACTGAACTATTTTTTTAATGTGACTTCTGAGCAAAAAACTAAGAAATTTGAATTTTTTTTTATTCTGTAAGTATTATTTTGTCTATGGATATTTTTTAAAGCGTGATACGTAATGTTTTACAGGAGCTAATTAACAAATAAAATATTATTAAAATTGTGAAAATTATTTCATAAATGACTTAGATATTATTGTGTCACTTACTGCTTATATTAGTAAAGTAGTGCTGGGATTAAGCATGTACATTGGGGAAATGGCCGGGAAAACCATCAAGACTATCTCCTTAGGAAATAAATAACGCAATTCTTATGATTATTTCATCAGGCGTCGCATAGACTGTAGATAACTCTAATTCCACGTTGAGTTATAATACCGATTGGAACTGGAAATCTAAATAAATCCCGTGTGACCTTGTGTTTGCTACAAATGAAGCAATTTTCAGTTAAAGGCTGAGGCGGACACAACATTGTTATTCTCAAGTGTATGTGTTCTAGAATTTGTAAAGACTAGCAACTAACCAAGGCGTGGGAACAAACCCGTCCACTGTGTCTCGCAATAAGTTAGTTGTACATCCTCCACTCCATCCACCATCCGCCATTTCTCATTTTATTCCATTCTTAGAAAGTTATTGTCGCCGAGAAGAGAAAGGATTTGGAAATTCGCGGAAGTTATTTTGCGTGGGGTTAACACCGGTAAGATATTTCTTTCTGAATAGGCAGGGTTTTGTAATTCTATTTTTTTATATGAACTTAAGTTATGATGGGTCAAAATCGATTCACGTTTTTTTGGGGATGTATTCATTTTAAGGTCACCTTAGTCTAAAATAATTTTTTATTATTTTTTTTCCCTTCAAATTTTGTAGGTTGCCTTTTTGTAGTCCTTTTCACACCAAACGCATTGCCCAATCTAAATAAAATTTGATATGTGAGGCATATGTCGCCAGGTTTTTTTTCCTACTTGTAAAGAAAAAGCTCAATATTACGATTTTCTTAAAATCGGTTGTAACTAATTTGATCAAATTTTGCTACAGGAAGCTTTGCTGAGGATTCAGACAATACGTCTTAAATAGCCTGTTTATGATTTATCGATAAAAAAAAAACGAAAATAACTCACTATAAGGCTGTTTTAAAAGACACAATTTCTCAAAACCGACTTCAGCGATTTCGTTCAAATTTCAAAACACCTTAACTGCAAGAGAATGGCAGCTATTTTTGCTCCTTTTTTATAATTTTTTTAAATTCACTAAAAATAGTAGACCTAATATTATTCAAAACGCAACTTGTAATATATCTTTTTTTTAGACAAAGATGCATAGAGTTCATCTTTCTAATAAAAAAAATTGGATGTCAAAATTTTGGAGTTAGTATTTCAGCAATTAAAAGAATGTGCAATAACCGAAGCCAAAACGCCACAAAAAAGCACGCATATACCATACAACAAAACTTTTTATAATATTTTTCAAGATATACAAAATTTTTTAATGTAGACTAATTTGTAAATGAAAATTTCTAATAGAAATATATCAATTTAGAAAATTTTCATTGGAAAATATATTTTTAAAAAATACAAATTAAAAAAAAATCTTTAAATGTTGTGTAGAGTACGTTCACATCATAAAATATATAGAGTTCGAAAGTTGGTCGCCATATTGGAAAAAGTGGACTAATTTCGAAATTCCAATTTCGTATTTTTAATGGTCACTAAAAAGTCAGTGAAGTCCCCCCCCCCATTTAAAGTTTGCTGTAACTCTTGTAGTTCAGAGATTGCAATGAGACCTCGTTTAAAAATGGGCACCCTGTATCTAAACTTGGTTCACAAATATTTTTTAAGTTTAAATGACAGCCTTTTAAGTTTAGTTCTCGTTTCTTGGATTTTCCTTGTTGTTTAAAAGACGAAACAACTTTCGTTCATCATCCGAAAAAAGAAAAGAGCATAAAATAAAGACTCCTAGTGTTCGAATATACAGTCAGAGTAGGAAGAGAACAAGATTTGGTCAAGAAAGGATGAAAAAGTGGGATCTAATTTAAAACTACATGAATAAATGTGCAGTTCTAACTAGAGTCCTCAAGTTCACCACGCCCACATTCGCACACTCATAATATGGAGCGCCTGTCGGTTAGTTCTTGGATATTATTCTGTAACAGTTATTTTCTATTACTGTATTTCCAATATTATTTCTGGTTTGAGTGAGAGTACACCAAAATTCGGAACTGGTAAATATGACAATTCCGTGGGGATATTTAGATTTTTACTGATAACTCACTAACCCAGATTTTTTGATTGGTTGAGAATACGTTTTTGTTGTGAATTTGAGGACTACATTTAATCAAAATCGTAGTATCTGATTTTGAGAAAATTTTGCATTTTTGTCTTATGGGCAAGTATTTTAACCCTACAAGAGACCATTTAAATTCCTAAAGTGTGAAGCAATTTTTGCTCATATTTAGTACTTTTTTAAATTTGGAGTTGTCAAATAATGGAAAAAATTCCTGAGATATAACCAAAATATCCCGGCTGATCAAATTTGATTAAAATCTCAATCGTTTGGACCGTTTAATACTCCACAAAGGTTCAAGAGACCGTAAAACGTAAATCGATTTTGACCCATCAGATGGCTTTTTCTATACTAGATATATGTGGGCAGTAAACAGAATATATCAAACATGACTTCCAGACTGATCAGACTTTGAAGGAATTGGCAGGAAAGACAGATGTTGGCCAAAATGGTTTATGAAAAACACGATTTTTAAGTAACTCGTGATATTTAAATATTTTGGATCCTTACGTTAAATTGTTTGATTTGAATGATGTCCTACTGTCGTGCTCTACAGCACAACGTGTGGGCCGATTTTAATCAAATTTGGTATGTGGGCGTATTTCGCCCATATCTCGGAAACTTATTCTTTTCATTTTTTAAAATAAAAGTGTTTTGTTACTTTTTTAATATTCATTTTCTGTTTGTATTATTATTTTTGTTATAAAATTTACATATTAAGTCTAATATAAACAAATCTATTTAAAATTGTTATTTTGTGAAAATAAAACTATACAGGGTGTTCAGAAAAATTCGTGCCAAACATTAAGTGGTTTAAAAATTATTAATATTTCGAGTCGAAAGTTTAAAAACAAAATAATTTCTGAACCTGTGTTTATATGAACCTTTTTCACTCTGTATATATAAAAAAACTCTAAATTTCGGTTCTAACCTTTTTTATAATGTTTTTGTTCAAGAAGTAGCCTCTAAGGACCCAGACAAAACGTATTAGTTATTTCTCAAAAATTCATCAATAAAATACAAAAAACTGCCAATGGGCTGACATAAAATACAGATTTCGTTGATATTACACTAA
The DNA here is from genome assembly GCA_963513935.1 of Aphrophora alni. Lineage (NCBI taxonomy): Eukaryota > Metazoa > Arthropoda > Insecta > Hemiptera > Aphrophoridae > Aphrophora > Aphrophora alni. The sequence goes on along the minus strand of OY740773.1, from coordinate 100,032,534 downwards.
AATTTGAAGACTACTGCATTATTGCAGGTAAAAAAAAAAAATTAAGGTTCAGAAATAATTACGATTAGTTCGGTTTTTTGGCTTTGGAAATGGGTGAGTGAAAAAATTAATGAGCAATGTTTTTCCACGATTTATTTTTTTAAATTTTTTAAAGTTTCTCGTTTCAATAAATGATATAACAACTTCTAAAAATTCCATGTTTAATACAAATTCCATTGTAACAAATTTTATAAAAGAAAAGATGATTTTCAATAAAGCAGAACCTTGTCCGCCGTGTGAGTGTTGCTGTGCAGGTGACGTGAGTACGCCACGGCCTTGCGTACTCCTGCCAAAACAGTTCTCATCACATGTAAGCCAGAACCCAAGGCCATTGCTGAGGTTTTCCCACGGTTTGCCTTCTATACATTCCTCTCTATACTAGCTCTACACTCTATGACTAGTTCTATTTCCTTCTACCTGGCTCAGCCGTACCCTCTTCATCAATCATTTACTCTGTGTTTATTTCTCATGGTCTATTGCTACAGTACTCATTGGCATTCCTAACCATAGCATTGATAACAAGTAAGATATGAAATACGCTGTGAAAATCTTGGATATTTTACTTTTTAACACGATAATAGGATATTTTAATGAGAAAGTTATGTGATGGGTCAAAAATCTATGTCGAAATTTTTTTGAGGATGCGTTTTGAGATCCTCTGAGTACAAAATGTAATTTTTAGAATTATTTCTGAAGTCCGTCGTACATCTAAAACGAGTTGAAAAAAAAAAAAAATAGAGGACTTTTTACAATATTATGTGACGTTTATTTCATTTTTTTGATAACTCCAAATTTGGGAGTAGCTTTCATTAAAAAAAAAACACAAAAATACGATTTTCTCAAAATCGTCTCAAACGATTTTGATCAAATTATCTTAAAATGCAGCACCTAAGGACCCAAATAAAACGTATTGGTCGCCATCGTTCCGTAAATTCCGGTTCGTCAGTTATCGGTAAAAAACAAAAACAAATCATGTTGCTATTATGGAAAGACGACATTTATTGATAACACCTTTACCGATTTCGTTCAAATTTTAATGAAACGTGAACTAAACCCGTGTGAAAAATTCAAATAAAAATATATTAAGGTTTAGGAATATTGCCAAAAAACTAAAATAGACCTTGAACGATACCATTAAAATACTATTTACGTTCGTGTTTATGGCACAAAAGAAACAAATTCAGTCACTTTTTGTGTGAATTTTTCAAAAATCAGACCACGCGTTTTGGATGTAGTACACATACGACAGACTTTAGAAATAATTCTAAAAATTATGTTTCTACTCAGAGGTAAATGGATGGAAGGATGGGCAGTTGAATAAATAAAGATTAAATGGATGGAAGGATGGGCAGTTGAATAAATAAAGATTAATTAACAGTTGGTTAAATGTATAGATAGATAGGTGAATGGATCGATGGATGTATGAGCAGTTGAATCAGTGAATAAATATTGATGTGGATAAGTTGTTTGGTGGATGATGTATGAATATTGAATTAAGAGATAGATAGATGAATGGATGAAATAATAGGTGGTTGGATGAGCAGTTGAATGAATGAATGAAAAAAAATGAGATGGGTGGTAGATATATGAATAAACAGATGGCTATTGTTTATAAATCTATAAACAATTGAAGAGATTGCTAGGTGAATGAATGAATAAAAATATCTTATGGGTGAATCAATGGATGAATGATATATTTACCAATAAACAGATGGTTGATTGAAGATACTGCTAGGTAAATGAATGAGTAAAAAAGTAATCTAGGTGAATCAATGGATGAATGATATATTTACCAATAACAGATGGTTGATTGAAGATACTGCTAGGTAAATGAATGAGTAAAAAAGTAATCTAGGTGAATCAATGGATGAATGATATATTTACCAATAACAGATGGTTGATTGAAGATACTGCTAGGTAAATGAATGAGTAAAAAAGTAATCTAGGTGAATCAATGGATGAATGATATATTTACCAATAACAGATGGTTGATTGAAGATACTGCTAGGTAAATGAATGAGTAAAAAAGTAATCTAGGTGAATCAATGGATGAATGATATATTTACCAATAACAGATGGTTGATTGAAGATACTGCTAGGTAAATGAATGAGTAAAAAAGTAATCTAGGTGAATCAATGGATGAATGATATATTTATGAGTAGCTATGAGTAGATGGACGGTTAAAAGGAGAGATAGATAGGTGATTGTATGTATCGGTAGTTTGATGAACATATGGATGAATGAATAAATAAAGGAATGGCTGATGAATGAAGACGAGTAAATGTGCTTCAATTAACACATGGTTGAATGAGTACATGAATAGATTGGTATACTAGATAAATTGATGGATGGAAGAATATATGAAGGTCGTTGGATGAATAGTTTGATGAATGAATAAATGGAGGAATGGATGGATGAATGATTATATTAATGGGTAAAAGTGGATTTCTAGATAGATTGAGGAAATGAGATAGCACATTTCGGAAACTAATTTGTTTGACAACTCAAAATTTTGAAATAGTTGCAAAAAATAACGAATTTCTCAAAATAAATTATAATCATTTTGATGACAATTTGCTCAAGTGGGTCTAAGGACACACAACCAAAAAGTATTGGTTGCCATTTCTCACAATATTCCGGTTCGGGGAGTGTATATCGTATCAAAGTTTAGGTTTTTATTTAAAAATACTTTTTAAAAGATGGCGTCCATAGGTTTAATTTAACTTTTTAATTGACAACTCTACCGAAGAGACCTGAGAAAGTTTGTGCAGTGTGTTCCCATCATTTATTATAAGACAGCATCGTCTTCATTTTGTTTATGTCTAAAACAGAAACTAAGAACATTAATTGAATCAATACTTTTTTCAGTTTCCGACAAATATCTATACTTGTTCTGGGAAAGCGTTAATTACAAACTACTCTATTACAAAAGTACATTTCCTGTTAAACCGGTAGTGAAGTTTTTTAGACTAAATCAATACTCTTTAATGTAGTTAGTTCTCATTGAATGCGCTTACACACGCACCCACGCACACGGAAGACCTGTAATGGCAGGTACTAAAGGTAAGAGGCAAGAGGTTAAAGCTGTAATTGAAAAGGAAAGAGAAGATGAGCGAGGTGGGGGGAAGGTTCCCAGAGAAGTCGTAGATGACATCACAACATGTCAAGGTCACACCGTGGGAACTGTAGAGCTGAGCGGCTCTTCTCACCAGGTATTTATGTCAACAGCCGCAGAGTGAATATTTTTATATACTGTATATAAGCTAATATCTCTGTATCCACTAACTTCCTCACTTTATTCTTTCTAACTACGAACCGAAACTAATCGGTTTTAGAGCAAAATTTTTGGAATCGATTATGAGAAAATTGTAGTACCGGTATGTATTTTTTTTTTTTTATATACATACATTTTTTTTGGAAACTAAGTTTACATATACAGGGTGTTTCCAAACAACGTTCCCAAAAAATCAGGATGTGGTTCCTTGGGTCAAAATAAGAAAAAATGTTCCTACGGTGATATTGAGAAGTTCTTTATTCTCATACTAATTTTCGTAAAGTTTAAAAAAAAAAGTTTTTGTTATATTCACCATTAAAAGTTTGAACGTCCACCTTTTCGAAAACATACAAAACAAAGTCCTGGTTTTTTGTACGTTTATAAAAGGTCACATGCTAATGTGTACCAAATTTGGGCCCGATATCTAATCTATTTTTAAAAGTACAATGTTTTTGTAAAAAATACAAAATAGTGGACAAACTGAAAACGTTTTAGGACATGTTTATGGAACTTATTTACTTATCTTGACCCAAGGAACCATATCCTGAATTTTTGGAACGTTGTTTGGAAACACCCTGTATATGTAAAGTTAGTTTCCAGTAGTTTTTATAAAAGTGTTCCAATTGGTGTAAATCAATATTGAAATTTAAAGAGGAAAGCTTCCAAGATTAAAATTTGAGAAGTTCTGACTTTTTAAAATCGTTTTCATTGTTTTATTTTTCTATAATGTGCAATTTGAAAAGGCTAGGTTAGGTTAGGTACAAATATGTACACCAAATTTGAGGTCACTATTTATCCTATTTCCAAAGAATTAAGTGTTTAATAAAAAAAATTAAAATGGCGGATAATTCGGAACTAACGATTTTCGGACTTAAGTTTATTGGAACTTTTTTTTTCTTATTTTTGCCTTGTGAAATTTGGGACAATATTTTGTAGACACTCTGTATATATATATATATTATTTTTTTATACAGCGATCATTTTATCTTTGCCACAATTATTAGGGTCTCGTAAATCTGTCGAAAAATTTTAAAATGGAGAATCTTCATTACTTTTTCATGTTAATTAAAAACCCGTATTTCAAACTAAAAAAAATATTACCGAAATTAACAAATATGGCGGCCAACTTTAAAATTTCTTATGGGGCTCCCTTTATTTTGTAGTGTTTTCTAATTATCGATGGAACTATAAGACTTTTATTCTTTGTAATGTTTTAATAAACCTACTCGTTTAGGAGTTAGAGGCGCTTTAAGTGTCGAAAAGTTGGCATTTATTTTTGGTAGGTGATTTTTCGTACTTCCCATTGTTGAATCAAGTTAAAAATGTATTAGGTATAGTATAGGAAGTGATCAAAACTAGCTAAAACTTTCGATCAAACACACTTCTACTTGGATTGTGCTCTCTGTACGTATTTACTGCCAGTTCTTATGACATGTACAATAGACTTCTATTATAGCAATCTTTCCACTGTTGGTAAACTCCATTGTGTAATGAAATTAATGACGAAACTAAAAGAATATAAATATCTTTCAGAGTAAACAAAGTTTAAATTAAGAAAACAATAATTAAAAACAATAAATAACAAATAAATTAGTTACGACAGTTCCTTAATAGAAGTCTAAAGAATAAGAGTTTTGCTTCAAGATACACACACATAGCTATAAACATGGTTTCATTTAAGGTTAGGAAACTATCTGTTGTGAACTCAACAATGCAGGCCTAATAACAAACTGATCAAATTAGCATATCATACGATTTTTCTGTCTATTTAGCTAGTTTTTATCAGTTCCACAATTTATTTATTTTATGTTTAGTCCTGTGTTGTTGGTCTTTACACTTCCAATACTATGTTTAATTAAATTTTAACTTGATTCAACAATGGGAAGTACGAAAAATCACCTATAAAAAATCCATTGCACATATATTTTTCTAAACTCTAAGCACCTATAACTCCTAAACCGAGTGGGTTTATCAAACAAATACAAATAATAATAAGTCTTATATTTTGTGTGGATTTAGAAAGCACTATACAATATAAGGATTTCCATAAGAAATTTTAAAGTTGGCCGCCATGTTGGTTAGTGGCGGCCATTTATTATAAGTTTGGAAAACGGATTTTAAATTACCATGAAAAAGTCTTGATATCTCTAAAACTGCTAACTTTACAAAACAGTTCAGGAATCGAATAAAAGTTACTTTTTTAATGATTAACAAAAAGAGAACAAGAGTTGGTCAAGAGACCAGCTAGCATTACGACGCCAATGAGTGGTACTTCACCGAAGTCAAACACTCAAATATCTTTTATTGTACACATCGTACAGCGACAAAATAACCTAAATATTTTGTATTCCTCTCTGTATCTTACTGCCGGTGTGTGACATAATTTTAGTCCTACAAAAAGAAACAAAATTGTAAAAATAATGTTTAGAATGTTGGCCTGTAGGAAGTATGGTATTTTGTTTCGCCAATTGTTCACGAAAAGGTTGAAATATTTGTGAGGTAGATGTTTGGAATATCTGTGCAAGAAGGAAATACTCCGTAGTAGTTGTATGTATGTATGAGAAGGACCGTGGGAAGACAGCCGGTCACGACACGTGCAAACAACAATTTGCAACTTTGTAAGGCCTACTGACACCGCTTTGCTGTTTGCTGTCCTCACTTTCTGTGGGATTGAATATTCTCAAAAACATCGATTTGTTTTAGTATCTAATTACTCCTTATATTACGTACATATGGCTTACTAAAAACACCGTTTTTTTTCACATAACCTCAAAATAAAAATAAAATTGTATGTTCTTATAAAGGAAGAAAAGTCTCAGTCATATCATCGTCTAATATAAAAAAGAAGATAACAACATATAAAATAAAGACCCCTAGCTCTCGAATACTCTAATAGCTAAGGATAAAATAGAAAAAAAAAACATTTATTGCAAAAGTCTGTTCAGAGAAAAAAAAAATTAAAAATTAGAGGGTATTACCAAATTTTTCATATCATCCGTAATTTTTCCATATGGTCAGGTCTAAATTTTCTTGTAGAAACCAATTTTGGATCAAACGTGTTATTTTATGACTTTTTTATTCTTAGATAATTTTCGATACCTCTAACCGTTTAGGAACTACAAGCACTTGAATGTTTCAAAAATTGGCAAATTCAAGCCATTCCCAGAGACGATATTACGTATTTTTCAGTCAAATTCGGGTGAAATTTAAACTAGGGTTAAGATTGAAGGTGTAATAATACTAATTTTATATTTATTTATTCTGTTGTCTGAGGAATAACAGAGTTATCTATAGTAAACAAAAGTAATTTTCTGATAATTTTCTAAAACAACCACTGGTTTTACACCAGTTCTTTATTATTACTAAATGTATTACACCTTGTGAATTAAGGACAAATTGTATTATAAAACACTGTTAATACATTTGTTTTAGATATAATATCTTATTAACAAGGTCTAATACTTCCAGTAATAATTACAAACTGGTGTAAGCCAGTAAGTGTTCTAGACAATTATCAGAAAAGTTCAATAAAAGGAAGTTGGTAAAATAGTCTCTTCGATAAAGTGTCAACAAATTTTTTCGTAACTGCTTTGCATTGTAAAGTTTGTATAACAGCTGTTTTAGGGTATAGTGTATTGCCAACATTATTTTTATCCAGAAAAGTAATTTTTAAAAAAATTTCAAAATTGTTGGCGGTTTTAGTCCTATCACGTGAGTAAAAAACTTTCCTTTTCAATCTTTGAATACTTTTTTATACATTACAGTCTATCCATGTTTCAACATTGACTGTATTTTAAATTCGATTGTTTTAGGTATAGAAAATGAACCCCTGAAAACGCCCTTACCTAGAATTTCTACAAGTGAAACTACTGACTTTTTTTCACGGGGGGGGGGGGTACGTATTTTGATTGACAACTACCGAAATAATTTTGGCTGGATTTTTTTGAGGTTGTGTGAGAAAGTTTGTGCAATGTTTTTTCATTGTTTATTAAAAAAACGTATAGTTTAATCACTGTTTAATTAAAGTTTAACCACTCGAGTTTAACCAAATGAAATTTTAGAACTAGTTGGTGACGCAAGAGATATTGCGTCTTTAAGTAAATTAAAACTTCAATTGAATGTAGTTTGTTTGTTTCTTAACATAGAACAAAATAAAGTACGTCAATTTCTTTGGAATTAAATGGGATTTAATAAAGAAAACTTAAAATTATCCCAATTTCTTATTTGTTAGGGTTAAGACATGTGTTCGAAGTGGCCGCCATTCTCTTCCTGGGGAAAAGCAGTGTCTGTACTATGCGAAGAATTTCTTAACGTGTTGGACATTTTTCTCAGCTACGTTTTGAATAATTGTTTCTTTCAGTCCTTCAACGACCTTCTTTCTCTTCTTGGCCTCTTGATGTCTCTAACGGACCCTTGGTTTCAAAGCTATACGCGACTACACTCCACGGTCCGCCCTTCAAACCGTTGCGAGTACGAAACTTTCTTAACCCGGATGATAAAACTCCGTTGACATTCATAATAACACTGAATCAATGCGATGCGTGTTTGTAAAGTTAGAGTCATATTGGAATAAAAATAATACAATAATTAATTGTAAACTACTATACGTTTAGTACTGCTAGATTCCTGAAATTAGTCAACAATGATAAAACTCGTTGCTATGGTAACAAATAAATAGCAATGAAAATAGCAGCTGATGTTTTAATATATCCCAATTATATCTGCATACAAAATATAAAAGTTTTTCTCGAGGATTGGACAACAAATAACGAAACCACAACCATTTAAAGTTTTAACTTATTTTTTTGGAAGATTCTGTATATATCTAGGTTACGTTTCTTTTATAAATATTTATTATAATTGTATGATTTGTCCATTTTCATTTTTTTTATAATGATCAAGGGAAGATTTTGACCGATATTTTTTTAGGTTAGTTTTTTGGTTCTTGCGATGTTTAATTTCTAAACGTTTTAAATATGTTTTAAAAAAACTGATTTTACGCTAAATATTCTGCAAAGGAAATTTGAACAAAATTCTATTTCCTCTGTAATAAAACCCAGTCTTTGTTTGCTTGAAATCCTTGAGGGTGGAACAGATCACAGTGTGGGAGTTTCTCAGGGTTGAAGTAATCACCCTTCTACAACCCTTCACGGGTCTTAACTGTAACACGACAGATGTGTAACCTGAAATTACAAAGGAACGACTGGTTAGGTTTACTAGGAACCAATGGTACGTCATAATGTAATACAAACGTAACGCCCACAAGAGCTTTGTAGGTGATGTTATCACTACTTTCTTGATACAAACGGGCCTCGTAGATGTGTTTATATTAAAGTTTTCACTCGCTTCGCTTCGCTCATGTCATTATCTCGGTATTGTTGGACCCGAAGCTCTGAATGTGTGAAGGAGCTTCAATTTGTTACTCCCCTATCTGTGACTGCCCTACCGGAACTTGTATCTATACAAATATCACATTTTCTTTGTAGCATCAGGGTTCGAAAGTGCAATTTTGATAATAACTTCTCTATTTGTCGTCATAGAGAGGTGTGGTTTGAAATCTCAACCTTTCTGTCCAATGTAGTTGTTATAAGTTGAATAACACGCGAGATATGAAGAAAAAACTTTTTTAAATCGCCGCCGTTTTATATTTCCAAATCTATTTTCCTGAATTTTAAAAGGGTTCTATTTGAGCACACTATAGACCCCCCCCCCCAATTTAATGTTTCTGTTTTAATTTGTGAGGTCGCTATCGTACAATTGGCAACGACGACGGACGGACGGCGGGTCGAAAATCACTTTTTTGGTTTCTTGAGTCTGAAACGTGGAGATCAGTCAAAAACGGTCAAAAACCTAACCTAACCTAACCTAACCAAACCTAACCAAACCTAACCTAGACTAACCTAACCTACCCTAACCTAACCAAACCTAACCTAACCTAACCTGACCTTACCTAACCTAACCAAAACTAACCTAACCAAACATAACCTAATCTTCGTATACTGAGTAAATAAAATAGTCATAGCAAAATTCCGTCTTAGTTTTATGCCAAAAGACTTAGAGTAACCGATGAGTAAAAAGTAAAACTTTAAAAGAAAATTACAATTTAAAATTTGTAGATAACAGAAAGTGATATTATGATGATTGACTGTTTTCAAATACTTCAGCTTAAAGTAGTGTTTCTCCGTCTGTTGTTACATACATATCATTAAGTCACAATTAATTTAAAATTTGTGTTTTCTACAAATAATGGTAGTTTCATATCCCACCTACTGTATAAAATAAAACCAGCATATCTTTACATTTCGATAAGATTTCAGACGGCTTGCAAAGATTAATTACAAGATAATTGTTTTAATAAATTTGACTTTCTTTAACAACTTTGAAAACCAAAGGGATAAGATTTGGGATTCAAAGAACTGACAAACCGATTTGACGCCCATTTAAACAATACCGTCTGTGATACAAATGTAAACAAACACAGACTCGTAGTAAAGGAGAACCTAACCTTCAAAATGACAAGAGTGGGGGACCTATAATAGAGGGACTTCATCTTGCAGTCACACAGTGGGTATTGCTGCGGAGTTCAGTGTGGATCTTACTTTAGGTTAGTTCATTGTGAAGTGAAAATAATTTTTAATTTTAGGTTAATTTGTAATATTTTTATATGTAACATGCAGTCTAAGCGAAATGACTATAGTATTTTTACGTTTTGAGCAAGTTATGTGATGGGACAAAAAATTGATATTGATTTTTATTCAAAATCTTTTGACCGGTAGCTCCAAATTATTGTTTACTTGCAAAATAACAATAAGCTTGATTATTGTTAAAAGTATCCCTTTTATATAATTAAATCAAAATTTCTTAAGGGTGTGTATTTTGATTTTTAAAATTTTTTTCAAATTACGTTTTTAGGGAAATATTTTAAGATCACATGACCCAAAACAGTGTTTCTTGAAATGTCTGAAGTATATAGGTTACATCAAAATAGATTTTTTTCATTTTGTTTTTTAATTCGTTTTCGAAAATATTCAAACTCAAAATTACGTATTTGTAAAAATCAGGTTTAAGGAAATCTATTACAAATATAACTAGCATTTCATAAAATTTTGCCACAATATGAACTCTAAGGATACTAAATATGTTCATGAAGTTGTTTCTAAAAATAAGTTTTATCGATTTGGATGAAATTTGAACATTGGTAAACAATTGCCAAAGTCTAAAGTAAACAAAATTTACGTTTTGGAATAAAACATTTCGACTGCCGTCATTTAAAACTCGATTCGTTTAGTCTTGGGTTAGATCCTCTTTCTTTCATCTTTCTTGTAAGGTTTTTCTTTACCAACTTTTGTTCTTTTCCGACCCTGACGTTATTAGAGTCGAGAGCTTGGGGTTTTTATTTTATCCTCTTTTCTTTTTTTGTAAGGCGATGATGACCGATAGGTTTTTCGCCTTTATACAATAAGAAAATAATTAAATATATAAAGCACTCTTAAAATCCCGAGAGTACCTAGCTGGATTTACACAGTCTTTCAAGCAGTCTTGGGTTAGACCCCTCTCTTTTTTACCTCTCCTGTCTCTTTTGTCCAACTCTTGTTCTTTTCCGACCCTGACGCTATTAGAGTATTCGAGGGCTAGGAGTTTATTTTATCTTCTTTTCATTTTTTATAAGGTGATAATGACCGAGAGGTTTTCCCCGTTTAAAACAACAAGGAACAAACATAAAACACGAATAAAATCCCGAGATTACCAAGCTGGATCTACACCTTCTACCATGAAGTCTTGGGTTAGAGCCCTTTCTTTCATTCTACCTATCCGGACTCTCTTAACCAACTCTTGTTCTTTTCCGACTCTGACGCTATAAGAGTATTCGAGGGCTAGGAGTTTATTTTATCTTGTTTTCATTTTTTTTTATAAGGCGATGATGACCGAGAGATTTTCGAATCTAAACAACGGGGAAAAGTAATTTAAAAAAAATGTTAATAAACCCCCCACTATACCAACTATATGAATTGGAAAAACATTTTTAATTGTGTAAATTATACTTTTTTACGTTACCACATATTCATAATATAGAGAAAGTATTTGAAATTCCGCATCTCAGGAATTTTGTTTTAACAACTTATAATTTCAGAATAATAAAGCATAAAACTACGATTTTCTCAACATTTCAAATGGTTTTGATCAAGTGTAGCCAAACAAAACGCAACACAACCAAACCAAACGTATTGGCCCCCACCTCTCCAAAATGAGCTCGTGAGCTTTTGGTAAAAAATCTGTCGTTAGGTTACTATAAAAAACGTAATGTCTCAAAAACGGCTCTCCGACTCTCTTGATTTTGATCAAATTTAGTGATATGTAAAGATTAATGACCCACAAATTCGTGTACATGTAATCAAGTCAAATATTGTTACGTTTGAGAAAGAATTGACAAAACACAAAAATGTTTCTTAATCATTTTTCAAAATGGGCACTGTAATATATTTATTACTGAATGTTATTGACAACTAACCTAAATGATAACACTCTTTTATATCTTGGAAAAAATTATAACATATTTTTATATTTCATATAGGTAGGGCCTATACATGTGATTATTTGTAATTTTAGCTTCGTTTACAGCAACATTTTTGATTCCTGACATACTAACTGAACAAATTTTAAATAATTTTTTTTTATATATATAACGTATGCATTCTATACATCATTCTGAAAAAAAAAAGGTAATTAAACTTTAGTGTTAGATAATTTGGTGAATTTAAAAATAAGTATTAAAATGCACTGTAAATGGCCTTAAGTGTTAATTTCTTAAAAACGGCCGCTTGATTTCGATCAAACTTAGTGAAATGTGAAGTTTAATGACACATAAACTCGTGTACAAATAATGTTACGAAAGAATTGCCAAAACACAAAAATGTACCTGTCAAATACGATACCGATGGGGTTATTGCACAAGCAAAGCAAGTTTATAATATGTGAGAAAGTTTATGCAGGATTTATTTAATAATAATGAACTTATTTTGTCAACATAAGTTTGGGTCATAATTGTATACAGATTATTTTATAAAATTTTAGAGCTAGTGGTGATTCCTTTTCTTCTAACCTCTCTCAGTACTGTAATTTCAGAGCATTGAACAATCCCAAGGATACCTAACTGGATCTACCCTACACCTTGTAGTCTTGTGTTATAAATCCATCTCTTTCATCTTTCCTATCAAGTCTCTCTTAACCAACGCTTGTTCTTTTCCGTAGAGAGCTATAAGATCTTTATTTTGTGCCCTTTTTTTAACAAGGTGATGTTGAGAGATTTTATAGTTTCAACAAGGGAAAACTCCATTTTCTTCTATTTTTAATGTGATGTTTAAAAAAATAATATTATTAGTAATAATTCTTTCTATGCTTACGTCATATATTTATGAATAACGATTATGAGATGAATACAATTTGGATGTCTTTTGAAATTCTAAATAATTAATAGATGGGTTAGGGTTTATTTTTGAATGTGGTGATTATGAGATGAATACAATTTGGATGCCTTTTTGAAATTCTAAATAATTAATCGATGGGTTAAGGTTTATTTTTGAATGTGGTGATTATGAGATGAATACAATTTGGATGCCTTTTTGAAATTCTAAATAATTAATAGATGGGTTAGGGTTTATTTTTGAATGTGGTGATTATGAGATGAATACAATTTGGATGCCTTTTTGAAATTCTAAATAATTAATCGATGGGTTAGGGTTTATTTTTGAATGTGGTGATTATGAGATGAATACAATTTGGATGCCTATTTGAAATTCTAAATAATTAATCGATGGGTTAAGGTTTATTTTTGAATGTGGTGATTATGAGATGAATACAATTTGGATGCCTTTTTGAAATTCTAAATAATTAATCGATGGGTTAAGGTTTATTTTTGAATGTGGTGATTATGAGCTGAATACAATTTGGATGCATTTTTGAAATTCTAAATAATTAATCGATGGGTTAAGGTTTATTTTTGAATGTGGTGATTATGAGATGAATACAATTTGGATGCCTTTTTGAAATTCTAAATAATTAATAGATGGGTTAGGGTTTATTTTTGAATGTGGTGATTATGAGATGAATACAATTTGGATGCCTTTTTGAAATTCTAAATAAGTAATAGATGGGCTATGGTTTATGAGAAGTTGACTATTGTTGGAAATTTTGAAATTATAAGCTACCCAAGTTCAAGTTATGTGGAGTTTTGAAGTTAAAATAGGCTGGACTCCTCTAGACTCTTTATGCTGATAACTTTTGGTTAAATGTAGATTGATTTATTTGTTTTAACTCACCAAATGATGTATTATCTCATTTGTAGATATGGCATCAGTTCTTATTTAGTTGAAATTAAGATCTTTTTCCTTTTATTCTCAGATCTTAATTATATTACAAATTATTATGTTGATGTATGATATGAAATGTTTTTATGTTAATGGATCATACGTTATAAAATATTATTATTTACTTTTTTTTCTTCTTTTTTTTGAAATGAGATTTTTTATCCTTTTTATTGTTTATTTATACTGTAGTGTTATAACTCTTGAATTTGGTAACGTTCTCGAATTTGTTCAATGATTTCGTCTATGATTCATTTTCAATTATTGATTCGCAATGTGTTAGAAAGTTCATATTGGCAGTATACCCTACACAGTATTTAAAAAAAAAAGGCTCAAAAATATTTTTTAACAATTTGGACTCGTTTTTTGATTCAGGGGATTAGAAAAATTTGACATTGACTTTTTGATCCATCACATAACTTTTTCCATACTACTAAAGTGGGATAGCAAGGCATGTTTAACCATCTGTCTGTCTACCTTCGAATATCGAATGATGAAAACGCATATTTTTAAACACAAAATCTTAACGGTTTCCTGAAATTTTCCTGTAAATTTACTTTTATGTTTTTAAAATGTCATCATTTGTTAAAATGGGATTTTTTCAAATTCTATAAAATTCACTGTGCATACTGCCAATGTGAACTTCAAAAATGATTACAAACATATTGTTTGCCTGGGTTATCAACAGCTGTTACTACACATGTATACAATGAATGGTGCAAAACATTGCACAAACTTTCTCACTCTCCCATCGGCAAAAGCAAATACATTTATATAGAATCAATATACTAATCAATAAAATATAATTCTGGTAGTTGTGAATCAATAACTGAAAATGAATCACAGGCAATGTCATTGAACAAATACGAGAACGATACGAAATTCAACAGTTATAAAATTATAATAACCAATAAAAAGGATAGAAATCCTCATCTCAAAAAAAAATTGTAAATAATAATATTTCATAACATATGGTCCGTTAACATAAACAGCAAAGGACAAAGCCAATAATAATAACAGGAAAAATTAAAAAGTTCTAAATGTAAGGAATACGTTAGGTTAGGTAGAAAAGTAAAAAGTTGTAAATGGTAGGAGTAAGGTTAGGTTAAAAAAGTAAAAAAGTTGTAAATGAGAAGTAGTAAGGTTAGGTTAGGTAGAAATAGTAAAAAGTTGTAAATGGAAGAAAGAGTAAGGTTAGGTTAGGTAAAAAAAGGCGCAAAAAATGTTTTTTATCAGTTTGGACTCGGTTTTTTGATTCAGGGGATTAGAAAAAATTGACATTGACTTTTTGATCCATCACATAACTTTTCCATACTACTAAGTGCTAAAGAGAGACTCGTTTCACCACCTATCTGTCTATCTTCGAATATCAAATGAAGAAAATGCATTTTTTAAACACAATATCTTAATGGACTTCTGAAATTTTCCTGTAAATTTACTTCTACAAGTGTAAAATGTAATATTATTTGTTAAAATGGGAAAATTTTCCAAATTCTATTTTTCTTTTGTTGTTTAAAGGTAAACAATCTCTCAGTCACTATCGACTTCGATACGTGGCATTTTTAGGGTCCGTAAGTAAAACAAAAAGACCTTTTAATATCATGCGCTGCCTGTCTATCTGTAAGACCTACGTTTGTATACCTAAGTCGTTCAGTTTTATTGAGCACACACTTGACCCTTTTATTTAAAAAATTATTTCCGTCAAATTAAATGACCCACTCTTGTATTATGTATAATTATGATATTCCCCCCGCCCCTTGTGTAAAATCAAAAACCTCTGTCATCATAGCCTTACCAAAAGTACGAAGAACAAAAAACATAAAATAAACACCTCTAGCCCTCGAATACTCTAGAGTCAGGGTCTGAAGAGAACAAGAGAGACCATATAAGAAAGATGAAAGAGAGGGATTTAACCCAAGGCTACATGACAAAAGTTGTACATTCTGCTAGGTCCTTCAGGATTGCTATGCTCGAACTTACTATAGTGAGCCAATAAAGACCTATAGCCCTTGAATACTCTAGAGTCAGGGTCGAAAGAAAACAAGAGAGACCAGGTAGGAAAGATGAAAGAGATGGATCTAACCCAAGACTACATGAAAAAGTTGTACCGGTGCATCCTGGTAGGTCCTTCAGGATTGCCATGCTCGAACTTAAAACAGAAAAAATACAAAAACCGTAAAATATTTTTAAATGTCGCCATTTTAGAAAATGTAAGAAAATAATGTCTTTATTTTCGGTACACTTATAAAAAATTATATATATATATATATATATATATATATATATATATATATATATATATATATATAATGCATAGACCTATACCAAAAGCTATTTTTGGCTAAAAAAAATGGATATCTGGAAACTGAGCATTTAAAAAAATATAATGTGTTTAACATTTTTTGTTATCACAAAATCTTTCCCTTACGTTTGGCAGTTTACTTGCAGGACACCTGTATAATGTAGTATTTAAATTCCTATTTAGTGGTTTGGGGATTATTTGCTTCCCTTATTTTGATTACCGGTATCGCCACAGTATTTCTTGGACAGTTTTGGTGATTATTTGTTTTTTATTTGATTTTTGGGATGGGTGAGTGAGAAAGTGCATTGTTTTTGCACCATTTATTATAATAACAACTCACACATAGACATTTTCTAAAACAATACAAGTAGTATAGTTTTCTCCTGACCTATGTCAACATTAGGAAGTTTAGTCACATTCCAAGTCTTGGAAAATTGCCAAACACTCATTTGGTGCTTGTATTATGAATTTATAAATTTATAGTTATTCAACAAGCAACTGATACAGCTGGCATGAAAGGAAGCGAACTTTGGTTGGTGTATATGGGTGTTTCTCTTCATTTCCTAGTTTTGATATTTTTATTGATTTGTAGGCTACATATGTAGTGGACAGTTTGTCAGTTTAGTTTTATAACTTTAATTTTATTTTGTTAATATTAGTTTAGAACCCTATGATGACTGTAACTTAGTTGCCGAAATGTACTATAGGAAACTGTAATAACATAGGCTAATAAATGTTTGCTAAAAGTTTATTTGTGTTGTGTTATTGTACCTAACTTGTGGTAGGGGACTTTGAGTTTACAATTGTAAAATTTACCACAGTGCTCATTGTTTACCTATTACACTTACTGTTTGTTACCTGATGTGCACTCGACTGTCCGTCCATTGTTGTCCACGGCCTGCCTAGGTCACTACATCTTCGACTTCCTCATCTAGATCACTCTCCATGAACAAGGACAAGCCAACTTGGGACAGTCCGCCACACTGATGGTTACTCATGTACCTTTGTGGCAGATCTGGGTGACCCAGTCCTATTCCCTCACTTACTAACTAAATGGGACCACAACACAAGTTTTGAACTATAATACATACAAATTGGATTTGTCACTTTTTCTACAAAAAACAAGTTTTGAAGTTATCAGTAATAAATTGTCAATGTTGGTCATGAAAAACCAAATCAATGGTGTTAAAAGATCCATCTGAACACTGAACAAATTCCTGTTTGTTGTCACAAAAATCAAGTAATTTTTTATGTTTGAAAACCTAATATAGTATGTCCATATTGTGGTTCTAAAACATTGAAATGGCTAGCTACAACTACAACATTCTTGGAGCGTTCTCTTACCTTAAATATATTATTATAATAGTAACAAACCTACAACCTTTGTTTTTTGATAATAACAAGCTGCCAGCTAATGCATGAATGGGATATTAAAAATCAAATTTCAGACTTTCTCTTCAATGGTTTTGTTTGATTGCTTTTTTAAATGCCCATACCTGTAAAATTAATGAGTATATGAAATCACCTTAACTATGTATACAGTTAGCCAAGCCTTGAACCCTTGATCAGAGAATCTCCTTGTAGCAAATGAACAACTCTATTATATAGCAAATGAGTTAAATAACTATTTTTTAAAACAATTTGAATGCCTCGGTTGTACATTGAGATCTTGTAAGAAAGAATTGAGAATTTTAATCAACATTTTAAATTAAGTTTTAGATATATTTGTATAATTTTTTGTAGTGTTAAATGTTGTTTTAAGAAGAGATTATTTGTGACTTTTGTGTTTTACCATTTAACTGGTCTGATTTGTTTTAGGAAAAATGATTTTGGGCACAATAATTTTAGTAACACTGGGTGCTGTAGCGGAAGGCAGAGTTAGTTTTTTACTTACTCCAGTGGCATTAAATCAAAATATAAGGGAACAACAACAACACTACAGAACAGTGAGTGTATAAGTTAAAAGGAAATAAAATAAAGTTAGTAACTATTATACTTTACTCCAGATTATATTTTTATTATTTGAATACTAACAACAGGTTTTTAAGTTAAGACACTCAAAACTCCTGTTGAAATTTGCTGATAGCGTCATCTTCATGATATGGTCTGAATCTCAGAAATTAAAGGTTCTGAAGTTAATTTCGGTAACTTCAAGGACAGAATACTGTATTTATGTTCCCACACTGGTACATTCTGAACTGAAACCACAAAACTACAACTGTTCAACCCACCTATTGAAACCTCACATTATTGTATGATATTTGACGTCTTATTACATAGAAATTTAATGTTTATAGTTAGAGAATAAGTAAATCAAAATTTTCAAACTGTCAGTGATAGGGTGTACAACAGAATAAACATCCTGTTGATATTCGCTTATTAATGAAAATCACATTTTAAGAAGTCGAGATGCAAGTAATAATTCTGAGAAAGCATTTGTTACCTTTGAGAAATTTTTTTTGTATTCAAGAATTGTTTTAGATTTATTTTTACAATTTACTTTTTCACTATAGAGAACAATATGTAATGGGTCAAAAAATTTATGTTGAGGCTTTGCTGTTATCAATAATTAATTGTGAGATCTCCTGAGTAAAAAAGATGGTTTTTGGAATGATCTGTCTAATCTGGAATCTTGTATGTCGTATTTATAGTGTTATACAGCCCAAACACATAGATGAACTTTAATCAAATTTTGTATGTGAATGAATGAATATGTATTTATTTATTTATTTATTTATTTTTTTTTACAGAATAAAAATATTTGTTCCTTTTTTTACCAAAAATATATACAGAAAATAAACCTACACTACAAACAAATAAATAATACCCAGAAGTTATACACCTGTCATGTGTATTTCCTATAAACTAATAATGTTAAACTACACACTCAAACATAAAATACACATAAAACAAAATAAGATTATACAATTAATTTGATTTGACTAAAGTAGACAAAACAGCAGCCGACCGAGCCCAGCAAAATAAACAATAACTTTACATAAGGTTACAAATTAAAAAAAAAAACGAACTTCCTATCTTAATTACTCTAACTTTAAAATTTGGGAATCGATGCCAAGAAAAATGCATAAAATTATGATTTTCTCAAATTGACTCTCATAGTTTTAAAAAACATTGTTCAAATGGTGGTGATTAGTTTTAGTTATGCAATATTTTTTCAAAGTTTATTTTTAGGTGGTATACCATTAGAAAGTGTACAGTTAGTAAACCTCTTGCCCTCTCTATGTTCTGCCTTATCAGTGAGAGATATTTGATTGCTTTAGGATAACCCTATTCATCCATCTACAACCCTCAATCTCCTCCAAGTGGTGGCTGCTGTTAAGTTTTCAGTCTACAACTCAACCACATTTCTAAGAGAAACATTTCAGTGCCCAAAGAAAGGTTTGATCAATGACTACTCCCTTCCTTGGAATAATAATCTACAAAAACAGATTAACCAATTGTATTTAACACATATCAAACTATATTTTTAAATTCTATTATTTTAAATCTATATGTAATATAACATAACCATAAATAATTTATAAAATGAGTTTCTATTTCATAATTTGTTTTTCGTTTGTTTTTGTGTTTAGAAAAGAGAAGATGTTCCTCCAGTGAATATTTACAGTTTGCATATAGAATCACACATAAGATATCGTTATACACATACATTAGTACATAGCAGGGTTGCCAACACTGCAAACATATCACAGGAAGTACATTTCTCAATGGTACTCCCGGAGACAGCTTTCATCAGAGGATTCACTATGTAAATAAATTTTGATTCATAATACTTCTGTTAGTTTTATTTTGTTACTTTTTTTATTTATTCACTTAGAAATTTTTTTTCAGAACTGTGTATTAACATTCATGGCCATCTGCAGTTATTGATTTCCAAAAAAGTACTGATTTCAGAAATCTATGCCTTTATTCTTAAAATGGATCCAAATTATATGGATATGTAGTCCTAATTAGTTATATTTAAAATTCAACATCTGTTTGTACATCTAGTTTTGTACAGAATTTCACTAGAATCGGTAACATAATTCTTGAGATACAGCATCAGTGACAAAATTAGATTTCATCTGGAAACCATGAAAGTTTTTTCAATTGTAAATTTAAACTAATTGAAAATTGTAATTTACATTTAAATTAGGGAAATGGTAAAGATAAAAAACACATTCTATTTTTGAACAATTGTAAATCAAGTGAACATTTTTTTCTTTTACATAGTAATAAATAGAATAAATAATGCATTGATAAAGCTATTATTATATAAAAATAATTAAAAACTCATTAGATTAGAGAATTCTTGTGATAACCTTTTTGCAGAACTGAATGTAGGTTAAGTTTAGATAGGATATTCATATGATAACTGCGTGAAGTTAAGGAATAAAGGTTAGTAACACATGTTTAAGAAATGTTTATTCAATATAATCCACTTCCGTTCATTAATATTTCAATTATAGTTAGAAACTGCTCCTTTTCCTATTTTAGGAGTGTCTAAAAAGTCTTTCAGAGATCTACTTAAAATGACAAATCAAGGCCTTGTTTTAACTTGACCATTTGGTATTTCGTGTGTAATGTACCTATGCCCAAACTTGTTCACCTACCATTATGAAATTTAAGATGATTACATTATGAAATGTACATTCTAGGATTGTTTATTTGATTTTCCATTCTAAAATCATGGCTATTCAAACAGTACTACAACGTTTTAAAACATAAACAAGGGTCGTCAGATTAAGAATATAGTGTATAATCTGAAGTATTGTATGAATGTGGCACATAAAATATTCATATAAACAAAATATCAAATCAATTTGAACTGTTTTCTAAAACTTTCTCGAGAAGTTTTACATTACCAAAAAAATTAAAACTTCTTCTCTACTACTATTTCCTTTATACGAAATCAAACCTTTTTGAATTTCACATGGTTATATAAATATCAAATAGATTATCATTTATACAACAGTTAAACTGTTCTGATTCCTGGGATTTCTAAAACTTCATATAACGTTCATGTTCCTTGTAATAATTAGATTTAAGTAGTGGTTGTTTCGTAAACAATGGAATCTTTACCCGGTTGGTAATCTTGTAATTTTAACATAATACAACTAAAAAAGATACAAATAGTATGCATACAAACCTTTACAAAAGATGCTGAAAGTGATTCCCATTAACCTGAATATAGGGTTGTACATGTTTCATGATTTAAAACATTTGGAGCTTCTTATGTTTAAAATTTATATTTCAATATTCGCCTTCAGTTCTTCAAGTATTTACAGATTCTTTTAAAATACCACACTTTTCCAAGTGTTAAAAACGGTAAAAGTGAAATCTGGGGATGTTTGGGATCACAGATTTTTTGGAATCATGTTCACTTATGTTTAGTGACCTTTTTGCAAAGTGTTTAGTTGCAAAGGTCACTGATTGCAACGATCTGTCCTCAGACCACACACCTGTAATCTTGAACCTGAGTCAAACTGTTATCTATAATGAAGTACCTCCTAGATTATGTACTAACAAAACAAACTGGTATGGGTTTAGAACGAGGCTTGAGAGTCTCTTAAATCTTAAAGTACCACTTCAAACACCTGATCAGCTGGAAGATGAAGTAGACCAGTTCATCAGAAGTGTGCATAGATCGGCATGGGAAAATACACCTCAATACGATGAGATTAGACATAACACGGGTAACCTGCCAATGGACATACGTGAGATGGTAATTGAAAAGAGAAAAGCCAGAAAAAAGTGGCAACTAAGTCGCTCTCCTGAGGATAAAAATTTATTAAATAGACTCAGTAACAGGCTAAAAGAAAAGATTCGGGATGCTAAAAATGTTTCTATTTCTACTTATCTTCAAGGCTTGACAGCAGAGAAAGATACAGACTATTCTCTATGGAAAGCTGCAAAAAGTGTCAAGAGACCCATGAGACAAACACCCCCCTTAAGAAGATGTAACAACGAATGGGCTAGAAATGACAGAGAAAAATCGGAAATATTTGCGAAGTATTTGGAAGAAACTTTTCAGCCATTCCCGAATCAAGGTGTTGATTTGAATTTTGTATATGATCACAGAAATGACGAAATAACAATTAAGCCTGCATCCTTAAAAGAACTTAGTGAAGTTATCTCGAAATTAAATATTAAAAAGGCTCCTGGATATGACATAATTACGGGACAAGTATTAAAACAACTACCGAAAACAGCTACTCTTAAATTGCTGTTTCTTATAAATGCTTCTTTCAGGTTACAATATGTACCAAGGCAATGGAAAGTAGCCGAGGTTATTATGATTCATAAGGATGGTAAAGACCCAACCGATAAGAGCTCTTACAGGCCTATTTCGTTATTGCCAATAATATCTAAGATATTTGAAAAGTTGCTGCTTAAACGTCTACAACCAATAATAGAGGAAAAAGGATTGATTCCTAATCACCAGTTTGGTTTCAGGAATAAACATTCTACAATTGACCAGATACATAGAATAACAAATATTATTGAGGCTGCATTGGAAAACAGGAAAATATGCTCAAGTGTCTTCCTCGATGTATCACAAGCCTTCGATAAGGTGTGGCATGAGGGTTTGATATACAAACTCCAAAAAGACTTCCCAATTTGGGTGTCCAAGATCTTGACATCGTATCTGACAGACAGACTCTTTAGGGTTAAACATGGAAACGAATACTCGGAATTTAAAGAGATCTCTGCAGGAGTACCTCAGGGAAGTGTCCTTGGACCTACCCTGTACTTGCTCTTCACAAGGGACTTACCACAGGGGAAGGAAACAACAACAGCTACTTTCGCCGATGATACATGTATTATGGCATCAGCGGATACAATAGAGGAATCAACCATGAAACTACAAGATACCGTAGACAGGGTTAGTGCTTGGACGAAGAAATGGCGCATGAAGTTGAATGAGACTATGTCAACTCAAGTTAATTTTACAAATAAAAAAATCAATTCAATGCCTATTTTTCTTAATTCTAGGATAGTACCATGTCGAAATGAAGTAAAGTATCTTGGTATGATATTGGATACTAGACTAAATTGGAAGACACATATAAAAAAAAAAGAAATTGGAGCTTGACCTTAAATATAGGAAAATGTATTGGCTACTTGGCCGAAGATCCGAATTAGATACCTGCAATAAGCTATTGTTGTATAAGCAAATTCTGAGACCTGTGTGGACATACGGGATACAGTTGTGGGGTTGCACTAAAAAGACCAACATTCAAGCTATACAAACATTCCAGAATAAGGTTTTGCGAGCAGCTATTGGTGCTCCATGGTACATCAGGAATGATAATATCCATAGAGATCTTCGTATGGAAACTGTCGAAGAAGTAATCAGGACTACTGCAGTTAGACACGCTAGGAGACTATGGAGTCATGTCAACTCCGAGATGCTAGAACTAAATAGTAGTGATGTTGTGAGGAGGCTTAAACGAAGAAAGCCTTTGGACCTGGTAATGTGATCGTTTATTCAGTGGAATAGATTGTTTTGTTTAACGTTATTATATTGAAATGAATACTACTAGATAAGGTCATAAAAACTTAGTTGTAGTTGTAAATAAATAAAAAAAAAAAAAACTTATGTTTAAATTTATATTTCAATATTCGCCTTCAGCTCTTCATGTATTTACAGATTCTTTTAAAATACCACACTTTTCCAAGTGTTAAAAATGGGAAAAGTGAAATCCGAGGATGTTGGGAACCACAGATTTTTCGGAATCAAATGATCATCCAAAAAATTCCTGCACCATGTTATTGATTCATTTGCAGTGTGGGTGGTTTCACCATTTTTCTGAAACAACACTGTCTTTCATTAAAACATGGTAAATAAACTGTTGGATAAAATGAGGATAACCTTCCCAAGTGACAGTTGTACAGAACAATAATGACCTTTTCACATGATTAGGGGAAGTTGCACACCAGACACCTATTTTACGTGCTTTTAATGCTCTTTTCGCAAAAGCATGAGGATTTTTACTGCTCCATATTTGACTGTTTTGGCTGTTTACATAGCCATCCAAATGCAAGAAAGTCTTGTAAAATAAACACAATCCAATATCTCAATTTCGTTAGCTATAACAAATCCACAAAAGCAACAACAGAACTGTAAATGTTTTTCTCATGAACGACACTGATTCGGTAAACATGCAGTTTTAACTTTCTTGTAGACCTGAAAATGGAATTCATTGACAGGCTTAGCTGTGAAGATAACTTTCTTAATGATTTTGTCAGTAACGAGTTAATCTTAAAACAATTTAGTCCAATCTTACGAAGCATATTCTATATACTATTATGATTTTCAAACTTCACCTTAGTGTCATGTTTTGATCAGATATGTTTGGAAATCTAAAATTGTTTGTTGATCTTCCCTTTGCTATTCTCTTCTCATTATCTCTAATCTAAAGAGGCAAAAAACCTCTCGGTCATCATCACCTTAAAAAAAAAAAAAAGTAAAGAGCATAAAATAATGACCCACCCTCCAGCTTTAATACCACCATGGTTGGAAAGGAACAAGAGTTGGACAAGGAAGACCTGATATAAAAGATAAAAGAGAAGAATCTAACCATTGAAAAAAGGGTGTATAGGTCCAGCTAGAATCCCTGGGGATTGGCAAGCCCATACTCACCAAAGTGAGCCCTTTTGGGTTATACACTGTAGAAAATGAGAAGATAGAGGAGACTGATGATTTTTAATGCAGAAACTGTTGTGCATTAATACCTACGTATATAAATTGTATTTTTAAATTAACAATTGATAAAACACAACAACATAAAAAACAGTTATTTAATGGGGTTTATTTCAACTGTTATTTTTGGCGTTTATAATTGTGTTTTGTTTTTTAATATATTTATTACCTGTTAATTAATAATATATGTGTTTAGGGAGGT
The DNA here is from genome assembly GCA_963513935.1 of Aphrophora alni. Lineage (NCBI taxonomy): Eukaryota > Metazoa > Arthropoda > Insecta > Hemiptera > Aphrophoridae > Aphrophora > Aphrophora alni. Next base: position 100,007,648 of record OY740773.1, on the reverse strand, counting down.
TGGCGGAAGAACATATAAAGCTTATGTAAAAGAAAAACAAGAAGCAAAGAAGCAATATGATCAAGCTGTAGAAAGTGGAATCGCTGCTGGACATGTAGCAGTCAGGTATTCTTATTTCTGTTTTATAAACTTTTCACAGTAACAAAATTTCTTTACTCTTTATTTAGTGTATGACTAAAATATTACTAACTATGTGTAAGACACATATTAATGTGTGTACTGTTTATATATATATATATATATATATATATATATATATTTGTTTCATCATCTGATAGACTAAAAAACATTCAAAATAAGATGAAGTGTGAACAAGTTTTGACATTACTCGGTTAGAAGTAGTTAACTTTAAAATATTTAAAACAATAAAAATATAATGAATTCATTTTCAGTATCCAGGTCACTATTATTTTAAAATAAAGTTTCTTACCTTTGTTTCCGTCAAGTGACCTCTTTTTTGTAATCGTGATACGTTTCGGGACTTTATTCCATCTTCAGACACAGATATATTAATTTAAATTACTCGGCCGAGATCGTCAAACACTAAAATTATTCATAAAAATCTGTGTCTGAAGATGGGATAAAAGTCCTGAATCGCGTCACGATTACAAAAAAGAGGTCACTTGACAGAAACAAAGGTAAGAAACTTTATTTTAAAATAAAAATATGTGTAATAAAACTAACATTGTTTCTTGTAGTACTGGCACCATGATCCTAGTTTCAGTGTTGTTGTTTTTGTGATGTTTTTAATTGTTTATTGTTTTACGAGGCTGTCATCAAATGATATACAGCATATTCATTGTTGAACAGCTTTAGAACTACATATATTTCATTTTATACATACTTTTGTGTCTGTCAAATGTAGTCCTTGTTTGTTATTTCCTTTTATGTGGCTACATGTTTCGCTGCCACAGGCAGCATCTTCAGGCCAACTATTATGTCCACAAAACACTTACACTTACACAACACTTATAACAATATTAATCTAATAGGGCACAAAGTACAAACTGATAAGCACTAAACAGAACTGCACGTCATCTTTCCAAATCAGTTTTAAACGAAATACACCAGAAAGAGGTACCTCAAAAGTGTAACTATGTTAAACATGATTTATTTAAACTATTTAATATATGACGTGTACAGAAAATGTATAAAAATAATTGTTATAAGTGTTGTGTAAGTGTAAGTGTTTTGTGGACATAATAGTTGGCCTGAAGATGCTGCCTGTGGCAGCGAAACATGTAGCCACATAAAAGGAAATAACAAACAAGGATTACATTTGACAGACACAAAAGTATGTATAAAATGATATACAGCAAAGTGGCACAAGTTTCTTAGTTAACTTAACATATGTTGATTCTTTATAAACAATAAAAGTAAACGAAATATAAACACCCTTTACAACTAATGTTTTCATTTAAGCTACAATAAAATATTGATTAACATTTAGAGAGTTGGTGTAATCTACCGAACTCATATATCTTCTCTTTGTGAAGAGTTTGTATGAAACTTTTTAAGATAGTTTTACCTTCTAAAATTAAACTCTGTGACACAACAGTTCGTGAAGAGCTAGCCCTATTAGACAGCTTTTCAGTCAGGTAATATGCGGTCAGGACATCAAAATTCTCTTCATTGTTGTTTATTTTACCATCTAAAAGAAGAAAACATACCAGTAGGCCTGAGTGACACGTGAATATATCATGATGATAATATTTTGTGGACCTAGTTTTTAACTTAACCTCATATTTATTTATTGTTATTCAATGTATCAGCTGTTATTAAATTTCTAAAATTGGTTGTTATGGTAGTGAATATTGAAATGGTTTAAACCTTCAAGAAACAGATAGATGGTTTATAAAGTTCCTTTCTTTAGTTTTAGTGTATTTGAAATTTTTGGACAATCAGAACTTTTAACAGAGGTCAAGAATTAAAATTACATCTTTGTCGCAACTGGCACAATGGTAAATTCTGATTTGTTACATTTAAATTTTAACGTTCTGTCAAGCAAGCCTCATTAATTTTGTTCAAAAAATTATACCAGTGATACACCACACCTAATGGTGAACACCAAATTTGAAAATGTGGTAGAAATAAACTACCACGAATAGATTATGTGATGGAAAAATAAGTTTTTGTAACCAATATTTAAAAAATTTACAATGTTAAGAGATAATAAATAATAGCTTACAAGTTCAAATTTCTTTCAGTTTATGATAAAAAAGTGAAGTGTAGTTTGTAATAAATTCTAGTAAATTGTAATATTTCTAAGAACATTTCTGAATTTCAGTTCATATTTGCTATATGAACTCTTTATTGAAATCGTTGGTTGAGGACCATCAGAACATAATATTCTATGCATTGCTTTGTATATTTGAATGCACAGTTTAATTATTTCATGTTAAAATATAAAAAAAAAAATTCTATTTTCTTTTTGTTTAGCACTCGAGATTCAAATCATTTCACAGTGTCTTTGAATGTGGAGCCTCGAAGCAAAATAAATTTTAATTTAAATTATGAGGAACTGTTGTCAAGAACTCTTGGAGTTTACAGTCATGTGATCAACTTGAATCCTGGACAAGTATGTATAACATTAATTACTTGTTTTAATAGATAATACAATATTTGCAATTACTGTCTTTAATTATAAGATACCTCTCCCACTTCTGGCAATTTTTTACAAAATTATAGAGAACATTTTATGAGTAGGCTTTGTAAATTTGTAAATAAATTTAAACTCTTCTGGCTATCAATATTATTTTACGAAAGGAATAGATGATATAATGTGGGTTATCACATTTATTAGGCTTAGAGAATGGAGAGAACAGGTTCTCAGTGTTTAACTTGATATTAGCAAAGCATTTGATTGTATCAATTTTTAAACATTTAAGTAACAAATTAAATAAATTAAGTATTCCCTTAAGATGATAGTGACAAACATGGTTTAATATGAGAATATTGGGGTTTTGCAAATTTGATTCCTAAATATGGAGTCCTCCAGGGTTCAATTATTGGTCCAGTATTATTTTTATTCTACATAAATAACTTTTAATCTTCTGCTAATATTGATGTTATTCAGTTTGCTGATGATACAAATCTTAATTTACAGGGAAAAATCATATCTGAATTAGAGCAGAGAAGTTATGTAGAGGACGTGGAGGTTTATATGGCTAGTCAATATTTTGATGAAATTAATTTAAAAAATCAAACTGAAAGGGAACATTGTTCTTCGATAGGGACCCCAGGTCTTTCAATGTATGTCCTAACATGTACTAGGATCATACATTGTAAGAGGAGGTTTAGTCTGATAAATTTTTGAGTGTGACTCAACAGTGGATGGTCTTAGGCAAATCATATAGATTACCTGTATCATAAAATAACTTCGGGAGTGTTTTTGGTCCGGAATTTGTCCAAATATTGTAACTCTTATTTAATAAAGATGGCTTATTATGGTAACTAAAGCACTTATTGCAAGCCTGTTTTTCAGTATTTTTTTAGTCAAACCAATAGATTGCTTCATGCTGGAGACAATCATTTATTTGAAAGTTCTTACAAAAACAATAATTTACAAAAAATGGTAGGTATGTCTCTAATTGCAGTAATTATTGATGTATTTCAATATGAAAATATGTTATTACCTTAAATGTCTGAACACAATTTTAAAACAAACAAACATGCTCTTTGTGTGTGTATTTGCATGTAATTTTTAAAATACATTTCATAGGTCTGTAGTTATCATATTTTGATATGTAGGTACACATTAAAAATAATTATGGATGTGGATACACTGATAATATGAACTCTAAAAAAGAGCCTAATTCTACAAGCAAACTCTAGCGAATACATAAATCAATTTAATTAATAATTGCCCATTAATTTGTTTACCTGTAATTGTTTCTTCTATTGTAGAAATTGACTGTCATTTATGTTACTTTAGGTTGTAAGCGACCTTCAGGTAAATGTCTACATTTCTGAATCACAACCTTTGTCTAAGATCATTGTGCCCGAACTGAGATCTGGAAATGAAGTCAATCCAGAACATGATAAAAAGCGTAAGTCAAGTTAACAGTTGTATCTTTTTGTACAAAAAAATATTTTTAATTCATACATTCAGATCTTTTTCAGTGTTAAGAAATGTTTTCTGTGAAGTGCTGCTATCTGGAAGCTGAAGTTTAAATTAGATTGTTGGAAAATGGTAAATGAAAAACGTGTTCAATGAATCATTTTTATTCTGTTGTTTAACAATTTTTAAAGAGAAACAAACTTTAAAAATAATTTTCATTCTTCTGCATCAGTAATAATAAAAATTCAAATTTTGGCTTTGCTATAAATCAAATATTGTATTAATTATAAAAATTTGTTTGTACGAGATATATATTATACATTAACGTTGCATTGATGTTGCAAAATAAATGGATATGAAATTAATATTTATTGTATTTTTGATTTGATTTTTTCAACTAGTAAGGTTTTTTTGTACTATATCTTAATATATATCAAAAATACATCATTATTCTCTAAGGGGCTTATTTACAGTTAGTACAGGTATGATATGCTCGAGGTAACTTAGCGGGTTCTACACATTTTTCCATGTAGTCTTTGGTTATATCCCACACATTCATCTTTCTAATCGGGTATCTTTTTACCAACTCTTGTTCTCTTTCCCTTCAGGGGCTCACTTATAGTCAATATAAATGTGGCAATCTTGAGGTCCTGTAGTCCATACATCACAGAAATGTATGAATATTTCTTACCACAATTAATTTAGAAGATTCTTGATTTATCAGACCAATCGAAACATCTGTCTGGAAACATCAGTCAAATGTCCATTCCCAGAACATTAACTAAAATAACATTTTCCATAAAGCCTTTTTACTGGTCGAATACATAAGTAGTCATCAAATGTAAGCAAATTCATATATTGAACTTGAAGCATTACATTTTGTCATTTCCAGGAATTCAGTTGGAAGTAAGAAAAGTCTGTTTTCAGTTTTGACATACAGCAGTCTTGAGTGGTAGGAGTAATGATGCCACCAGAACAAATACTGCATGGACTTTATCTGGATTTACATCTTTCTTCACCACTTGTCTAGGTTTAGATCCCTTTCCTTCATCTTTCGTATCAAGTCTTTCTTATTCCTTTCCGATCCTGACGCTATTAGAATAGTTGAAGACTAAGAGTGTCTATATTATGGTTTTTTCAAGACTGTGATAACCACAAGGTTTTTTGCTTTTGTACAAAAAAAAATGATTACTATAACCATAAATTCAATAGTTATATATATATATTTTTAAATTGTCATTATTATAAGTAAAATAACTATTTAACTGGAGGTAGGAAATGTAAGATGTTGATGTAAGTCCACCACTTCCGCTTTTTTTTAATGTCTTACTGTAACTCTCTGGCTCTGAAAACAAAGATTTATTTTTCTCATTAAAAAAGAGACATTTTAAAAAGGCTAAGTGTGGGATAAAAATGGTTACACTTATTGCAAATATGTTTAATTTTAACTACCATACGACTTTATTAGGTAGATTAAATGTTTAATGATTACCAGTTTAAAATCTAAGAGATAAATGTACAAAGCTAAATTTGTGTAATATTTGTTTTTCTAGAGAATGCTTTAGCTAAAATAATTCGTCGCACAAACAAGAGAGCTCATATCATATTCAGTCCCTCTCCAGAACAACAGAAAGTTATGAGCAAAGAAGGAGAGGAAGGAATCGCAGGACAGTTTGTTGTTGAATATGACGTCGAGAACCAGAAACCTGGAGGTGAAATATTAGTAAGTTGTTCTGTATTTTTGAAAATTATGGTTTTTACTTAAGGATGCACAACAGCAGGACAAAACTGACCCCTACAGTTGTCTTTAATCTTTCCAATTTATTATCAAAATGTAAAGATAGATTTATTAATCCTAAGACATATATAGTATTAGATTTTATCACTATTCTCTGAATAAATTAAAAAAAAATTATAACCACTATAACAGCATAAACAACAACACAGCAACAAATGTAAACACTAATAACAAATTAAAACAAATAAACCTATAAAAATGTCAAAATAGTATCACATTATTATAATAAAAGTTGTCAAGTTTATAATAGACTTTTTTTAAATCTATGTATTATGTAATAATGTTTTAAACACTGCACCGGATTTCATCAAAAACCATAGATAGAAGTTTAATGAATAAATTAACAGTATAAAATGAAATAAGTAAAGAAATGAAATTAACAAACAATTAATTAATTAATTAAATATATATATATATATATATATATATATTAAATAAATACTTTAAGCAATTTTTATACTCTGTTCATTTGAGGAAGGCAGTCAGACTTGGGACAGCCCCCTCCCCCACTCACACACACAAGCACAGGGGATTGACCCTGTGCTTGTGTGTGTGTGTGAGTGGGGGAGGGGGCTGTCACTGTATCTTGCCCCTGAGTGTGCTTGTGTGTGAAAGGGTGCAGGGCAGGTAGTGTCTTTCTCAAACTGCCTTGGTCAAATGAAGAGAGTATAAAATGCCATTAATAAAACAATCAGAAACATCTAATTTTAAAACTTTGTGCATGCAAATGGGAGTTCATCTTATTTTTAAAGGAATCAATGAATATTTTAACTCATGAACTCCTCTATATAGTAAAATAATCCAGACTACAGTAGCTGTATAAGGCTGCTTCTAAATGAATTGTAATTTTTCAAATCATCCTACTGGAAAGTTTATTTAAACATTCAACCTGTGTTGATTAGCAAGATAGTTGCAAGCGTTTCTGGTATTCTAACTATGTATGTCCTTACTCATTAACTAATCTAGCAGGTGGGAATTTCATAAGCACTCAAACTATAATATAGTATGTAGAAAACACAAATAATTAATTGTCAATATTAATTAATGTATTTATATGTAAAGATGGAATAACGCTACTTTAAGTTGAAGTAATTCAAAAAATGAATTATGATAATGATTTTCTTATTTCTATAATGTACATTTTGAAGTTTAAAAAAAAAAAAAAAATCTGTTAAAAATATGTGTCTAAATTTAAAATGTTATAAATAAGATCTTGAAGTGTTTTCAAGTGGTTTTCTAGGCACTGTAACATGAGGGGGGGGAGTACATAATCTTCTGCTGCTTTATCTCTGTGGTATTGTGCATCTTTAACAATTTTATAGTCAAATATATAGGAAGATGTTATTAAAAGTGGTTGTGTTCATTCAATGTTAACTCAGTTTGAAGTCAAGAAAAACATAGTTTATTTTACTTTAGTCAATGTCCATCCTTGGTAAGTTAGCCAATCGCCATCAAGCCTTGCAGTATAAATATGACACTGTTAAGTTATGTTTGACTCTTTTCAGCAAAAACTGTTACACTTTTAGTAGTACCGTCCAGGAGACATGTAGAGGTTACAAGTTGCTGAGAAAGCAAGTAACTTGGTTCCTAGAAAAATATATAAACTGAATCTGTATCCGTTTTTGAAGATTAGTTCTGTATCAGATCAATTTTTATGTGCTTCATAAGCAGTAAAAGATATTTTTATAAAACTATTTTCTTCTTTCTAAATAACACTTTCAGGCCATAACTACCATAAGTTTTCACAGTTGATTGAATAATTAATTTTGTTAAAAGGAAAGAAAAGTGAAATCTAAAACAAATCACTTTACCAACAAAGTGACACTATGAGGATTAAGTTTTCCTTCTCAATTTTACACAATACACTAACTCAAATAAAATAGAAAAGAACTTGTAATGAGTTTTCTTCTGTGATGTTAAAAAATGATCTATGGTAATTGATATGGATATTGTGGTTAAAAACGAATATTAGGAGTATAATTTACAAAAATTATACTAAAATAAATTGCAGACAAAATTAAAGTCTACTTTTAATTCATATTCGACTTGTAAGCTTTGACATAGTCACATATGAAAACAAATTACATAGACAAAGACGTATGTCTAGTTGATAGACTTTTAGATCTGTGTTTATTTTTAAACATCTTGAACAAAATACAAATTTAGTATTCGAGAGCTAGGTATCTTTATTTATTATTTTTTTTTTATAAGGTGATGTTTGAGAGGTTTTTCCCATTTCAAGAAAACAATAAGAAATAAATAAATTTTTATAGGTAAACGAAGGATACTTTGTTCACTTTTTGGCGCCAAATAATCTACCAACACTAAGAAAGCAAGCCATCTTTGTATTGGATGTGAGTGGATCAATGGCTGGACGCAAGTTAGAGCAACTCAAGCAAGCAATGCATCAAATACTGGATGACCTTTCCCCCGAAGACTACTTTAACATCATTGAGTTCTCTTATTCAGTGACTGTAAGTTAAAACATGAGTGTTTTTTCAGTATTATTATATTAAACATTTACAATTATTTGGCTATTATTGGTTTTAACTATTCTTACTAATTAACTAGTTACTTGATTCATTTCCTTAAATCTCAAGAGAATGTAAGGGCTTTATAACGATATATCACTGGACAAGGTTCTTTGATAGTTTCTTAATTTTACCCAAAAGTTTTCCCTCTTCTAATAACTCTTTATCTATCGTCCTTCTCCAAGTAAACTTCAGTCTTTCCTCATTTGCTTTTTTCTCAAGGATTCGATTAAAAAACATCTCTGCTGATGTTTTCTCTCTCTTTAAAATACAGAAGGTCTCATTAATCCTGATTAATTGAGAGTTGTCAAAATTAATGAACATCCTAATTAAAAAATACATATAAAATGACCCAAAATATGTTTAAAATGCCCTTAAGAAAACAAAAACAGATGTTGAGTGGTTAACTATTTTGATAATCTCTCTGTTACAAGAATTTCAGTTGCTCGCATGGGTAATCCAGTGATGTGTGGGAAACCATTTATATTTTTATAACTCATATTTTTTCTTCCTTTGTTTAATATAGTCTGTTCTATCCCATATTCTACCAAAATTCTTGCTACAGACATTCATTTTTCAAGTATGTGCATAGTTTATCATGAAGAAACGGAGCCTTGTGTTTACAAAAAAAAAAAAAAAAAAAAAAAAAATTAAATTAAATAGAACAATACAAATTGAACTATAAGACTTGACGTGCAGCATAACAACTAAAACCACTGACTGACTGTAGAGGGTAGTCACAAATACTGTCATACAAAGAGGAGCTTTGGGGAGGGGTAGTAAAAGTAGATAAACAATCATCCTGCCAATTGAGTCACATGCAACTTATCTTTTTGTCACTAAATTTCCTATCATTATTATTTTGTAAGGTAATTGTGACGGTAAGGTTTTTCATCTTTAAACCACAAGGAAAAAACATTTTTGTAAGCTTCTATAGATATAAGTGAAGTCTTGTTTAATGAGGATTAGATTAATAAAGTTTTCCTGTAAATGTCCAAGATACCCATATTTCCTTATTTAGTTTTCAACAATTTAGTAAATATTATATAATACTGTTTAAGTTTATTATTGGATGTATTCTGTAGGAAAAACACAATAGAAAATAACGGGTTCTGATTTTACCTGGTTTTCATGCTTTGAGTAAAGTGAAACACATAATTATAGTACCAAGTGTGATAAACTTTTCAGAGAATGATAATTCAATTCTTGTTAGTATTGTTAGTGATGTTGATGTAATATTGGATAAAAAAGAAAATAGTGGAAAGTTCTTTGTTTTTTACCAAGTTTTTATAGTTTACTTTTCAAAAATGTGTATTACTTGATTGAAATAAAATAGACACTGTGTCTAGGTTTGGAATTTGGATGAACTCTCTTCTAGTGCTGTGTTCCAACCTGAGTTGCCTGCTGATGGTTTTTGGTGGTATAATAAAGCTGAATTATCTACGACACTACCTCCGAGTACAACTCTCATGCCACAATCTCTAAATGTGCCTTCATTTCCTGCAACTGAGGAATATGTACGAAAAGCCAAAGAAGTTATTAATAAAATGACATCTGGAGGCGGTAAGTAATACATACACAGTAATTATTTTTATGGTTATTGTTATTTATACAATTTGTTAGAATGGTTAGTGGAATTTTCATTTCATTTCACTTATTTCTGCTAAGGACAAAATATAATTTTTTTTTATCAAATAAGTAACAACAATAAATTAACAATTAAAGAACAATAAAAAGCTACTATAAATATGATTAAAAAGTAGTTAAAATTAACAGTATTTAAAAATTCAGTCAGGATTTTTTCGTTATACTAAATTACTTTAGAAAATTTGTTTCTCAATATGTTTGTCAAAGTGAAAAAAACAGTTGAGATACTTTCAATTTAAATTTTGAAAGAACAATACCTCTGCTCCACACAATGATAAATGCTATTAAAGTGATATGAAACTAAATTGTAATTGACAATTAAATTACTACTATAATATATATTTTAAAAAAATTCTTTTTAAATTCAAATATAACCTTTCCTAAGAACTTTTAAATTTTAAGTAAAAGAAATGATGTCATCAAAACAATTCCATTAGAGAGGTTTCGGGTCCTTGTGTATTTTTCAAACTATAATTCCATGAAAATTCAAATTTGTTGTTACCGTTGGCTAAAAATGTTCTCTTTTGCTAATGGAAGGAGGAATGGTAAACTGTTGTAGACGTAAAAAGTTGAGAGAATTAAAAATCCACGTGTTGTTTAACATCATCTGTTCTAACAAGTTGTTAGGGGAAAGAAGTGGTCAGAATGAAGACTCGGGGAGAATGCCCGAAACTGGTATTAAGAATAATATATAAGTAACATCTTTTAATAAGAAAAACAATCATAGGATTTGGTGACAGAAAAATACATTCAAAACCCCATTTTATAGCCCTATAAGGTATTGTTTCATTTTTTGTTAAATTTTACTCTAGTTTTAGTTCTAATGTTATTGGGCGGTGTGAATAAAAACGAGTAGGACAAGTAAATACTTGAACATATTAAAATGACAAGTAAACGCCAAAATTGAAGTGAATAAAACAAGTATTTACTCTGACTCGCGAGTAAATACTTGAGAGGCTAGTAAAACCCCGAAAAATGCCAATTTTGGTGTGAATAAACGCAAGTAAATACTTCTGTAGCAAGTAAATACTCGTCCATTCGCAAGTCAACCCGACCCCAGACTTGCAGTCGTACTTGTACACGAAAGATGGCTGCATTTATGAACCTGCGTGGTGTGAAACGTTATAGAGAACGGCGTGATATAAGTCCCGATCTATCTAAGGGACTATTACGGTTTGAGAGCGAAAACGTAGATTTTCTCACTTCGCACTTTCTTGATGAAAACACTGATGCAAGGGGTGGAGGATTAACTGCACGGAAAAAGATGGAAATTTTTCTGAGATATGTTAGTGATCCAGGATTCCAAAGTGGTGTTGCCAATGACATGGGGGTTGAAAGAAGTACCGTCAGCAGAACATTTTCAAGTGTATTGGATAAAATAGTGTCGAAGTCTGAAGATTGAATTAAATTTCCACGCACTATTGAAGATATGGATCAGGCCAAGGCAGATTGGGCTTCAAAATTTCGCATTCCGACTGTCATTGGTGCTATAGATTGCACTCACGTGCATATTATGAAACCTTCGGAATTCGGCGACGAGTATGTGAACAGAAAAGGAAAAACAACAATAAACATTCAGATGACTTGTGACGCTAATGAAAAAATTACAAGTGTGGACGCTCAATGGCCAGGGAGTGTACATGATGGCAGGATTTGGCGAGTGAGTGGAATTCAGGACGTGGTGCGCCGATATGATGGTGATGTTTGTCTCCTTGGTGATAGCGGATATGGAATTACTCCTTGGTTACTGACTCCTTTTGACGAACAAAGAAATGCTCGTGAGCGGAATTACAATTCGACCCATGCTCAGGAAAGAGTAATAATTGAACGAGTTTTTGGCCAGATGAAACGTCGTTTTCCCATACTCTCGAGCCAAGTTAGAATAGCAGTCAAAAATGTTCCCAATTTAGTAATAAGTTGTGCAGTGCTTCACAATGTAGCAAAACATTTGAATGATGCTTGGGAAGTGGAAGACGGAATCGAAAATGGTGTGGCTGAAGAAAATGTACCTCTATATAATTTAGATCGGAATGAAGTTATAAATAGACGACGTGGTCAGACAAAACGATTAGAAATTAGTAATAATCTGATGATGTAAATACACATTTTTGACATGGAAATAAATTTAATCCTATTTCCTTTACTCCAATTGCAATCGCATATGTGAAAAAATAAAATAAAAAAGTAATAAAAAATATATAAAAAAACAAAAATATATCTTTTTAAATAAGTATGTCACATGTGCGTGCATAGGCCTACAGTATGTCAGGTTTAACATGGCCTGCTGGAAAAGCAAATGGGCATATACCACCAGCCTATGAGCCCTCCACCGGTCATGCCATACCCGACAAACTGTGTACAGCTGTGTACTTGACGTACGTCACGTGACTGTGTATGTGACGTATATTATATACTTATTTCATTTTTTATTATTGTTTTTTATTTATTTTATTATTATTTTTAGAGAAAAGGAATATTTCAGGAAAGGAAACAGGATACAATTTATTTCAACAACAAAAATTCTTTTAAGACATCGTCTTCTTCAAACACAACGCGTTGTTCAACGGACTCCGTTCGTCTGTGTTGTGCAGCTCTTAGGTTCAACTCCGTTATCATCAGTTGTTCACGTTCAGCCTGAAGTCTTGTTAGCTTAATTTGTTCAAGTAATAATAAACGCTGCAGCTCACCAGTTGTCAACTTTGACGTCTCTTCAGTTTCAGCTGAGAGTTTCAATTTCTTATCTTTTTTCAACTTTGTCGCATCGCTCTTACGTATGCAAGTCACTGGTGTGATGGGCTGGTTTGATGCTAACATGTCAACGGGGTCATCTTCGTCTTCGCTATTCTCATTCTCCTCATTGAGTTCAGGCAATGGCGACGTAGAACTTGCTCCCAATCCAACGCATGAAGCCCCAGGTATTTTGCAATAAACTGGGTTCTCGTTTGAATCGCAAATTTTTAGGAAATCTGCCTCCCATGACAACAATGTTATTGGTTTATTTCCAGTTGCGTTAACATCAGTTTTTTTCTTGACTGCGGTTTTCATATTGTTCAATAGCTTTTTTAACTGTCCAACACTAGTTTGCTTCCCAACGTTTTTCGAAAACTGGTCGGCTAAACATCCCCATGCCTTCTCTTTAGCAGATGCAACTTTAGGCAACATGGATTTATTTAGCACAACACTAAAGTCTTTCAATAACGCTACAAAAATAGCTCTATTGTCACAACCGGAAGTCACACTACTTTCATCCATAGCTGCAAGAGGACAAAAACAAACGGGAACGACAACTGACTTGTGAGTAATGATGGGGAGTCAAGTTAGTTTAGCGGCGAAAACAGAACAAGTCACAACAGGAAATGATGCGTAGTAGTCTGTGTGGCGCTACAAGTATTTACTTGCCTTTCTTGTGAATTCAGTTGTCTCGCGAGTAAATACTTGCTAGTATACCCTCGGGTTGGCGAGTACACGGTCACAAGTAAACTCGACGCTTTATTCACATCAGTTTACTTGGAGTTTAAATACTCGTTACACTTTACTTGTAAGTAAATACTCGTCGTACTCGTTTTTATTCACACCGCCCATTGAGATTTATTTGTGTTATTAGTTATATGACAGTACAAAGTTGAACTATATTACTTGTTAAAGTTGGTTTCTTCTTATTATTAGATTAAATTTATACTTATTTATCATATTAATTTTTAAAGATTATTTTATTTTAGGTACAAATATTCATGGAGCATTGAAAACAGCACTACTTGCAGCTCATGATGGACTGAAAAACCTAGAGGCAAACAGTACATCAAATGAGACAACAGTTAAAGACAGCAAAGTAGCACCAGAACCAATCATAATATTTCTAACCGATGGGGATGCAACAGTAGGTGTGACTAAACCTAGCAAAATCTTGTCTACAGTACAAAATTTAAACGAGAAAAGATATGCAATCTTCAGTCTAGCTTTTGGTGAGGGTGCGGATCTATCCTTTGTGAGACGTTTGTCATTGGCCAACAATGGTTTTGCAAGGAATATTTATGAAGCTTCCGATGCTGCTCTTCAACTTAAGAACTTCTACAATCAAGTGGCTTCACCTTTATTATCGAATGTAACATTTAATTACATTCCAGGTCAGGTAAGAATATTAAATGTTTACTATACATGTAGCTAATGTCATTTACGATTACATACTACATATCTTTTTACACAGTTCTAGGTTAAATTCCTTGTACGTAAAATTAAAGTTTTAGCAGATGCTGATCATATTATTAATATGGTTTTTTGGACATTTGTTGTCTTGTGTGTATGTAAAAACTAATAATCAATGTTTCGAGAGTATAAATCAACTCTTGTTATCAAGTATAAAACTAGATCATAAAAGAGACAAACACCAATATAACCGAGAGAACTAAAACAGTAGGGAACTAAAATTAAATCTATAATTTAAGAAAAATACAAACATGATCAGATAAAACCAAAAGTGTACACTACACAACGGACAAATTTTATATACACAAATGTTGAAAATGTCTGATTAAGCCATATTAATTATATGAACAATCCATCATTATTAAATAACTTTAAAACCAAAATTGTTATTGTTATTTTGTTTCAAAGTAACCTCATTTTGACCTGTTACACATCCTTTTCTTAGTAGACATCCTTAAAGACATATTTATTCCAAGTTCATAAACCATAAAATAATCCAAAACCCCTCGAGATGGATCCAGGAATTCCCAGCTGGCAGATTAAGAGATCGTGTCAACCAGAAATTGTCAGGATGGACCGATGGATCATAATTTTTAGACGCAAGTCAATAACAATGCAGTTTAAATCAATTTCTAGGCCTTGGTTTTAATCACAAAACTTCAATATAGGCACTTTGGCTCGAATCAATTCCAAATTTTCCACAAAATCCCAACGTAAAATCAAACCCACTTATTGTAGAGCCACATAAATATAATTTTCCATAGCTGCATTTTCTTTACAAACATATCACCGGATTTTTGTTCAGCTACAAAATTTGCCTAAATTCTGGGCGACAGTTCGTTCCACTCTGACCCTGTTTTGTGATGTCCTTGTGAATAACCTCTTAACCTGCCAGCTGGGAATTCCTGGATCCACCTCGAGGGGTCTTCAGCTTCAAAACAGCAGGAGGTGGCACAATCCTTCCTTCTTTATTCTCTGGTTGTACAGTTCTTAGTGGGTTAGACATCCTCTATCCTTAAATTTTCATGGCCCCAAGACTTCCAACATCATCCATCCATCCAATTAAGTCTTGATTTGCCTCTCCTATTTGTGTGATGAACCACTATCTCAGTATTTTTCTGGTCATCAGGTCTTTTATTTCTTTATGTATGGATATGCGATGAACACAGAGTGTAATGCTTTTGGAACCAACCAGGCAAACACTAGTATTTTATGGAAGAGGAAAAAGTAATGTTATTCCGTCAATTAACATATGATTATTTGTTATTATTTGAGCCCTCTGTTAAGGTAGTAGCCAGTCCTTTTGCTTTATGTACAAGAGGTTGCAGTAAAGGGAGTTTAAAAACTAACAGTATTTATCCAGAATCATATAAAAGTGATAAACTACAATTTGTAGTAAATTCGCCAGCTAGAATTATATCAATGGAATCTTGATATGTATACCCTTCATTTGAAGCTGTCTGATTTAATTTTTACTAATGTGTGTTTTTGTTTAATTGTAGATATAAACTTAATATATTAAAATTGTGTTAATTTAAACATAAATTGTTTTCCATAAATATATATAATAATGTAATAAATTTTTATTAATTTATTAAACAAATTTGGTATTTTATTATAAAATTGATTTTAAATCAATTAAATTTTAGTCTTATTTGATATGTACACTACAGAGTCTCCGTTCATATATTTTAATCACGATATCTGTGGGAGTGATATAGATAAACTTCTCTTCCATCCGTTTCTGGGGAGATTTAATTTAATTGACTAAAATCGTGGTATTTCTAAAAAACATTTTAAATGTTATAAGCTATAAGGAGATATTTTTTATTTTTTATATGTATATTCCTCACTTATAGTGAGTGTATGCGGCAAATTTGAAGTACTCTACCATTCATAATCTAATCTTTTGGTAGATCCCACTCTATCATCTTTCATGTGAGGTCTCTTTTGACAAACTCTTATTTTCTTCAAGTACTCATGATCGCAAGGTTTTTTGGCTTAAACAACAGCAACAAAAATAATAATAAGATGGATGATTTTTACTCTTACGTACATAAACACCAATACTAGAGTTGTTTTGTTCTCAGAGCTGTCTTCCACTCATAAATATAAAACAGATAATGTCTGTACTTTGACATAGAAACACATCAAGAGTAAATAAGTAATAGTATATTAATATACATCTAAGGGTAAGTAAGAGGGAATGTCACAAATATCCTTATCAACTAGCCTTATATATTGTAAGGATGACTTTTAAGTTTGTGTAAAGAGGACTAAGTGTAAAAGAGGTGAGGGACTTTGGTAGAGCTACTTTTATATTATGTACCAATTAAAAGTAATAATAATTCGTATCTAATCTTGTTAAAGAGTTTTACAGTTTGGCAATTTGTGGTCAGCAAATCGAGTTCCCTCTACCATAAGTGTTACAACTTTGTAAACCTGAATTTAGTCATTATTCAACACTTTTCTTCACAATATTAGGTCAATATTTTGAACCTCCAGGGGGATTAACCTAAAATCTCTCATTACCAAGTGAAAATATTAGTCACTAGACTAATCAGGACTCAGGATTTTAATAAAATAAAAATGTGTTTGAATCATTGTTACCGTATTATATAATATATAGATGCACTTGGGCATCGTTGGAGGGACTTTTTATAAGGATAATTAATAATCACGGTTTTAACATTATTTGGAAGTCTATTCAAAGTAAGATTAAACATGTTATATAACCCAGAGGTTGAATCATTTGGCAAAATTTTCACGTTCAGCTATTGTCTCTACATCAACCTAATTAATAAACACTAGCCAACCAATATAAAATACCAACTACATCATTGAACATTATATTTAATTATTTAGTGGGAAGGGGTAGTCAAAGCTGTTATGTGGTTAGGAAGTCATGCTTTGGCATAATAACGTAATTAAGTAATTGTAATTAGGCAAATTTGCTTGTGCGCTAGTTAGTGAAGACATCTTGGAGTTACTAGCCCACCATTTTTGGGAGAAACACAAACACTGAAAAGACAACTGGTCTTTTCATTCTCTTGTACCATCTTACTTTTACTTTAAGATATATTGCTTTTCAGTCTCAAACGGGCTCTGCTCATACGTGGTACATCATCTGCAAAATAGCCGTTCTAGTTATTTTTACAAACAGAAATAATGAGCTGTAAATTAAAAATTTCTAGAACATTTGAAATAATATTGTTAATGCTAATCATAAATTGATTTGTATTTACAGTGTACAAAATTAAGTTTTGTAATAATATTTATAAAGTTTACCTTCAGTTTACACAATAAATTTTGTATAACTCTTCTTATATTTTATTTTTCAGGTAATAAATTCAACATTAACTACTCATAACTTCCACACATTATTCTTAGGCTCTCAGTTAGTTGTTGCTGGTAAGGTGGAAAAATCTCAACAAGTGGAAGGACAAGTGACTGGACTAACAGCTACAGGACCTGCGGTATATGATTTAAAGGTATTTTTATATTTTCTTGCAGATAACTCATGTTAATTGTTAATTGATACTAAACATAGTTATAGTTTGGTTATATTGTAGCTCATGTATCACTGAAATGCATATGCATTTTATTAAATGCATATGCATATTAATAAATGTAGTAGAGGCCCGGAACAATAATGTATTAAAATTAAGTTTACTTCTATATACAATGATTTAAGTAATTTCCGCCATTGTTGTATACTATTCTTCTATTGTTGGTTAACCTGGATGAGCTGATTTTAATTTATTACTTCAGCTTGATAATGTGATTGTTGTTATTCAATTACAAAATATCATTTAGCACAGTTTTGGTCTCATTAATTGAATAGTGCATTTAAAAATGTGTACTACCATACAAGAACGGGTGTTAATTGTTGAAAGCCTTAATACATGTGATTCTTACACAGTGCATTTCTTGTAAAATTTGATAAAAGAAGCTCCGGTGAAAAGTGTTCAGAAACTTATTGAGAAATTTTGGCAAACTGTCTCTGTAAAAGGATGTGAATGGAACAAATCTGTTTTCACAGAACAAAAGATAAATGATATGGAAGCTGATATCAGTAGATCTCCTGGTAACTCCTATAAAAAATGCAGGTTGTTCATAAACTAACTCCTTCTGATTATGATGAAAAACTATTTAATACTGTGTTTGGTGTAAGAGACTAATAAGAAATAACATTAAAATTTTAAACAAAGTTTTCTTTAATGGTAAGGGTTGATTTCACTTGAGTGGATACATAAATATCCAAAACTACTCTTATACGGGAGTAATCATAACCCTTATTAATTTACTAAATCTCCTTTACATTTATTTAAAGAAGAAAAAGAGTTATTAGTCTATTGTCCTTTGATACCTTTGTGAATTCCGAGGCATATCAAGAAATTTTTCAATAATTCATTGGCGTGCTTGAAGAAGTTGAACTATACGGCAGGGCGGTACAACTTGTCGTGTCATTAATATGTTGCATGCATTTTTAACTGAAAGACTATTTTCCAAAGGACTTTGGCATCCAAGATCTCCTGATCTGTCTTGTTTGGATTTCCCTTGTGGAGTTATTTGAACAATCAAGTATTCAAGAGTAATCCAAACACTTTTAGCAGTTTGAATATAAGTATCAATATTGTTGTAGCAGAGATAAATGAGAAAACCCTAAGAAAAGTTTCCAGAAGCAAGTGTGTGGATGTTAATGGATGTCACTTTGAACATTTATTATAAGTTTTGATGATGAATAAAATAAAATAATTCACTGAAATCTGTTCTTAATTTTCAATATTTTTTATCACCCGGGTCTCTGATCAGCCATTTTATACTTTATTAAATGTTTTACAGTCGTGGATTAAGATTTGCACAGAGATGTACTAATTTTTTGTCTATTATATACCAGTATTTAATTAACAGTTACAATAATGTAAATACCTTAAATTCATAGTTTTAGTTTTATTGTAAGGAGCATTTTATGCTCTGTTACATTAATATAATGATAATGTTATTGTTATGAAAAACCTCTTTAACCACAATACAAAAAAAAAAAAATGCCAGGAAATCTATGTAACAACACTGCTACAGCACATTTTGGTGACCAGTCGGCTTTGTTATGAAAAACCTCTTTAACCACAATACAAAAAAATGCCAGCAAATCTATGTAACAACACTGCTACAGCCCATTTTGGTGACCAGTCGGCTTTTTCAAGTGATGACACATTAAACATAAATATATTTACACACACTGGCCATAAAAATCAGATTTGAATTCTGTTATGATACTAAATAAATAAATTAAAAAAAAAAACTATGTGGTTACATTTTCTATATTCATTGTTTTGCCTTAGAACTACTTTAATTAATTAACATACCTTATTTGAAGTCGATAGTAGTTCCTTATATTATATTAATTGCTTATATTATATTAATTGCTACATGTTTCGCTGCCATAGGCAGCATCATCAGGCCAGCTAATAACATAAACACATTGTTCACACACACATCACAAAAACATATAAAATTCTTGGTCTAACACAAATCATCATGCAGAACCGGCACTCGTTAAAAGTTAAAAATTGTTTTAGTTCCTCACAGTATATTGGCCACATGTTCACTGAGTGAGTTAGAATGGGACACTGCTACTTTGAGCATTCCTTATCAGATATGTTAGTCCTATTCTGATGTTTAAATATCAGGTCATACATGTAGTTGGAGGTGAAATTCAGTTTGTCATTTAATATGTTTGATGGATTGATCTTTTGGTGCTTATAAATTTCAAACTCCTCCATTTGTGCATCATTTTATGTCCCTTTCTTAATCTGTGCAATATGGTCATGTTTTTCTGGATGTCAGTGTACCTATGTTGGTTATCAATAAGATGTTCTGCATATGTTGAGTGGGTTGAGTTTGTCCTTTTGCTGTTGGGTAAATGTTCCCTGAAACATGTTTTAAAGGATCTACCAGTCAGACCAATGTACTGTTTTTCACAGTCATCGCAATTGAGCCTATATATACCTCCATCTAAGTATTTATTGTGGTTGGGTTTGGTGTGGTTTAAAAAACGTTGTAAGCTGTTGTTCGTTCTGTGTGAAATACTGTATCCAAGTTTTCTGAATATGTTGCGGGTCTGTTTTTCGAAAGGCGGTGTATAATCCATTGTGATATATTGTTATATATAGGCACCCTGATGATGCTGCCTATGGCAGCGAAACATGTAGCAATTAATATAATATAAGCAATTAATATAATATAAGGAACTACTATCGACTTCAAATAAGGTATGTTAATTACATTTTCTTATTTGATTACTTGCCTACATCTACCAAATAACTGAATTTGTGTTATAGTGGACTGAATAAAATTAATCCTCTGCCAGAATGGTTATCCATTTTTAATTTTAATTTTAAGATTGACCACTATATCATAAAGTTAGGTGCAAAATTAGATTTCTTGTGTAGTATTCTAATTATCATAATTTAAATTTTTTAAATTATTTTCAGTCAGTACGAGATGTACCAGATATCATTGATGAAGTTTCAACAGAACAGAATGATCATAGTGCTGAAGAAGTAGCATCAAATGAAGATGAAAGTAAAGCTGATAAAGAAGCTAAAAGAAAGAAGAATAAAGCAACTAGTACACTTGAACGTCTTTGGGCTTATCTAACAATCAAGCAGTTACTGGATCAGATACATGTTTTAGATGATAAAGATGTTGAAGAAGAGAAGAACACGAAGGAAGATCCAAGAAGAACGGAAATAAAACAAAAGGCACTGGAGTTAGCACTTTTGGTAATAAATTCTTTCTGTAAAGTTTTTGTGTGTAGAATTAATACATCATTTCAATAGAATTAATAATTATCATTGTAAAGCGATCAAAACTATAACATAAAACCTAAATGGGCAAACATACGCTTAAAATGTAGCTGAGATAAAGGTAAAGAACCCACCACAAGAACGTTACACTTGAATACTAAGAGTTTATGCATACAGATCAGGAACTACAATGTATAAAACTCAAATACAAAGGAATTATTAATACACGTAAAATACATCTAAAAATTATTATATATATAAAAAAACAACATAAAACTGAGAAGTTGCTTTAAAATAATTCCTTTTAAGAAATCGATGAGTAAGGAGTTCCCCAAAAATTTGCTTTTTAAGTTGAGGGAGGGCTAAATAATATTGATAGATTTTGTACATACGTTTTGTTTTGTTATTTCAATCATAACTAGGTAAATTTTCATCACAGAGTGAAATGTAATTGACTCAAAATAAAGGCATTAAAAGATATAAACTATCTATTTTTGTAATTTTCAATATAACATACAGTACTGTTGTTATTAACAAATAAAACCTGTAAAAACCATGTGTGCAATATGGGGTAGTTTCAGTGCTACTTTTAGTAAAAAATCAAACTGGTGGGAGTTTATGATCTTTAAAAGTTGTGTGTAATTTTTTGGAAAATTCACATTTTAAGAGAAATGAAGATGTTTCAACAATTTTATTACCTTTCCATAAAAAAAACAACTCTTTTGCGAACTTGGGACTCTTTCTTAATAAGGAAGTAATTTGAAGTAACTTCTATAAAGACTAAAGGTTTTTCACTTTGAAACAAAAAGTAAAAAAGATCTTTATGAATTAGCAAGATTTCTTCCTTAGTTTTCTCATATGGTTAACCACAGTAACATTTTTATAACTAAAGGAAATAAGTAAACCAAATCACATGTCTAAGAAAATTGTAATTAAGGATAATTATCATAGGATAGGATATAAAAATTATCACATTTTGTTATGATGTCCAAGGAATGAGCCTTTAATTTCAAATCAAATAAAAGATGTTTGCTTATAATATATGTTTTTAATTGAAATTTTGTGAATATGAATGATATTAATTGTGAGAATTGTAAGGATTTTAGTTTAGTATTGTATTTGAAGAATTAGATAATTAATTTATATGATGCTTTTTTAAATTATTTGATGATTGTAACAATTATTTGAATAATTTATTCTAGAAATGAACGTACATATTGTATATACTTTACACTATACAAACTATTTACTCAGGGGTTCACTATAATGAGTATGAGCATATCTTAGTGCCTTAGCTGGATTTACACATTTTACATGTAGACTTCAGTTAGATACCCCTGTTTTATTATTTCTATCAGGTTTGGTTAGGTTCGTGTTCTCTTCCGACCCTGATGCTATTAGAGTACTCAAGAACTAGGGGTTTTTATTTCATGTTCTATTTTTCCTTTATTTTATAAGGCAATGAAAACTGAAAAGTTTTTCGTCTTAAAAAAATCTAGTAACATTATATTAAACATAACATAATTATACATTCATTAAAAAAGAAAAAATGAAATTGTATAAAATTAAAAATATAAATGAATTAATTGTCTTTATTATTTTTAGTATTCTTTTGTTACGCCGTTGACATCACTGGTCGTAGTGAAGCCAAACAAAACTACTGAAGTTAATACAGAACAACTAAGGCCACATCAGCTAAGTAAGTTCATTTTAAATTGTGTGTACAGGACACATTCTGATTTTTAGAAATTGTACATTGAAGTTTTCTTCCAAATTTATCGTTGTATGTCTAAAATTAAGGTTGTCAGAGGACTTAAATCTTGTATGCGATTTTCTAGGGACTGTAACACAGAGTGCATCCATTGTTTTGCTGTTTTATACCTGTGGTAATGTTTCCAATTGAATAAATTTAGGTATTAATTCTCAATTTTAAGTTTAGATTATACTGTCTAGAATTCTTATAAAATAATTATTAAAAATGCCACCTATTTGAAATTTGTTGATGCCAAATATTCCAAAACTGTTAACTTTATACAAAATTTATTAAAGTAAAAAATGTTGTCTGCCTGAATAAAGTTACCAATTATTAATACTTTTTCTTAGAAGTACCCTGTGTATTGTATAACTTAACTGTATAATTACATTTATTTTACTTTTTAAATTATCTGTACATTTTCCAAAGTAGTCTTCCCGGCCCGATCTACAATCATCTCCATCTAAGACTTCTATTTTTCTAAGATCTTCTTCCAGTGCATCCAACTCTCTCTGTCTTACTTTAATTGTTCTTCTCCTTGGCCTTCTGTGAAATATTTTACCCCCTCTTCAATCATTATTTGCAAATGGTTAACCAATCTTATTTTGGATTCTTCAGCTCCACTAGTATTCCTGAATCTTCATACAACTTCTTCAACATCTCATTTCATCATCTCCTATACTTCACTTTCATTTTTCAGTGTGTCTTTCTTTCCCAACTTTATATAACAGGTGCCTCTCTCGTATTGTTAGGGTCCATGGCTCTGATCCTTAGATGAATAATGTGTTTGTGATTCTATTCAATATTTTTGATTTAAAGATGTGTTTCAGTTGGAGTTATGATCAGTTATCTCTTGAATTACTGAATAAACCTGTTAACCTGTAATAAACCTGTTATTAATGAACCTAGGTATTTACAAATTCAATTTCTTTTTCTATGATTGTATCCACTGACTGTAATGTTTTCTATTACTTAATAATTAAACTCATTGTTATTTAAAAAAATTGTTTGAACACAAATATTATTAATAAAATAACGTAATCCTAATTAATATAATGCTTTATTGGTTTTCAGTGCAAGACCGTTACTATGCCAGACCAAGGCCTTTGTTAGGACCTCCACAATCAGGGACTTTAGAAATTAGTGGTGAGTACTTTAAAATAGACCTTTTAGTGCAGTCAAGTATTTTATGTAATACAAATTGAATAGCGTTGTGTGCTCACACTAAAGTATTTTGCAATCAGGTGCAGTGGAAGAATACTGTAGTTAGTGTTTGTAATGTGTGAAGTAAGAGATAATACTTATTTTATATTTTGAAAATAGTTATAATCACTTGATATGTTAGTCAAGCTCTTGTATTATTGATGGTTTTAGTAATAACCATTTAATTTTAAAATATAATTGGAGCTTTCTAATTGATATTACCCAGTAACAAACATTGTATTAGGTTCATCTTATCACCGACTCTGGCAATGAAACGAGACCACACTGAAAGTTTTAGAATTGTTTCTTCACTTTCCTAACATTTACAATCAGCAATGTATGACATTATGATAGAAAAATTTGATTTTAATAAAACTGTGTCGGTTCCGAAAACCTGGGTTTTGTATGCAAATGTTGGGTCAAAATAACAGTCTATGAAAAAACAACACTAATCATATACAAAAGCAAAGAAACTTAAGCAAGCACTTTCTGCATCACAAATTATGGCTGCTGTTTTTTATGGCTAAGAAGGGATCTTATTGGTTGATTTTATGGAATGTTATTATTTTAATAGTTTACATGAAAAATTAAACCGACTATGGAGAGGGGAAAAAAAATGTGGATTGTTATTTAGTAGGATTGTGTTTTTTTTCTTTCTTTTTTTTGCATCTTGAACTTACTTTTATGAAGATGGAATAAAGAAGCTGTTAAAAATTAAATTAAAAATACGTGGAAGTCGGTACTAATTATTTTGAAAAATAAAGAAGATATATACAATATTTTTAATAATACAGTAGTAAATTATTTTATCTTTTAATGTGTTATTCCTAGTTCAAAATGAATCTTACTTAAAATATCTACACTACCTTATTATACTTTGACAACATACTGTTACCTTATTTATAAACTACTAGTCATGTGTTTGAATAATTATTGGGATCAAAGTATTTAGAGTAAATTGCCCAATAAAACTAAGTGCAGTTTAAAAAACAAAATCTTGTAACTTGAAAATGCTAATTAATTGTGTTAATTTTTAATAAAATTTTGGTATAAAATAAATAATTGAACATTGTAGCCTTTGAGGTCTGCCAGAGCCGAGACCCTGATATGAGCGAAACATCTGATATGAAACATCTATGTAATGTAACACATCTATGAGGCCTGTTGGGATTTAGCCAATCTCAAGAAAGAACATGATTATTTACACAATTATAAAGTTCAGAAAACATGTGTAGCAATTGTGTCAAACAAACTTACTCTATAACATGTATACTGGATAAAACCACTACAATTAAATTTTTCTACAAGGCACAAGAGATAAACTTTTGTAGATTACTTTTAAAGAATCTGCTTGTATTATGTTATATGATGTGGGTAAGTATCATGATTATCCCATGTACTACTTTTAATTTGTTACATTTTTTATTTAGGATCTGATGATCTACGAGTAACCTTGAATTTTCAGTAATCCCACTTAGAAAAAAAGGGGATTTGTCGACATCATTAGGAAACTATGAGATAATTTAAATGTGTATTAAGTGCTTTCTGAAATCTATATCATGGGAAGCTCTGTTAAAATTAAATTATTGTGTTATTTGTTACAATACATATTACCAATTATTTTTGTATTATATTTAAGGAATATTGATTGTAATGTGGACTTATTATGTTTCAGGATTTCAAGCTGCCCCTCCTCAAAACAGTATAAACAGAGTAGATACAGGTAAATAAATAATATTTTTTTAATAATTTAGTTTTACAACTTCCCTGAATTAAATAAATGTGTTGGCATTCTCAAGTTTTAATAAATACAATACAGAATTCTTCAAATGTGATATATACCACAATTTAATACAACATTTAACCATTTAGAGACCAACGTCCGTTATATCGAAAGTTAGAATTACTACTAAAAAGACGAACTTCTAATATATCGGAAGTTCAGAAGAAAATGCTTAAAAGTATTTTTTGTTACAATTTTTGGATTGTTTTTCCACAAAATAATAGACAAAGAACCATATTATTCAGAAAATATTATATCTTGAGCAATTCTTGAAAATAAATATGCAGAAAACATGTTAATTTTAATCGCAAGCAATTGAGCAGTTAACATCAGTTGCTCGACAGTTGCCGGTGTGTCAGATGTTTTAATTTACTTTTTTTTAAATTTTTATAAATGTGATTTTTTTTTTATAGTTTTGATTAATATTTTATGTCATTGTTGAATTATTTAAAATGTTAAGATGAATGAATAGATGGGTAGATCAAGAAAATTGACATTTTAGTAAAGTGGATTGACATCTGACTTATGATGGTCCAAGATAGATGATGATGTCATTTTGACTTGTGAAAAAACATTTAGAGATTATAATCGTGTTTATTACTATGTACATTTATTTTATCATATTTTTGTCATTTCTAGTCTCCTTCCTGTATTTTAAGCTAATTAGATCTAAATTCATGTTTCTATCTTCCTGTAATTTATTATTGGAGAGATATTATGTAATCTAACCTAACGTTAAGAATTTTATCCAGTAAGAATTACTGGAAAAGTAATTTCATCCAGTATGTCAACTTGTCAATAGAATCTACATTGCTCGAGCAAACGATTTTTTATTTACTTGATATCTTGTCTACATGTACAAAATTAACGAGATGATAAAAATATATAAGTTTAATTTTTTTGAACAATAAAAAAATTACTAAATTTTTATAAAAATATATATGTACAGTATTTCTTGAAGGGACAATTAGTTAGAGAAAACAACAAAAATTCACTATATTATCTTGAATCACTCAGAAGTTATACCAATTTTAGTAAATGCTTGTATAAAGCATGATATTGACCTCGGTATTCTTGAATAGTCTCAGAATTCAGGTGCTGATCTCCTAAAGGTTAATTTATTAGATGTACGATATTATAACTATATTTTTTATTGAACTTCAGATCTTTATTAGCTGATCAAAATACATAGATAATGACCGCTAACCCAAATTTTTTTTATTAATGTCTGATTCGTTGGCCCTATAATAAAGAATATTGAACAGACGCAGATGTTCCTTAGCAAATTAAATATAAAGTTGTTTATAGCCTGTATCATATGTCAAGTCAAAATGCTCCAATAAGAGTTGGTTTAAGGCCCTTGTAAAAGTTAAAATAATGTGTTAGAAAATCTTAAATATTTATTAACATGAACCCCTGCTGTTAAGTTTTCTATTTTCGATTGAAATTTAAACTAATATCAGATGAATTAATAAATGCTTTAATATATCATGCTAATTTAATATTCACTGGTAGAATATAGTGTTCTGTCTGGAAGTTTTCAACCAGAAGGGAAAAGCTTCCATACAAATAGTTCCATATATCAAGACTTTCATAAACACTTAAAGCTATAAATAACATTTAAGTGTCTTTTATCACATTTAGTTCAATAACAACATCTATGTTACCATTAGCGAGAGCTTTATTGATTTATATAAGTACAGTTACATATATAATGGATTTTCCCTTGTTTTTTTTATAAATCAATAAAAGATATTTTATGATATTGATTTCTCATAGTTTACAATATGAGTTAATTAAATGTGTAAGTGGGTAGGTGTAATTCCAGTTGTGTAATGCCAGTATGAAACTGATACATTTATCTGTCTGTAATTTTACCACTTTCAAATAAACATATGTAATAAGTGAAAATTGGTTCATAAGCAATCAAACCTATTATTTGTAAATTTCAAACTGTCAATTATTATATATTGATATTTATTTATCTTTGCTTGTGTGTGTCTAAAATTCAAAGTAAGTTGCTAGAAGTAAAATCTTAATCTTTAACAATAAAAAAATATCCAATGGACATAATTTTGCTATTTTAATCCTATCATAGTGCATAGTGCGCTTAACGTTAAATTAAAAGTTCAGTACCACTAGAATCTGGGGAATCTAACTAAATTCATGTAATCAGTAGAATAATTTGTGGATTTTGTATGGGAATACAACCACAATCATTTTAAGTGATTGGCTACAAGTGATACCGGTATACAATTGAAACAATATTCATTTGGAAATTCATTTTTTAACAAAGCAAAATAGTTTTATACCAACTGGTTTCAAATCTCTCATAAACCATAAAGAATCACAAACATAACAAAACTCATTATTGAACAACACCAAATTGTAATGGATACAAATTCTTTAGAATGAACTACAACATCAATAATTATTCTCATTTGATTGTTAAAATTTTCAATCTTATTAAAATCAACATCAATCAGTTCAGGTTTGCTAACACACTCGGCTTTCTTCCGCTCTCTATACAATGTTTATCTTTTGGCGTTAGTCAATTTGGTTTTTTCTGATTCCTTTTAAATTAGTGTTTCTTACATTTCTGCTCATATTTCCTTTGCAATTTTTTTCATCATAATGAACAATTGTTTTATTTCAGCACACTTATCAACTTATTGACAAATGTTATCAGTTATTGATAAATAATATTATAGATTTTGTTATGTTCATAAATTTTAATGTCTTATCTCTTTGCAATTGAACGTTACGCTTCTCAAATACCGTGTGATATTTTTTCTTTTTTTTTTTATACTGTGATGATGACTGAGAAGTTTTCGCCTATAAACAACAGCGGGGAAAAAAATTAGTGTTAATTATAAATTATAAAACACTGTTCTGAAATTAATAAAGTATTATTATTTTTCAGTTGATAAGTGGTCAGACAAAACAGAACACTTAACGCTGAGTGATATATTCTGGTCGAATGAATTAATTGACACAGAAAATGCAACGGTTACATTACCTTTAGGTGTGAATGGTATTAAGCAACAATACAGGCTGGGTATTAATGAGGTAAATTATTTTAGTGATACATAATGGTCAAAGTTATTTTGTATACACAGTTATTTGGTTTAGATTTACTGAAGTTACAATTAAATAATGTAAATATAAGAAGTGTAAGTAATTAAACATTTTAATAAGTAAATATTGAACTTGACTTGTGAGATGTATAAAATAAAACTTGAATAACACAATTTCTTACAAATTGTTTATTGCCTCAAACACATTTTTTTCATATATAGTTTAGTTATTGAAGATGCATCTCTGAAGATCATGACATTGTCGTTGAAACACTTTTGATTTAATAAAACTCTTACTTGTGAGAAATTCTGTTAGTTTTATTTTATGTTGACAGGGTTTTAGATTATGTACATTTTTAAGTTATACCAATTTGTATTAAAGCAAAACTTTAATCGATGTTTTGTAATAAATGGTGCAAAAATATTGCACAAACTTTCTCATTCACACATACCCAAACACAAATAAAAACAAATGACAACTAATCGTCACAAAAAATGTCAGTTCTGTACTTGTCAATCAAAAAGTGAAAATTACCCATGTCTTTGAAATATTTAAATAAACTTTGAAATAGCTGTCTTTAAGGAACTTAAACTTGCTTTTTGTGTGACATAAATATAGCCCAGAGTAAATCATGCTTGATTCAAATCGAGCTTTTAATGGATGGCAATCAAGGATCATTTTTGTTTTTGTTAATCGATTTCTAAACTTTATTATTTTACTTGCAATTTTAAGTCATTAATCTTTAAAATTAACGTATTTTACAACAAGCTTATTTTGGTTTTTCATTAATAACTCACAACCTAGCATTTTTTGAGATGTTGTGTCCAATACATTATGCTTAGGTCCTTATACCTAAGCATAATCAAAAAATTTTGATTAATTATGATTAATTTGAAAAATTAATTATTAAAATTGGCTTACTAAGTCGATTTTTAGAATATCATAATTTTGTGTTTTTTTATGGCAGCTACTTCCAAATTTTGAGTTTCCTAACAACAGAATAGTTGGAAAAAAAGAATTTGAATAATGACCAAAATATGTCCATATACTGTGGTGTTTGATTAAAATTGATCCACCCATTTATATTGTAGATCCACATATAACAGATGATATATATGACAGACATAATTCCCGAACATTTTGTTTTGACTTTTGGTGGGGGGGGGGACTTAAACACGGATATATTTGCAAAAACTTTGACACCCATTTTTGACCTTCACATAACTAATAAATAATATTCAACAATATAATCAAAGTGCTATTTAAACAGAAACAAATTATTTGTGAAATTAAAAAAATTTTCTTGTAACATTTGATTAAGATATAAAATAACAAATAAAAAAGGATATGTTTGAACGTTGAAAAAATATTTAAGAATTTCATTTGAATGAATATAAATAATTCTCTTGTTTAATTATAAGCCTTGTTTAAACTAGCTTATTTCATGAATAATAATTTCATAATAATAATAATCATGAAGATAGAAAGGAAAAAAAAATTACAAGTTTAAACTACTCTAAAAATTGCAAAGTCTAAAGTAGTGATTAATAATAGCTTTTAGTAAAATTCTAATTATTACATGTAATTTACATTCGTTATTCTTGTCTTTATCAGAAGGATTGTAATAGAAATGTTTTATATTCACAGACTGATACTGAATTCCAAGAATGTCTGAGTGCGATGGTGAACCCAAGCCATTGTAGACATTTACCTCATTGTGTCTTGAGCGAAGTCATCACTAATGTAACAAACTATATACGTTTCTTCTGCCCCATTCCTGGAGGGTAAGTTTCCTATCAAAGCGATTTAATTATTAAGGAATTAATTAGATAATTTTAATTATTTATTTATACATACATACACGAATTTATATAAGTGTTTACTTACCCAGCATTACAACTCACGGGGGATTGTGGGCTACTTCAACATCAATTGCCATCTTGCTCTGTCCATTGCTATAACTTTCAAATTACGCAGTCCCAACAACATCCATAGATCAGCTACCAATGTATCAATCAAACACAGCCTAACCCTGCCATTTATTTTCCCTATAGTTGTGTATTTAGAATCTTTTCATTAGGTATATAATTAGGAAAGATGTAATCCTAAAACATACAATTAATGTTAGAAATCTTAATAAACCCTTATGTATATTTGAATAACATAGCTACCATCCACATTGGGTTATAAACCAATAGTCGTTTCTAACATCAATTGTGTTCTTTCATATTGTATTAACCACAACACAAAGCTAATTGGATGTTTGTAGATATATATTTATTTAAATTATAAAATTTAATATCTGAATTAAAAATATTATTCGAGGTTAAATATTGTATACTAAAAGAAAGAAATCCTTAGTGCAAATAGTTCATTGTGGAATAGATAGATTATGTAATGCTTTGTCAGGTCATCGAGTTACTCTCTTTGTGTTTTTTTAGTTTTATTGACCACGATTTGCTACTATTCGTAGTTTTCCACTGTATTCGGTCAACACCAAACTTTTAAACTCCATGATGATTAAATTTAGAATTTATTGCACACAAGGTGAGAGCTCTAACCAACCAGAGGTTAAAAATCTACTTAATTATGTCTTGTGTGTGTATCTAACATAAGTAACACCAACCACATGGTGTGTCTCGAATGGAAAGCAGCCTGGGTCCAAGTCAATATTAGTTCAAATTCACTGGAGAGTGTAATCCAGTTTAAATCTCAGTTTAAGCTCTTCTTTGCAGTATTTTGAACTGGACACAGAAGAAGAATTGACTTAAAAGAGCTTTTGATGCTGACAAACGAGACAGTTAACTCGGTAAGTCCATAACAAGTATACATGCCTATACAGCCAGTTTTTGTTCTAAACAAAAGTTGGAAATTAAGTGAGATATATTTTGACATCATTAGGAACTTTCTAAATAGAGTATAGTTGCTGACCCACTTTTCTATCATTCTACAGTACCCAGTTTTGGTTTTTTCATGATCGTCTGTTTTGTAAATTTGTGGGTATATACTATGTATAATAATTATTTATGGAGGAATAAAATAAAATAAATTAACTTAATGTTTTTTTTTTGTTAACATAACTAACAATGATTGTGTATTGTGTGCAAAACATGTTTAGATTTAACAAAATTGAAAATATTGAAGTAGGCTGTTATTGACTCTAAGATATATATTTATTATATAAACAGTTTATAGGTTAAAAACAATATTAATAGGTTACTTTGTTTGTTTTAATTTTGTTTTATAGGCAAATGATGTTATCATATAAACAATATTGATAACATTCTATAAATAATTTAAAAATATACAACGTGTAAATTGTATGTTATAGATTTGCTGGTATTTGTTGCCCAGATGAAATTATTGATTTAGAAACGACAACACTTCCGCTGGAAACAACGACTACAGAATTTGTTTCATCTTAGCTGACACAAAGTGTCAAATCCTATCTTTTGGTTCCTTCAAGTCTGACTTTAGGTTAAGTTTTTATACACACTTTTTGTTTGTAGATCAAGTTGATGTTTTTTTTTATGTACGATAGATTTAACATATTGCCTCCTTTGTGTGTATAGAGAAACAGTATCCTTAATTATAATTTAGATTTAGTTTTAAGTTATGTTAAAATGTACAGAGCAAATTATGGGAGAGTTTTATTGTTAAAATTTAATTCAAGGGTTATTGAGAAAGCATGATTATTTTAATTTTAAAAACTAAAAATTATACATTAAAACATTATAGATTTAATAGTACTGTATTTATATTGTATCGTCCATCATTCTGTTATGGAACATAAGGGTTCTACGAGATATTTCCATCTGTCCTGAACTAAGTGGCTTATCTCCCTCCAGAAAATTCCTGTTGAAGCAGCCTCAGAAAGAATAGTTTATTTCCATGCTGTTTTGGTCTACTCTTTTTACATTACACCCTGTGTCAGATATCTTAACTGAATGAATATCAGAATTTCATCTGAATGATGACAGGATTTGAAATTATTCTTTTGACATTAACTGTTTTATTTGTCATCGTAGAGATTTGGCGTTGGTACCATTATTAGAAATATACAAATCTGTAAATTTTTATGTAATTTAGTGTGTTACAAATTGAATAACAAACAAGATATGAATAAAAAAACTCTCCAAATCGGTCACTATTTTGACATTTTTAAACCAATTATTCAGAATTTCAGTTCACAGAATATGAGCACACTGTAGCCCCCCCCCCCCCCCTATATGAAATTTCATGTTCCTATCTTAGTTTTTGTGGAAATCATTTTGCTTACGTACAGACAACAACAACGATGGATGATGGGCATGTTGAAAATCATTTCGCTGAGGCCATGAAATGTAAAGATCTGTCGAAAAACAGATTTTGAAATTTTGCGCAATAACCAAACTTAGCTTATACTTCATATACTGGGCAAAAGTGTTTTTGC
Source organism: Aphrophora alni (assembly GCA_963513935.1). Classification (NCBI taxonomy): domain Eukaryota; kingdom Metazoa; phylum Arthropoda; class Insecta; order Hemiptera; family Aphrophoridae; genus Aphrophora; species Aphrophora alni. The sequence goes on along the minus strand of OY740773.1, from coordinate 99,974,348 downwards.
CTAATATTAAAAAAAGTATTTTTGTGATAGGCCTCACATTTAAACAGATAATTATAACATATAACGTAAATGTTACAATAGATTATTTATTTGTATTTACATATTTCTCATAATTTTCATCAAAACACTAGCAAGAGACATGTCATATGACAAGATTGTTGTAAACATTTGCCAAGCTAATTGTTATCTATAAGTTTCATTACTGTATATAATATTTATTATTTTATAAAGTTTTGAATGTGGCATTATTAAATGTCTTAGTTTAGGAAAATAAAAGCATTTGTAATCAAACCATACAATTACGAATTTTATTTGTCATTTTTATTTTCGTCGCTGAGATTAGGAAGCTAATTTCCATAACAATTAAGCGGTGTACGAACTCTAGCACAGTTGATAGGAAAACTAAGGCAATGATGTATTAGGCAGTAGTGAGGCTACTTGTAACATATGCTTTAGAGACCTGAACAATAACAAAGACAAATGAAGGTCATAAACTTGCAACACACAAAATTTTATAAATTTGCTTGACTTAATTTTAATCTTCCAAGACATATTCATTCAGCTTTATCAGAGTCTGATATATAGCTCAAAATCACCATTTATAATGGTGATGAAAATCAACATCGTATATATAGCTCTACATGAGTTGGGGCTGTTATAAAAGATGTAATTTCTACCGATTCTATCAGTTCTACGGAATCTAAACTGTGTTTAAATTTTAGTGAAATGTGAACATTATTGACCCTAACCAGTGTGAAAATTGTCAAATAAAAAGTCTTAACAGTTCAGGAATAAGTGGAAAAAGATAATAATTAATTTGGGCTTCCGTAGTTAAAAGCTTGATTTTCACAAATATGATATATGTTTTGTTTATGAGATATTTCGTTCATTTTCACTCTTTGATTAACAACTAATGAACTAACATTTTTTATAACAATTAGTTTTGGTTGTTTTTTATTTGGTTTTGGGGATGGCTGTGTGATAAAGTTTGTGCAATGATTTTGAATGGGTTATTACATATTTAACCAAATCTAACTCATCACATAACTTATATCTCCTTCTCCATTTGGTGGCACAAACCCAGAACATATAAGAGATATTTTTTTTATATATAAAGGCGTATATTGTTTTAAAATCTATCCATTTTTTTTTCTTCAAATTTTCATTTTTTAACTAATAGGTCTTGCAAGCACATTTGTTTGTATATGTTTTAGGTTTATCCTTGATAACATGAGATGGTTTATGCTCTTAAAACGTTTTGTGTATTAGTTTTTATCTACACAAATGATGGCAAATGTCCAATTAAAAATATAAACAATACATTAAAATAACTTTAAAACCAAACAGTGTCTAAGTTTTCCTTAAAGTATAAACGGTATGATTTTCTTCATGATAGACTCTGAACTGATATTATCTTTCTATACTTACAGCCTACATATTTCCTCAAGCCATTTTCTACACTAAAAGAATATATGGTTGGCACAATTTTTTAATGAATACTGGCAGGCTCAACAGTCTGACTTTCTCATTTTATACAAGTCACCATTAAAACAGCTTTGCCTAGTAAACAGTAAATTTATTCACCTCTGTATGCTTTGCTCTTTGCACTATACTAGCTTTCGATCACCCTCAAAGACCATCTGGATCTCGTTTTAGCCACTCTTACCATCAATCCTTAATATTCGTTTGGCTTCTGCTAGTGCAGTCTCATTACCCTGTATGTCTTGGGTGTATTTTCCAAGAAGAGGTCAATGGAGATCAGAACAGCCAAGATTGTGCTTCTTTTTTTGTTCTATTGACATTCTTACTTTGAAGTGAGTCACACCAGATTTTGGTATCATTGAAGAGGAAAGACTGTGTGACCACAATAAACAAGCTTGTTGGGCGTTTAATACTTGCCATGAGTCAGTCACGGTGTCCAAGTTTACTCCAAAATATTTCACTGTCTCTTTTTTTTTTGTCTCAATTTTCCAACTTATTTTTCAGTAAAATTCAACAAATATTAATACTAATAACATAAATTCAGAATACTAAACCTATCTTAGATTTATATCCACCTTTGAGGTTATATTTTTAATGATTTTGTTTTTTAAAGTAGTAGGACCTTTATTTTACAATACAGTTCAGATTTTATTGCTATACAAAATGAGAATCATGAGCGTCATGGTTGTAGGACGTTGTACGATGATATAGGGGTGGAAAGTTATTCTTAAATACAAATTTAAAAAATGGATATTTTAAAATTAAATGGTAAAAGATAATGAACATTCAAAACATTGTAATAGGTTAAATAAGAAAGTAAATTCACAATATATTTCCAACAGATATACTTGTTACCGTCTCAGTAACATCTAATATCATTTCAATCTCACATCCTCTCTCACAGGTGTTCCTTTCCACAGAATGTCAACTTTATTCACTATATCTAATCTTGAGACAGTAAATTACATCCGGTACAAACCGAGGCTTATTTCCGGTCTGAGATGAAGACTTGGAACAAGGATGTATAAATTGAACAGCTGAAGTTTAGTTACATATTTGTATAAAGAAATAATAATATTTTGTGTTGGTTTGTTATTGGTCTTCTAAGTGAATGTGTTTGTGTTTGAAAATTCTTGATGTTATGTGTGAATTCCTTTTCTATAGCCGTATCTGTATATCCAGATAATATATATTTTTATCTTGCAGATCTGTATATTAACAATGATTATCCAAAATAATAAATCTGGCAAAAGTAAATAGTTTTTATTCTATAAATCTGGGGAATCAATTTTAGAGTTGGGAGAAAGTGTACCTTCGGAACATTTAAATATGTTTTCAACGGTAAACAAATTTTGAAAGTTATTACTTAAAGCCAAACTTATTAAAATATGAAACCTTAAAATCTCTCAGGGGCTCACTATAGTGAATACAGCTGTGGTAATCCCGAGAGCCCTATCTGAAATCTACACCTTTTTTCATGTAGTCTTCCTTTAGATCCTTCCTTTGCATTTCTCTTGACCAACTCCTATTGTCTTCCAACCCTGACGCTAATGGAGTATTTGAAGGCTTGTTGTATATATTTTGTTCTTTTCTTCCTTTTTCTTTTTTTCTTTATAAGGCGAGGACAAACTTTATACAACAAGGAAAAAACTTAATCTACAAATTGAAAAACATACTAAAATTATTCCAGTAAATTAATTTTAGTTGATTTTTGGTAAAATTAATACCTATGAGACTTTAATATTTGTTGGAAATTATTGAATAATTAAATTGTCGTAAAGGAGGTAGTGAAATATGTGGGAGAAACTTTTGACTTCAGACTGGTGTTTTGGAAACAGATTAAATCAGAGAAGGCTGAGAATGTCATTTCTGTGATCAGTAGACTCATTCCAAATATTAGAGAACCAAATTGCATGCAAAAGAAGATTGTTTATGATGGTTATACATTGTTAGAAATTTTGGCTACCTTCAGGATCTCACCTCTAGTGAGTACGGGGTGGTAAAACCTAGCTAGACCGACATCTTTTTTCATGTAGTCTCAGGTTAGATCCTTCTCTTTTATCTTTCTTATCAGGTTTGATAGTGCCAACTCTTATTCTGTTCCGACCCTGACGCTAATAGATTATTCGTGGGCTAGGGGTCTTTATTGTATGTCCTTTTCTTCCCTGTTTCATAAGCCGATGATGACCAAGTGTATTTTTGCCCTTAAAAAAAGAAGAAAATAAATCTGGGCTGATGTGCTCAAACAGAATCATGGCTGGAGGTAGTACATAGAAGAGGCATCCTCTAGAAGGTAATCTCATACTTGACAGTTTTGTAACTGGCTGTTCTGGTAGTTGTTGAAGTTTAGTGATCTACATTGATCGATTCATTCCCCTCTATTCCCATGTTTCTTCGTACCCATAGGAGAGCTACTTTATTACTTCTAGATAAGTTTTTGTTGACATTCACAAACTATCACTGAGGTGATGATTGGAGAGTGCAGCGCTTTGCTGTCTGACAGAATTGCGACACGTTCCTCTCTTGTATCACCTGACAAGGTTCCTTTGCACGCACCTGTCAATAGCATAGATTTCCGCTTGAAAAATGTTGGGGAATTTTCCCATCGTTTCCTAGTACCTGGTCCAAATACCACAGATTTTGATTAAAAAATCAACTATTTTGAGTGTTTAGGTATCTCAGTGGTTAAGGGAGTCTTTTTTTTTATAAGATTAGTACCTGAGTTAGTAGGTTCTGTGAACAAAAGGTTTATTTTGTGCAGTTTAGTTCTATGCTGTGGTGTGACAGGAGGGGGGGGGAGGGCCCACTATAAACGAACGGTAGTTTGTTTGAGTGGAAGTTGTGATGGGGTTGGTTATGAAACAAAAAAGTCAAAATAAGTCCATATTGGAAATTTAATTAAAATCTGACCGCTCGTTTGTTTTACAGAGCACTGCATAGCCAGTGACAAATAGAAAACCTCTTTTTTGAAGTTGGACCCGATCTGAAACAAATATTTCTGGGACAAGATTGGCATAGATTTGACGTTTTGCAGATTACAATCGGTAAAAAGTCTTGTTTTCTTTATAAAATGTATAAAAACATTCCTAACTTGTTAAACCAACTTAATCTTTGAAATAATGAATGAAGAGAGAGGGAAATATGTAATCAGAGCGTTCAAACAACTTTTTATAGTTAAAGAAATACTAGCAAAAATGAAAATGTCAAATCCATATCTTTCGAGATTAATAGGATTTCCTTTGATTATTCGAAAACAAATTTAATATTGCCTTTTTTTCGGACCTGAACTCAATTGTACATTTCCTTCTATTCCCCCCCCCCCCATTTACTCTTTTCGTCTGTAATGCAGTATAAACCTAAAATTACTTGTGTTAAAGTCTTCTTGTATAGCAACAATGTTTTCCGCAATAATCCTCTAAAATAGTGCAGAAACGTTTTCATTTAAACAAACAAACATTATACTGTAATAGATTTTTTTGGTTATGTGCTTTGCAGGGAGGAGCGCTGTCGTGTTCCTAAATCACCGTTGACTCACATCGCTGGTGTCGATAACAATATCATATTGTAACTGTATTGTTTTAAATAATTAAACCTTCAGCTTGAAAGAAAAAACGCATTTTTCTAAATTGTACCATTAAGGCACGATAAATCAAGCTCATTAAAGAGCGTATTATACAAAAATCAGCAACATAATTAATTATACGTATTATTTCGAGCGAAACTCTCGTCAAACTTTCATTTAAAACTTGAAAAGAATGAGAGACACGAAGAGTGACAGATTTGGTTGGAGGGAATAATTTGCTATTTTTGTTTCTCATTTTAGAATGAAGAACCAACAAATTAAAACTGACAGCTGGCGTTTCAATTTAGATTTCCAGCAACGCCTGAATATTTGCATCACATTGTTGAGCATGCGCTGTTGTTATGTTAAGAAGCATACACATGAAATTGAAGGCGATCAATCCAAACCTCGTGAGTTGTGATAAAACAACGAATGGTACGCTGACATCTGATACACATGAAATGTTTCCCTATCCTACGCAAAGGAATAACTTGACATGGGAACCATCATAGTACTTACCTAGCCCCATCATAAAATGTTTTGCAAAATTTGTCTCTTGGACGTTGTAGAAAATTTTAAAATTGTATTGTTACACCTAGGTGTCTTATAAAGTTTGTTTTAAAACAAACGGGTGTTATATGTGTGTTTTGAACCTCGTAATTCTATATCATCTGTAAGACTTTGAATGTTATATTGAACTAATTCGGTCTTGGGACTTCAGAATCGTATATTAAACCGTTTCTGAAATATTCTATAGTACCTCACATAAGACGCAGTAGTAGGCAATGCATTTTCTATTCTGGTTGCTTTACAAAATCTGGAAAGTTTTTTGACATTGAGTTTTGGGTCCATATACACTCTTAGATTTTTGACACAGCTTTCCCTACACTTAACAATTTATGTATTCAATAATCGAGATTTCTATTTCAATATCCTTTGCTTTTGATAGAGAACCTCTCCTTCTTTGAACCCTAGGTTGATCCCTGGAGTTTGGACTTGTTTTTTGGCAAGGATATTTTTACAACTTATATTGTTAAAACCAAATTAAGCTTATTTTTAAATAAGGATATATTTTATGTATAACTTTTCAAAGTCCCTAAGAATGAATTTAATTAAGCAATACAATTACTCTCCTCCCAAAACAAAAATGTATATACATATATATAGAGAGAGAGAGAGAGAGAGAGAGGAGAGAGAGAGAGAGAGAGAGAGAGAGAGAGAGAGAGAGAGAGAGAGAGAGAGAGAGAGAGAGAGAGAGAGAGAGAGAGAGAGAGAGAGAGAGAGAGAGAGAGAGAGAGAGAGAGAGAGAGAGAGAGAGAGAGAGAGAGAGAGAGAGAGAGAGAGAGAGAGAGAGAGAGAGAGAGAGAGAGAGAGAGAGAGAGAGAGAGAGAGAAGAGAGAGGGAGGGAGGGAGGGAGAGAGAGAGATATTTTAACTTACACGACAATATTCCTGATTTTAGAGATAAAAATAAGAAAAAAGTTTATATATAGATCCGAAAAAAACGCTTCGCTTTCCCTCTGTCGGCCATTTTGTATTTTTACGATAAAACATTGTATCTTTGAGAGTAGATAGATATTGAGTGAAGATTTTGTATAGCCATTATTTAAACCCTTCAACAGTATACCAGAAAATCAATATTTCATTTGATATATTTTTAAAATGGAAAACGTTAAAAAATTTTAATGTCAAATATCTCGAAAATTATTAACATTAGAAAATATTTACAAGAATAGATTTTCCTCTTTTAAAGAAAATCAAAAAAGATTCTTTTTAATATTCTTTAGGTCAAAGGATAACAGAGTTATTAGCGAGAAGAAAACAATAAACTATTAAAATACCAGTTGCTATTTTAAAACTGTAAAGGGAAACATTAAAATTTTTGTTACTTCCTGGGCATTGAACTATAATTATTATCAAAATTTATAATATTTTAATTTAGGATATTTTGGGTGTTGTAGACAATTACCAAGAAATTACGTTTTACATTTTTTGGTCGAAAACTAGGTTACCCTTTGACCTACAAAAAATTTTAAAAAAAATTTTCCCCTTAAAAGAGGATAATCTTTTTTCCTGTAAATATTTTGTAATGTTAATGGTTTTCGAGAAATGCGATATTAAACATTTTTTACGTCTGCCATTTTGAATCTATAATAATAATAATCTTGCTTTTCCGATACACTATTAAATGGTTACATAAATAATACGTTTAATAAATATTCATGGTATGTATATATATATATATATATTTGTAAAAACACAAAATGGTCGATAGAAGGATAAGGAAGCTCTTCCGGATCTATGTTTTTACAAACCTTTTTTTTAGCTCTACAATTAGGTCACGAAATATTGCCGTGCAATTTTACATCAGCCTGTATTATATGAATTTGATTGTCCGTAAACTGCTCAATAAATTTGAAAACTTTGATCTGAAAATAATATTAGATTTACATACAATTCTCCACGAATTAATCTTTTCTTTTTTACTTATCCTATTCACTATATTTCTAAATTTTCTTTCAAACCACTTCTTTTCTCATCTTTCGTTTTTATAATAATACAAAAAAGACGCAATCAAACCAGAAAAATAATAGCTTTTTGTCTGGCTATAGAACCCCCTTCCCCTTTCCCTCTAGTTCTTTGAAAGTTATACAAAGGGAACACCTAGAAAGATGGTGGTTGTACAAATGGCTTTCCTTGATGAATATTACACTGCTACCAACTGAAATTGAATTCAAAATGCATTCCCTGCAAATTGAAAACATAAAGCTTTAGTTTGATTTGCTATAGATTAGATTTGTAACACTGTTTCTGATATTATAGTTTTGTTAAAAATGTATTCAAACTGTATTTTTTCCACGATCGTCTGTGAATTGTTCCCAAAAACATCATTCTCAAATTACTTTTTCGGGCTCAGGAGAAGTCGGATTTTTCGTGATAAATTTACGATTTTTGACTCAATGACATAACTCTCTATACTATTTATATTTGAGAAAGTTATATGTATTAATAAATTGAAAAACAGTTTCATTTTAAATACAAACATTTAAATTATATTTGAACCTTCAACAGATGTACATTTCGACAACGTTATTAGAAGGTTCTACTACTAAACTATAAGTAACATTTATTCTAAGATAAATGACGCCCTACCACCCCTCTCACTCTAGATGTATCTACCTATCGCCTTGAGCTCACGTCAGAAACATGTCATTGACCTTAGTGGCCTTACAAAACATGTAACAACATGTTACCTGCCAGCTACGACTAATCTCTGAACAATACTCTACACTAAAAATATAAATCTGTGCAAATACAGGATGACTTTTAAGTCTCTTTCCCCTTACCTTTTTGTTTAAGGTATCCATATTTTACCTAAATACCTTGATTTTGATGCGCCCACATACTGTCCAACTCCAATGGAGTAGGCCCAGAAGATGTCAGAAGAAAATCTTAAATGAGAGCATTGGTCGATATGTACATCAAATTAAGGTCTTTGTTAGCAGAAAATAAAATAATAACAAAATATCGATTCATAGTTTTTTAATTCCAACTGCACAATATTTGTTAGCGTAAAAAGGCTTTGTTAAACGACATATCACATGATGACCCTCTTGTTTTTAAAATTTTTTAGTTGACTCCTAGATCTTGGACTTCTGGTGATCCCCTAAATTTGTATAATACCACAAACGATGTTCTTTCAGGTGTCTAACAAACAGGTTGTAGGAAAAAATTCCGGGGTAAACTTTTTAAAAAATAGGGTGGTAAAAAGCGGTTCTAGCACTACTCACTTGTAAACTTTAAAACCTCGTCATTTGCGATAGGATGAACCTTTTGAGATCCGGGTTGCAGCACTCTACTCTACTAACAAAGACCTTTTATTTGATGTACATATCGACCAATGTTCTCATTTAAGATTTTCTTCTGACTTCCTATGGACTTCTCCCCCATTAGAGCATCAAAACCAAGTTATTTAGGTCCAATATGGATATGCGGAATTTCATTTTTTTACTTAAACCATATAATAAAAGGTAAGGGAGGAAGGAACTTAAAACTCATTCTATATATAAAAATACCATTAAGAATAAATTATAATAAATATGAATAACCTACTAACTAATGTATAAAGGTTTTGTTTAATATGAATAGAATCTTAAAATTACTTGAAACTTGACATAAATTAAAAACAAAAAATAAACAACAGTGTTTTATCGGCTTACTTTTAGTGAGTACGAGCTTGACAATCCCAATATACTTTGGTTAATACCACTCTTTTATCTTTCCTATAAGGTCTCTCTTGACCTTATACGATCCAGACACTATTGGAGTATTCGAGGGCTAGGGGGGGGAGGGGTCTTTATTTTATGTTGTTTTCTTCCTTTTTTTTATAAGGCAATGATGACAGGAAGGATCTACTTCTAAACTACAAATAAAATGTAAATCTAATGTAATATAAATGACGTCCAACCACCCCTCCCACTCTATCCATGTATCCATCCACCTGTCAGCTTGAGGTCACTTTAGAAATATGTCATTGAACTGGGGGCCTTACAAAACAAGTAACAACATGTAACCTGCCAGCTACAACTAATCTGTGAATATATTTGTTCTGATTTAAAATACTTTACACTAAAAAAGTAAATTTATAAACAGTTGTTTAATATGAATTACTTCAAATCTAACATAAAATTAAAAATAAAAAGTTAAACAACAGTTTTTATCGGCTCACTTTTAGTGAGTACTGGCTAGACAATTCCGATACACTCTAGCTGGATCTACACCTTTTTTCATGTATTCTTTGGTTAGATCCCTCTCTTACATCTTTCCTATAATGTCTCTCTAGACCAACTCTTGTTCTTCTACAACCCTGACGCTATTTGAATATTGTAGTGATAGGGGTATTTATATTGCTATTTTCTTTTTTACAAGGAGATGATGACCGAGTGCGTTTTCAACTTTCAAAATGATGAAGTAAATCATAACAACAGTGAGAGATGGTGAAGGGTTACCATTTAAGATAGTTTAGTATAGATCTCAGCATATTTCACGAACTCATAACTATTAGAATATTACCATTTTCATTTACTGTTTCTGTAATTGTGGTTAGAGGAATTATCCAATTAATATTCACCGCTTCATTATAGATTGTATCTTCGGAAGCAACACACGATGGCTGGAGATAGTTTGAAGAACAATTGCAGGACGTGAAGACAACTTCAAATATCCGAGTTGAATCTAAATATTTGAATATATATATAACCGAATTGCTTTGTCTTTCCAATCTTTTGATATCTACAATTGTAGCCTATTTTGTAAAGACTTTTTCAATTATTGTTGAATCTTTTCCAAGGCCTCCGGGTATTACATGAGTGCGGCGTTGTCTCAAGCTGATAGATTGATACATCTGTAGAGTGGGAGGGGTGGTAGGGAGTCATTTATCTTAGATTAGAATTATATGTTATTTGTAGTTCAGTAGTAAAACCCTCTTAAGAAGTCGAAATGTAAATCAGGAAATTTAACAAAATTAATAATACTTCTCTTTTTAAGACCAACGATGTCTCGGTCATCATCACCTTATAAAAAAACAATCATTTCTGTCAAACAATTGTTTTTCTTAATTTATTTATTACATAAAGGCCGTTTCGACTCTTTTCATTCAGTCATTTTCAAATGTATATCCAGCGTATGAAGGTTTCTATCATGCGGTCATCAACCCCTTGTAAAAAAAGAAAATAATATAAATACCCCTATCACTACAATATTCAAATAGCGTCAGGGTTGTAGAAGAACAAGAGTTGGTTTAGAGAGACCTTATAGGAAAGATGTAAGAGAGGGATCTAACCAAAGACTACACGAAAAAAGGTGTAGATCCAGCTAGAGTGTATCGGAATTGTCTAGCCAGTACTCACTAAAAGTGAGCCGATAAAAACTGTTGTTTAACTTTTTATTTTTAATTTTATGTTAGATTTGAAGTAATTCATATTAAACAAACGTTTATAAATTCACTTTTTTAGTGTAAAGTATTTTAAATCAGAACAAATATATTCACAGATTAGTTGTAGCTGGCAGGTTACATGTTTTTGCTTGTTTTGTAAGGCCCCCAGGTCAATGACATATTTCCAAAGTGGCCTCAAGCTACATGAGTAGGGAAATTAAACAGGATTTTCAGGAAATATCAACAAAGGAAAGACCCTCTTGGAGATAGATGTTTCCCCTTTAAGGACAACACTGGGAAGGTTGGTAACATTACATGCAGAATTCAAATGTCCAAATTTGTATTAATCTGGTGTGTTATAAGTTGAATAACACACGAGATATGAACCCAAAAAACGTATAAAAAGGCAGCCATTTTTAATTCGGCTTTTCTGAATTTCAATATGTTACAATATGAGCACCTTATAGGCCTATGTACCAAGTTTTATGTTCTTATTATAATTTTTGTAGCTATTGTGTTTAAATACTACTGCGGGGTGTGCCGAAATCACTCTTTCCCTGAGGTCACTTAAACTTATACTATACTGTGAAATGTATTAAATCTAAGTCTAATCACGTAATAACTATTTATGAATTTAATTACTTATCACCCATTAAATTTGGTCAATAAATTCATTAACAAACCCGTGTATAACCAAAATTCATTTCTAGATTCTGTGATTGGATTGAAAGACACCTAAAACTCCACAATTGGTCTTTAGGTTAGGTTAGTTGGTATAAACGCTGCAGGGCGCTAAACTGCATCTATTTCTTCTGTTGAACACTTGGTTGGCATTGGATTTTAAGAATATATCGCATTATTTTTCAATTAAAATATGGTAATCTGTAACATGCATATTGTTATAAATTTACAACAAATCTTTAATATTAAATACCAAAAATAACTGTGAACCAGTTTGAAGAAAATATTTAAACAGTTCTCGAAATGAAAGAAAATTGCCCGAAACCACAATAAAACCCTAACAGCAAACAAACTGTACAGTATAGTTTTGTTTATTCTACCTTATGTACATTTCTATAGCAATTCTATCATCTTCAGAGGTACAATACACACTAATCTTAATAATTACAATTACTAAAGAGATAACAGTGTTGTTAAAATTTACATAAGGTAGAAAAACATAACTATAAAGTCTTTGTGTTGTTAGTGTTTTATTTCGGTTTCGGAGAATTTCTTTCATTCTATATTCTCATAGTGCTCTAGTGATTCATATGACGAAATAATAATGATAAAAATAATAATCAGGATATAAAGAACTAGAGGTAAGTTCAAAACGAAGCGATTTCCTGGGCTATAAAAAAAATCAATTAATTTCTAAAAAGATAACATAAAATTTGAAAGCAATACAACTAAAAAAATTATCCAACAGGAAACAAAATAATGTCAGTCGAAATATAGAATTTATCAACTTATATGTCAAAATCTTATATTTAATTCTCTAAAGTATTTCTGCCCCAATTATGTATTTCTTTACTATATAGCCGATTTTAATGATTGAGGTGTCAAATTAAACAGTATTTACATGCAGACATGCTCGAAAATTATTGATTTTCTTTGAAAACACTTATTTTGTAATAAATTTATCATTTAAACAACATGACTGTTATGCGTAAATAACATGTTTCACAACAAAAATAATTTGAAACAGTTGTTACAAATTCTCAAATACGTTTTATTTTGTTGCTTTGCTTGAGAATTTATAACATCTGTTTTAAATTATTTTTATGTTAAATTTTTCAGGGTGTCCCTTATGTAAGCTGCCAAACTTTTGGAAACTATTCTGTGGGATAAAGAAGAAGAAAAAAAAATCGAACACGCTTAGTTTTACATATATCCGCCATTTAGTTTTTTTACAAAAATTCGTTATAAAATTAGAAATAAAAAAGATATTGAGTTCCTATTTAGTATACACATTTTGTATATTATGTTTTATAAGTGTTTAATTTTAATTAGACTTTATATTGTATAATTTCTAAATGGCGGCTGTTTAAAATATTTAATATTGAATATTTTGAAAACAATTAAATGTACAAAACATTTACAAGAGTAAAAGGTTTCCTTTTTTATTGACAAACAATGTTATTTTCCAGAAGGTCAAAGGATAACGTAGTTATTTACAAAAAAAAACAAGAAACTAATTTCTTGGTAGTTCCCTACAACGCCCAGAACATTGTCCTAGAACCAATATTTGAATTATAATATTTTTAATATAAATAATGAAATCCGTTGCTCGAATTGGATAAAAAAATTCAATTTCCTATGATTGTCTGGAAAGTTTATTATTTATTCCATTTTTAATAAGGCGTTGTAATTATTTTTTATCTTAAATTTAGGGTAAAAATACAATTTCTTACATAGTATAAGGCAGACAGGTGATTTGAATGTGGAGAAGTGCATTTTAATAAATTTATTCACTTCTAGGAGCGAACTTAAAATAGTCATAATATTGTGTTTCTCCAGGTCTGAAACAGTAGTTTGAATACGGCAATGTAAAAGTAATGATTTTGTGAAATATTTTAATAAAATATGTCCCCATACATTTTGACTTGACTTTATATATTAAAACCCTGCTTGAAACCGTGTATGTGATTTCAAACCGTCACGATGTGCGCCTTCCAATATACTCGTAAGTACGAGGGATAGCCTACCCTTTGGCATTATGGGCGAATTGTAGTTCAGAATAATTTTTATTAAGGTTCCCCCTCCATCGACCTTGGCTCGAGACCCAGAGAGCCGTAGACTTTCGCGAAGTAAGTGTGTGTATTTTACCGCGATCAGTTTTGTTTGCATTTGTGACGAAAACGCCCCAAATGGCTTTCCAGACCCCTTTAGGTTAAGGTCGGATGAACGATTTATATCGGACTGAACAATCTTTATGTAGGAGTATCTCAAGAGTTAAGAACGAGACCTAGTAGACCTTGCGGCGAATTAACTGGAATAAAATTTATTAAAAATTTTAAATTCAGTTTTTATTAAATATAAGCCACAATGGAATTATATCTAGGCTATAGCCTACTGGATAGTGGAAATGGCGTAGTTTCTTAAAGGTTTTATCGGAGTGAACATTTTCATATCTCACGAGTTAAGAACATGATCTACTAGGCCTTGTGGCGAATTAACGGGAATAAAAATTATTTTTAATTCAGCTTTTATTAATATAATCTATAATGGTAAGTGCCAATAACGTAATTTATTAACAGTTTTATCGGAGTGATCATTTTCGTAACTCAAGAGTTAAGAACGTGATCTAGTAGGCCTTACGGCGAATTAACCGGAATCAAATTTATTTTAAATTTTAAATCCACCTTTTATTAATGTAAGATATATCGGCCTTATGTCTATACTGATTAGTGCCAATGTTGTAGTTTTTTTAACGGTTATATCGGAGTGAACAACTTTTCGTATCTAAAGATTTAAGAACGTAACTTAGTAGGCCTTACGGCGAATTAACCGGAATTAAATTTATTTTAAATTTTAAATCCACCTTTTATTAATGTAAGATATATAGGCCTTATGTCTATACTGATTAGTGCCAATGTTGTAGTTTTTTAACGGTTATATCGGAGTGAACAACTTTTCGTATCTAAAGAGTTAAGAACGTAACTTAGTAGGCCTTACGGCGAATTAACCGGAATCAAATATATTTTTAATTCTACCTTTATCAATGTTAACCATAATCATCTTATCGCTATACTGATAGGATTGTCCAAGTTATGACAATGTCGGAATAAACCATCTTTATTTTAGAAATCTAAATCATACGTGATATTTGTTTGCCTTGATGTTTCTTCCAAATCCGAAGATGATGCTCAACTATCCTCGCGTATTAAGAGTGAAGCGCAATTGATTAGAGAGAGTAAAGTTGTGTCCGAGGTAGTTGGATCACGCGAACCATGCAATCGATTCCTTGTTAACTCTAAGCAACACGCTACCTTCCAACCAACAGACAGCCATGTCTTTAAATTATGTAAGAGATTCTTATATATTACTTTTATTAATTCATAAAATAATTATTTGGTTCAAAGCAGAGGTTTGTGGTGGTGAGAAAACAGGAGTATTGAGTCGAGTTACTTAGGAATCTTCGCTGGTTGGTGATTTACTGGATAATTTGTAGGACTTAAAAACCTTTATATTTGGTGTCGACAGAGCGGCAGACGAATTGCGCAACACTGGTTACGTTTTTCTTTTCCCTACTCCTCCCGATATGTTATAACTATAGTATAAAGTAGAACCTTGACCATTTTAAATTTGTCATTTTAAAAGATTCAATAATATCCACGATTACTTTTATTTTCAAATTTACCAGTCACCTACACCCTTTGTATTAACAGAGCCGTTCACATATTTAATGCAATTAACATTTGTTGATTTTATTTCTAATATAAATATGAAACGTATTAGAAATAAACTTAGTAATAATTTGTAAGATCTAGTAAGATAAAAACTTTTGTCATACATGATAAAACATTATCGGGAGGTGAGTGACCTTCGAACCTGTTTATATCTTTCCGTGTAACTATTAATAGCTCCTTATCTCTTGTTCAACCTTGAATGTTCGATTTGTCCTTTCGGAATCAAATACAATTCCTATTTCCACTTAAATTAATATTGTTTTTAAATAGACTCCATCTGTACGAATAAATACCTATACAAACCATTATCGTTGATTCTATCCGTCTGTCGACCCAATAAGACTCTAATCTACATATTAACGTAACTTTTCATCTGAACGTCATCCTGAATAATTTTTTTTTTCTGAATATTTCACCAAATTACTAAATACCCCTTCTTTTAAAACCATAGTTACCCATCTAACCATCAATAAAACCCACCAATCTTAACACGAATTATCATAAAATATATCATATTTACAACTAACAATAATATTTTATTTCCCTTTAAAAATAACAACCCCCCATTTTTATTTTATTACCTTCCTGCGCTTTTTATCCATTGCTCTTGGGAATTCTACGACCCCCCCTCCCCATTTATGAACAATTATTAAAGCTCCTTTTTTCTTAACATATTTTGTATCAATCGAAACTTATATATTTTTTAAATCGTTAATTTATTCACCAACCTTCGACTAATTCTTTCAACCTTCTTCTTCACCATGGAGGAAATTGATTGGTCGGGTGTTGATCCTAAACCCTACTCCTTCCCACTCAACGTACCAATAAGCAACCGAAAATGCATCAACAAAATGACCGCTAATCCAAGCTATTGACCTATTAAGCCATTGGGACCTTTCGTCGACTATTACCCTCGAATTGAATCGATACCGCAAGACCATCAATAACTAAGCCGCTGTAATGTATTTGTAATGTATAGACCTATGTAGACATAGGCCGATAAGCTGTACTGTAAAGGTTCCTGGTACAAGGGGCAGTTATTAAAAGAATGTCGAACTTAAAGCATGGTTTATGATTTAGTAACCTTCACATCACATAGCGCAGTCTAATCGTTTGAAATAAAATAACAGATTTATAAAAAGTTAAGGAGTGAAATAGTGTACAGTTTTAGTGTTTTATTATAAAAACAGTGTAATAAGAAATAATATTTAAATGCCTGGGTATGAAAATAAAGTAACTGTACTACATATAACCGCGATGTCACACTCAACGTCTAGTAATAACGTGAAACCGCCTTCAGAAATTTCTTGGATAGGAAATATGGACGAGAATTGGAAGTTCTATAACAGAAATTTCAATTTTACTTAATTGCTACAAAAATTACTACTGAAAATAGTGAGTATAAAATTGCGTTACTATTCAATTCCATCGGATATAGAGCTTTAAAAGTATACAATAGTTTCACTTTCAATAGTGGAGAGAATAAACTAGACTATAAAACAATTGTTAAAAAAATAGAGATTTTTTGCCAGAGAAAAATATAATATGAGACTTTTTTTTTTTAAGGGAGCAAATAAGTGATGAAAAAATTGATCATTATGTTACAGAATTACGAGATTTAAGTGCAACATGTGATTTCGGTTCTCCAACAGACAGTCTAATTAAGTATAGAATTGTTAGGCCAGATCGGAGTGTAAAAGATTGTTTGCTAAGAATTAGATATCTAGATTTAAACAAAACATTAGACATTTGCAGAATTGCAGAAAGGACAAAGTCACAACTTGCAGAGATTTATGTACAGTAAATACAGAAATAGACAAGGAAGATGACTTGAACTAAATTCATAGTCATATACGCAGGAATCAGAACTTCAACCAACGTGATGATACAGTCCAATCACAACGTTCCAGTTCTAGTAAACACCGTTGGAGTCATGCGCAGTTCACCTCAAGCCGGTCCACAAAGAAGAAAAACAACATGTATGAAGAATTCAGTGATTGTGATAAGTGCGGGTACAACCATGTGTATTATAAATTGCTTTGCGTACGGTTAAAGGTGTGCTAAATGTAAAAAAAAAAACAATCTTTTTGCAGAAAAATGTAAATTAAAAAAAGTAAGTGTTGATGACAGTAGTGAAGAATTATTTATGTAGTAGGCCTATAGAAGTATCAACAAACTATTAACAATGACGAATGGGTGATTAACCTAAAAATTGAAAACGTTAATGTCTCTTATGGACACAAGGGCACAGGTAATCCTCAATACAGATGTCTTATGTAAAATTAAGTTTGATGTTAACAACTTAATAAATACTAAAACCTAATTAACATCTTATTCAGGTCAAAGAATAGATGTGTTAGGTAAATGTACACTACCTTGCTCATATAGAGGTTATATTTATAACATACATTTTTATGTTAGAGAAAATATCTCATGTATATTTAGGTCTTAAGTCATGTAAACAGATGAATCTAATTCAAAGAGTTAATCAATTCTGAGTACAAATTAATAAGAAAAAAAGATAGCAACATAACCAGTTTAAAAATAATGCTAATAGTAGGTTTAAGTCTAATCATAATAATGATATTCTGGATGAATTTAGTGATGTGATGTCAGGAATAGGTTGCTTAAAAGTTGAGTATGAAATTAAACTAAAACCCAATGCGACACATGGAATACACACACTTAGAAAAGTGCCAATATTTTTGAAACCGTTCTTAAAAGAAAAGTTAGACGAATTAGAAAAATTAAATATTATTTAAAAAGTTGCAAAACCAATAGATTGGGTAAATTCATTAGTATTACCGTAGTTAAAAAACCTAATGTTGAAATACGAATTTGTATGGATCCTAAAAACTTAAATCAAGTAATAAAACGGCAACATTTTCTAATACCATCATTCGATGAAATACCATGTATATTAAATGGTGGAAATATATATAGTGCTCTAGACACAAAGAGCGGCTTTTGGCACATTAAGCTTACAGAACGTAGTAATGAGTTAGTTATTTACTTTTAATACTCCATTTAGGCGTTACAAATTTTTAAGGTTACCATATGGGTTATGTTCGGCAAGTGAAATATTTTCCCAAAGGATGGCGCAAATATCTGAAACCATGAATGTTGTGGCTGTATATGTAGATGATGTGATAATATGGGAGGGGGGATAAAAAAGAACTTGATGAAAGGCTTAGAAATGTACTTAATAAACTTAAGTTAGAAAATATAAAATTAAAAAAAAAATACATGTAAGATTGGTGTAAACGAAATTACATACTTAGACCATAGAATTAGTGATAAGGGTATATCAATTGATGAAAACAAAAGAAAAGCAATTAATCAAATCAAAATACCTTAGGATAAAAAAACCGTTAGAGAGATTTTTAGGTATTGTAAATTTTGTAAACAAATTTATACCCAACATATCGATTTTTACTGCACCTTTAAGGTTTTTCTTAAAGACAGAAGTTGAATTTACGTGGGCAGAAGTCCATTCAAAAGTTTTTAATGAAATCAAGCAGATAATAACAAATAAACCAATGTTGCAATATTTTGATGAAAAGAAACCTATTGTTTTGTCTGTGGATTCAGCCAAAGATGGGTCAGGGGCAGTCATATTACAATATAATCAGCCTGTAGCCTATGCTTCAAAAGCAATGAATCACACACAACAACAATATGCTCAGATAGAAAAGGAAATGCTTGCTGTTTTATTTGGATGTAAACGATTTGATCAGTACTTGAACGGTACAAAATTTATTGTAGAATCTGATCATAAACCATTAATTAGTATAGTAAGGAAAAATATTAATGTAGTTTCCCCTCGCCTTCAGCGATTACTAATAAAATTACAAAAATATGACTTCGAATTATTATATATTGCAGATGCACTATCCAGAGCTTGTGATGAAAGTGATAATGATGAAATGAGCATTAACATTGGTGAAGAACTTGAAGCTCATGTAAATTTAGTTTTAAATAATATAAAAACCACTGATATACAGCTAAACAATATTAAAGACCTAAATGAAAAAAGACACAGAAATAAAAACACTTAAAAATTATTTATGTATTTTAAATGGGCGGCCTAATCATAATCAAACTTTATCATTAGAAATAAGAAGTTATTGGAATGTAAGAGGTGACCTAACCTTTTATAAAAATATTATACTTAATGGTACCCCTTAGTAATATCCAAACCTTTAAGGCATTATATGTTAAAACGTTTACATTTGTCTTATAAATGGTGTTATTAAAACACAGCTAAAGCTAGGAATGTAATATTGGCCTAACATGAACATGAACAGTCAAATCCAAGATTTTGTATCTAAATGTGAAACTTGTAAGGTATTTTCAAAAATAACAAAAAGAACCATTATTACCACACAATATTCCTAAATTACCATGGGAAAAAATCGGAGTAGACATTTTTCAGTTTTATGATGTATATTATTTACTTTTTATAGATTATTTTTCAAAATTTCCTGAAGTAATTAAAATAGAAAATATTACATCATTAGTAAATAAATTAGTACATTAGTACAATTTTTTATTATATCAAATATAATAAACTAATGATAACTTACGTATTAACGATGAGGGGAAATGTGGTCTGGTTCAATGATACCGTAATCGTGGTCGGTTATAACTATCTCTGATACAATTACGGTATTCTAGTATTGCTAAATATGGATCTTGTCATGTATGCATATTTTAAGCAAATTTTTAATACTTTGTTCTCCACGTTCTGCCATTCCATTTCACTGAGGAAAATGCGGGCTTGTAAGTTATATGATTAAAATTCCATTCTTTTGCAATTTTTTTAAATATTTCACTAGAAAATTGAGTACCATTTTTAGAAATAATAATTTTAACCATGTCAGCATAAAATCTCTTACAAATGAATTACAAGTTCACTTGTAATATTTTCTATTTTAATTACTTTATTTGCTTAAAATATGCATACATGACAAGATCCATATTTAGCAATACTAGAATACCGTAATTGTATCAGAGATAGTAATGACCGACCACGGTTACGGTATCTTTGAACCAGACCACATTTCCCCTCATCGTTAATACGTAAGTTATCATTAGTTTATTATATTTGATATAATAAAAAATTGTACTAATGTACTAATTTATTTACTAATGATGTAATATTTTCTATTTTAATTACTTCAGGAAAATATTGAAAAATAATCTATAAAAAGTAAATAGTATACATCATAAAACTGAAAAATGTCTACTCCGATTTTTTCCCATGGTAATTTAGGAATATTGTGTGGTAATAATGGTTCTTTTTGTTATTTTTTGAAAATACCTTACAAGTTTCACATTTAGATACAAAATCTTGGATTTGCCTTGTTCATGTTCATGTTAGGCCAATATTACATTCCTAGCCTTTAGCTGTGTTTTAATAACACCATTTATAAGACAAATGTAAACGTGTTAACATTTCATGCCTTACAGGTTTGGATATTACTAAGGGTGTACCATTAAGCATAATATTTTTATAAAAGGTTAGGTCACCTCTTACATTCCAATAACTTCTTATTTCTAATGATAAAGTTTGCTTATGATTAAGCCGCCTATTTAAAATATAATTTTTAAGTGTTTTTATTTCTGTGTCTTTTTTCATTTAGGTCTTTAATATTGTCTAGCTGTATATCAGTGACACAGAATCCACAGACAAAACAATAGGTTTCTTTTCATCAAAATATTGCAACACTGGTTTATTTGTTATTATCTGCTTGATTTCATTTAAAACTTTTGAATGGACTTCTGCCCACGTAAATTCAACTTCTTTCTTTAAGAATAACCTTAAAGGTGCAGTTAAAATCGATATGTTGGGTATAATTTGTTTACAAAATTTACAATATCTAAAAATCTCTCTAATGCTTTTTTATCTTAAGTTATTTTCTTTTGATTAATTGCTATTGTTTTGTTTTCATCAATTGATATACCCTTATCACTAATTCTATGGTCTAAGTATGTAATTTCGTTTACACTAATCTTACATGTATTTTTTTAAAGTTTTATATTTTCTAACTTAAGTTTATTAAGTACATTTCTAAGCCTTTCATCAAGTTCTTTCCCCTCATCGTTAATACGTAAGTTACCATTAGTTTAGTATATTTGATATAATAAAAAATTGTTAAAATCGTTATAAGCTGGCTTAGTGTATCAGTGACCTGGAGAAATTAATTGCAATAATGGCTAATTAATTTTACGGCCCACACGCATTCCAATACCTCCAATATTCGCCCTTATGTAACCATATCTCCCAAAATGTAACCATTACGTTGCAACTAATTTTTATTTTGCTTAGTAATTTTTCCTAATTGTGTTTTTTTTTTTTGGATCATCATGAAAAATATCGTTCATAACTCGTATCCAAAATATTCACCGGTGGTTAATCTAATTTCCATGCGAGGTTTCGCCTCGTAAAACACGAACGTACACTGGAAAAGGTCATTTCAGTACTAGTATTGAAATATACTATTCCTTGTTTTTTAAAGACGAAAAACTTTTCGGTCCTCATCGCCCTATATAAAAAATAGGAAAGAGTATAAAATAAAAACCCCTATCCCTCGAATGCTCTAATAGCGTTAGAGAACAAGAGTTGGTCACTCATGACATGATAGGAAAGATGAAAGAGAGGGATCTAACCCAAGACTGCATGATGAAAGGTGTAGAGATTCAGCTAAGATCTTATGGTCCGCCACACCTGCTCTCAGGTTCGAGTGATCAAACGAGCGTAGCCAGAAGAGACTCCTTCACATAGGACAGAGACAACGACACGAGTGAGGCGAGTGTATCTACACATCTACGAGACCTGGATCTCGCCACTCTCGCCAGTCAATAAAGCAGTAGTATACACAATTACGAGGCTCGTAAAACTTGTGTAACAACTGATTTAAACAAACTTACCCTACTGGATATGACTCCTTGATCTACCAATGCAATTTAACATTTCCTACAAGGCCCAAGAAACCAACTTGAGGATGTTCTTGTATTACATTGTATGATGGGGCTGGGTAAATACTATAATGGCGCCTATTAAATAACGTTGCAATAACCATTGAAGAAAATTTATGTAAGTCAAATGAAAACAAATGCAATTTGTTTGCGCGCTCGTGCGTGCGTACGTGCGTATGTGTGTGTGTATGATTTAATAACAACATTAAAACGACAAGCAAGTGAATGGATAATAAACTCAAACGAAATTAGCTTTTTGTCATATCATTATAATAGCCATATTTAATTTTAAATCCCTAAATAAACCATTACCCCTCCCTACAAGTTGTAAGAACCCATAAAACAGAATCACTTTAACCAAGTCACAGGTAGATTGGATTCATTAAAATCATTAAGCTTCCCCCAGAATATATATTCTTAATTACTCTTGAAGATGTTTTAATGACGTACGGGATCGGGGGTAAGTTGCGCAAGCATGCCTTTAAACGTCCTTGAATGTAACGGGTGCTTACAGGGAGGAATATTTGGTTTGTGGGTCAATCCCACCCCCTTCTCCCCCACCCCCAAAGAGAAGCGCATGACAAAGGTAGAGTTTTGTCAGTCGTTCGCCGTCATACTTCGCGTTAACAGTTCGTTTTGAAAATGTGAAATTATGTTGTATTGTTTGTGATTTGGTAAGTTGTAAAGTAGTCCTAGATTTATAAATTTATATTTTCTTGTATATTTGTAGGTGTGTAAAAAAAAAACGACAAAAATTCGTCGGAAGAAAAGTTCTCTAGATTATAAATATAATAAATTCACGTACCATTTAATATATTAAATTTCCTATTGTGAGCTCCTATATGGACACCAAAATCCATGACAGAATTAATTCAGCGATTTTATAAGCATTATAGTAATTGTCAACATTTTTATCTCACTGTAATATAGTTTAAGAAACTCTCTAGATATCGCGATTTTAATGGGATTTTCCTAATTTTACTTACAAATGCGTAAAGTGAAGAAACTTGCGATAATTGAGTTGTTTAAAAAACAAACCCTTTTAGAGTTCAAAACAGTGTTTTTTCAAATTATATCTGACGTATGTTCGGTATTCTACAATTCATCCCCTCGACAGTTTTTCATTAATTTTTTTTTAAATGTACCCTTTAAGGACGCGAACGAAATTTACTGGTCTTTTAATAAAAGGGTCAAGCGTGTGCTAATACCACACGACTTACGGTATGTAGGCGTATAGGGACTTTATATTATTATAAAGTTGTAGTCTTTTAAGCGCCAGTTTAAATTGTACAGACACGCGCTTTTAAACAACGGACCCTAATAAGGAAAAATCAAAGAAAATTCAACTTTTTTATAACTATTGAATTGTTTCTCTCACATCCCACAAAACTTGTTTTTAATACTTATATGTGGAATACTTTTAATACGAATTTCTCATTTTGTGGTTAAATTAAGTTGTATTTTTTACACAAAAAAACTAAAATATATGATTTCGTACTGCATTTTTTTTTTTCAAATGCAAATAATTTTGTATACTTTTAGACTTTTAACTACCGTAAGGTCATTTTTTGTTACCGCTATATTTTTACTATATGTGGGACAATAAAAAGAATATAACTACAAAGTTTTAAATATATAGGATTTATCGTCTTGCCTGTGTAGACTGGTTGCGAGAGACAGACGGACAGACACGCGCGTATAATTTTAGGAGAAATTTGATGTTATCTTATTTACATAATTTTTTTTTTCGAAGACGAAATTTTTTTCCTTAGGTTATTTTCACTTTTTGATTCACAACTGCCGAATTGACATTTGTGTTGACGATTAGTTTGGGGGGGGGAGATAGGTGAGTGGGATAGATAATCTAATTTAGTATGGTACGTATATGTCGTTGGACAAGTTCGTACACGGAAATATCGTACAGTAAATTTTAAAATAGCGACTGATTTTCAATTTTAAACAAAAAAAAATTGTAAGGATAATTTTTTCCCAAACTAATTTTTATTTCGTTAGATAAACGGAGAAACATGTTTGATTGCAGTACAACTAAATGACGTATGTCGAATTTCCTATAAAAATTATTTTAGCTACAGGTTGCTCCGAAATTCGGGGGTTCGGTAATCAAAATTTCCAAATATAAAATGATACTTTGATTTAAAGTATTTTTAAAACGAAACATTTTTACAAAATTTTTATAAAATTTCTTAGTATTTCAAAATGGCAGTTTAAACTCTCTCCTTTGTACGACTTTGTGTTTCTTTATCTCTACCATTCTAATAATTATGATACGAAAACAAAACAATAACTGAATAATCAGGATTAAAAATGATTCTCAACATTCTTTAGTAAATTTATATGGCTTCCATTAAAGAAAATGTTGGTGGAAAAATATTCTATTTAGAAAACTTTTTTAAATGACCTTTGAAAACAAATATAACTTATCTATGTCAATATTTCCAAATTTGGGTTTTGTGGCATTATGACACTTTGTACATTTTACATTTGTTTGTTTGGCTTTAGGTCACGTTTAGCATTATCAAGAAAGAGAAAACACAAAATACTGTATTACAGATATTTTTGGTCGCCATTTGAAATGTGAGAGATATTTATACAAAACTCTTTAACATAAATGTTTGGTTTTAAGTAATTTAAATTAAGATATCTATTCCCCATGGTTTGTATTTTAAAATTTCAAGAATTTAACCATGACCCCATTCCTCTAGTTTGGAACAATCATAGCTAATAAATGGTGCTAAAGCATTGTACAAACTTTGTGCAATTATCCATCACCAAAATTAATAAAAAGTTAAAATAAACAATGGACGTTGTCTTAGATGGAAAAATCTTTATGTATTTAAATAAGACCCTAAGCTTCCTTCTCTTGCACCGTAAACATTTTACAGCGTAATACGTATCGATATTATTATTATTATTATTTTAACGAGATTGATTTTTTGTGCTAGTTATTCAAGAAGTGTATTATTATTTTACTTGCATTTTTATACACAGGTTTGAGTCGTTAATTTTAATTTAACTTAAATTTGAACAAAATCTGTAAAGCGATTTTGAGAAATTAAATGTTTTGAATACCTTCATGACCCATTTTTTTTGTTTTAACTCAGAGAACTGGTAATGTAGGAAATATGGAGACGTTTTTTCAACGTTTTTTCGACCCTTAAAAGTTCACTATGATAATTTGATCAAATTTTAATTTTGTTTTTTCTTAAGGCAGATACCCCCAATTTGGGTTATCGTAAAAAGGAAAAATCTTCCTGAGGTAGAGCCAAAATATTCCTACATTCCAAATTTGATCATAATCGTTACAGCCCATTATGAAGTAATCATAATTTTGTGTTTTTTTTTTTATAACAGCTCCCCCAATTTAAGTATTACATTTTTTTTTTAATTACCCGAGATATGGCCAAAATATTTCTACATTACAAAATTGATCAAAATCGTTACAGCCCATTATGAAGTAATCATAATTTTGTGTTTTTTTTTAATAACAGCTCCCCCAATTTAAGTATTACATTTTTTTTTTAATTACCCGAGATATGGCCAAAATATTCCTACATTACAAAATTGATCAAAATCGTTACAGCCCATTATGAAGTAATCATAATTTTGTGTTTTTTTATAACAGCTCCTCCAATTTAAGTTTACATTTTTTTTTAATTACCCGAGATATGGCCAAAATATTTCTACATTACAAAATTGATCAAAATCGTTACAGCCCATTATGAGGTAATCATAATTTTGTATTTTTTTTAATAACAGCTGTCCCCAATTTAAGTTATAATTTTTTTTTTAATTACCCGAGATAAGGCCAAAATATTCCTACATTACAAAATTGATCAAAATCGTTACAGCCCATTTTGAGGTAATCATAATTTTGTGTTTTTTTTTTTTTTTTTTTCCTTTTATTAATTCAATATTACAACTGAGTATGTACCCATCTAGCAATTTACACTTCATACTTTTTACACTTGTAAGGGATATGACCCAATGGTTATTCCCTATCACTCTAGTTCATCAGATCTGTAGGCTTGGTCCTCTTCAGTCTTCTCTCCACCCGAGTGACATCCAACAGTCCCTGTATCTCATGGTGTTCATGTTGAATGATGCGTTGTTTATGCTTCCTTGCCTGTTTTTTTATTTCATCACTGACTAGGTCAATCTGCAGGTCCCTATGCAAATTATCGTTCCTGATGTACCAGGGTGCATCCACTATACACCTAAGCACTTTATTTTGAAACACTTGGATGATATTTACATTTGTCTTTCTAGTGCAGCCCCATAGCTGAATTCCGTAGATCCACACTGGTCTTAAGACCTGCCTATAAATCAATAGCTTGTTGTGTATTGACAGTTGTGATTGTCTTCCAAACAATATATAATTTTGTGTTGTTTTTTTTTATAACAGCTGCCCCCAATTTAAGATATATATTTTTTTTTAAATTATCCGAGACATGGCCAAAATATTCTTACATTCAAAAATTGATCAAAATCGTTACAGCCCATCATAATTGTGTTTTTTTCCCTTAAGACAACTTCTAATTTGGGATATAAAAAAAAAAAAAATAAATAGACCCGCGATATCAGTTAAATTCCTACTGTAAATTCCAAATATCTTTAATATCAGGGAACGCGTTTACAGTGTAAAACACTGCACACACGACAGACAGAGTGTTCCAGACACACGTTTTGTACACAGGAGCATTTAAACGGATGTATCCGCAAAAAATCAAAGTCGTTTTTTTATCCACCAAATAACTCTCTCACGTTTATGTAGGAAAGTATAAAATATTTTATTTCATTGTTGTTTAAAGGTGAAAAAGATTTGTGTCATCATCGCTTTATAAAAAGAAGAACATAACATAGACACCTAGCCCTGGAATACTCAAATTGTGGTCGGAATAGAACAAGAGAGACCTAATAGGAAAATCGCATACATTACAAAGAGTGTAATTACATATTTAACGTAAATAAATATCCAATAGGATTAAAATACAATATAGTATCAGACAATGCCAGTTATAGATTATTTGTTGAAGAAATATTTATTAACTAGAATGCATTTCCGTCTCTGTGACTTATTAATTATGTAGTAATTCTACTTACATTGACGCGTTTCGGAAATATTTTTTTCCATCCTCAGAATATCTCGCTCATTTGAGGTCGTCACAATAAATAAGATTTCAACATACAACGACCTCAAATGAGCGAGATATTCTGAGATATTCTGAGGATGGAAAAAATATTTCCGAAACGCGTCAATGTAAGTAGAATTACTACATAGTTAATAAGTCACAGAGATGGAAATGCATTCTAGTTATTTTAATCGTGACTTGGGCACATTTGCAATGAATATAAAATATATATATTGATCAATTTTAGAAACTGATGCGCTAAAAGAGTGGAGTCTGTTGCCCAAATAATATATTTTCAGTCAACGCGCAGGAGAGATATTTTATTGATTAAAAAATAAAATTGCTACTGCTTCTTTAATTCACTACGCTCAAATATTTAAATTTTATTGTAACCTTGGTAAATATTTTCGACTGCAGTATTATTTAATACACGCGACAAAAATTATTCCATTGTACACGTAATGGGCGGTAAAGCCTGTCTTTATAAACAATCAATATATTATATATATATATATATATATATATATATATATATATATATATATATATATATTGAATGAATACAGTTATTTCTGCTTTAAACAAGTTTGTGAAAAACGAAAAGCTTTAAGTAATTTCTATAGTGTTAATTTTGTATAACACCCTCAGTATTCTCCTACAGGTAGTATGTGCTTGGCAATCCCGAGATATCTTCACCTTTTACTCATGGTCTTGGGTTAGATCTCTTTCATCTTTCCTATCATATCTCTCTTGATTGACTCTTGTACTTTTCTGATCGTGACGCAATTAGAGTATTAGAAAGGTTAGGTTTAAAGGTTGGGTTAGGTTAAGTTATGTAGGGTTAGCCTTTAATAAGATTAACTCTGCTGACCAACTTTAATCGGAAACCCTTTAACGCTCTAACCAAACCAAACCTAACCTGACTAAACTTTAATAGGGATCCTTTTAAAGAAAATATTTATCTTTACATTTATTTATTAAGTAGTTATTTAATTGATAGTTTAAATTAAGAAAATAAATAAATAAATTCAGTCAATGGCTTCGAATTTGTTAAATGATAATTTTCTGTGAAAGCTGAAAAATTAAATTTTTTTTTTTTTTTTTTAATTGTAACTCTGTCAATTCAATTAATGATTTTAGTGTAATTTTAGTCTTTCATATGTTTATTTTATCCCAAATACTGTTAAGACATTGTAGGTTCTGCAGAGCTTTGAACTTAGTAAGACTTCTTAACAACTTTATGAGGACGAGTTCCTAACTGAAAAGCTTTTTTCTGTCATAACTCATCTTCTAATCCATATATTGAAAGCAAATCAATGTTAAAACATTTTCCGAATGTAAATTATGATGTTACTAGTTTTTAATAAATTCGGTTTACTTGTAATATTTTAATGAGACTTTGTGATTATTAAAATATAAAAATTTGTTAAATTATAATTTCTAATTGGCTGTGTTTTAGGTATTTCCAATAGAATATCGGATAATAAGTACAGAGGTACATTTTTTAATGGTTTTAAAATAAAGTGTTTACGTAGGCCTATATAACTAATCTATGTTTTTATTTTACACTTTAATTCCTTTTAGTTTTCAAAGACAGATAAATATCAAAGTTATAATAAAATTATTTAAACCAATCACAATTAGTTTTACTTTTCAATTTGGTTTAAATTTATTTTATAAATTTTAGTTTAAATTTCTTGTAAATATAATTTTTGTTTGATTTTAAATACTGTTCCTTTTGAAGAAGTATTTATAAAACCCTAAGCAAAATATTGATATTTTTAGATATCATTAAAATCCAACCTAGTTTAACTGTTTTGTGGTTAGGTAATAAGTACTCTTCATACCTATAAATCTATAGCAGTAAATCTAAGTTCGTTCTCTCAGATCTTAAAAATCAAGTAAACCGATTTTATTGAAAACTAGTAACATCATAATTTCCATTCAGAAAAAGGTTTTAACATTGATTTGCTTTCAATATATGGATTAGAAGATGAGTTATGACAGAAAATAGCTTTTCAGTTAGGAACTCGTCCTCATAAAGTTGTTAAGAAGTCTTACTAAGTTCAAAGCTCTGCAGAACCTACAATGTCTTACAGTATTTGGGATAAAATAAACATATGAAAGACTAAAATTACGCTAAAGTCTTTAATTGAAATGACAGAACTACAAATAAAAAATAAAAAAAGAAAGAAAAAAAAACACTTTCTAACTTTTCAGCTTTCACAGAAAATTATCATTTCACAAATTCGAAGCCATTGACTGAATTTATTTATTTATTTTCTTAATTTAAACTATCAATTAAATAACTACTTAATAAATAAATGTAAAGATAAATATTTTCTTTAAAAGGATCCCTATTAAAGTTTAGTCAGGTTAGGTTAGGTTTGGTTAGAGCGTTAAAGGGCTTCCGATTAAAGTTGGTCAGCAGAGTTAATCCTATTAAAGGCTAATCCTACATAACTTAACCTAACCCAACCTTTAAACCTAACCTCTCTAATACTCTAATTGCGTCACGAACGGAAAAGTACAAGAGTCAATCAAGAGAGACCTAATAGGAAAGATGAAAGAGGTCTGATCTAAGACCGTGAGTAAAAGGTGAAGATATCTCGGGATTGCCAAGCACAAACTACCTGTAGGAGAATACTGAGGGTGTTATAAAAAATTAACACTATAGAAATTACTTAAAGCTTTTCGTTTTTCAGAAACTTGTTTAAAGCAGAAATAACTGTATTCATTATATATATATATATATATATTGATTGTTTATAAAGACAGGCTTTACCGCCCATTACGTGTACAATGGAATAATTTTTGTCACGTGTATTAAATAATACTGCAGTAGAAAATATTTTCCAAGGTTACAATAAAATTTAAATATTTGAGCGTAGTGAATTGTTCGCGGTAAACACAGCATCTACTGGACCGATCTCGGTGAGACTTTCCAAACTTAGAGTAGTATTTTTGAAGAAAGTTTTAGGCTTGGTCTCATACTGATGTCTTAAAAAGAATCTGAGTTATTATAAAATATAAATCTGTAGCAGTCAACATTCACGCATACGCAGTAAATAAATCACAAATTTGGCGGCGGCTACTGTGTGATTCTGTGTTTGAACAAACCTAGTACGTGGCAAAGAAACACCTGAGTTCTTCTTCTTTATTTAACATTGAGCAGATTTTTAAACAGTTTGTAATTATTAATTCTATCCTAATATATCAGTTGGCCTGTTTTTTGTTGGAATTATTCACTGATTGTAGGTGATTAGATCCATCAACTTCAATAGTTGAAAACAAAGATAGTTTAGCTCTAGCCTAGACCAGTGTGAAACAGCTGATTAGGTCTATCAGTTTTAAACACAAAGATAGCTTAGGTTTAATTTAGACCAGTGTGAAACATTTTGAAAGTGTTTAAAAAAATTATTTTAAAATATGAGTTTAGTTACCATAGCAACCAGTAACAACACACACAAACGTTTCCAAAAAGTTGGTTTTGGAATAATGTCTGTCTGTTAGTCTCTTTGTCTTGTCGTTTGTAAGGAGCTTTACAGCCCAACCGATTTTAATTATTTTTTTGTGGGTATATTTTGTCCATATATTGGGACGTTTTTGTTTTTTTTTTCATTTTATTGATAATTAATTCAAAATTTTGGTCTAGTGATATAAAGAAATGAATTTTTAATAAATTTTGGTAAAGTGTAAACTTTAATGAGTAGCGATTATCAACCAGTCACATTTACGCCTCTACTAAGCTCTACATTTTTTGATAACGTACTGCTTGGCTCCATACTCAGTTCGAGATCCAAATCGTTACCCCAGGTCTGCCCATGCACCATTGGGTACCCAGCGTTTAAGATATTCACTCATACAACGCAAATTAAGAACAGAACTGACTTTGTGAGAAACCCATTCTCAAACTCGTCTCTTTTTAAAGAAGAAATTAATGCGTCCGACTTTACGATTGGACGTCAGAAAATCGCCGAACTCCATGACTCTAATTAACCTACCACGGTTAAACTGGAAATTAAATTTCAATACCATAAATTAAAAGAAGACTGCTCTCCACAACATGACTAAACATGCCTGAACGGTCGGTTACTACTCCCAGACTAGTGTGCTCAATATAGCTACAATTCCGATCAGCTGTTCGCTGTCGTAAGACAATGCGAATAACTAGTTGACGCTTAACTATCGATCCCGAACCCAGTTGGATTCCGAATCAAGTGACACCGTCATAAAGTACTCAAACAAAACGTAAAGGTCGCCATCTCTCGAAAATTTGGGTTCGTGAACTATCGGTGAGTAACCATAGAAATCGGCTTTTGGGATGTTACAAAACTTGTAATGTCCCACAATCGACCCAAATCCGCTTGCAAGTTCGCAAGTAAAATATATATTACTTTTCAAGAATAATTATTGACAAAAAACAAAAATAAAGCTTGACCATGGTTTATTCTTCACTTTTAGATTGACAACGATTAAAAAGACATTTTTCGAAACATTTAATTTTGGTTCGTTTTTTATTTGCTTTTGGAAATGAACGAATGGAAAAGTTTAAACGTAAAGGATCTTCAAAGTGATTAATAGTCGGTCCCTAAAAGTATTACTTCTTTTCCTATCAGACAGGAAAAGTATTACTTCTTTTTCCTATTAGACAGGAAACGTACTACTTGTTTTCCTATTAGACAGGAGAATTATTACTTCTTTTCCTATTCGACAGGATAAGTATTACTTGTTTTCCTATTAGACAGGAAAAGTATTACTTCTTTTCCTATTAGGTATAAAAAGTATTACTTCTTTTCCTATTAGACAGGAAAATTATTACTTCTTTTTCCTATTAGACAGGAAAAGTATCAATTGTTTTCCTATTAGACAGGAGAATTATTACTTCTTTTCCTATTCGACAGGATAAGTATTACTTCTTTTCCTATTATACAGGAAAATTATTACTTCTTTTGCTATTAGACAGGAAATATATTACTTTTTCTATTAGACAGGATATGTATTACTTGTTTTCCTATTAGACTGGAAAAGTATTACTTCTCTCCTTTTAGACAGGAAAGGTATTACTTCTTTTTCCTGATTTGTTTCACTCTGACCATGATGTAACCCAAACAACCATTTGCATACAAACTGTTCACGACAGAAGCTAAAATAGAATTGTTTGTCTTTACGTCCTCGTCCCTTGAGTATGAAATCATCCAGATAGGTAAATCCTTCTTCTGAAATGTAACTTGTGTTTAGAGATCCTTTAATTCGCAATCGCGACTTTGTGATGGAGGATTTAATTTCAATAGTCATTTACGATTTTCCCCTGAGCTGGTAGTAGTGTGATTTTCCGACTTACCGTAGAGAAAGTAGTACGAGGAAAAAGGAAAAAAATATAGAAGAATGAAAAGTTACAAAATCAGACATATATATTAAACAGCCTCCACTCGCTTCGCGCTACCTTCCTGGTGGGCCTTGACGATGTAAATATTTTAGGATTACTAAAATTACCCTACACTACATAAATGTAACATACTTACAAGGCCCGTTAGGTTAGGTTAGGTAGTAGACTCTAAAGGAGTAAACTATAAGTCTGTATAAGTATTATAGGTTAGGTTAGTAGACTATAAAGGAGTAAACTATAAGTCCTTATACGTAGTACAGGTTAGGTTATTAGACTATAAAGGAGTAAAGTATAAGTCTGTATAAGTATTATAGGTTAGGTTAGTAGACTATAAAGGAGTAAACTATAAGTCTGTATAAGTATTATAGGTTAGGTTAGTAGACTATAAAGGAGTAAACTATAAGTCCTTATACGTAGTACAGGTTAGGTTATTAGACTATAAAGGAGTAAAGTATAAGTCTGTATAAGTATTATAGGTTAGGTTAGTAGACTATAAAGGAGTAAACTATAAGTCCTTATACGTAGTACAGGTTAGGTTATTAGACTATAAAGGAGTAAACTATAAGTCTGTATAAGTATTATAGGTTAGGTTAGTAGACTATAAAGGAGTAA
Source organism: Aphrophora alni (assembly GCA_963513935.1). Taxonomy (NCBI): domain Eukaryota; kingdom Metazoa; phylum Arthropoda; class Insecta; order Hemiptera; family Aphrophoridae; genus Aphrophora; species Aphrophora alni. Next base: position 99,940,826 of record OY740773.1, on the reverse strand, counting down.
ACTATAAGTCCTTATACGTAGTACAGGTTAGGTTATTAGACTATAAAGGAGTAAAGTATAAGGTCTTATAGGCCGATGTCACGAAAGTAATGCTAAGCTTAATTACGAGGTTCAAAAAAATCTGTATAAAACAGTTATAAACTAACTTTTTCTACTGGATAAATCCCCTTCAACTACCAACACAATTTACCATTTCCTTTAAGGAACAAGAAACCAACTTTTGGCATTAAATTTAGACGATCTGCTTATGTACATTTTTTGATGAGGCTGGGTATCAAACTTGTTATCATTATGCATTTCCTTTTGTATCATTATACGAGAACACTGTACATTAATAATCACTTTACATTTAATATTCAATACCTAAGTGACATTCATGGCTTTGATGAGGCACAGGTTGTATTATGTACACAATATCAACTTCAGCTCCCCTAGTGTGCATTGTCGGAAGTTCATTAAGCAAAACCATAAGCTACAGCTACCACTGTATAACTGTTTATCTTGTGTATACTTCAGTGTTTAATACATTTCGTTTGACCGTCCACTTGGGATACAAGTTTTAATCTTTAAACAGTATATCTGAGTTCATTGTGAAATTACTCAAATTTATCTTAACCTAACCTAACACATATTAACCATTAAAATACTAACACATAAGAATAAAAATTACGATATAAGGCTATAATACGCCACATGCAAAATTGTATTAAAATCGTCCCACGCGGTTTAACTTCAAACATACGACAGACAGACATCTTTCGGGAGAAATACTAAAAATTAATATGAACTTCGACCAAAGTTTTCGCGATGTTTGTGTTGATCAAAGTTATTAGGGTGGGAATTATTTGTAAAAAGTTTTAAGACAATTTTGGGTTCACAAACATAGATTATTAATATTACGAAACTAGATTTGAATTCGATCAGAGAAATCTCGCCAAGCGAAAACCGGACACTAAGCCAGCTTTTACGAGACTAAAACTATTCCTTAATGTAACTAATTAATACGCTTAAATTTAGGTTAAATCGCGGTATGTAGGGCACTAAAAATTAGTAGAAAAATTCACTTTGACCAACGTTTCTACGAGGTTTTAATTGAGGAAGGTTTTTAGGCTTGTTCAATAAGAAGGAATTTTATGAAACATGTTGACGCAATTTTAGGTTCACAATTTAAAGTGGACCTAAATTGCTTCAATTGTGCCATAAACAGGTCCTCAGAGTAAAATAGTGTTTGATTAAAATCGTCCATTTATTTTTGTTTTTTGTCAATTACTTCTGAACCTTAATGTTTTCCTACTTACGATTTTGCATTTGGTTTTGAGTCATAAATATTTACTGAAATTTGAACAAAATCTGTAGAGGTGGCATTTTTTGAGAGATGTAGACTAACATTTGTTACACGAGCAAAATGTAATCAAAATCATAATACCTGATTTTGATGAAATAGTAATTTTGTGTATTTTTCTTTTGGCCGCTATTTCAAATAAAATTTCATATAAAATTGGTCCATGCATTTGGGTTGTAGGAACTGAAAATCAGACAGATTGAAAGACGGACCCTACCCCAAAACATTTTTTTTTGGAGTCAGGAGAACTCAAAACGACAAATTAGCAAAAAAATGACTTCTTTAAACATTTTTTTAGGATCGTCAGAGGTTGTACTAATAATATTAAATTCTCAGCCACATTTACGAGTGGCCAGCTTGAGTAATAAACATCTGGGATAGCACGCAACTTCGCCTAACACCTTTTTTTTATTATAGCTTTTCTTCCGTCGATTATATCAGGTAATTATTTCCGTTTGTAGTAGTTATTTAAATCCTGTGTGTTAGATATTTCTCACTTCCGAATATCCCTCCATATAATACATTTTCTTTTTGTCCTCCATCTTTTCTTCTGTGTGCCTTTATTTCCATTGGTAAGTCAGGAAATCACGAAGTACAAATCAAATAAAAATCAGAAAAAAAACATATAAGTAGAGGATGGAGCACTTGAAAAGAAGGCCAATCAGGAGGCTTTATTTTAGTCACGTGAAACTTGATATCTACTCTCCCCACCCCACCCACACACCCACCCAATAATCCTTCATCTTGTCCGCCATTTTGTGACCTCACTACACGTTACTCGTCATATTTTGACGTCATGATCTGTGACGTCAAACACCTAACCTTTTTTTATTTCCCAGTTTGATTCGAACCATTGAAGTCTGGATTGAACCAAAATGGAGCCTCCTGATTGGTCTTCTTTTCAAGTTACCGATCCTCTACTCACATCAAATCCTATATCACAAGGTCGATATTGAGAACTGACAAACGTCATCAAGTGATAAATCTAGAACATAAAAATGAAAATCACCAACATAGTGTCTGTTTTACTTGATGAACGCGTAGGGATTTCGTGCGAGTTTGTAAACTTACGGATGCGGTTGAGACCGCGGTGAGCCCCGACTGTAACCACGGTGATCCCACATTGTAACCGAGACGACCGTGTCTGGAACACGTCACAGAACCCAGGTACAGAACAGTCAAAACGTGATAAATATAAACGTGATAAGAAAACCACCAAACCCAGAGACTATGCAACACATTGAACGGCAAACAGTGACCGTTAAATAGCCGTTTGGACAATACTATCTACAGTGTTGAGATAAGATGGTTAAAAACGAATGAAATAAAAATTCTTCTACTTTTAACAAGGCTAACATTTTATCAAGTGTACATAATGACTCGAACACGCACTAAACTTTTTAAAGAGGGGTAAATGGTTGTTTACCGTTATAAACAGTTAGGTCAGTTTCGCCTACCACCACTACTTTAATTTCAGCTCATTAAATTCAAAAAGTGAAAATGAAGGTTTAGCGGACTTTTTAAATCATTTGTGTAAATAAAAACTAATACCCGATGTTTATAAAGTATAAATTAACTCCTGTTATCAATTGATAAACCTAGAACTAAAAGATTAGTAGCCTACGCATCTGTTAGAAAGTAAAACTAGTAAAATAAAAAAAGAGTCCACGGGTAAAAGTAGTTTTGAGCAGTCAAAATATCTAAAACAATGCAAACGAGATCAGAAAAACCTCAAGTCAAAGATTTGCATAACACAAGAAATTGCAAACACCATGTTGATACGAGCCTAAAAATGGTAAATTAACTAACACAGGGACGTATGCCAACGGAGTGGTAACTTAACGGTTTATCCATTTGAACTGTGTTTTGGCTACTCTTTCAAAAGTTTAGTGCGTGACGGAGTAATCACTTCTTGTTGAGGTTGAACGGAAAAAGTTTCACCCCTATTTTAAACAATGTCGTTTTATTTTGACTACTAGCCTCTGTTGGCGTTTTTAAGTAATAGACATCGTTTGATTATGTGAATAGATGTAAACTGTCGAAACCTCAGGTATTAGACTTTATATGCTCAAATAAGCACTGAAGTCATTTATATGCTTTTATAAATACTGAAACTATACGAATAATATGAACAATCCATCATTATAAAATAGATTTAAAACTATAAAAAAATAAAAATAAAAAAATCATTGGAATTCAATTGAACTTCTGGTTTTGATGAGTAAAGTTTGAGTGGGCAATTTAGGAAGTTGCTGTAATTAAAACCTAATAATCACATGTATTTGAAGGCTATGAAATATAAATGTCGAGTTGTTTGCGAGTTTGAGTGGAATGTGGATGACGACTATGAATTAATTAAACTAAACTTAATTAAACTATGACAGCCCTTAAACTTTAGACTAGAAAAAGCATTTATGTGTGTCTTCAGTTTATTATTTTTCCTTTTAGTTTAAAGGAGAAAAACCACTTGGTCATCTTCGCCTTAAACATCTACCTCGGGATTTTTGCACATGACGGTTGCTTCATTTTAAATCAAGTTAATACCTTGATTTACTCCGTGAAATAATCCATTTTTAATCAAACTAGACAACGGTTTCGATAGAGTATGAGTGTCATCGTCAGATCTTTGTACCAGTTACGTAGTAAAAAATTGGGCCCAAAAGGTGAAATAAGTTCTATGTACTGTAGACGGACAAATGTAGTTTAATCCATAATGACATGTGATGAGTTAAGGTTAAGTAGGAGCAAATAAACTAATTTAATACGTGGAAGGCTAATCTATTGTAGGGTCAACGTGGTTGCCCCATACACGAAGAGGTCTGAATTTCTTTGATCCCCTCTAATTGAACACCACTCCCGGTAACCAGATTATGTTAATTTGGAGGAATTTCATTATAATTATACAAGTATCTGCTCACAATACCAAATGTAATAAGAGTGGTCCGAGGCCTATTTTAACACAATATACGAAATATAAATATATCTAACGCGGTCCAACATATTTTACCGAATTTCCGAGAATCTCAGTTCGCCATTTCCCGAAGTTTAACCTGATATTGTAGTTTAGAAAAGATCACTCAAATAAATTAAACTGCACAAATTAACAGGGCTCAACTTCCTTGTTTGTTAGTTGGCGGACACTGTACTTAAATTTTTCTTGGGATTTCTACCTCAATCACAGTTTATACTTGTGACTGGAGAGACCAGTCTCTGGGTCATCTTCAAACAAACCATGAACAATGCAACTTGTGCAATACAACTTAAAACCGAGACCACATTGCAGTCTTTGTTGAAATTGTCTTGTGATTTCAAGCTCAATCAAAGCTCATACTTGTGACTGGAGAACCCAGTCTCTGGGTCATCTTCAAACAAACCATGAACAATGCAACTTGTGCAATACAACATAAAACCATACAACTTAAAACATTGCAGTCTTTGTTAAAATATGACTAGTCACGTGAGTTCTTAGTCGTTTTAAAAGGACGACATGTCACGTGACTTCTTAGTCGTTATAAAAGGAAGACATGAGACGTAACTTCTTAGTCGTAATAAAGAGACGATATGTCACGTGACTTATTAGTCGTATTAAAGGGGCGACATGTTTCGGCATCCTAACTCCATCATCAGATCCTTAATATGATTTCACTCCGAAGAAATCATCGCATATTAAAACCAAAATACATACAAGTTACTTATAAATATTAATCCGGAAGGTCAGGTAGACGTCTCGAGCAGTATGACGTTTGACGTTGTTTTAATGTGCGACTATTTCTTCGGAGTGACATAATATTAAGGATCCAATGATGGAGTTACGGCTCCTAAACATGCCGTCCATTTAATACGACTAAGAAATTACGGGACGGATATATACGCAAGTAATGTTAATTTTATTATTACATCGCGACTTGGATACTGCAAACATGCAAATACAATAATACGCATGCAAGTAAATGATAGTCACAGCAACAAAAATGAAATCGTTTACATATGAGAAATAAAGTTATAAAATTTGTGACAAAACAACTTGCCACTTCCCCGGGGAAATTCACGCAGTCTTCCCATAACAACTTATCCGATTTATCTCCACAGTGAAATAGATCCAAAGAACATTGCTGAGAATGGATTTAATCAAGTTTGACAGTTGCGGATATGTAAAGCCTGTTGTTAATACAGATAAAGTTTGCGAGATATATTTCCGCTTTAGAAGTATCTGCTTACCATAACCTAATCTAACTAAACCATAACCTGTAATTTGTTTTGTCGTTGACAAAAACAAAATTGTTATTTTAAAAGTTTTAATTAGGTTATTTGTTTGAGTAGAAATTAAAATAAAATTAGAAAGTTCGAGTTTTCAATAATCAATGAAGTACCTAAGATAGTTTATACGTCTTAATGTGCAGTTCTCTACAGCCCAAACGTTTGACCAATTTTAATCAAATTTTGTATGTAGACGATATCTCACATATTTTTTGATAACTCAAAATTTCCGAGTAGTTACTGTGAGAAAAAAAAGAAACGATATTTCTCAAAATATTCTGATTTGTAGTCTCTAAGAACTCAAAATAAACGTAACGCCTCATTTCTACCCCCTTAAAAGTCACCCAGGAGCTGTCATTACTTCTTAACTTCTAACTTCTTAATACTATCTTCCAGAGCACTCTCCGATGGCTCGATGTCTCTTATGAACTTCATACCAACTTCCAATATCTTTTGTCTGTTAAAATAAAAAGACTTTTTAGGTTTTTCTAGGCTATAAGACGTGTAGATTACTCAGAAAACAGATGTCGAAATCTTTGGCAATTACCAACCTTTAAAAACATAACATAAAATGTAATAGGGCTGAAATAATATGAAAATAGGATATGAGGAACACTTTAGATGTCGTTTTACCACAACCTTTTTCAAAAATAGGAAAATAGAAGAAAAATAACATTATCAAAAATAGTATAACAATTTAATCAGTTGTTGTAGTAATCAGCTGTTTTAAGCTTTATAAATTTAGTAAACGGTATTTTAACAATTATTCATGCCATATGGTTTTCTTGATTGGTAACCGAGTTCTGCTTGTTGCAATTATATGTATTTGTGTCCCATAGGTAATTATTTATAGGCTTTAAGTTATAAGCAATATTTGAAACTGATTAGATGATCTACTGCGAGATCTTTAAAGTCTAGACTGCAGGGTACTTTATCACCAAAGTCCATGATCCTGGGTGGTGCTTCCATCCGGTTTCCATATTAATGCTTAAGGGTACTGCATCCGTTCGGTCTCCACAGTCCAGGCGTTAGAGTACTGTATCGTCCGGTCTCCAAACTATAACTCTGGATGCTACTTTCATCCGTTTTCCATATTATTGCTCCAGGTTATTGCATAATGTTCGGCTACCCCAGCCCAGGTTTTAGAATATTGCATTCGTCCGGTTTCCGTAATCCAGGTTTCAGGGTACTGCATTCGTACGGTCTCCAAAGTCCAAGTGCAGGGTACTGCATCTATCCGATCTCCAAAATCCATGATCCTGGATGGTGCTTCCATCTGGTTTCGACATTACGGCTCTAGAATACAGAACGTTGCATCCGTCAAGTTTCCATAGTCCAAACTGCAAAATACTGCATCCGTTCGGTATTCAAAGTCCATAGAGTGCTGCTTCCTTCCAGTTTGCACATAAAGGCTCCAGGGTACTGCTTCCGTACAGTTTTCATAGTCTAGGCTCCTTAATACTGTTTCTGTTCGTTCTACACAGTCCAGGTTCGAGGGTACTTCATCCGTCTGGTCTTCATAGTTCAGTCTCTTTGAGTATTACATCCAAAATGTATTGGGGCCAAAAGTATTGGAAAACATTTTTTTCGATTTCAAAATTTCAATCCCTGAGGCTATTGGAGAAAAACAATTTTGATATTCACAATTAATTTATCCTTATATAATTGAGAATACGTTGAATAAATAAATAATTCATTAAAAAGCTGAGGTACCAAAAAATGTGATAATTTTCATCGATTGTAAGAAATTGTATAATTTACTTGCTTCACGAATGTTTTTTCAATGTTTTTAAAAGACTGTGATATTCGTAACCATAGCAACCAGTTTTGCACGTTTCATAATAGCTAATTTATTCCATTAACTATAAAATCAAATTGAGGTTATGTTAACAAATTAAGTCTACATTAAATTATGTTAATTAACTTTTATTTGTTAATTATTAATATTTCTCTAATATTCCGTTTGAAATTATATTTGTGGTTGTATTTTACATTTTCACTGAGCAGTAGGATGTAATGAAATTCCTCTGTGACAATAACGTCCGCCATTTTGTAAAATTGTAATTCACTTTCCCTTACAAATACCTTAGTTTAACTGGGAATGTTTCTTGTGCACCTCGCCCTTTTCTTTTTCGCAAATTCTCCTACTCCTGTTCTCTAATAGTGTTTTTCTTACTTTGTTTTATTTTCTTCTTCTTGCCGTCTACTGTATGTCCTGATGTTCTTTTCCCTTCTTTTTCGTCTTTTCTCCTTCTACACCTTCTTCTTGTATTCTTCATGTTTTCTTTTCATCCCCACTTCTTCCCGCCCTCTTCTAGTATTCACATCTCCAACCTCTTACCCTCCTCTAGCCACCATTGTAGTTTTCCTTTCATTATAGTTTCCCACCTTTTTTGTCCTCTTCACGATGTTTTCTGCTCTTATCATATTTCAGTTCCTCTCCGACCTATTGCCTACTCTTTCTTTTCACCCCCCTATCCTTTTACCATAAACTACCTTTTCCTTCTCTTCCACAATATGCTCTTCGATATCATCCCCTACTACTTTATTCTTTTTCCCATTCATGTCCATGTTTTCTTTTGCAGCCCCAATTTCTTGCTTTTCTTCTTGTCGACATCCTCTTATCATTCCTGTTGACTTTCCTAGCCGATATTTTCCTTCCCGTCCTCTTCCTGTTATTATCCTCTCTGCATCTCCACATTTTTGCGCTTTTTCCCATCTTCCACCCTTTCGTGCCTTCAAAATACTTCTATTTTCTTCTTTTATCTCCAAATTTCGAATTCATCATCGATCTCTTCCGGTATAAGTATTTATTTTGTTATATACCTCTTCTTCTGCTTCCCGTACTCTTGTTCTCCCGTCCCTCTGTTTTTTTCCTGTCCCGTTCTTTCTCCATCTTTAATTTTTGCCCGTCCCTCTCCTCTTACCACCCTTTTCGTACTCTAGACTCCTTTCAACCCTTTACTAATTCCCATCCCCGTCTTTATGAGTTATATTTATTTGTTCTATTATAAAATTTTAATCCAAATTTTGTGTTTAGCTTGTACATTTTCACAGAATTCAAGAGCATTCCATTGCGACATTAACGTTCGCCATTTTGTAAAGTTGTAATTCACTTTCCCTCACAAATACCTTAGTTAAACTGGGAATGTTTCTTGTGTATTTAACTGGGATTAAGTAGAGGACATAGTCTAAGCTTTAGACAACTTAACAAAGTTAGAGTAGTCAGATACAAAACAAACAGAAATTCCTTTCTTGAAGTTATAATGGCTGTTCATGTTGTAATAATTTTCCTTGTAATTAATCAAAAATATATTTATGTCGTAATTATATTTATGACCATTTTTATTTTAGTAATTTGCTGACGTGTATTTTACGTCTGTAGAAAGTTGTCTTCTTTTTCTAATTTATTCGAATTTGTAATTGGTTTGTAGATAAATCAAAAATCAAAAATAAACCCAAATTTTAGGAGTTTCAATTTACTGACTGTGATGAAACTTTTACGTTCTTGTATATAAAAAGTTATGTGATAGTTCAAGAAAATCGTTTTCGAGTCATTTGCGGAAATATCTCAGTGTTCAGTTTAAACAATTTTAATGGTGTCATTCTATCGTATGTACAGTGCGTTTCAGTGCATGGACAGATTTTAATAAAATTTGATATGTGGGGATATTTTGGTCTTATTTTTACATTTTTTTAGATAAGTAAAAATTTGGGTGTTGGTAGCTATTATTAAAAAAACCAATACAAAATTACAAAATCCGCTTTAAATATCTTGATCCAGTGGAGGCTTCTAAGGACTCAAAGAAAATGTTTTGGTCATCATCTCTCCAGGTAAATATATACGAAATAAAATAAAAATCGACCATTAGTCTGTTGTAAAATACTTCATTCCTAAAACTGGCTCCGCCGATTTCGTTCATTTTTTATGAAATGTGAAGATTTATGATTTAAACCTGTGTACAAAATTACATGAGATAGTAAAAGGGTCAAGCGTGTGGTAAAACTATACGACTTTGGGTTTGTAGGCGTGTAGGGGCATTTATTTTTATAAATTCCAAGTCTTTTAAGCAGCAATTTAACAGACAGATACGCCTGTGAAATTAGAAGGGTACTTGGTTTTATCTACGGACTCTAATAAAATCAATCCATCTTTTAACTAAATTGTTTGTATCTTTTGCTCAGTGACTTGGATTATACTTTACATAGGTTGCCCATCCTAATACGTAAAAACAATGCTTGACATAAACTCTAGTCTATACAAATGAAAGGAAATGCCCAGCCCAAAACCGTCAAAATTTTAAAACACCGTTTAGAAGTGTTTTCAGTGAAACAAAAAAAAAAATCGATTTAAAACATTTTACATAATTATTTTACATCTACATCTCTACTGTGTATAGTAACTATAGTAGTATTTATAGTTGTTGTAATTCCGACACTGGAATTACAACTTTCTTCCTGTAGTCTTGGGTTAGATTCCTCTATTTTATTTTTCCTATTAGGTCTCTCAAAAAATGTATGATAGGGTTTCCTGTTTTTTATCGCAGTATGTGTAATCATGCCGAGCTGTCTTTTGCATCTTGTGTAGGAAGGCATGTCAAGAACATTCTGATATAAATATTCACATTTCTGCTTAACCACGCATCCATCTTTTAAATAATTCTTGACGTACACCTTTCGCATTTCCATCTTTATTGCCATTTCTGAATGGTTCGCGATCTCTCCTCTTTTTTGAAAATTGTTTATCTTTCTTCTCATAACGACACATTTACGCTTCTACGAAAGTAAATCCAATTGGATCATTCAAACACAAAAACCATAGGTTCCGACACTGTTTGGGTCGCACTTGCCACTATCATACGCAATCCAAACATGATTACCTTTACACTATATATACTACTTAATGTATAATAAAATATTTCGCTTATTCATATCACATTGCTTAAAGTACAGAAATACACATAAACAAGTTGTACAAAGTGCTACTCGACGCCTGCTTTGATCATTCTAAATTAGTCTTCAAAAAACAAATATCTCTCTTATTTTCACACCTTCTAAGGGATTTAATTACGCAGAAATGTAACTTTATAATTTTAATTTTAACTGAGGGACTTTATCCAGGACCTAAAAAATTGTTTGTAAATGGGGGACACTTTACAAGACGAAATAAAAACACCGGGTTTGAAACCAAATGTGTGTCAGATATTCTTACAAAGTACTGTATTTTGCTTGTACATAGAAATTGCAATCATGTCCGACGTTCTTTAGAAAGTAACGAAAAGTAACTTTGGACTTTTATAAACTCATTGTTGTTCGTGTGTGTATAAATAAATAAGGGCAAACGACTCTCTGAAATTGTTTAAATAAATTTGAACGAGTAGTAAAACATATATGTTTATATTCTGTAGTTTACATTCTAAGTTTCTACAATTCAACGAAAATACTAGTATAGAAAAGTCGGTTTCAATTCCGTTCGTCCATTTTAACCGGGCCACCATTGAAACTACAAAATTTACAGCAAACCTTAAACGGGGGACTTCACTTACTTTTTAGACTCTATTAAAAATATGAAATTGGAATTTAGAAATTCGTCCTCCATTTACCAATTAATAATTTCTAATGGAATTCCATTTTTTTCATGGTTTCCAGATTCCACACAACTTTATAAGACTTTTTTTTTATCCTAGACATAAGTTTTGCAAACTCAACCGTTTAGGAACTAGAGCCTTCAAAATATGAAAAATTTAATGATTTGCTTATGTTTAAGCTTCATTTTAAAATTGAATTTAACAATTGAAAAATATTATTGTATAGTCGAGAAGTAGTCAAACAATTCTAGATTAATAAAACAATTTTATTTCTTTTCTTAATTGTCAAAATAAACACATAAATAATGTGGAATGTATGAGTAAAAAAATACATCTTATCAGCTGATTATTTTACCATACATTATTAGTAGCTGAGATTCCTCCTTGTTGTTCTTGTTGATATTTATTGTGATTATTGATTCTTCTTTGGCAACACATTAGCACCAGATTTCGAATGTTGTTCTAAAAACATTAAATCTTTGATCTAGCTCCTTATTGTTGGATTTACAAAAAATTGCTAAGAATAAAAAAAAACTTTTAAAATTTTGTAAAGAATCCGAAAACTCCATGAAATATAGGTTTTATAAGAAATTGTAAAGTTGACACAGTCATATTCGAAATTTGCGGATTCAAATTTCATATTTTTAATGGTTACTAAAAAGTAAGTGAAGTTCCCATTTAATAATTGCTGTAAGGGATCACAATGGCGGTGCGTTTAAAATTGACATCGGGTATATAGTTTTATGTTTACATTACATATTTATAGTATAGTATAGAGAAAGTTATGTTACAGCGTTTAAAAAACTGGTGTCGAGTGTTTCGAGAGAGTATCACTTTTCAGGCCCTCTGAGTCAAAAAAAGTGGTTTTGGAAACATTCTGTCCTTTACAGTTCTCTACACCCCAACAGGTAAAGCGATTTTTTTTTATAACTCAAATTTTGGGGGTATCTGTGATCAAAATTATTAAAAAAACACTAATTTACGATTTTATAAAAATTGGGACTATCGATTTTAAAAAGTGTAGCCTGTAGTGACCCAAACAAAATTGGTTATCTCAAAATTAATATCTCAAAATCGGTTGAACCAATTTCGTTCAAACTTTAGTGGAATGTAAAGAATTATTGACACAAACCCGTGTAAAATTTCAATTAAAAAAGGTTATGGTTCAGTCAAAAACAGAAATGAACGTTGACTGAGATGGGATTTATGGCACCTTACAAGTATATTAGACCTATTTGTTTGATTACATATTTTTTCAAAGAGGTTGTATTTTTACTTTTTGACTGACAACTACAGAACTGAAGTTTTGTGGATAGTTGTGATAGAATAAAACTCGAAGACTAGATTTCACAAAAATTACGTTTACTTAATCAAACACGTTTCAACGATAAATTCGCCATCCTCAGTGATACAATAACTAAACTATAACTAACTCTAATATAGATGATGTCTAATAAATTCAATATAGTGAGTACTGGCGTAGCAATCCCGAGGGACCCTAGTTAGATATACACGTTTTATAATAAGTCTTGGATTGGATAACTATCTTTCATTTTTTCAATCAGCTTTTGATCAAATATTGCTTTCTTGCGAAGCTGACGCTATTGGAGCATTCGAAGGTGAGGTGTCTTTCTTTTATATTCGTTTCATAAGGTGATGACCGATACGTTTTTCGCCTTTGAACATCAATAAATAATAATTCCAATTATGGACATGTCACGGGTGTATCGTTGGCTATAATTTCTCAACTGTATTCTCGTATAATTTATAACATAATCTGTAAGGTTAAAGTTCACAGTAGATTGTGTACGTGTATAAGAGTAGTTATATAGGTGTTCCGTGGCAAAGTGCAAAAGAAAACACTTAACTTTATTATGTAGTAGTATAAAGGGTAAAAAGAGACAACTTTCCTTTCTTTTTATAAGCCTCTCTTATAAACACTCTTCTCTTTTAATATAAAATGTATTTTTCTTTTGAATTTAACAACTTCTGATACATTTTTCAAAATCAGTTCGTCTGAAAGTTATATATTGCAGCTATAAATAAGTCATTAATAATTAAAAATCAATTGAAATCTATATATTGAATGTTTAGTTTGTAAATTGATTGTAGAAAATTTGATTTTTACCTGAAACACTCTGTAAAAAGAAGGTTTATTTCCTTACTATGATCGAAATTGACCTTTTCCTGTTTGCGATCGTGTTTTACGATCGAAATTAGATCAACCACAGGAAAAGTACTTTAGGTACGAGTTATGAACGATACTTTTCATCATAATGCAAAAAAAACACAATAGGCCTAAGCAAAATAAAAACTAGTACATTTGTCATAACATAAGAGTCAAAAATGGTGGTAACAAAATCTAGAAACTCCAATTATGGACATTTTATGGTGTTGGGTGATGGGCTTTTTACGAGGATGATTGAAACTGCTGTAATATGTATATTAGACGTTATATAAACCAGAGCATAGTATGTTTTGAAGGTTAAAGTGCACAGTAGATTGTACACGTGTATAAGAGGTGCTCCGTGCCGTTATAACACTCAACGTTAAATTGCATAATAATAAAGGATAAAATTAGAGCATTCCTTTTTGTATTAGGCTCTTTAATAGAAAATCATTTGTCCTTGAACTGAAGGGCTATTGAATATTGAATATATATATTTTAATTCTTAGTAGTTATAATAATAATAATAAATCAGTGTTTGTTAAGAAATAAATTACGCAAAAATAACACAAACTCTCTCCCACCCACTCATCCCCAAAACTAAATAAAAAGAAATCTTCACCAAAATATCAGTTCGGTAGTTGTTAATCCAAAATTAGATTGAACCAAAGACTATTTTTTAAATCAAAATATTGATCTATTTAAACATTTACAATTATTGGAAATTTTACACATGGGTTTTTGGTAATTAATATAAATTTCACTAAATTTAATCGAAATCGGTAATGCAAATTTTGAGAAATTTTACACAGTGCATGGACTTTTATGCTTTTTTATGGCAGCTACACCATATTTTGAGTTATAAAAAATGAACGAAATACGGCTAATATCCTCTCACATACCATACATTATTCGAATAACCTTGTCTGAAGAAAGCAAATATGTACATTAAAATATAGTCCTATTTCTTCAGGGTTTCAGGATGAATTACGATAAAAAACTAACAACAAAAAGTTTTAAAATAAATATGTTAGTGTATTTATAGCGGGTTCAAATCTAGGAAATATTCCAGTGAAATATTTAATTCAGAAATTACAGTTTCAAGCTTTTCTCTAAAATTTAATGTGAAGAAACCAATACCATCTGTTCAAATAAAACACAAATTACAACCTTACATAACTCTTTATTAAAATAAAACAATCTCAAGTCTGATATTATTGGGCATCTAGCTACAAAATGAAGAAAAGTTTCATTCTTCTGGAGATTATATTATAGGGGACATAAATATACTTTTTGTTCCTAATCGACAGTTTAAAGTTTATGTCGATTAGCTCCTCTTTATGTATTGCAGTAAGTGTAGTCTGAGCAAAAAGAAAGGCATAATAATGTTGTGTGTTATTTATGTGTTATTTTTATTATGTATCTTCAAAAATAAATTAATATAAATGGTGAAACACATTTTTCATAAAAAAATATGTTCTTTATTGTTTTGGTTTTAATTTTCTAGTTTCTAATAAATAATATTTCAAATGAAAAATATACGACCTATATAAAATGGGAATTGAACATAGAACCTTTGGCTTTACATCCCAATGCTCTGCCAACTGAGCTATCCTTAATCGCTTCCCAGCATATGGATTTCTCTCTTCACTTTGCTTTTGTTTAAAGGCGAAAAACCTCTCGGTCAACAAATATAAATTATATCAACATTAAAAAAGAAGAAATGAACATAAAATAAAGACCCCCTATCCCTCGAATACTCTTAGTAGCGTTAGAGTCGGAAAAGAACAAGAGTTGATCAAGAGAAACCGGTTAGGAAAGATGAAGAAAGAGAGGGTTCTAACCCAAAACTCCACGAATAAAATGTAGATCCAGCTTTGTCCCTCGGGTAGGCCCTTACATATTAAAGTGAACCCTTGAGAGTAAACATGTCAATTCTGTATTTGAGAGTCAAAAAGTAAAATGAACCATTGGCTGCCATTTTTTAAAACATTTTAATATTTTAAAAGTAAGGCCTAAACATGTTTTGTTTATGCTATAAATTAAGTCTTCATCGTAAATCATATTTGATTAAAAATCAAGCATTGAATGACGGCGGTAAAAGTTCATTTTTGTTTTTTACCAATTTTGTTCAATGTAATTTTTATTTACTTGTTATTTTGTGAAAAGTAATATTTATTTACTTGTTATTTTGTGAAACGTAATATTTATTTACTTGTTATTTTGTGAAACGCAATAATAATTTACTTGTTATTTTGAGAAACGTAATATTTATTTACTTGTTATTTTGTGAAACGTAGTCTAATATTTATTTACTTGTTATTTTGTGAAACGTAATATTTATTTACTTGTTATTTTGTGAAACGTAATATTTATTTACTTGTTATTTTGTGAAACGTAGTCTAATATTTATTTACTTGTTATTTTGTGAAACGTAATAATTATTTACTTGTTATTTTGAGAAACGTTATATTTATTTACTTGTTATTTTGTGAAACGTAATACTTATTTACTTGCCATTTTGTGAAACGTAATATTTATTTACTTGTTATTTTGTGAAACGTAGTCTAATATTTATTTACTTGTTATTTTGTGAAACGTAATATTTATTTACTTGTTATTTTGTGAAACGTAATAATAATTTACTTGTTATTTTGAGAAACGTAATATTTATTTACTTGTTATTTTGTGAAACGTAGTCTAATATTTATTTACTTGTTATTTTGTGAAACGTAATAATAATTTACTTGTTATTTTGAGAAACATAATATTTATTTACTTGTTATTTTGTGAAACGTAGTATTTATTTACTTGTTATTTTGTGAAACGTAATATTTATTTACTTGTTATTTTGTGAAACGTAGTCTAATATTTATTTACTTGTTATTTTGAACACGATTTTGGGTCAATAACCTTCAAATTTCACTAAAATTAACAAAATCAGTAGAGCAGTCTTTGAGAAATGATTTTATAACAGCCCCATTACCAACTTATTGATTTATTTAACGATATCTCAAGAACAAGCGTTTTTGGAAGGCAACCAATAAGTTTTGTATACGTTTTAGAGACCACATTTGAATAAAATTTCATTAAAATCGGTACGGTCAGTTTAGAATACAATCATAACTTTTTGACGACTATTCCTATTTTGAACTCTCGAAAAATGAAGAAATTTTGCCGAGTACAATCAAAATATCCCCACAAAGCAATTTGATTAAATTCCACACAAAAACATACATTTGTTGACTCTTCACACAATTTTATTTATATTACGTATATTTGACAAAATAAATACAGGAGAAAAATGTTTTGCGATACGATCCGTTAGCGCCTTATCGCTAGCGATGAATAACAAATAAATGCCATTAGATTAACACAATATTTAAACAATGACTCTTAGTAACACAATTAGAAGAACAATGACTCTTTTTTATCACTGTCAAAGTGTTATTCTGAGTAGATTACATTAAATAGGGAAGGGAATTGGAGTTACGCGATAAAATAAAAACAGTGGTATAAGATACAAATATGAGAGGTATTTTTACATTTGGAATTAATTGTTACAACGCACGAGACACACACAACCCGTGAATGTCCTCTTGGAAGGTTATTTCTGACTTTTATTAAAAATATACGAGTCTAATGCTGCTTGCCAGTTTGTGTGCTTAGACCTACCCTTTGATCTTTTATTGCTTCTCTTGTAAGCTATATTTTATATTCTACAACAAACATGAAATAAAGACCCCTAGCCCTCAAATACTTTAATAACGTTAAAGTCGGAAAAGAACAGAGGTTGGTCAATGAAGACCTGCTAGGAAAGATGAAAGAGAGTGATCTAACCCAAGACTACATATAAAAGGTGTAGATCCAGCTAGGAGCTCGTGTTGCCGAACCCGTACTTATTGAAGTGAGCCCTTTGGTAACAACATTTAAATAACATAATGGAGAAATTTTATCATGCGCTAACAGGTTAGGTAAGCTAAAGTTTAATTAATGGCCCTGCACTCTATTAAGCGTTAACAGGTTTAGGTTAGGTTAGGTTCTATAAATGTGCCTGCAACTCTATTAAGTGCTAACAAGTTAGGTAAACTAAGATTTTATAAATGGGTTTACAACTCCAAGTGTTACCAGGTTAGGTGTAGTCAATTTTGTGAATGGGCTTGCAAACTTTATCATAAAACCTCTATCTTAGGTACGCTAAGTTTATTTGAATGGGCCCGCAATTCTATCAGGTGTTAACACGTTAGGTAAGCTATGGTTTTATGATTATACCTGGAACTCTGTCAGGTTTTAACAAGTTAGGTAAGCTAAGCTTTTATGTATGGGCCTACAACACTATCAGGTGCTAACAGGTTAAGTAAGCTAAGGTCTTATGTATGAGCCTACAAGTCTATCAAGTGCTAACAGTTTAGGTGAGCTAAGGTTTTATGAATGGGCCCGCAACTCTATCAGGTGCTAACAGGTTAGGTAAGCTATTGTTTTATAAATGGGTTTGCAACTCCAAGTGTTACCAGGTTAGGTAAGCTAAGGTTTTATGTATGGGCCCACAATTCTATCATGTGCTAATAGATTAGGTAAGTTATGGTTTTATGAATGGGCGTGCAACTAAATAAAGGGGTTACATGTTAGGTAAGGTAATTTGGAAAAGTTAGATAAGCTAAGGTTGTTCATGAATGCGACTGCAACCAAAGTTTTTTGTTACAATGGAACTTTTAATAAGTACTGTCAAGGTTCACATTTGACCATGATTATTATTCTCTGTTTGAAATTATTTGTTAATGATGGAAGTTCAATTTTATTATTATGCATTTTTAGGACATTTGCCATCATTTGTGTGTTAAAAATCAAAACACGACGTTTCGGGAATAAGAATCAATTCCCGTTATCAAGTGACTAAAAACTAAAGAAACATGAAACTAGCTCTGGGATGCATGCTTAGATATTAAGGTTGGTGGTATTCATATTTAATTTTACTTCTTACATAGGCTTAGTTTCTAGTTTCATGTTTCTTTAGTTTTTAGTCACTTGGTAACGGAAATTGATTCTTATTCCCGAAACGTCGTGTTTTGATTTTTAACACACAAATGATGGCAAATGTCCGAAAAATACACGATTATTACTCAACCGTACTGTCTTTTGTTTGAAATTTTGTACATAGATATTATTCATTAATATTACATTTCACTAACATTGGAAGAAATTCGGGACAGTAATTACGTTTTTTATGTGATTCTCATTTTATGGAAACTTAATTTTAAAAATTAATAACTCGTTTACCTACATTTTTGAAGAGATGGCAAACAATTCGTTTTGTTTGCGTCTTTAGAGACTACACCTGAGCAAAATTTGATCAACATCGTTATAGTCGATTTTGAGAAAATCGAAATTTTGTGTTTTGTTTTAGCAGCTACTTTATTTAATTTGAACTTAATTCATACTCAATTTTGGGTATAGGGGTATTGGGAAGTTTGTATTGGTATACATTTCGCTAATGCTAAATAAATTGCCCACTTGTTTGCAGTGTATTAAGGTTGGCTTTCAGTAGCTGTAGTTATCGTAGAACAGATTTCTTTTACAAATGAACTACAATAGTCACGGCAAGTAGTTGTTAACCGTCTTGCCCTTTCATTTTATTGTTCAGCTTTGTATTGCAGATTGTTATTTAATCCTTTGGAAATCTAGTTTTCAGTTTTAATCTAACCTGTGATCGTGAAGTTAGATAATAACAAAGTTGGTTTCCATAGAAACCAATTATTATCTAACAGCTGATTAAAGTTGTGCTCAAGTTCTACTTATTGCCGCTTGGAGCGATGGTGTTACATTACATGGTTACTTTTTAATCTCGGAAATATCGTGTCGGAAATAGAGTGAATTTCTGAATGGAGAAAAAAAAACTAACTGATTTATGTTTACTGATGGATTGTCTTTTATACTTTGGCATACATTGTATTACACATCCCAAAAACATTGCACTAACTTTCTCACATATCCATACACTAAACTCTATCCCAAAAAGTTTCTCACCCGCCCATATTTATGGAAAACCACCAAGAACTGTTATTCGCCAAACATGTTAGTTCAGTAGTTAAAATATTTTATATAGTAAAAGTTTTAATAAAAGTACACAGCTTAGTGTAACTATTTACAGACACTCACTGAGTGTAGCCTTGGATAAAGATTATCTATTTAAAATTGTAGAGAGTAAGGTTGGAGACAATAGTTGACCAACAAACAACTCAATGTTCTCAGTTAATTTCACAGATACCATTAGGCATGGTTTATTACATCTACATCCACACCCTTATTGAATTCTGTACATTGTATATACCAGATATGTAGATCTATTTAATAAAAGTGTAATCTACTTGGATGATTCCCTTTTTTTAACTAAATAAACGGTATAAAATATAGCACACTTTCTCATTCGCCCATCCCTCCCCCCCCCCCAATTAAAAACGAGCCAAAATTAATCGTCAGTAAAAACTGGTTTCGACCTTTATCTTCATATTTCACTAAAACCAGTACAGTCGTTTTTGAAAATTTAAGTCATTTTAACTCCATGGTCTATTTTTGTTTTTTCTGACAACTCATGAACCGGAATTTTTGGTTTCTGGGTCCTTAGAGGTACACTTGAGCAAAATTTGATCAAAAACGAAAGAGGTGATCTTGAGAAATTCGTTATGAGTGTTCCTTTCTTTCGGCAGCTACACGCAAATTTTGAGTAATCAAAACAAATTGCTATTGCAAAAATATGCCGACATATAAAACTTGATTAAAATCTATTCACGCTTTTAAGTTCTATACCCCTAAACATACATTAGACAAGAGAGAGACATCGTTCAAGAAACCTTTTTTTGGGTTCAGAGAACATCAAAACGAATATATCCCCAAGAAATATAACGTCCATTTTTTGACATCTTATTATTCTACTTATGTGTGGAAATGCAAAAAATCGGAAATAAATATTTTTAAAGGTGTTAAAACAGATTATAAGTTGTGTATAATGAAATTATTTGTGTTCAAAAAATGTTTACCGTTAATCGTACTTAATTGCATTTAAAAGTGGTCAAAATTGTATTTCGTTGTTTGTCAATTATTTCTGACCATTTATTTTGTTTTACTTGGAAATTTCAACAATGGTCTGGGTTATTAATATTAATTTTTCATCGGAAACACACACACGCGCGCGCGCACACACGCATAATTCATTATAGGTTATAATTATGATTTTCCTTTTCTTTGTCAGGAAACTCTAAAACATATGTATTTCATTGCAATTACAAAATCAATGTTTTAACAATTCTTTTTCATAAATGCTTGAAATAACAATCACAAGCTTTCAAATCAAATTCGTATTTGATCAGACGTAATGCAGTATCGATAGCTTACAATTAAATACGCATTAGTTCGGTTGTAATTTGATATTAATCGATCCCCAATTGTATTGCGTCTAACGGTAGTACTTTGTCGGCTGAAGTTTAACAGGTGTTTATGAAAACAGGTAAAATAATGACAAGAAAAATCTGTCACAAGATGAGCAATGCGACTATTTTATAGGTGAGCAGAGTGTAATTTATAAGCGAGTGTTTTTGTTACCCCTGCAATATATCCGCAACACAACGCTGTAAAAAGTGAAGTGTCTTTTAGATTACAGGGGCAAATAGTTTATCGTAATTATGTAACTATGATTTGATTTTTTTCTTGTTGTTTAAAGACAAAAACCTATCTTTATCATCGCTTTATTAAAAAATATGTAACGAAACGTTTTTTTGTGATCTGAACGTCTACCCTATACCATACGGATCATGACAATTAAGTTTTTGTGTTTTGTGTGTTATGTTTTTGTGATCTGAACATTTCAACAATCTGATGATGTAACATACGTTTCGAAACCTGTTATAGTTACGCAACAAGGTAATATTTATTCTTACTTGTGACTTGGTACTATATAAACTTGAATACAAGTAATGTTTTTATTGACTTTTATAATATTTTTTACTCAATTTATTTCCTTAAAACCCACTGACAGTTCGGCAACACAGTAAGTTAATTTTCCAAGAATTTATAAAACACTAACCTAGAAGTTATCTCACAGAACCCGTGCTTGTTGCCTTTAAATTAGAATCTCTCTCCATTGAATTAAGGGTAGAAAGCTATTAGTGGGGAGGTAATATCTACTTCACTACTGTCCATTAATTTTCATTGTGTGGGTAAGCGCTCTCTGTTAGAACGAAGGTTAATTATTTAGTAAAATATAATGCAGACATTTTATCAAGTGCTAACAGGTTAGGTAAGCTAAAGTTTCATGAATGGGTCTGCAACACTATCACATGATAATGAGTTTAATGTGTGAAATGGGGGTTAATTTAACACTGGTCGTTGTTACATTGCTTCCGTGTCATTTTCTTCAAGGGGAGAGTATTTTCAGAAACCACTTTTCCAAAAATATACTTAGTATGGAAACTGATATGATTGGTCATAAAATCGATGTGTTTTTTACAGATATAAGTTTAAAGTTCCCTGAGTCAAAAAAGTGGCTTTTGAAATGACACCTATCGTTTTGACAACAGACGTTTATAAAGGTTGCAAGTTTATGTCCTATTTGAATATGTACAGGATGGCCAGTCTCGGATGGCATGTATCGGAATAGTAAAATATTCGCTTTCGCACGCGCAGGGACGGACCGCCAGACAATAGTTGGGCGAGCTACCTGTCACTCACAACAAGACGCCTAGTATGCCACTACGATTTTTTACAAATTTTAGAATTGTTTTGTTTATATTATCTGCACATGAAATTACA
Source organism: Aphrophora alni (assembly GCA_963513935.1). Classification (NCBI taxonomy): domain Eukaryota; kingdom Metazoa; phylum Arthropoda; class Insecta; order Hemiptera; family Aphrophoridae; genus Aphrophora; species Aphrophora alni. The sequence continues at coordinate 99,918,670 of OY740773.1, read as the reverse complement.
ACAAAAATAAGTCCAAACTCGACCATATTATTGGAAAGTAAGGAATAATTTATAAATTATAAAATAAGGAATAATTATAAAATCAAGGTTTAAACAATGCTTTTTCATAAATACTATAAATTACAATAACAACCTATTGAATTTCAAATCAAATTCGTATTTGGTCAGACGTAATGCAGTATCGATAGATAGCCCACAATTAAATACGCATTAGTTCGGTTGTAATTTGATATTAATCGATTCCTAATTGAATTGCGTTTTAAAGATAAAAAAATTTGTCGGCTGAAGTTTAACAGGTGTTTCTGAAAGCAGGTATAATAAGGGCAACAAAAATCTGACATAAGGTGAGTAATGGATAGTGACTATATTATATGGGTCTGTAGAGTGTAATTTATAAGCGAGTGTTTTTGTTACTTCCCCTGCAAATATATCCGCAACACAAGACGGTAAAAAGTGAAGTTTTATTTGAAATTGAAGGAGCAAATAAGTAACTATGATTTGCCTCATTTTCCCATTTCTTTCCTTGTTGTTTAAAGACAAAAAACTCTCGATCATGGCCTTATAAATAAATAAATAAAATAAGAAGAAGAAGAAAGGACACAAAATTGCATCAGGGAAGTAAACTGAGTGGATGAAGAAAGATGAGACAGATGAAGGTGGGATCTAACACAAGACTAAATAAAAAAAAGATGTAGATTCAGCTAGGAACCTTGAGATTGCCAAGACCGTAACTATATTTTGTTTCCTTCATTAAATAACTATTGAAAATTTAAGAAAGTTTTGTTTAATTATAATCATGGTAATTTTTAAAAGTGAAAACAATTTTCTTTGTAAAAAAATCTTGTAAAATGATTCATAATGATTAGGTATTACAATTTATTTGGATTGCAATAAAATGCAATGACTTGGGATTGGGTAACACTTGTTTGATATTAGAGTGTATACAGGGTGTTGCACCTCCCCTTTGTTATTAATTAATGCCTCAGGGGCTCATTTATAGTGAGTACGGTTGTGGTAGTTCCAAGGTAGTCTAACTGGATCTGCATATTTCTTTATTTAGTCTTGAGTTAAATTCTTTTCTTCCATCTTCCCTTCTTGTAAGATGATCTCTCTTGACCGACTCTTAGACTTTTCCGACCCTGACACTATTAGAATATCGAGGCTTAGGGGTCTTTATTTTAAATCTTTTTCTTTTCTTTTTAAGACAATGTTGGACGAGAGTTTTTTGTCTTTAAATAAAAAATAATAAAGTTAAAAAAGATAACTAAACACGGGTTCTACGAGCTTAGATTTTTCAATTTTGAACATCAGTGATGGGAGGGCAGGGGATAAGTTGAAAATTTTAAATGGGGCATAATATCAGGTGATATATTATTTTAAATGAGTCAATGACACAAATAATAGTATTTTTTTTTTGGTTGTATTAATGTAGCTGAAAAGGAATTTGCATATTTCCATACTTTAATTTATTGATATTTGAGAATATTTTCAGGCCAGGTCTCTAGTAGGTTCCTTGGTTTTTGTACCCTCATCTGTGGAAGTTCCAAACATTTTAAACAGGATGTAGATTTTCTTTTCTTACATTATTGGTTTATAATTGCTACCACAAATCAAATGTTCAAATTGATGTTTATCCCTCCTTGATATTTTATATTCTACCTATCTTAATACAATTACAATTTTGGTAGGTTTCTGGTTTGGATTTTTTAAATATCATTTTTCTTTAAAAATGAAATATTCCTTGACCATATTTAATCATTTACAGTCACTACCACCTCCTGAGAGGCATAAAAACATAAAACATTGTGATTCATTGAAGTAGCCACTTTACCAGAGAAGAGTTTTAAATTTCAAGGAATTTAAGGTTATATATAACCTAATATAACCTTATTTGACCTAACCTAATCTACCCAAAACTAACATAACCTAACCTAACAAATTAGACTTCATACCATTTTTCTTGTCTCATCAAGCCTTTTAAATTGATCATATTATCATACGTCTCTTTTTCAATTTTTGAAGTATCCCCTGCTCACCCATCCATTGATATCAAAATTTGCTAAGCGTGGGTTCTTTTTAGCTATTCCTTACGACAAAGAAGATTTCCGTAAATCTTGTTTAACTATCTTATTAACAAAGTTAAAGTGAGGTGTAGATGGTTTTAGCCTTCCTGAAGATTCAGGATGTTAAAATTGTTGCCAAATGACTCCAATGAGTAGGATCTGTGGACATTGCATGGTCGCTGCTGTCGAAATTCAATGATGTTCATATTAATAACTACGTTTATCACTTTACCAGAGAAGAGTTTTAAATCTCAATAAAGTTAAGATGGATAAATGAAATTTTCTTTTACCTTTCTTTATTCAATCATGTCAACCCTAATACACCCTAACCTAATCTAACCTAGCAAATTTGACTTCATACTGTTTTTATTTTCTAATCAAGCCTTTTAAATTGAACAAATGTATCTTTTAATTTTTTGACGCATATCCTGTTCTCCCATCCCCTGACATCAAAATTTGCTAAGGGTGGGGTAATATTAACTATATAACTAGCTCAATAACTATGTTTTTTAATTCAAAATTCTCTTTAATTTGTCACATTTAATTATCCAGTATACGAAGTATAAGGTAAGGTTGATAATAATAAAAAAAAGTCAGTTTTTTTTAAAAATAATTTTAATTTTCCATGGACTCTGGAAACGCAAGTGATTTCCCACATGTCGTTCATCCCTCGTTGTTGTCGTCTAAGCCTAAACTCAAAAATATAAGATAGACACTTGAAATTTGATATAGAGGAGTAAACGTTTGCACATATGGAATCCTAATTGAATTTCAGAAAAATATAATTCATAATTTCAAAATGATGGCCATTTTATAATTTTATAATTTTTTTTTTTTTTTTTTTTTTTTTTTTTTTTAATATAGGCCTAGTGTGCGTTTTCAACTAAATTAGAACGAAATTTGCAGATATTAATTCTGCATTTAATGGTACCAACAATATCTTCATAATGTCACAAATAACAAATTTATTGTCAAAATGGTAATTTCGAAACCTGGCCTCCCAAGAAAATGTGGCAGATCGTGAAGCTACGAGATCCATAGCCAAGTTGTTGACACGACTGAAGCCAGTGGAGTTTTTAATATATAAAAATCTACGAGAGCCGTAGTGATAGACAAAATTACGAGGTTCAGAAAACCTGTGTAACAACTGTTTTAAACAAAATTATCCTACTGGATAAGACCTTTTGATCTACAAATACAATTTAACATTTCCTACAAGATCCAAGGATTCAACATTTTTGGCATTAAATTTACAGGATCTGCTTGTATTACGTTGTATGAGACTGGGTAAGTACCATGATAGAGTCCATCAACTTCTCTTTTTATATAAAAAGTTAAAATCAAAAGGCTCTACAAGGATAAGCTGTATTTCAAATTAAAAAGTTTCAAATCATAAAAGTTGGATAACTTCGTGCGAAGTTTCTTTTCTTTAAGAAACTTGATTAAATGTAAGCGTAATGAAAAATATTGTGCTAGAAGTTTAATTTTTATCAAAGAAAACTGCTCAGCCTAAAATATTTTTATAACATTTACGTAGTGTGAAGATTGTGTTTTCTAGAAAACATCCCGGTAATGTTTAGGCCTAACACACAATAATATAGATAGAAAAATGATGTTTATAGACCAGATTTTATACACTTTTACATCACATGGTCATTGTGACATTATTTTATGTTTCATGAATAAAATCCTTTGGGTAATAGTCAATTATAGAGCGCGTAGTCAATTCGAACAGCTCCCTGCACGAGGCTAACCCCCGAGTGAGGCTACCGACGTCTTGCAATTCTAGTAGAGTTGCGTGTTTCATTATGTTTGGGTAGTTTTTTTATGAGTCAAACGATAGTTTTTCGTTTTAATAATTTAAACATTTAATCTAACTGATATACAGCAATTCTTTTGTTACAGACGTGACAGTTACATGCATTACAACTTGGAAAAAAGAAAAGTTAATTTTATTTTGTAAATTGTTAAAGCTCAACTGGTAGGTAATTTTTTATACTATTTTTGCACTAAATTTTAAAATGATCATATTATTGGTTTTGATGTATAGTTCAACTAAGTTGGAGTTACGGACGTGACTTGAAAAGCACTTGCTTCTGACATACTGTTACAATTGTTAACAAGTCTGTTAATTTCTTGGGAAATTTATGAATTAAATTTTTGTCTGCTTATCTTAAGATAAATACCTTCTTAGAAACATTAGTGTTCAATCTTAAAATCCTGTAATATTTCAATTAAAAAATTGATAAAACGTTACGGGCGTGACAATAAACTCAAAAGTCTGTTAAAAGTAGGCCTACTTTATTTTACATTAAAATGTTTTTAGTGCTCTTCTTACATTCTTTTTAGTTAAAGTAAGACTTATTTGATCTATAAAAGAACATAAACAAACTTAATTACGTCTTAAATATGTGTTTGAATCACTAGGAAATTGTGTTCACACAGTGTTTGTGAAATTGTTAGGAAAATGTATTCATTATTAATGAAACAGTTATCGTTTTTGTAAGCCACAATAACTTGTTCATAAAGTTCACTGATATTCTTGGTAATTTACTGACAATTATTCACTGATAAATATAAAGTGACTAGATGTATACCAACTTCAGAGATAAAAATATCCACAAAATAAAGAATTCTGCAACAAGATATTGTTGGTAATATTAAGTTAAGGTATTTTAATAGACTTTAATAAACTTTTTACTGAGAAATTCAGAAAATAATTTCTTTAGTGTTAGGTGTACGTTTGTAAAGAATGGCTGCATATTAACATTTAACCGTTAAAATGACGTAGCCATACACTAGCCTTAAGTAAACGTTCTGTTGTCAGCAATTTATCTTTCTAAAGATGAACTTGGTTCATTTTAAAGTTCAATCTGTATTTCCTAACAAATAAACAATATTTCGTAATAATAAATTTCGTAATACAGATTCGGTAAAGATCTGTGAAGTGTCTCAGCGTACAACTCTGTGATGTCCGCATCACATGGCATTTAAGTATGATAAGTTGCCTAACTTGGAGTATGAGGCGCTTCCTCCGCTTTTTGATAAGGAAGCGGTATCCCAATCATTAGGATCGAAATTCTAAGCTCATATTGATGGGTAGGACACAGTGTGCGTTCAGCAATCAACGAGGATAGTAATGTTTCCAGTAAGCCTACCTCAGTAGCGAATTGAGTGGGTAGTAACTTTTGGGGATGCTTCGCAAGACCCCTGGTCCCCTCGCGAACATCTAACATATTTTTAACGCGGATTAGTTTAAAACAAACGGTCGAACGTTAAAAATAGCTGGTCAGGTGAGACAAAACAACAGCTGGAGAGTATAAATGTGCGTGTTTGTGTGTGAGGGGGAATCGATAGTCAGAGAATCACGGTCATGGCCTCGTATATTCGATATTTCAATTTAGAGATGTGTTAAATTCGCCTCTCGCAAATGGTCACCCTTGCGTAACAACTCTTTCATTGAAAATTTCACCGAGAAAGTTATTTACGAGTTATTTCCAGGACTACAAGAAACTAACTACATGCTTACCACATCAGTATCGTTCATGAACTGTTACAACCCTACTGAGGTTTTGTCGGTTTAGTCGATTTGATACTGGAACGTGATTACTTTAGTGGCAAGGCTTGGTTTCATTTAGATTGTTATTTAAACAGTCAAATATGGAGTAATGAAAATCCTCATGCTGTACGAACGTTAAATGCTCGTAAATTGAGTGTGTCGTGTGGTACGAGGTTTATGATTAGATACAACTTTCACTGGCGAATGTTATCATGATTTAATTTTATAGCTTTGTTGGATGTTAATGAAAAGTATTACTGGTTTCAGCAAGATGGTGCAACCGCCTACACTGTAAATGAATCAATGACCATGTCGCAGGCATTTTTTGATGATCATTGATTTTAAAAAATCTGTTGCTCCCGAGATCCCCGTATCTTCGTGGAAGATATCTGAAATGTGTGGTATTTTAAAGCAATCTCATCAAACACTTTAAGTCTTGAAGGTGGAGACATTTAAAACAAGGGAACAAGCATTTTCAAGGAACAACAGACAAATTGAACAAGGAAACAAACTTCACGAAACGTGTACGAGTAGTAAGTAAACAACTTAATGAAAATCTCGTGCAGCATATCTTGTAAAGGTAGAGCAATTGTGTGCATATTTTGTAGAGATTTTTACATGTAAATTACGAGATTATTAAAGGGGTTGCTTCCTTTACGAAACACCCGGTAGAAATGTATTCTATAGGTTAATATAACTAAATACTCAAATTATAACATTCACGCAAACACTGAAATGTACAAAACATTTAAACTCCGCGTTAAAGTTAACCTATAAATTATTTAAGGTAAAACTAGCAATGACGTCATCCTTTGTTGAGAGGTGGTTTGGAGGGGGTTGTTTACTAGGAAACCCTTATAAGTTAAAGAGTAGGTCATACACAATACAAGTTGCAACTGAATTGGTTAGAGTTAAAATTAATAGTTTTAATAACGACTAAGACTGTCGTTGCAGTTGTGTAAATATTAAATTTAATCAAGTTGATGATGCCATCGTGGTACTTACCCAGCGCCACCATACATGGTAATATAATGAGATTTTTTAAATTTAATGCTCAAAAGTTGGTCTTTTGTGCCATTTTAAACTGTATAGTAGATGAAGTAGTCTCACCAGATTTCGTAATTATATGAATTTTACATTTTTCTTCGAAAGTCGGGGTTTGAAATTACATTACGTATAATAACTTCACTATTTGTCATCGTAGATAGGTAGGTTTGGTACTATTACATGCGGAATCGAAATCTGCTAAATTGTATTTAATTTAGTGTGGTTTAAATTTGATGACACGTAAGTTATGAAACGGGGGGGAAATGTTTAAAATCGCCGCACTTTCACGTTTTGAATTATTATTTTTTTTAAATTTCAGTTGAGTTTATTTGACAACACTATAGTCTTCTATAGAAAACATAATGTCCCTATCTTAATACTCGTGGCGTATCTACTTACAGTCGACTACGAGGATAGACGGCATGTCGATAATAACTTTATGAAACAGTGAAAAAAGTTGGTTCGAAATTGGGAACGAATACCTAAACATACCACATACTTCGTCTACAGGGTCAGTAAGAAATAGATAATCGATTATTTATTTATATTTAAGAAATTTAAACAGCTCTGAAAAATATAACATAATTTACACCCAGTTAAATATATTCAAGGCAAGGGGATCAATAACTAATCAAAGATATCATTATCGTCTGAGTAGAACTTGGTAGGGCAAAACTACAACGTAGATGTTTAACAGCAAGACAGATAACAAGAAGGTATATGACTGTGTGAACACTGACAAAATTGACACTGGGGAAGGATTCAGAACACCATGAAATAATTTCGAATGCCCGATAAAAAGATAAGTAACTACCTCTTCGCGACGACTTGTTCGAATAGCTGACCTCCGTAGACTGGCCGTTTTTTTGTATTTCTTTCTCTAAAGTTGTCAATTTATCCTCTTACTTAGAGGTGGTATTTTAGCTACTGAAGTTGGAGGAGTCACTTTAAAGTTATCAAAACTTTTATATTCATAATAAATGGAGTGGAATACAACTGATACATAGATTTTTACTTTCTAACATAACATGAGAAAGTTTTGTGATGGGTCAATAATCGATATCAAAGTTATTGCAGATATATCCGGTTTGACTTGGCAAAAATATTGCGGAAATTTTCACTGATATATGCTATATTTTATATAATTACTGCTTTATTTGATTTTATTAGAATAGGAACCTTGACAGTTTTCTGATCAATGGTGGCACCTGAGATCATGGGTTCAATCCCAACCAGAACACAAGGTCTGCAACCTCTGGTATGACGGAAGGAGGCCCCACTATAAATAAACAGTGGTTGGTTTGAGTGAAAGTTGACTGGTTGGTATCAAGTCGCACAGAACACACTACTTTTAAAATTTATTTTGTTAGATGTATTAACTAAAAAAAAAACCTTTTGTGAATATATTTGTTTTGAGGTCTCCTGAGTCCAAAAAAGTAGTTTTTGGAATGATGTCTGGCGTTTATTATTTGCCGTTTGTGCAGTTCTCTATAGCCCAAACGTTTAAACAGATTTTAATAAAATTTGTTATGTAGATATATTTTTACTTCATCTCGGGACTTCTAATAAAGTTTTTCAATAAATAAAAATTTAGGGGTTACTGATATAAGTAAAAATTTCATTATAATTTTCTCGAAATTAAATCTAACGATTTTAATTTAATTTTTCTCAAGTGTATGTTCAACAGACCCAAACAAAAAGTATCAATGTCGGTTCATGAGTTATCGGTTAAAAACAAAATTAGCTATGGGAATGTTATAAAATATTTAATTCCTCAAAATTTGCTTTAAAGATTTTTTAAAATTCTAGTAAAATATAACATTTAATAACTCAAAATTGTATAAAAAATTGCAAATACAAAATATAACTACTCAGGAATAATTTTCACAAACCTCGACTGCCGCCATTAAAAGGTAGTTTGTAATCAAACACGATTTACACTGAGATACACATTTATGATACAAACAAATCAAGCTTTGTCCCTATTTAAATATATATTATTTGTATTTGAACTATTTATAGATTATTTATGAAACCATACACTATAAAAATCATTAAAAAGGGAAGTCGGTATGTTAGCGATTTGTTTGCAATTTTGAAACAAAAATAAGATACAAAGAATTTAGCCTCAACTACAAATTATAAACGACAGTTTTTCAATATTATTACGTAATGAATTCGGATTATACTATTGTAATCAAATTAAAGCAGATAATTTAGCACTGTTACAGCTTACGTGACTGATGTTGACCTGTCAAGAAAATGTAAGACGCACTCTATCAGAATCTGTATGAAATATTAAAGGGGGTGTAAACACCCTTATTCATTACAGAGAATAATTAAGTGCCCAAGTTGATTTTATAAAATGTGTAAACGATCTTTTATGTAAATTTACTTAATTAAATGAGACAGTAGATGGTTTATTTTCTGACTTTCTGCTGAAGTTAAATTCTTTTCCTGTTAGTTTACTTTGTCGATATTTCCGAGTCAGATTTTTAAATTAAATAAAAATAAATTTAGATTAACATTGACTTTAATATTCGGTCGTTCAGCCCTTAAAACAGATATATCATGGGTTTGAAAACGTTTACATCTAATTAGTTTTCTTGTGGTGAAATCAGTTAGTTGGGCGAAAAGTTATCGAGTGTTAATTAGAAAAAAATTGTAAAAAGAACTCATTTTGAGAAAGTAAAAATGTATGGTTTATCATGAGCCAGTTTGTATCGCTGTTAAATTTATGCCCATCATTGTATGGAGATGAAAATGTAGCATTCTTTTATAACATTATGCGTAATAAGACCTATGTAGTTGTTTCATTTCGGTCCATGGAAAAACTTTTAATTGCCGTCCAAAGTAAAGACTTTATACAACAATATTGAGCAAATAAAAGTCGAAACGTGGGTCGATATTATCTCAAATTCTCACAAAGAAATAATAAAAGACAGCACAAGTTTCATAGTGATAGAAGAAAAAAAGTATTTTTCATGAGACAAAACAAATTGCGACTATAATTTGAGAGGATTTTCGATTTTCCTAAAATGAATGGAGAAACCTAGAATATATCTGAAAATTGTCTCTATTTCAAATTGAAATCTGTCTATTGCGTTGTTATATGGAACTTTACCCTCTCTTAAAATTTTGATCATTTTTATATCCGCTAGGAATATTATACTCAAAATTAGTGCATTGTTCCGTCTTACCCAGCTTCGGTAATCTATCGTTTGTTGACGTGTTTCGGATATACTCCATTCTTAAAACATTTACTAGTACTGATCATCCTACTCTTGGACTCGTTATTTAAAAATCGTTATATTTATTTAAGCGTTACTTAACGCTTAGAGGTTATTTTTTTTTTAATTTGAAGAAGTTTTTCAAAAGGCAGGGGCAAGAGACCGGAAACAAGGGTAGAGAAGGGGAGTGACTAATCAGGAACAAGTAAAACGAGTTTTAGATAGCCCAATAGGAAGAAAGGATGAGGAAGAGTGAGAGGGGCGAGTTACTTAAAATAACAAGACCAAGCGTAGGATGATCTGTAATATTAAGTGTTTTGAGAATTTATTATTTATCCAAAACGCGTCAAAAACGTGAGATTAACGAAGTTAGGAAAGGCGGAACAATGTACTCATTTTTATTTAATCTTTGTCTTAAAGAAAACTATGATTTTATTTACAATAAATGAACGAAAAATATTTAGCAAACAGGAAAACCGTGATTTATTTTATCAAGGTCTAAATTTGTACGTTTTAAATTTAGTCAGCTGTTGTTGTTTGTTCCACTGATCACTATGGAAACACTTAGGGTATTATTGATTGCATTTTCTTCTCGAGAATTATAATTAGCATTTTATTGCAACATTGAATTATTTATATGTTTTATTCAACTAACGGGAAAACATGTGTTTTACTAAAAAGTGAATTTTAAATGATTTCTTCACAATTTTAAAACAAAAATAAAATACAAAGAATTTAGGCTCAACTAAAAATTACAAACAATAGTTTCTCAATAATATTTATTAATAAAGTAATAATATTACTGTAGTTTTATTACTGTAATATTTAAATGAAATGAAGAAAATTTAGGATTATAATTATAGTTGTCTTACGTGACTGATGTTGACCTGTCAAGTAAATGTAAGACGCGATCTATCAGAATCTGTATGAAACATTAAGGGGGTAGAAAACACCCTGTTATTCATTAGTGAGAATAAATAACTGCCTAGAGTGGATTGTAGAAAATGCGTAAACGATCTTTTGTCTAAATTGACTTAATTACTTAAATTAATTAGTTGATTGTTGATTTTCTTTTTTTTTTTTTTGTTGAATTTACTGTCTTTTCTTGTTAATTTATTTCAAGTCAGATTTTCAAATCGTGTAGAAAACCGTTTCTTTATTTTAAATATATTTTTTTAAGGAAAATAATAAACTAACCTGTTAATTGTAAACACTAAGTCCCTTATCACAAGTTAGGTATAAATAACACAACACATACAAACTTTCGGTAAAATGTGTTAACCTATGTTATTACAGTTCCCTGATGTACAATTCGGTAACCAAGTTACCATAATCCTGTTGTGCTATTGTACCTAACGTGTGGTAGATGACTTAGTGTTTATAATTGTAAAATTCACCACAGTGCTCATTGTTCATAGGCCTATATTAACTGGTTAATTGTTAAATTATTATTTTAAAAAACTATTAACACGTTGGCAGCTTTCGTCCTATTGAGATTTAACAGTTTTAAGATTGTAAACAGCTGTTGATTACATCAGAAGAATCATTGATTGCAAGATAGGCCATCTCCATAGTATGGTTTAAAGCTCTGAAATTAGAGGCTGCGGTGCTGCCATCTATCGGCCCACTTCTGGTAACTTTCGACTCCTACATTATCGCGTTCTGAACCTAAAGTCACAAAACTACTACTTTTCAATACACATGTTATCTTACTCCGTGCGACTTCATCTTAGATATAAATTTAGTAGTTGAAACAATCCGTTTAGGGAAACGACATGGCTCAGTTGGTAGAGGTGTACACCTAGCTTGCTACAGTTCTGACATGAATCGTCAAATATTACGCAAGTTACTTTAGTTAATGTTTCTGTGTGTTACATTACTCCTCCGTCTTAATTACTCTAATGTGCATAAATAAAACATAAGTCATCAAACGATGTATAAACATTGCACAATCTTTCCCATTCACTCATCTTCTAAGAGCAAAATAATAGTCAGGGAAAATGTCAGTTCGGTAGTTGTCAATTAAAAAGTGAAATTGAACAGGAGACTCTGTGTTATATATACACAGGGTGTGATTTTAAAGTATGGAAACGGCTTTATACTGTATAACTGAGAGGTACTTGGAGGCAGAAATAAATGCGGATCTACGTAGTTTTAAAACTTTATTCTTTTTTGTAGGTTTGAAATTTTCGTGCGACATCTTGGATCCATCATATTGAATCAAATTAGATTTTTTAATAGGGCAATGGACATATGATACATGATTTTAATAAAAAAGTTGACAAGGAAATCTATTGTGAAACCAGTTTTTCGATAAATGCCTATGTTTTTGAGTTATAAGCATTCAAAGTTCCAATGATGGAAAAATCACGTTAGCTTTCACCATCAGTTTTTCTTTGTAAAAATTTACATGAAAATCATAGATCTTCCTTTTTAAATAATAAAATTTGATTCAATATGGCGGATTCAAGATGGTGGATTCAAGATGGCGCACAAAAATTTCAAACCTACAAAAACAATTATAATTTTTAAACTATGTAGATCCAGATTTGTTTCTGCCTTCAAATATCTCTCAGTTATGCAATATAAAGTCGTTTAATACTTAAAAATCACCCTGTACAGTCACGTTACGATGTCACCCTGTATACAGTACATATTTCACTTTAAGTTTTAATGGCAAATTGTAATTATTGATTACTGCCAGTGGTCTAGAGGGGGAACAGTTGTCATTACAGCTTTCTCACAATTTTCACAAGTTTCAGACGTGTGGATATTCCCTCAGGAATTCACTTTTAACTGATTTGACGTCTACTTGTAGTTGTCATTTCTACCACCAGGGATTTGACATCTCTGAGGATATTTATTTTTTTAACAAATAAGATAAATGAAGTTTGAGTATTTGTAAGTGTGTTTTACTATTGAATTAACGTTGTGTTTATTGAAATTGCAAAGTTTCTAAAAACAAAAATGTACTAATTAATAACAATATATGATTACAATTATTTTAGATTCCTTATTTATTGGTTGAGTCAATTTGCGAAAAGAATAAATGATAAAAAAATATTGCACAAAATGAAAGTCACGATTTAGATTCCGTTCAATTAATAAATTCACAAAAATCAGTTAATTTTTGTAAAACTTCCAAACCATTTAACTTGTTGAGAATTGATGGAAGCTGGACAAGTTTGAAAGTGTATGATTGATTTTATTTTTTCAAATTAATAAATAAATCTGACATAAAAAGGATGAACATAAAGGAATGATGAAATATGTAAATTTCAAAAGTTGTAAAGAAAAATCCAAAATTTTACATATAAATTATTAATGGTGAAGTATGAGATAAAGTCAGTAATTGTTGACATGAAGAAAGTTGGGGGGGGGGGTGGAATTGTACATTAGAAAACCCTTATAATCTATTGTCACATTTGTTACTAGTTATAACTTAGATTAGTGATATTGTGCACAGTAACCATAGATTCTTGGAGATTAAAAAAATGTTACCGTCGTGGGACGGTAGATAGAAGTGAAAACTTTAATTATCAATTAAAAAAAAAAATTAATAAAGTAATAAAATTTTTAACTTTCAATAAACGTAATAAAATATTAATTATATGTAAATGATTCATTTCTTATTATTTAATACATATTTAAGGTTAAAAATATTGGATGTATGGGTGAGAGAAAGTTAATGCAATATTTTTGTGAGTGTGAGAAAGTATTTAGATACATAGTATACATAGGCTTACATAATGTGTAGCGTGAATGGACAATCTAGCGTGATGCGTTACGGATCGTTGTGACGACGGCGTGTGACGGTGGAATTGAGCGTGATGCATTACGAATTTTGATGACGCCGAATCAGAGTTTTTTCTCTATACAAAATGTATTGCACTATAACACTCCAAAAACGTTTTCACTTCAATAAATCGAGCTTGTAATCCTACTCACTCAATTAAAGGGAATCAAAAAGGGATACAATGTTTTAAAAATGAAATGAGATTTTTTCTATGAAATCTCTTGTTTACAAAGCGATGTTCTCAAGTTTTTTAACCAGCGTATTATTCTTCTACCAAGACATCTTCTTTCTAGTGGCCTACCCATCTTCTATCATTGGTCATTGTGTGGCTTAAATACTGAAGCTTTTTTTACATTTTACTGCATCCAACACTTTACTCCTTTCTACATTCTCTCCAATATTATACCATTTGTTATTTTATCCTTCCAGATCCTCAGGGCTCACTTATAGTGCGGGTGTGACAGACCCGATGACCCTAGCTTGATATAGCGGATGTGGCAGACCCGAGGACCTTATACCTTTCTTCACGTAGTCATGTGTTAGATCTCTTTCTTTCGACTTCCCTTTCATGTCTATACGAAGAACTCTTGTTTTTTCCCGACCCTGATGGTTTAGATTATTCAAGGGATAGAAATTTTTATGTTATGCCTTTTTCCTCGTTTTATAAGCCGATAAAGATTGAAAGGTTTTCGCCTTTAAACAACAAGGGAAAAAATTGTAAGTCCAGAACACTTGAATTGCTTATTTATGAAAGGGCTCTTGTCACGAAAAGTAAACTTTCGGGAAATTTAAAAAAGAAACTGTCCATTTTCCTAATATCAAGTAATACAACAGAATTTTTTATTTTTTTGTTATTTTTACTATACTAGCCTCTAATAATAACGATGATTAAAAAAAATTATATGCTTTATGTTCTATGATAGTGCTTATCAAAGTTGTCTGACAAGAGTCCTTTCATAAACAAAGGGCTGACAAAAGCCCATTCATAAACAAAATGGTAAAAAATACAATGATTGATTGACACTTTATTTATTTTAAACTAAACATTGTATACACCCATGAGATTGGCTATAATAGATAAATGAGAATGGGTTATTAACAAAAAAATTACCTTTAAGTCTCATTTCATTAAACTTCACTGTTCTTTTTCAACTGTAGGCCATTGAATCACCTCGTCATAAAAGAAACCATGTACCTTAGGGAAAAACGGAACAAGCTTGTTTATATCATCCATTTTCTTTTTAGGAATAGGTTTTTTTCTCTGTATGCTTTGTGTACGGGTAGAGAAGTGCAGGATTGTGTTGGGACAGCTAATCTGAATGTTTTGTAGTGGATTCCACTAATAAAATCTGATACTATTTACTGTTCCTTTACTTGACTGCTGGAACGAGAATTCATGGCAGTTAGAAATAGTAAAATATTCTCTTTTTCCTTTCTTTTCAGATTTGGTTTCTTCTGAAACAGTGCATTTTTTATACAACTCAGGCCACCATTTTTGAAAATCCTAAATATTTTCTGTTTCTATCACAACAACAGTACCTTTTCCCCTGTACTGTAGACATTAGTATCATATCATATACCGGTACTTCTTTTATTGTGTAGTATCGGTCACACTTCCTTAATTTTCTTTTGACAAGGTCAAAGACTCTATCACAGGGCAGATAAGAGTGGCTCCTTATTGGAAGTCTATATACACAATCTTTTTGAATCTTCCACGGTCTATAAGATATAGTAGGAACCTAATCATTGTGTGATTTTTGTTGTGACGTGTACAGTTATCACTGTACAGGTACAATTCATCAACATTGTCTGGTATATTATCATTTATATACTTCATTACAAAAGAACAAACTTCATTGCTCCCCTTTCCTGCAACCCCTTGGTGATACAAGTAAAAGGATGCTGTGTCAGTACTGCTGTTATGGATACAAAATGAATAACCTGACAGTTGCCTAAGGTAATAGACATCCTGAACTGGAATTGTGGGCAAAGATATGTTTGCCATGTAGTCGAAACACAAAAGCAAAGCATTATCATGTTCTGCGCAATATTGTTTTATTGCACGTAACGAAGTATAAAATTTGTTACTCCGCCTTTTGTGCACGAGTGTACATCAACAGCTACACGTTTCGCTGTATCCTTAAGCTGGGGGTTTTTGATTCGCGTATTAAGCATCTCACACTCACTGCAAGTGTCATTTTGGGGCCTTCCAAACCTGTAATTAAAGTGATCTTTGAATATCTTATAATAAAAAAACTATATTTTACATCACTACCATGATATTGTTCTAAAAACATGTTGTACATTTTTTTTATATCAAGCCTTGCGTCCAAATATTTTTTTTTCGACAAGTAGTGGCTGGTTTTTAGGGGGAATGCCTTAATGTGGTCTTTGATTTGGTCAGGTATAATCTTGTGGAAAAGTCTTACGGTTCTTGTTTCTATCTTAAATCCTAGGTGACTCACCTTTTAAAATGAGCTCTTTCAGTCTTTTAACTTTTTTTTATCCCCTATGGCATACAAACTCAGAAACGCTTTTTTGTAAACCTTAACTCGTTGTTCACCAGCCATTACATGAAATTTAAATGAGCTCACATGTTCAACAGAATGCGTATTCTTAGTAAACTCATCTTCTTCGTCATCTGCGGGGTTAGGTTTCAACCTAGACCTTCTAGTTTTAACTGGATGGCTTCTATTAATAATTGCTCATCGTTGCTTTCAAAGTTTCCACCTCTGCTAAGATTTGATCTATTTCAGAAAACTTTTTAACACATCCCATTTTGCACTAATTAAATGCAGACTAAGTTAGTCCCATTTATTTTCAAAATCAGTTAAAAAATGTAAGGCTTAACGATATAGGCTGAGTTAAGACTAACCTAGACCTAAAAACGCGATAAAAGTGAGCCTAACCTATAACACAAACCTACTGAATATAGGACTAGCCTACTCTTATGTGTCTAGGTAGAAGGTATTTAAAAATAAGTAAATAAACTTACGAGCATGGCGTTCCTGTTTTTCGTGATTGAGAAACATTTCCTTTGTAATTAATATATTCATCATATTTTGTTTGAGACCTTTTTCTTACAATAGTTCGTATAAGGCATTTTTACGGAAAAGCGCTAAACATGGGCATGTAAGTATTTGTACATGTAACACCAAGTATTTAGATATAAATGTTTACATGCATATATTTATGCACACACATACACACACTACAACTACAAAAATGTGGATTTATACATTTTGCACATTTACATGCATTTCCTGACTAATCCATGCCTATAGATATGCATTTTTGGATTTAGACAAGTATAATATATACGCATGATAATATTTCTACACATATTTGCATATATATGTGGGTGTATATACATGTATAAAATTGAAAACGCTTACGTTAAAAAATGAACGTTTTTGTAGTTGAAGTGTATGTGTATAAATATATACTGTACATCCAAACATTTATATCCAAATATTTGGTATTACATGTAGGTATAAACACTTACGTGCCCATATTTAGCGCATTTTAGTATCCAAATCGGCCTAAACTAAAAAAAAAAAAAAAAAAAAAAAAAAAAAAAAAAAAAAAAAAAAAAAATGAAAAAAAGTTACTTTTTATTCGCAAAAATGCCTTACACGAACACTTGTAAAACGTCTCAACTTTGAGCGCTCATATCTCTGTCCCAGTGCGTCTGACGAAAAAATTACTAAGGCCCATTTCGATGGGAAATTTAGTCAGCTAAAACTTACGTATTGAAATGCTTTTATGTCTTGCTTAGTTTTTGTGTAATTTACAGAAAACCTTTTTGTTCTTACCTTTTAAATACCCCCCCCCCAGTGTTAATCTGCAGTGTCCGATTTTTTCCCCAATAAAGTAGCTCCAAACTTTACTTTCAACCAAATTTCGTGTCCTGGGAGGATTTTGTCCAGATTTCCACAAAATCTACTTTTATTCAGTTATCTATCTAATATACTTCTAATATCAATTAAATAATATTGGTCCAGTGTTGTAACAATATAAACATTACATAAAATATATCTCTTATCAAATTAGGTCTAATTCCAAATTTATTTTGTTTTTAAATCTTCAGGGAACTATATGTTATGATTTTTCCAACACCTTTTCATGATATGACGTAAATGTAACACACCGGGGGACTATACGTAGAGCAAAGTAAGGTAAAAGCACTTATGTGAGAGTTCTCTCTCTTTATATTTCTCAGTGTATTGCTTCTTCTCTTACTCTTCCTAACTTTGTTTTGCACTCAACATGAAAGTGTATATACAACTAGAAACAGTAATATTTTACCAGGTCATTCTTACAGAACACTTCTATTTACTCTCAAAATATTTTGAAAAAATGTTTCTTTTTAACTGAATAATAAGAGGTAAACAATGTTTATCTGAAAGTTCATTGCGATCTAAGATAATTTTCTGCGCAACAAAGGATACGATCTGTTCGAGTCATGAGGTCGTGAAGAATGAAGATGATGTTGGTATTTGGGAGACATTAAATGGCACCCAAACATCTGTTGAAGAGGACTATCTCACGAAGAGAAATTGTAGAATGGGCCTTGGAATTTAGAATTCATAATTGCAACTCTTGACACTGTTACATGTACGCTTTCCAGTTCAATGGATAAACTAAATAATCGATGGTTCAGTTTCCACCTTAACTTTTATGTTATTTATCACCATTACGACTATTGTTATACATTAGTTTGCTATTACAACTTATCGTCGTTAATACTCAACTGTCGTATGATTTAAAAAACGACGGCCGTTTCGGCTATTCAGCCATTATCAAGTTTAATTTAGAGAAGCTTCTTCGTTGTGATGTAACTTTTTTTTTTAGTTCCACGACGTTTTTCTCTCATTACGGACCTTAATTTGTGTATCAGTATGTCCTTGTAGTATGCACTGTTTATTGTACGCTGACCTTCCATATATAATCACAAAAGACGACACCTTGGGCATTTCGTAAAACTGTTAACATGAATGTTGCTGCTGATGCTTGTGTTCTGAATTCCTTTCGGACAAGTGAGCTGGTGTGCTTCCATTCCATGCTTTGTCTTTTGGACTCTCATTCAAATTGTGAACCCAAGTTTCTTCATACGGTAAAACCTTGTATATAAAAGAGTCACCTTCCCTTTCATAGCGTTCTTTCAAGTTTGCACACACTTTGAGCCTTGTTTTCTTGTGTTATTACGTTAACTCTTTCGGGACCCATCTTGCATTTGTTTTCCTGTACTTGAGTTTGTTACATTAAGTATAACGTAAAACATACATTCAATTCAAAATACTTCCTACTTAATTGCACTAAATTGTTGAACTATGATGATAAAATATTATACTTTACATCCAAACACCCAACAAATTGTAGTTTTTCCTACTAATAGGACTGTGGAATTTTGGTACCTGGACTCATTTAGCACGTAATAAGTTACTAGAAACAAATAAACACAACAATTATCTTATCATCTTTTGACAAAATTCCTCACATTGTTACAATTAGGAATTAAAAAAAAGAAAATAAATGCCGTGACCTGTGAATAAAGATAAAATATATTCAATTATTTATAGTTGCGAGTGGTTACCTGTAATTCTTATAATTCTATAACTTCTTATAATTTTGTTATATGTCCAATTTTGTATTTCAATTAATTTCTGAAACTTCTTCTCCAATAATTTAGCTCCTGTTGAAAAATGAATTAAATGTAAATAAAAGCTTTCGATTCATTTTGTTGACTGTAAAGTAGTTGTTACATTTTCAAATTCAAACTTATTAAATCATACAATTCAGAGATATATTTCTTACGTTTTCCTCTAAAAATAATCTAACCTTTGTACAAAATATCAAATATGTAATTACCATCTGCTGTTAGCCTAGTATACAATAGAATTATTTTAAAGTTTACCTCTTTCAATACAATGAATTTTGATGACATTTTTTATATCATCAAAATCCTGTATTTTTACATTTATAATTTTGTTATTAGTATTGCTTCTCACTTCGGCCCCAAGTATGGGCCTCTTCACCCCTTCGGGGCCTTTTCACCCCATGGGACCTCCTCCGCCCCTCGCGTGGAGCAAGGTCCGGACTATATGGAGGGTTGTTCAATAGCTGAAAACCAAGGTTTCTAAGACACCGGACTGTGTTTTTGGCTGTATGGGGTCGAGTGTTCTTCTGAAGAAAACTCACGCCATTTGAAAGTTTACCGCGTCTTTTGGATTTTTGGCTTCAATAAACGCAGTAGCTGACAGTATCTGATACTATTTATTGTTTGACCTTTAGCTTTGAAGTCGACCTAAATTGGACCCTCTATATCCCAGAATATATAGATCATATTCATTCCTACAAACATTTGTGTTTTGTACTTTTTTCTGTGGGAGAAGAAGAATTCTTCCTCACCAAACTTTGTCGCTTACTCTCTGGTTCAAAATGATGGACCCATTTTTCATCAACAATTATTATTCGTTTAAGAAATGAGTCTCCTTCTTCTTCATAACGTTGCAAATGCTTTTGGGAAATTTTCAATCTTTGTTTCTTCAAACTGTTGTTGCTTCTGGGAAATGTCTTTGTGAATGCTGCTCAATTGACGTGGAACCCAGCGAACAAAGACTTTTCGAAAGTTTAAAGATTCGTGATTAACACTTGCAATTTTATCAACTATAATTCGTCGATTATCGTGAAAAATTTTACTGCTTCAATATTGACATTAGTCTTGGAATTGGAAGGCCTACCAGGCCATTGTTCACCACACAGAGAAATCCTACCACTTTTATTGCGATCAATTCATTCGTAGATCTTCCTTCCACTTAAACAACTCTCTCCATATTGCTGCTGCATTCAACGAATTCACACCTTCTGAATTGAGGAAACGTATCACTGCTCGCATTTCTTCCTTGGTGTAATCAGACAAAGGAGAACTCATTTCACTCAGTCTTTTAAACACAATCACCATAGTTAACAATGAAACAATACTTTCAATGAACAGCTGATAGACGTTATAAGTTATTATAGCAAAACAATCAGTGCTGGCATATATGTGATTCGGAAGGAAATAAATATTTCACTTTAAATTTTAGACTTTCCTTGGTATATATAATGGTAAATAAAATACGGGAATATATATATTACCAACAGGAACAGAATATAATAAATGGACACATGCTTAATTTATTATAACAAACCAAACGCCATAATAATAGCAAAAGCTAAATAGAATATATCTCCCAGAAAACGTAAAGGATTTGAATTACTACAATCAGTATGTTTCAATCATAACAAAATAAACATAAACATTCAAACCTTTCAAATTGAATGTTTAAAATAGAATTCAATCATAATATGTTCAAAATTTTCCAAGTGTATATTAGGACAATTATATTGTGGGTCACCAAGAGGGTTGTGGTGTTGAGTAGGGTTTAATATTAAAATACGATACAATATGTTAAAACATTTACGTGCACTGGGAAAACACATAATAGTTTATAAAAACAACAGACAGAAAATTTAACGATGATAAATCTACAGTTGTTGTTTAGTGGAAAGTAGTTTAGTCTAATGAATGTGGATTAAATATATTTAACGTTTCGGCAAGGTCGATAATTTGTCACTAGAGATACACTCGAATGTAGAATACATTATAAATAACATAACGCTAAGGGACCTGAATACATCGATCCTATCATTTACCTCAGTTAATTATTCAGTTAAAAATAAACAGTTAGTTTATTTGGGTTTGAGTTTATTTGTATCTGGTAAAAAATAGCTTGTTTTTAGAACCTTTTTTTGTATATTGAAAATAAAAGATGCACACAATTTCTCACATAGCCTATGTACAGAAATAGGAATCTAACTTAACCTTGAATAAGTTCACAAGCTTAACCTAATCTAATGTAACCTAACCTAATCTAATCTAACTAAAACTAACCTAATCTAACCGAATTGTTTTGCTTAACCAAGTGAGCATGTCATATATATTATTTAATTGGATGCAAAGTGTTATTTATTAATAAGTAGGATATTTCTTGACATAGTAAATCTGAAGCTGCTGCAATATATGTTTCCTATTGATGAGGAATACGTTTATGAACTTTAAAGTCGGACTTGGGCCGGTGAGCGTAAAATTATTTTGTTAAATCTTGGGTAAAATAAACAAGTTAATTATTAAAATTATAGGTTAAACATACCAAACAGAGACATGTTGGGATAGAGTCATATACTGATTTCAGTTGTAAAAATAAGTGTAAATATTTAGTACAAGATTTGGAATAACTGCCAACAAGAACACGCTTCGGAGATCTTCTTGAGTAAATTCCTTTATTGTTTACTACCTAATTTTAAAGTCTCTTAGCAGAAACAATATTTTACGAACAATAATTCTGAAACCTCCATCTTCAAGAAAAATGGTGATTGACTACATTTTAAAAGTATTTATTTAGATTTGCCAACTAATGACTTTGTATTACTTGTCATACGTTGTAAAAAGAATACACCTTACGGAATGCCCAAGGTGTCGTCTTTTGTGATTATATGGAAGGTCAGCGTACAATAAAGAGTGCCTACTACAAGGACATACGGATACACAAACTAAAGCCAGCAATGAGAGAATTCATCGTGGAACTCAAAAAAAGGCGAGATATTGTTGCACGACAATGCTCGCCCAAACCGCAAAGCTGACCTATGTAACCATTGAAAAATGGGTTGGGAGAAACTACCTCAACCTCCCATCAGATTTGGCTTTCTCCCGATTTTCATTTGTTTGGTCCACTCAAGGAGGCATTTCGTTAAAAATGTTCAGCAAGAACGAGGAAATCAATGAATTTGTGGGAGAGTGGCTCCAACAACCACATGTGATAGTTCTTTGCATCAGATATCAAAAAAGTAGTTCATCATGGGACAAGGATATTAATAATTGTTGGGATTATGTTGAGAAGTAGTAAAAAATCTCTTCTTGTAAAAATACACATTTTTTTGCTTAAATCAATTTGTCTTTTCAATTAATGGTTAAATTAAAATTTCACGAAGTATATGCATTATTAACATGTGGCACCTAGTTACTTTTTTTTTCTTTTAAAGAATAAAATAATTTTTAAAACCAGTTTCATTTTATTAACTAATAGTATTTTGTTTCTATTCAGATGATTTTTACCCACAGCAATTGGTAATTAATAATTCATAAATTTCAAGTTACAGGTAAATATATACTTTTTCATTATAAATTTATTTTGAAATAAAGTAACGAAAAGTCAAAAAAATAAATGATTAACTACTGTTAGGAAAAAACGTCCTACGAAAATTAAATTACTGATAATAAGGGGAAAAAAGTATATGTTAATGCCTTTTATTCATAAACACAAATTAAAACACTTAAAAACAAGTTAAAAGAATGACTAATAACACTTTAATTACTTTTAATAAAATGAAAAAAAAATATGATGTCAGAATTCTTTTTAAATTCTGTCAAATTAATCATTTAAACCTTAAGCTGTACTAAGATGGCAAATGTAAATAAATACTTTTAAAATCAATCAACATTTTGCATAAAGAGGGAGGTTTCAGAATTTTCTTTTGTAAAATATTATCTCTGTTAGGAGACTTTAAAATTAAGTAGTAAACAATAAAGGAATTTACTTTTGAAGAACTCCGCAGCGTGTTCTTATTGACAGCTACTCCAATTTGTATTAAATTTTTACACATATTTTTAAGGTTCTGAAATCAGTATATGACTCTATCCCAACATGTCTCTGTTTGGTATGTTTAACCTATAATTTTAATAACTAACTTGTTTATTTTACCCAAGATTTAACAAAATAATTTTACGCTCACCGGCCCAAGTCAGACTTTAAAATTCATAAACGTATTCCTCATCAATAGGAAACATATATT
This sequence comes from Aphrophora alni, assembly GCA_963513935.1. NCBI lineage: Eukaryota > Metazoa > Arthropoda > Insecta > Hemiptera > Aphrophoridae > Aphrophora > Aphrophora alni. Next base: position 99,895,081 of record OY740773.1, on the reverse strand, counting down.
GCAGCAGCTTCAGATTTACTATGTCAAGAAATATCCTACTTATTAATAAATAACACTTTGCATCCAATTAAATAATATATATGACATGCTCACTTGGTTAAGCAAAACATTTCTGTTAGATTAGGTTAGTTTTAGTTAGATTAGATTAGGTTAGGTTACATTAGATTAGGTTAAGCTTGTGAACTTATTCAAGGTTAAGTTAGATTCCTATTTCTGTACATAGGCTATGTGAGAAATTGTGTGCATCTTTTATTTTCAATATACAAAAAAAGGTTCTAAAAACAAGCTATTTTTTACCAGATACAAATAAACTCAAACCCAAATAAACTAACTGTTTATTTTTAACTGAATAATTAACTGAGGTAAATGATAGGATCGATGTATTCAGGTCCCTTAGCGTTATGTTATTTATAATGTATTCTACATTCGAGTGTATCTCTAGTGACAAATTATCGACCTTGCCGAAACGTTAAATATATTTAATCCACATTCATTAGACTAAACTACTTTCCATAAACAACAACTGTCGATTTATCATCGTGAAATTTTCTGTCTGTTGTTTTTATAAACTATTATATGTATTTCCAGTGCACGTAAATGTTTTAACATATTGTATCGTATTTAAATATTGAACCCTATTCATCACCACAACTCTCTTGGTGACCCAAAATATAATTGTCCTAATATACACTTTGAAAATTTTGAACATATTATGATTGAATTCTATTTTAAATATTCAATTCGAAAGGTTTGAATATTTATGTTAATCTTCTTATGATTGAAACATACTGATTGCATTAATTTAAATCCTTTACGTTTTCTGGGAGATATATTCTATTTAGCTTTTGCCTATTATTATGACGTTTGGTTTGTTATAATAAATTAAGCATGTGTCCATTTATTATATTCTGTTCCTGTTGGTAATATAATTTATATTCCCGTATTTTATTTACCATTATATATACCAAGGAAAGTCAAAAATTAAAGTGAAATATTTATTTCCTTCCGAATCACATGTATGGCAGCACTGATTGTTTTGCTATAATAACTTATAACGTCTATCAGCTGTTCATTGAAAGTATTGTTTCATTGTTACTATGGTGATTGTTTTTAAAAGACTGAGTGAAATGAGTTCTCCTTTGTTTGATTACACCAAGGAAGAAATGCGAGCAGTGATACGTTTCCTCAATTCAGAAGGTGTGAATTCGTTGAATGCAGCAGCAATATGGAGAGAGTTGTTTAAGTGGAAGGAAGATCTACGAATGAATTGATCGCAATAAAAGTGGTAGGATTTCTCTGTGTGTTGAACAATGGCCTGGTAGGCCTTCCAATTCCAAGACTAATGACAATATTGAAGCAGTTAAATTTTTCACGATAATCGACGAATTATAGTTGATAAAATTGCAAATGAGTTAATCACGAATCTTTAAACTTTCGAAAAGTCTTTGTTCGCTGGGATCCACGTCAATTGAGCAGCATTCACAAAGACATTTCCTAGAAGCAACAACAGTTTGAAGAAACAAAGATTGAAAATTTCCCAAAAGCATTTGCAACGTTATGAAGAAGAAGGAGACTCATTTCTTAAGCGAATAATAATTGTTGATGAAAAATGGGTCCATCAATTTGAACCAGAGAGTAAGCGACAAAGTTTGGTGAGGAAGAATTCTTCTTCTCCCACAGAAAAAAGTACAAAACACAAATGTTTGTAGGAATGAATTTGATCTATATATTCTGGGATATGGAAAGTCCAATTTAGGTTGACTTCAAAGCTAAAGGTCAAACAATAAATAGTGACAGCTACTGCGTTTATTGAAGCCAAAAATCCAAAAGACGCGGTAAAATTTCAAATGGAGTGATTTAGCTTCATTAGAACGCTCGACACCGTACAGCCAAAACACAGTCCTGTGTCGTCTAAATTGTGATTTTTCAGATGTTGAACCACCCTCTATATTATCCGGACATGGCTCCAAGTGATATTAATCTTTTTGACCCATTAAAAGAACAGTTGCGAAGGAATCATTATCGATCTGATGAAGAGGCCTTTGAAGCTGTGCAAAAGTTTTGAACTCGAGACCAAAATCCTTCTTCCAGGAACGAATTGAAATGCTCGTTAAAGATTGACTAAGTGCATAGAAGAAGGAGGGGATTATGTTGATAAGTAATGCTACTACTATTTATATAAGTACAACATACATATAGATTTTTCGTTTTCACTTTATTTATTGACTTACCATTTATCTATCATAATATTTTTGAATTTTTATGTGTGTCATGTTACATGATTACGCAAATATCTTTACCAATATATTCCTATTCGATTGTTTGGAAACTAATTAATCGGTTTCACATTGACAATACTTATCCCGACCCAGGATAAAAGTATAATATTCTATTATATTTTTTGACTATTTAAAGGATTTAAAACTAATATCCCAATTTTTAGTATCAGGCAATATGAGAATTATTGTAAGTACAATATGAAATAAATTACTTGAATTGAGAAATCTTAATATTGTTACAATAGATTCCAGCAAGTTTTAATTTTAGCCACAAATTAATTATTTGTTTTATTTGTAGTCTTACATTAGTATTGACATACTTATATTTTTCTCTTGATTCAACAATGGGAAGTATGAAAAATGTCCACCTGAAAATGCTTCAAACTTCAAATTTTCGAAACTTTAAGCACTTAATGCTCCTAAACGAGTAGATTATTAAACAATAACCAAAATGTATAACGTTCCCAAATTCCGAAAACATCATAAAAATATAGGTTCCACTTAATAAATTAAAACGTTGGTTCTGGAAAATGGCGGCTATTTTTAAGAGTTTTCAAAACGGATTTTACAAATTATATAAAAACTAACAACGGTCTCCCAATTACAAGTTTTTCATCAGATTAATAGTTGTTTACAACTACCAATAGTGCCCAGAACCAAAGAATCACATGTACCTACGTCTCCACAATGAAGGTCCAAACCCCTTGTAAATGATCGGAGTTGGAACATATACATAGTAACACATAATGTCTAACTTTTGCCTTACATGTATTATTTTAATTCAAATGAAATATAGGCAACACACTGTTTGAAGTTGCTCTTATTTTCTTTGAATTATTTTGAAATTCTAACGGTATCATTAAATTTTCCCGCATAATACATACTTTTCTAATTGTACGCCTCTCAGAGAAATATCGAAAATATCTTTTCTATCGTATTTAATATCGTAAAATAATACAAGGTATGTTTGGATGATGCCAAAATATTTATTTATCAGATTATTTTCATGAATATTTTGTTGTTTTTCCAGACACAAATATATGATTAGTCTCGATGAGTTCTACATGTATATGTGAGTGGTGGGATGAATAGTGAAGATTTAAAAAAATCGCCATGAACATTTTCCGTAAAATTTTGCAATATATAAAAAATAAATGCCTCCAACGTAAAGCTTTCGAAACTCAAAATCATCAATACCGCGCTACTGGAATACCAGCCGAGCACTTATATTGTCCCAATGGTAAAAACATGATTCTTAACTTGTGCATGTGCATACGAATCCCATGGTGATGTTGATGAGGTTCTGTTGCAGTTATCAATATCGTGGAACGTATTCTGTACTCCTAAAAACTTACGGTTGTCCCCGATACAGCTCCGCTCGATTCGTCTGGCCTGTGTATTGTGTTTTTAGGTTTAAATTTATATCTGTATAAACATTATTTTTGTTAATTAGGTCTGGTAATGTAGACTTTCGTAGCAATGATCCTCATTGACTTATTAATGTTTTTAAATTGTTGTGGGAGAGAGCGTTGAAGAGAGAGATTTGCTGAGAGTTTAAAAGTAGTAGAAGCTAAAAAATAATAACCCTTTTCTTTTCTCTAGAAATATGAAAAGAGCAGGAATATTTTTACCTGTAGTTAATGGGAAAAAATGTTTAGGGTGGAGGAGTTGATTGGGGTAATAAGGGATGGTTTAGTGTTTATGCATAATGGCTTTGTCACTATATATCTCCTAACTGAAGGGTTAAAAGGCTCTGGGGAATTAGAGGGTTGCTTTTTATCAAAACTTTACGACAAAGGAAAATACACCACAGATTACTTCCTTAGAAAAGCTTTTTTGTCTGTTTATTATTTTTGAACAACATGGTAGTATTAAGGAAAAGTGGTGATAAAATATCCCATTGACGGGAACGTTACGAAAATGATTGTAATTTATAAATTTCACAATGGTGATGAAATTTGTTTGATATTTTTGTGTTGAATGGAGATAACATCGTTTAACTCGTATTTCAAGACATTTAAAATGAGCTGTCATATGAGCAAATGTATCTTATTTAAATGTATGAGTCCTCATTTAGAAAGAAACAAAATCCTAAATTAAGACATTGAGGTGGTCCCTCTTATCTGAGAATAGTTTCAATTAACAATAAAGTTGACATGGGGAGATACAATTTATTTTTACAATTTATTTATTAATACAAACACAAAATTCCCCCATTTTAGTTACTTCCGTATGAGGACTTATTTCTTGCCTTCCCGTTCACTTAAGTCCAAAATAAAATAAAAAGTAGTTTTACACGAAGCAGCTCCTCATTCCTAAAACAATTCACTCAAACCGTGTTTAGCTATTACAAAATTAAAAGCGTTGCAAGTTTCATTACGCCACACTAATTATTTAATCCCAACAATTTCTGACTAGATAACACTTTTTTCTGTTAATTCGACATCCCTACAATCAAGAGGCATTTGAGTTGACTTTCGATTGATTGAGTTGCCCTTCAAGGAAGTCTGGCTACAGTTAGGGATGAGAAATTAGATTTATGTTAGAACTAGCTTATGGAAACAAAACGTTTATAGTTACGTGCAACTTTTGTTGCAAATCTAATATTATTTTGGCTGTGGTTATTGTTGGTAACTTTTAAAAGGCTTTGCTTAACTGGTGACCCAAAGTTAAAGTTTTTAGTTTTGATTTTTGTAGGGTTGAGTTACTAAGGTCAATAAGAGAGATACAGCCTAAAAAACCATCTTTCACGCGTCATTTTTAAACGGTTAGAGATAAAGTCTAAATTTAAATGCAAAAAATGTTTGTTTTTGAAAGACCTTTTCAATAATGTTCTTCACTACTAACGTTACTATTTGGAATTTTTTAGTTTCAATCCATTTTTTTCTCTAAAGTATGTATTTAAAAAATTTGACAATTTTTAGTAAGGGGCAACTTAAACACATTTTTAGAAAGGGTATCTTCTCATGAATCTATAATAGTAATTTGGTTTATGTAGGCTATGTTATGTGATAACAATAAAGCTAACTGTAAAACACTACTTTTTTGACATTTTGGAACACCCTATACATACGCAGTAAAAACTTTTTTCCAAAAATGATCAGTGAACAGAGACCTTTAAAATGAAGTATTATTCAAACTACCTTTATATTTGAAAATTATCCAAAACGACCCCCCCCCCCAAGCACATTTGGGGCATTTTTGAGATTTGAAAACATTTTACTGGATTATCTAGGGTATAAATAAGGGGTCTAAGTAAAATGAAGGCTGTAGCTCATACAGTTCAGTCGTGTCCATTGCGCACGGGAGATCTGATTCACTCTATATAATAAATTTCGACTTATAAGTACAATTAAACCACCGATCTTTAATTATTTATTGATTCTGTAGCAAGGGGTATTAAAGGAATCGTTCTCTGTCAGAAATACTCTCTAGTAATCCCAGAGTAGCCTTCGGAAATACATTAACTCCGTTGGTCAGTCAACACCAAAGAATCTAAATGTTTGTGGCTTAAAATAAAAATGTATATTTTACAGTGTAAAAAATGTTAAATTTTCTAAAGCTTTGAAATTTGTGGTAAACCACACTGATAAAAAATATTTTACAATAATTTAAATGGCCCAAAATTTGTTTTTGTTTCAGATTATTTCGAGTTCTTTGCCGCTAAATAGGTATGTTGAAATAATCAGTATGAATTAGTTATTGAACAATTTAAATTTTACAGTTTTACCATAATTGATTTATATTTTGTACTAGCTTTTAGAATCGATGGTATGTTGTCTCCTGTTTGTTTTCATCAAAAAACATCCAGAAAACGTTTTCTATAAGAATTCTTTATTTCACTTCCAAGTCTGGTTATCCCCGTCTCCTTTGGCGCTAGTGTCGCTGGACATTCATGAAGGATGTGTCCCAGTGTTTCTTAAGTACTCACTACACTTTATAAAACTACACTTTTTGTTTAATTACAGTTCAGTAGACAATGTCACCACTCAAATATTGCGAAAAAGTAACTCTTTCGGTAGATTCAGAGTACCATTTGTAATTTCAATGTTTACAAACTGCTAACTAAGAACTCCAGCCAATATATTCTGTTTTTGTCCCAGATAATGGGCAATTTTTAGTTTTATTTATTTTGTTTGAGAAAGAATCCTTAGTTCAATATCCTGAATTGTACTATTTAATTAAAAATAAGTGTTTTTTGTTTGTTTTAATACTTTGACTTTTCATAAGGCAAATTACATTTTTAAAAATAAATTTCCATATTGTCGAAAATATGTATTTTAATAATTTTGTATGCTCTTGACAATTACAAATTTCTTTAGTTTTAGGTTTTTCGACGATAACTTGATTATCTTTTAAGCTACAGAAAAGTTAAAAACCCTATTTTGTTTATCATCAATAATATAAATATTTTGTCTCTTATAAAATTTTTGTAAAATTTACGGTAACTGAGATATTTGAAACATTTTGTTGCCATTTTGAATATTTAAATTATAAAGTTTTGGAACTTGGTATACTGATAAAAATAGCATAAATTATGCGTATACCAAATTTAAACTCATAATCTTTATAATTTCTAAAGTTGTCATTAACCTATTAAAAAACACAAAATGACCCACAGACGGAACACGATGCTTTTCGGGACCAATGTTCATATGAACAATGTTTCTTTTTTTAGGTCTCTATAATCTCCTGAACTCCCTATATGTATATATATATATATATATATATATATATATATATATATATAGCCTATAACCCGTAAAAACAAAAAAGAACCTCAACCAAATCCTCCACAAATGACTATATGCTCAATTTTAATAAAATAACTATTTACACTTGAGGACTTTATTATGGCACAAGTGAAGCAAGTTTTGGTTCATATTTAAATATATATATATATATATATATATATATATATATATATATATATATATATATATATATAAACAGTTTTATAGACAACTACCAACGGACAGTTTTGGTGACGATTAGTTTTGTACCTGGAAACGGTTAAGAAAGTTAGAGCAAATTTTGCAGCATATTTAGTAACACCAAGCTGCAGATTATATCAGTAAATTTTAATGAAAAACGATTACTTCCTGATATTCGTAAAATTATTCATTTAATCACCATTTCTTCATAAAACATAAACCTAATGAATATTTTAACAGTTTATTTCATACTATAATTGTATAATTAAATCTCGTGTGTGTTTAGCATTTAATTGCTCTTTTTATGATGTCCGCGTGTGTACATTACATTATCCCTAATTGCGTGCACTCACATAACCAATTAAGAGAAGGGAGGCGCATGTTTTAAGCTAGTTGTTGAAGGGTTTTTTGAATTTATGTACACGAGATTTTAAATAATTCAATTTAAGATTTATTAAATTTTATAAACTGTTTGGTGCAAAAAGATGGTACAAAAGTAAAGTTATTTTTATTCATAGTTGAATTTATTTATAGATAAACTAGCTGTTACCGTGACTAGTGACTTTGCGCGCGATTTTTTTTCAGATTCCAGATTCTTAGCACAACCCTAATACGCATCTACAGACCTACCCCACACCATTTAAAATATTCATAGCTAGAACCAGACATTTCGTGATCAGTCAGTGGGATTTGACTTTAATATATAGAGACATTTTTACTTTTACATAAACTCAACAAAAATACAAAATTTTATCACAAGTGCTCGATGCGAACCACATTGGTGACACGAAAAACACCCAAGTGGTATTCGAAGTCTGCCCAGATGTTGTCAGCATATCTACTGATATCAATTCTATTATTTTAGAAATGTGATGTTTTTAGCAATTAATGTTTGTGTCAAGGCTCCACATAAACTAATTCGTTGATGTATTCTTCATATGAATTAATAGCATTTTTTTCAAATATGGTGAATATGGAGGGCAAATTAGTATTGGTGAATAGTCTTCCGCGGTGGCCACATCCAACATCTGCAAAAAGTATCGCACCATCGAACATCCATATATAAATGTGGCGGAGCGCCATCCCGTTGAGAGATTACATTCGGCATGCCCCATCTGAGGCATATTTCGTTAGCGTGTAAAGGTAAACATGACCATTGATTGTTTTATCGGCAAAAACGAACAACGTAGGTACTCTTTGCAGCTGTTCATATTACAAAACTTGTTTACTTTGGCAGAGTCTCTGGTTCTCAGTACCCTAGATCCTCACATTGTGCCGGTTAACTTTCCCACTTGGGCAGAATATCTTCTCGTCACTGAACATGAGTCATTCGTAGAAACTATCCTCCTCTAATCGGCCCAACCAAAAACAGTCCAAGTATATAAGCTTGTCGTTCGGTTTCAAGTCTTGTACCAATGGCTCAAATCGAAGATGCTTTCTATGTCTTATCGTCACTGAACATGAGTCATTCGTAGAAACTATCCTCCTCTAATCGGCCCAACCAAAAACAGTCCAAGTATATAAGCTTGTCGTTCGGTTTCAAGTCTTGTACCAATGGCTCAAATCGAAGATGCTTTCTATGTCTTATCGTCACTGAACATGAGTCATTCGTAGAAACCATCCTTCTCTAATCGGCCCAACCATAAAAACGTCCAAGTATATAAGCTTGTCATTCGGTTTCAAGTCTTGTACCAATGGCTCAAATCGAAGATGCTTTCTATGTCTTATCGTCACTGAACATGAGTCATTCGTAGAAACCATCCTTCTCTAATCGGCCCAACCATAAAAACGTCCAAGTATATAAGCTTGTCATTCGGTTTCAAGTCTTGTACCAATGGCTCAAATCGAAGATGTTTTCTATATCTTATCATCACTGAACATGAGTCATTGTAGAAACTAGCCTCCTCTAATCGGCCCAACCAAAAAAACGTCCAAGTATATAAGCTTGTCGTTCGGTTTCAAGTCTTGTACCAATGGCTCAAATCGAAGATGTTTTCTATGTCTTATCATCACTGAACATGAGTCATTCGTAGAAACTATCCTCCTCTAATCGGCCCAACCAAAAAAACGTCCAAGTATATAAGCTTGTCGTTCGGTTTCAAGTTTTGTACCAATGGCTCAAATCGAAGATGTTTTTTATGTCTTATCGTCACTGAACATGAGACATTCGTAGAAAATATCCTCCTCTAATCGGCCCAACCATAAAAACGTCCAAGTATATAAGCTTGTCGTTTGGTTTCAAGTTTTGTACCAATGGCTCAAATTGAAGATGCTTTCTCAAGACATACTAAACAGACTGTGATACCTGTTGCGATAAACTATCCCATATTGTCGACGTTTTTAAACTGCGAGCGTAAACTCCACGAACACTATTCACTTGTTGTGTTCATGAACTTTTACCAAGGCATAAATAGCTATTCGTTTGGAAATGCCCCACCCGCCGAGCAATGAAGTTTCTGTAAGGCGGATTATATCCATATTTAGTGTAGCTTCGCAGCACAAATGATCCCATTCGTGCAAATTCCAACACACAAAACTCCTTTTTTGATAATACATGTATCACAGGGATAAAATTAACTTATCCACAAAAAAAAAAAAAATTGATACCAAGCACTTCCATTGTTGCAAGCAGTTGATTGTTTACAACAGCTGTTTATTTTTACACCATTCTTTTTAACCTTGTATATAATGATTAACAGTTTGCTTTTTTTAAATTAAATATAATTTCAAACAAGACTATAGGCAGAAGTTTATAAACGAACGAAGCGAGTAAACAATAAATTCACAAGCTAGAGCATGAGATGAATTTCATTCTCACGACTTTCTCTCTGTTTTCAATTCATTCGAAATGATAATCCCCCATTGTTAATTATACAGAAAGCAATTAATTTCCTGTTTGGTCTGTGTTAAATTACTTTTACAATTCCCTGATTGTTTTGTTTACGTTAAAGTTTGTTGTTGTTTTAGTATTGATCGTACTATTATAACCTTTAGAGTGACCTTGAGTTTAATCACCTAAGGGGTTTATTATTTGATTAATGTGTTTAATTGAGCTCTATAGTGAGTACGGTCGTAGCAATCCCTGGACTCATACCTTTTGTCACGTAGTCGTGGGTTAGATCCCTCTTTTTTATCTTTCTTATTTGGTCTCTATTTAACAACTCTTGTTTTTTCCGACCCTGATGTTATTGAAGTATGTAGTTTACTTCTTTATTTTATATCAATGATAACTGAGAGGTTTATCACCTATAAAAAGGAAGAAAAAAAATCTATTAATCAATAACATGGTATAAGCTTATTGTTGGTACACTATATAATGACCTGGGTAATCTATTATTGCAGCCTAAGTGTAACGCCTTTGTTTTGGTTCAGCCCTTTAGAGTTTTCTTTGAGCTCAGAGTGTATTTACGGCGGAAGTCCAGAAGAAGTACTGGGTAGCTAGACTTGTGTGAAGCAAGATTGATGTCGGAAGATACAAGTTTGTAGAAATCCAACAGAAATTATTATTTACAGAAATTTAGAAGACTACTTCTTGTAAATGCTAATCCTTTTACTTTGGGCGCTTTGCATTTAAATTCTTTTATAATTGACTTTTCTATTTACCACAGATCTTTCATCCTTATCTCATATCCTTACCTCAGCGGCGCGCTTTGGTGAGTACAGTTGTGACACTCTCTTTCTTTCTTTCTATCAGGTGTTGCTTGATATCTTGACCAACACTTGATGTCTTTTAACCCTGACGCTATTAAAGTATTCGATGGCTGGGGAGTGTTTATTTTATATTATTTAATTAAATTTGTTGTTATATATATATATATATATATATATATATACAGTATATATATATATATACCCTCCTCATATATAGTTATTTTAAATACATTTATACAATTTTTAACTCAAAATACAAAGTTAATATAATTTTTTTTCATTTTTGTAGCTTACCGGTTCCTATATAAGAAACGTACTGACTTTATTTTGGAGAGATTGAAACCATTACGATTTGTTATGGTCGTTAAAAGCTACATTTGTGCAATTTTTTAAAAATCGTTAAAGCAGATTTTGAGAAAATCATAATTCTGGTTTTCTATTACATCTACCCACAAATTTTTCAAAATCATTTTTTTAAACTTGCAACGAAAAATTGTTAAAATATACCCACATATTAAATTTGATTAAAATCGATCTACCCGTTTAGTCTGTAAAGCATTGCACACACGACAGACATTTACCATAGTAAAAACCGTTCAGGATGCTTCGTTTTTGTGAAGCATCCCACAATTTTTCCTATATGGGAAAGTAAACATTGAAAAACAATTCGGAAATAAAACAATTTTTTTTCTTTCAATATTTAACAAATATACATTTGAATAACAAAAAGATATTTTAAAGTTTTTAAGTAGAGATATTTATCAGTTAAGAACATCTGATTCTGGTGTTTAAAAACAATATTTTTTAGAGAGACAAACTGTAAAGAAATGTTAATACTTGGCAGTAGACAATTAGTATTCAGACCTGGTGTCACGTAGATTATTCTTCGTCCGCACACAAAATACGATTAGAATTTAAATGTGTTTTCTTATTTTCTTTCTTTCCTTTTTTTGCAAATTTTAGTCGCACATGACTTTACTTTAATTCCAGAAAAACTCTTAACTACTTTAGGATTTTGCGGAGAATTGTTTAATGAGACACTATCAAACATTTGCGCGAGCTTAACGGTGAATAGTACTACAGAGATAGCAAATGGTGTAAAAATATTGCACAAACTTTCCCAAATACCCATCTCCAAAACTATCGAAATAATCAATCAAACAGTGAAAATGAATCATCAATGCCTTTCTATTAAAAAAAAAAAAAATTATGTATTGAAATATGCACATTCCTCTGCCTGTGCTATAAACAGGTCCTTAGCTAAGTCGTATTTCATTAAAATCAAGCTTTTAATGAAAGCTGTCAAGTATCATTTTGTTTTGCCAATTATTATTTATATTATTATTTTTTAAATATAATATATTTATTCACATTAATTACACTGTAAACATACATATAAGTACATGAATATACACATAAAAATACGATATAATCCTACTCAAAACAAAACAAAAGAAACTACTTCCTTAACTTAAAGGTAGCTTAACTTTTATAGAATTTTTACATAATTATAGATTTTATACATAACATTACATATCCAAGTTTCCAGGGACACAGTAAACAGTACAATAGTGAACAAATTTAGGAGTCTCATAGGAAAACGCAAGTATGAGACTTCCATCAAAAAGAACAAAAACACTATCCAAATGGAGAACTCGGCAGGTGCCCTAACTTAACCACAAGAAACAAGCAAATATTGTATTTAAATATACTGATAATATAGAGGAAATCAATTTTCAAAGTGTTTCACAATATATATTGTTGTACGAGAAAAGAGGTTCAATATTTTCTAATAAAAACAACCAAGATTTTATATTTCTTAACATAACACTGTTTGACATATTTTTTAAAATCACAATTTTTGGAATGGAAAGGTTATAAAAACGAGTCGCACTATAAATAAAATATTTGACGGTATAGAGTTAAATTTAGTTTAGGTAAGGGTACATGTACCATACCAGAGTTCCTTAAACTGTATGCAGTATTTAGCGTGTTATTTACAACAACAGAATTTTGTTGGCAAATTATTTTAAAGACTTTATATACATAAAAAGTCGTAACGGAAGGATTTTAAATGCCAAAAAGAGTAATCAAATTTAGATCTCCTAAAAATTACTGGAATAATACTTTTTTCTAGACCAATTAGTGGCTTGAGTATAACAAAATAAGTGCCTCCCCAACAACTAATTCCACAACCTATTCGTGAGGTCACTTAAATCATAATATTTTTTTACTTCCGATTTTTCACACGGGTTGGAGTTAATGTTCAAATTCCGCTCAAATTTGACCGGAATCGGTAGAATCAATTTTGGTAATTAAGAATTAAATGGTTCATTGGCTGATCTATCCCCCCCCCCCCAGATAACTCATGAACCGATATTTTTGGAGAGATAGCAAGCAGTACGTTTGGTTCGAGTCCTTAGAAGCTATACTTGTGTAAAATTGTATCAAAATCGTTTGAACTGTTTTGGAGAAAAATCGTAATTTTGTGTTAGTTTTATTATGGTAGCTACAGGTAAATTTTAAATCATACATATATAAAAAAGTTTTAAAAATAATAAAGTACTGTATATCCACATACTAAATTTGGAATCGGTGTACTCGTTTTGGCTCCTCATGCGACAGATGACAGAGATTATTTTTATTACAAAACAACTTTTTATAATACTTTGGAAATTAGTAATTAAATAATTGCAAGACAGAGGTAAGGAAACTAGAGAGTGCAGGAGGTAGGTAGGCATTAGGTTTCTAAGAGTGTGATAGTCGCTTTCTTAGTGAAAGATTGTGCACCATTACTATTTGCACCCCCTTGGGACAGTGAAGTAATGTAAAGTACTCATTACTCGGTACAACTACTGGATGTACCCTTCCGTACAGTTTACAGGATAAATACGCCAAAACTTGCTATTTTTTGTTCGCTAGAGTTTTCGTCGAGACGTTTAAATAATTTACCATTAAAGAGATTTACACGATAAAACAAATACAGCGGATAAACGGACAAAGAGTATTTATTAGATCATTTACTTGTCACTATTACTGGCTCACGTATACGTTGTATGGAATTCTACGTTTTAACTAATTATTATTCCTTCTTGTTTATATACCTCATACCTAATATAAAAATAGTCTCTATAACAGTAAGAATCCAGTCTAAAAATTACGCAACTCGCATAATAAAAAAGTTGCGTAACCTAGCTTACTGATATTTGATATACTTTATATAACTACTGCTTTATTGGATTCTACTAGAATCTTACTACTGAAATATTGTGAAATAAAAATAAAATTTAATAACCCACTTTTCTAAATAAATAAAGAAAGATAAAAAACATACTTAGTACAAAGTACTAATTTAAACGTAAATTACAAAGTAAAGTGTGGGCGCTCCTGAAAAGCATAGTTATAATTTAAAATTACAAGCGCTCACACTTTAATTTGTAATTTACATTAAAATTAGTATTAATACTTAGTGTGTGTTTTTGTTCTTTTTTTTTAATTTTTTTTTTTTTTTACTTTTTTTTTTAAGAAGTGAGTTTAAATTTATAAAAATATTTATTTTTATTTTCTACTTTTTAGTTATAAGTAATTTTTTATCTTTCAATTCATCGGGCAAATAGGATGGCTTTGTTTCGGCAAATTTCAACGTTGCAACTTGACTGTGATAGCATCGCTTCGTACAAATTTCATAGATTTTGTCACAAAATTTATTGATCGCCTTTCCGAACGCTGCCAGACTAGCATTTCGCTCCTGCCATTGTCGTCGATCACGTTCTCTACGAACATGAAGTTCTTCAAGGGTTTCCACAGCATGGCTTTGCGATTTGTGTTGACGATCAAATTGTAAACGCTCTTCGCGTTCTTCTCGGTTCTCATTTGAAAGATGATAACCTACTGCGAATTTGTACTACCAATCTTATATATACTACATAAACGTACCTACTGCTCATGTGTTTCCCCCACCATAAACATGTGCATATAACAATGAATTATTGTATTGTCATCCGAGATCAACATCTATACAAAGTTTCAAAATTTTTATGAAGAAGTATCTCAAATAGGGCTTCCCAGATTTGATGATAGACGTGAAAACAAATTAAAGAAATGTGTGCAAAAAAGTAACTATTACCAAGTTGTTCTGGTGGTAGTTCAGAGGTTAAGAGCGTCACTTCTCTGATCAAAAGTGGCGACTGATATCGTGGGTTTGGTTCCCAATTAATTAGGACACAAGATTTATTCTGTGCTGGTCGGTTTTCACCAACGTGTGGTTATGGCGGAGGGAGGACCCAGTATAAATACACTGTGGTTGGCTAGGAGGAAGGTAACTGGAAGTAATTCAATTTAAAAAAGAAAATGCACGTTAAAAAACTCTACATACTATTTTTGAGCCATTACGTAATTTTACCTTATACCATGTCAAATTTGGAAAAGTATAAAAACAAAATAAACATGATCAAATAAATAATTTAATTAAGTCAGTTTTCACAAAAGATCGTTTACACATTTCCTACAATTAACTCCACGCAATTAATTAACCTCAGTAATGAATAACCATGTGTTTTCTACACCCCTTAATGTTTCATACAGATTCTGATAGAATCCATCTTACATTTTCTTGACAGGTCAACATGTCACGCAAGGCAGCTATAATGACAGTGCTAAAATATCTGCCCTTTAATTTGATGATTACAGTCATAAAACCAAGGCTTCATTGTTTTATAGCATTGAAAAGTTTAGAATAGCAAATGATATTGCTTGAGAGCCTTGTGTTGTGTAGGTTTCTGAATATTATGATGAACAAAGGAAGTTGTCTATTTATTGTTTGGGATTATTCTAAAAATATAGATAGCTTTGTATTTGAAGAAATCTGCTTTAGTCTTTTAGATAAGTAAATTTTGAGGGTTTCAATCAAAAGTATTTTTATTACAAGCTGTCGTTCAAGGTTTGAATTAATTTTAGCTCATAAAATATTTTATATATATTCTGTCATTATTGCTTTAAAAATAAATAGAAAAAAATATGATAAAATAGTGACCCCATCCCCCGTATACTCTAATAGTCTCGGAATCAGAAAGAATTAAGAGACATCTGATAGGATAGGGGACCTAAACCACGACTGGTTAAAAAAAGGTGTAGATCCTGTTCACCTTGGGATTACCACACCGGTTCTCAAATATATCTCAAATATGTAATAACCTATAATGGATTTTATGTATTTTTTTTTAAACAGTCCTTTTCTTTCTTTCGACCCGACCTTTCGAATGTCTTAACGGAATACATCGCAATATATTAGCACAGTATAACTAAAAGAGGCATTATGCTGATACATGTCCTCCCACTTTGACTGTTTCCTGTAGAGTTCGGACACCATGCCAATTCCAGCCATCTAGTTTTCTATCGAATTCGGAGGCAAGGCTGTTCGGAGGCAACCCGCAATACATCGATGTTAAATTAAAAATCTATGACGGGGGTGACGAGGAGTCGAATTTTATTCCCCACAATTTTGTATGAGGACCAAATAATTTTGTCCATACGTTGGGCATACCTCGCAATCTCTCTCTCTCTCTCTCTCTCTCTCTCTCTCTCTCTCTCTCTCTCTCTCTCTCTCTCTCTCTCTCTCTGATAACTTTTTTACATTTCATGACTTTTTATCACTTCCTAAATTATTGCTCTTTCCTCCACATGTTTGTGTTTACTTTTTATACCCAAATGTTTCTCTGATTGTCACCGAGGGTCGATTCAAATCTTTGACTCTTCCCACATTAGCGCACTCTGAACCAAACCCACAAAACTACAACTGTTCAACCCACATACTGAAGCTTCACATTATTGTATATTATAAGATATATTCTTAGATACACAATTAATCGCTTAATGCTGATTTTAAGTATCTAAAACTTTTGTTTAAGAATTTTAATTTTTATAAGCTCTTAAAATTTTACATAAGTTTATTTTATTTTTTAAAATGAGAGATTTTAAAAATTTACTTTTCAACATAAAAATCTTGATTGTTCCAGTTAGGCGTTGTTACTATAGGAATCTATTTCGAAGATGTGTACCGCAATCAATTTTGCGAAACTGTTTTGTTTATCGCATAAAGGAATTTCTACTTTATGTAAGAAATAAAAGAAGATACAATGATCCCCATGCAAATATTCCTGTTAGTTAACAAATGTTACCCCATTAATAATGTACGAGAACTGAATTCCAACAGACTGTTTAGAAACATTTTGTTTTAGAACTATATACCACGTGACCAAGTAGAAATACTGCAAGGGATTGTCAACATTTGTTTTCCCTTTAATATATCCACAACAAAAAAGAATTTTCATTAAAATTGTATTTAAACTTTTTTGCAGAAATTGAATGGGCTTTTTAGGTTTGGGTTTGTTTGCACAGTGTTTATGCAGCTTTTTAACACTTTGTGTCCTTTATCACCTCCCAAATTATCTCCTATTTCCACATCTTATTTGTGTTTACTTTGTCATATGATAGCGAGTTACGATATAAATAAACAATAACCAACAGGATATTCTAAATGCTATGAACTGTTAAAATTTTTAATTGAACATATTAATAGCAAACTAAGATATCTGTTCTTAATTCCAACCCTTTGAGTGGCTACGCCGCCCCATACTTTTTTAGAGACATTTTTATACGATCATTTATACAATTTGATTTTATATTTTTCAGCATTACATAATCAATCTTCTCTATATAAAATTTTGTAACGCTATTCTGTACTGTTACTGTAATCAGTCAATATATAAATTAATATAATCATATGAGTTTTATTTGCAGATTGCTTGAAACCGTTATGGAATTTGTTTGAACAGTTATATTGAAATGTACTCATATGCAGTAAACTTTTTTTTTTAAATAATTTCAGAGCGGAAAGTACAGTCACATAAAAAAAGCATTGCTACACCGGGTTCAAATATTGGTCTGATATTTGAAGTACAATATTTCATTATACGAGAATGTAGATGAGTATAACTTTGTCTTCTGAAAATCGGAGTGTATTTTTATTTTGTCCCATATTAGTGTCTCCGGAAACATTTTATCTTCTACACGCGAGACATAAAACTGATATTTGGTTACATTAATGTGTCGAAGTATGTCTCAAATTATCTCATTTAAAAATATTAATTGAAGTGTGGTTACAATTGGTGAAACATTTTTTTTCCTTGAACTAAAATTTTTTAACAAAAAGTATCGGAGATTTTTGATTTTCAAAAATTTCAATCCTTTGAAATGCTTGTAAAAAAATTATTATAGATCTGAAAAAACTCGCCTGTTTTGTTCACTGTAGTTTTAAAACTTATTGTGGTTTAAGTGGATACAAAGCATCTTCAAAAATCCACAAATTTTGAGATAGTCGAAATTCATGGTTCCACAAGATTTATTTATTTCGCTTTAAAATCTGTACTTTCAATTTTACGTGGATGAAAGTATAATATGTTCAGACAACGTTGAAGAATAAGAGGGTGGGTTTTGGTATCTCGAGAAAATTAGAGAATTCAGCTTGCAATCCACTTTTTGAGCATAAAAGTAGATTTAGTAAAAGTAATTATTTAGGTAGTAAATTTTATATTTAAGGATATATTGTAAGTTGATTGACAATACCCAATTATTGTTATGAAACTATATTGGTTAAATTAGTGTTAGTAAAAGGTTACAATACTATTTATAAAGTTGAATAGAAAATGCCAACAAATTAATTTGGTGTACGATTAGGAAACATGCTTTAGAATTAAATTAACTCACTTCTTACGGAAAAATTGGTATTGATTGCCGTGATGCTACTATGTGAATCAACTTCTCAAAATCGGCCTTACCGGTTTTGTTTAAATTTGAATAAATCTCAAAAAAATTACCCAAAACTATTCAGGAATAATCGGCGAATACAAAAATCAACCTTTACTACGACCATTGAAAGATTGATATTTCAATAATCTATTTTTATGATCTAACCTTTGCGTGGCTACGTCTCTGCGTTCTGTTATCGAATAGTGACATTTTCCTACTTCTACAATTTGATCAGTGATTTTTGGGTTTAACATTTAATATATTATTCAACACCACGAGCCTACATAATTAATCTCCTCTATAAATTAATAAACATTTGTAACAGTAGGTCTATAAACTCTGTTATTGTCAGCATTGTTCATTTTACACTAGTATTGTTTTTCCCAGTTACAGTCAATATATGAATATATTATATGTAAATAGTATATTATGTGTTGTATTTGCAGATATAGAGCCTGAAACGATGACAGAGTTTTTTGAACAAGTAGACTACATTAAAATAGTAGTCTATTCAATAGACATCTGTTTTTATAGAATATGACTTAGGGAATGTACGCTCACACCTAAAACGTAGCATCTCCGTTTGTTCGATAAATCAAAAACCGCACTATTTTATGTGTCGTTGTTTCCCAGATAAAAAAAAAAAAAAAACGCTGTCTTTTAATATTTTATTTGTGAAAATTTAAAAATAATTTCAACATTTATGGTTCAAAGCTACGATATAAAATCTCTACTTCGAATGAAGATAAAAATATTTTCCGACATACCAATATGGGACCAAAATAAAGACCCTACCTCCTCTCACTCTTCGCTGAACAAAATGGTATATTTCATCGCTGTAAATTTATGAATTTAAAAAAAAATCTATGATTTAAAGGGTAAAATTGCCAAACCCTAAATCACCAAATTACTACTCATGTTATGGAGTATAGAGTAAAATATGCGTTTTTGTAAGCAAATACTTTTGGTTGGTTTCTATTTATTTTTGGGGATAGGTGTGTAAATAAAAGCCCTAATATAACCTAACCTAACTTAACCTAACCTAACCTAACCATTTTTTACTTTATAATGTCCTTATTACCTCCCAATTTTTTACCATTCCTCCTCATAATTGCGTATAGTAATTAAAATATATTTTATTTACTTTGTCATATGGTACCGAGTACAATTTGAGTAATTAATGAGCGACAAGAAATAAAGGGACTGGACAACTGTCAAAACTTCAAATTGATTTCCCTTTGCGTGGTTACCCTGCTGCGTAGGGAGACATTTTCCTACCTTTGAGTATTTATACAATTTGTTCGGTATATTTTGAGTTTGACATTTTACATTCAGCATCACAGCCCTACATAACCAATCTTCTTTATATAAAACCTTTTTAACGCAGTAGATTTATAAACATCGCGCTTTGACTCTGTTGTTGACAGCATTGTTTATTTTACACTGGTATTGTTTTTTCCCGGTGACGGTCAGTACATAAATAATATATCTGGTGTGTTGTATTTCCATGTATATAGCCTGAGCCTGAAAATATTATAGAGTTTGAATAACTATTTATATTCAATAGTACTCATATGCAACAAAATTATTTTTTGATTATATTACCAGCACGCGAATATTTCAGATTCAAGATTTTTAACACAACCAAAATACGCGTCTACAGACCTACACCAAACTAATTCATAACTCTAGGCTTATTGGAACTATGCTTTAGGGGTAAAAAATATCCTTGGAGTGGAACATTTTTATTTCTTATTACGCGTCTACATACCTACCCTAAACCATGTTAATAATTCAAGGCTCTAGGCTTTTTGTATCCACAGAGTTCGTGATCAGTCAGCGGATTTTGACTTTTATATATAGAGATGAGGAAAGTACAGTCATATTTAATATAAAACATTTCTGCACCGAGTTGAAAAACTAGTCTGACTTTTGAAGTACCGTCTTTAATTATACGTGGATGAGAATACAGTTTTCTGTTCTGAAATTGGGCGGTACCTTCCTTTTGTCCCATATTAGTATCGCTTTTTTTCGACTTGTAGGAAAGAAATATTACACTGCATTTTTAGCCCATTAAAGTAGAATTATATGTCAGTCGTCTCAAACAACCACCAAATATTCTATTTGAAAATATTAACACATAGTCGACGTTTTTAGTGATTAAGGAATTATGTTTTCTCTAGCAACATATAAAACATCTATGTACAGGGATAAAACATTTGTCTAACATTTGGTGATATTTGTTCATATTGGTCGGATATTAAGTCGCGCGAAACTTTTTTATCTACCTGTAAAAATATAGACAATATATCATCTTTTGTAGTCAATTGAAATTGACATGTTTATTACAAATATGTTAAATTTCTACAGAGTATACCATAGTCGAAGTTCGGTTGGTTGGAATTAAAATATTTAATGACAAAAACTATGATAGATTTTTGAAATTTCAATAGTTTAAGATGTTGGTACAAGAATTACTGTATATCTGAAGAATATTCCATTGTTTTTTAAAAAAAGTTTAAATCAATTTTATATTAGTTCTTTGAACTCGATCTATTGTATATCGTAGTTTACGTGATGAATGTTTAAAAATTTGCCATTTAAACATGGTTTCCACTATGTGTTTTAATTGTAACAAAATCTGTATCAGTACGGTGATTAGAATATACCATTATGTTTTTAAAATGGCGAAAAATAAGACTTATATATTGTATTTCTTGTGGATTAGCTTTGATTTCTTGTGGATTTCATAGGATGATATTCGCTGGCTTTTTCTGATTGGATGTTCATTTTTTACAATCGTGTCTTTTACCGTAGAAACTCTTTGAGTTCAAAGAAGACAATTCCCAGGGTTTTTTTTTTGTATAGTTTACTGAAATCTTCGGGATCTTCAAGTAGATTAACCGTAGTTTCTTACACGTGTGCTTATTTTAATTTGAAACTGTTCTGTATTGCTGTAACTTAGTTCGTACCAATGTTAATTTTATTTCTTTAATATAATAGATATCTCTGACCTTTGTCATGTAAATTTTTACCGTTAGGCACAAAAGAGTTTTCGGTTTTGCTTATTGCATATCTGCATTTCTACAATATAAGAGAGGTAAAAGAAAATACAATGTTCTCCATGGAAATATTCCTGTAAGTTATCAAAGGTTACCCCACCCATAGGTTACGAGTTCTGAATTCCAACAGACTGTTTAGAAACGTTTTGTTATGCAATGTATGTACCATGTGACCCAATAGAAAGAGAGGAAGGGATTGTCAACTTCACCTCAGCTTATACATATTACGTGCGTTAAAGAACTTTTGTTTGTTTTCCCTCTAATATTTTTCATTTATAAAAACAGGAATTTTCATTGAAATTGTCTGTAGGAGATTTTGACAGGATTTTTTTTTGTTAGAAGTTTGATGAATATTTGCTTTAAAGGTACGCAAATATCAGTTTGAAACTTATCCAGGGAGACGTTGCAATGTTACGACTTTCTTATCGAAATTTGAAGATAAACTGACGAAGCTGGAATTTGTTACTAAACATCATTTGTAAAAAACACAAACACGAACAGGAGGAAAAATATTAATTGAATTAAAAGACGCCTATCTTAATAATTTTCTGATTTCTACGAATCATAGTTTTCTCTAAAATTTACCGTTGTATACATGACATGTGTCTAATTAAAAGCGATATAGTCAGAAATAGGAGTGAGGTGACTTTATAGGCAGTGTATCTTTGCGGTTAGTCGTCTGTTTGTCTGTCGCTCTTCCAGTCTAATCTGTAAATGTTAGGTTAGAGTGATGGCCTCATGCAAGTAAACCAGAGGTTCATTGGTACTCCTTCTAGGTTTAGCTCCTCAGACCGATTCCCGTACCTTTAACTAATTTCAGAATTTTGCCGCCTACTAGTGTCTTTTTCATCCCCCGGTTGCTAGAGTTCGAAGAGTTTTCTTTTCCTGTACTCTAGTGACTCGGTATGAGGACCTGCTTTGCGGACTCACATATCTGCCCAAATAAACGACAGTCTAGACTTTGGTCAGTTGTTCACTGAATGGATATGTCCGTTTATGAAAACAACTACCTTTGTGGTTTTCACTTTTAAGCCTGATTATGGACTTTGTTAGAGCTAAACTCGGTGCTTGTACATGTTGCTCTTTCCAGGTTCATTGGTTGACTGTGTTCGTAGTTGCTAAACAGGCGATACGACACATCAGGGCACCTTTTTTGGCAAGGATGTAAACCTTCGCAATTCCCTCTATGTCCTAGCAACCATTTTACCAGTACTGTGTTGAGAAACGAGAGATTTGTTAGAGATAGGGCGTACTGCCACAACAGTCTGGAGTTTACTTCAACTGAAGCAGTGTTCTAAGGACGGTCTGACAGGATGAGAATTAACCCAGTACTTCAACTTGTATTATCTTAGAATCTATATCTGTACTGTGATACATAATATCGGACTACCTGTCATAAAATTTGTTACTTTATAAAAAACAAAACAATTAATTTTCAACAGTCAAAGCGCCATGTTAATCATAATATGTAGAAATCTCTTACTATAAAAATTGTGGGTAATTTAGTTTTTTATAAAAATAATGTTTTTTAAATTTTAGATTGACGAACTATTTTCCGATTTATCAGTGTTCATTCTGGGAAACCGTGACTTTCAAGATTGTTTTTAAAAATGTACCACAGCTAATTTTTAATATACAGGGTTTTTAAAAAAAAGTTTTAGGAATTAAGGAGCTTTTTCCTTATATCCAAACAAATGAAAATTTTACATGAACATACTTCCTAATAAAATTAGTTTTGTATCTAATCTTTTTTATCAAAAAAAAAGAAAAGAAAATCGTATTTTTTAACGGTAAATGCTACGAAAATGAAATTGTGAATGCCATTTAGTTTTATAAAGACCACATTTTACATAAATAATCAACCGATTTCTTTTACTCATGTCAAAATGGTGGCTATTTTAAACTACTTAACGTCGAATATCTTGAAATCATTTAATTTCACAACATATTAACAAGAGACCAAACATTTTTATTTTTAACGACAAACAAATAGTTTTTTAATTCTCTCTCTAATGTTAACTAATTTATCAAAATACGTAAAACATTAATTCTTCGTAATTGTCTACAACACCCTAGATTTGCGTAGAACATTTCGTTTGAATTCAGTAACACTTACAACTTTTCAAATCAAAATAACAGTAAAACGGCTGTTTTCTCAAAACAATTACTAAGAATAATTTTTTAGAACTCTTTCTCCTGAATCCATCAATCTTTGTTTAAAAGAAATCAAATGACAAATAACGGCGTGACGTCCTTAGAGCTTGATACAAATCCGTAAACATTATTGCATTGTTACTAAGCAGCTGATATGTTTAAATACTAACTGGTGATTTGATGTTTAATAAATAAAGCATTAACTAATTAGTTCAAGTGAAAAAAACACGACCCTAGATTGGAAATTGAAGCCAGGAACTTTGGCTTTACGCGCCAATGCTCTACCAACTGAGCTGTCCTTGATCGCTTCCCAGTATGGGGCGTACACTTCTCACTTAATTTTGTTTTTACTGCGATTTTTCAGTTATAACAGATCAATTACCTCGAAAACTAAACTGTGTACTCGGCTTGGAGCCTTTACGTATGTATTTAATGATATTAATTTATTGATTTTAACGCTTTGCCAAGCTAGTATTAATAATTAAATATTAATTTCAAGTGAAAAATATACGACCTAGACTGAGAATTGAACCCAGGACTTTTGGCTTTATCAATGCTCTACCAACTGAACTATCCTTGATTGCTTCCCAGTATAGATAGCATTGTTATTCGAGTAGAATCTTCTGCCAATCCTAGGATTTTCTTATTAAGTACCTTTGTTAAGAAGATTCAGTATACCTCCGTCATCAAACTAATTCCACTTAATAAATATTTTATAGGTAAAATAATTATTTTGTACGACTAAAAATTGCAATATGACCATTAGATCCAATAATCCCTAAAAAAACATTGCTAAATGGTTTTAACACATTCATAACAGTGTCAATTTTCGATAAAGAACAAGAAATTGTACAAAATTTTACGATCTAAAAAAAAAAAAATAATGTATTTATTATTTTAAAATTAGACTCCATTTAATCGTGTGATTAGGTATAAACTGTTGAAACTAAGTAAAATGGTCTTCCGTTCGAATTTATATTTTTATCGTAAAAAAAAAACGAAACAAATTATATATTATTTTAGGTTATAAAAATCCATTATTATCCAAAAACATTTGTTTTGGCTATTAAACTTACACAAAGCATACTTTATTAAATGAAAACACACACACACACACACACACACACACACACACACACACACACACACACACACACACACACACACACACACACACACACACACACACACACACACACACACACACACACACATTATATGTATTATATGTGTATAATATACAAAACAAATAAATTCCTTTATTATTTAAATAAGGAACCTGTAACAAAGAGAGACAATTCAGTTTTATGGAAGTAAATGGGGATAATAATGGTGTTGCAAGTTTTACGTTATTGTATTAGATTGCTTCTATCTTAGATGGTAAAGTGTTTCGTGTAATAATAAAAGAAGTGTATTTTAGGTTATAAGAGTGAAGTTATTTACTACTTTTGGGAGGTAAATATTATTTTACGCGTTCTAATAAAAGTATAAGGGTAGGTAGAATATTACTTTCTTGTAGAGAAATTGGAATTTTTATTTTTTGGAAATATTTTTTAAGTACACCATTTGTTTAGAAAAGATTTATTGAACAAAACATATATGTAATTTTAAGTTCTATTAAAGTCACTATTAGAATATAATATTTAGTAATATAAGAAAGAATTAGCTTATTTGATTACGTCTTGTGACTTCTTTTGTTTTAGACACGTTTCAGACTTGGAACTCCATCTTCAGTAATCAATCTATGTAAACATTAATACACCTAACATAACATAAAACTATACACACATTATTTGTTGTTTTTATTAAAATTAGAACGCACGAGGCATTTATCTTTCTTAAAGTATATCTTTTCTATCTTATTTGATTTTCTTAAGGTATCAAAATAATCTAATTTACAAATAAGTTTTGTTGACGGTTGACTACTTAAACAACGATAACTATTAGGCTATTTGATAAATTTCATATATAGGCCTACAATAAACTGTGTCGTCTAATGATAAAGTACTTGACTGACGGAGTGAATGTTTCTCTGGAACCTTCTCTTAGCCTTAGAGGTTGGGTCGGGTATCTATTGGGAGTTCGCACTCAATAACCGTCTTCCCAGTCGATAACTGTTTTCTCTACGAAAATAACAATTTTTTCACTCAATAGCTGTTATTATTATTTCACTCCGGCTGTTCTACAGGTTGACTCGAGTAGGAAAGAAAATGTGGTTGAGGTGTGAATAGGAAAATATATTCCACCTTCCTAGTATATACACCTTATAGTAAAACTTTATTTAGTGTTATTTTATTTAAGCAAATTTCAAACAAAAAAAAATATTTAAATAATTATGTTCATTAATTTTTCAAAAAAAAATTATTATTGTCTATCTCGGGGTTAGGTTGGTGCCGGCTTTCTCAAAAAAAATTATTAATAATGAAAAAATAATAAATTAAATATAATACAAAAAAAAATCAGTGAATAAAATATAAAGTGTATTAGTGAAAACAAAAAGAAAATGTATATATATTTAATATATATATACATATATATATGTATATATATTAAATATATATATGTATATTATATATTATATATATATATATATATATATATATATATATATATTAAATATATATATGTATATTATATATATATATTATATATATATATATAATATATATATATATATTATATATATATATATATATACATATATAAAACAATTCTGATTAATAGTTCAAGTTTCTTTCATTAATTACTTAAACAAAAAAAATATATTTCAACCATAATTATTTAATCTCACCGCTATTTCAATTTTTTCTTCTTTTAATATTATTTTCAGGTAATTGACTAGTTTGATATAATTACTTCTTTCTTCATGTTTTAATAACTATGTCAATATTTCACTGTGATTAACTATTTTATTTTCTCATCTTATTTAACACACTATAATATCCAACTGCACTTCATATAATTCACACAAGAATAATAATGAAAATTTCTTTTTTTTTTAAACTGTTGTTTCTAATCACATGATTCACTGTTGTTTTCACTCATATGGTCTTTTTGCACTTGCCTATTAAATTTTGTATTTTTGTATATGTGTAATGTTTGTGTGTATATAAATATTAATTTATTAATTTAAATGTATAATTTATATATATTAAATAATGAAAATAAATTTGAATAACATGACATATTTGAATAACTCCCTTTAATATATTTTGAATTGTTATAATTATCTCCTGGGTAATTTTCCCTAAAAATGTTTATTTAAATATTTTTATGGGAACAAAACAAAATTAACAATGAAAAATATAATTTATTTAATAAAAATTAGCTTATTGCTTGTTTAACTTTTTTTTCTTTATTTATTTAGTGTTATTTTATTTAAGCAAATTTCAAACAATAAAAATTTTTTTAATTATTATGTTCATTAATTTTTCAAAAAAAAATTATTATTGTCTATCTCGGGGTTAGGTTGGTGCCGGCTTTCTCAAAAAAAATTATTAATAATGAAAAAATAATAAATTAAATATAATACAAAAAAAAAATCAGTCAATAAAATATAAAGTGTATTAGTGAAAACAAAAAGAAAATGTATATATATTTAATATATATATATATATATATATATATATATATATAACAATTCTGATTAATAGTTCAAGTTTCTTTCATTAATTACTTAAACAAAAAAAATATTTCAACCATAATTATTTAATCTCACCGCTATTTCAATTTTTTCTTCTTTTAATATTATTTTCAGGTAATTGACTAGTTTGATATAATTACTTCTTTCTTCATGTTTTAATAACTATGTCAATATTTCACTGTGATTAACTATTTTATTTTCTCATCTTATTTAACACACTATAATATCCAACTGCACTTCATATAATTCACACAAGAATAATAATGAAAATTTCTTTTTTTTTTAAACTGTTGTTTCTAATCACATGATTCACTGTTGTTTTCACTCATATGGTCTTTTTGCACTTTCCTATTAAATTTTGTATTTTTGTATATGTGTAATGTTTGTGTGTATATAAATATTAATGTATTAATTTAAATGTATAATTTATATATATTAAATAATGAAAATAAATTTGAATAACATGAAATATTTGAATAACTCCCTTTAAAATATATATTTTGAATTGTTATAACCTGAAACAATTTTGTTTCACAAAGTGAAAGAATATATTCTTCAATTATGAATATCCATAAAAATTCGTAATTGTTTATGTAATATATAAAAAATGAGAGTGGAAAGTTAGGTTTAAAATTTTTCGTCTTTGTATTCTCTTTGTTATAAAACAAAAAAACAATTCTTTATATATAAATTGATAAATTTAGTAGGAGCAAAGGCTGCAAGAACAGGCGAATATATACCTCATCGAAGGGTTCCTCAGACAACGTCGAAAGTTGTTTTGACGTATTATAAATTAGTTTTGTTGTATTGGTCATTTTAATGAAATTTTGATCAGCGAGTCATGTTACGCGTTGCTGTTGTTGCTTTTATAATGAATTTGTCTTCCGGTGATTTCTTTACCTGGAGCATTCTCCTTGGCTCAATTGGATGGACAACAATTCAAGGCAACATCATTCTAAGGAGGATCCGATTTCCTTCATCACCGAGAATACACTACCCAATAAGTTATAATGGAGTCGATGGACTGTAGACAATTCTACATTTCGGAAAGGGTATAGAGATTCAGTTTATTTGGAAGAATCCTTGTATGACTTGAAGTCATTAGGTGTATAAGTAGCCTGGGTAAGATTGGGAAAAAGATACATTCTAGTCATATACAGAGTGTTACGATCGAAAGTGACTCACATAAATAATAGAGCGACCACGTGACTTAGAATGATACATACTCTCTAGGGGTTATCCTTAGTATTGGCCTGGTAATCCCTAGCTGGATATACAATGGTTTTTAATGTATTTTCGTCATAACGATTTTCACTTTTTTTTGGAATTATAAATTGGAGTTTAATTAAAATGTTACATCATACATATTTGTCTAAAGTTAAACGCAACTCTGAGGTTTAGGTTAGGTTAGGTTACAAAGTTAAATTAGGTTCAAAGTATGAATAGGATCTTATGCACAATAATGTTGAGATGGTGGGGAATTTGGTCAATGACATCTGGATGTACAACTTTTTTTTAAATTTTCGTAGGTTAAGTCTCTCTCTTTCATTTCTCCTATCACGGGACTCGTGACCAACTCTTGTTCTGTTCCGACCCTAACGCTATATGAGTATTAGTGGGATAGCGGTCTTCGTTCCGTGTTTATTCTTCTTTTTTAAAAAAAGACTATGAGCTAAATGTTCGTTTTAATCCTTAACTGTCGCGCCACTAAAATCACGGACTCCAATGAAATACAATTATAGAGTGTAATATTGCAAATATCATTTTATTAAGTAAAAAAAATATAAAAAAGTTCTATTAGGTATTTTGTGTTAATTATTTTGTTTATAATTATATTATTTATTTAAGTCATTCTTGTGTGAATTCGATAATTGTAGCATGTATGCCGTAACGTTGCCATATTCTGATGCATTATCACTTTCTTCTTCATCTTCAATTTTGTCTATAGTCATCATTTTTAAATAGTCTTCTATGTTTCATCATTCTATTTTTCTAAATGTAAATTTCGAGTATATTTTTCCATTATGGTGCATTTTAAATAAAACAATTTAAAATCTTTTGAACTCATACATATTAAAATAGAGGAAGTTAGAGTAGGAAAAAGTATATGTGGTTGAGGTGTGACTGGGAATAAGTATATTCCATTACTATTAACGAAAGTGACCTTTTCGTAAGTACATTTATCACGGATTATGAAACAACATTATCGAAAAAAACACAATATTCCTAAGAAAAATAAAACATATCACATTACTCATAATATAAACTTTTAATTAATAATTTTAAATTTATTACAAACAAAATAATCTTAAAAAATATAAATGAGTTACAGAGTTAAACAACATAAAAAACCTAAAGTGTAAAAGTTCAGATTGATGTTTATTGTACAATTTTGATGCTTTCGACAGGAAGTGTTTTACTATATTCCTCTTCATATCTATCACGAGATTTCACTAGGTAGTAGGTTTATTGATATGTCTGAACCTTTTTAATAACGTATCTGGTACGTTAGAAACATTTGCAGCGATTATTTTCAAACAAGCAAATATAACAGTAAATTTTGGCTATTTGTTTTGACTATTCTTTTCTTCTTTTCATTTTTTTAAGTTTTAAATCCAAGAAATTTATATAGGCCTATATATTTCCTTATTCCCCAGTATTTGTTATCTATTCCTATTTTTTCCCTTGTTTTTGTCTTCACTTTTCTCATCTGTGTTATTTGTATTCTTATTTAATTGTTAACTATTTCATTATTGTAATTCATTTAACTATAACTATATTAATATGTATAAGTTCAAAAAATTTTAAATTGTTTTGTTTAGAATGAACCATAATAGAAAAATATACTCGAAATTTACGTTTAGAAAAATAGAATGATGAAACATAGAAGACTATTTAAAAATGATGACTATAGACAAAATTGAAGATGAAGAAGAAAGTGATTATACATCAGAATATGGCAACAGTTACGGCTTACATGCTACACTTATCAAACACATGAATGATTTAAATAATTAATATAATTCTAAACATAATAAATAAAACAAAATACCTAATAGAACTTTTATATATACTTTCCCCTCAATAAAATGATATTTGCAATATTACATCCTTTAATCGTATTTCATCGGAGTCAGTGATATTAGTGGCGCTATTGTTAAGGATTAAAACGAACCCTTTGCTCAACATCGTTTAAAAAAAAAGGAAGAATAAACACGGAACGAAGACCGCTATCCCACTAATACTCATATAGCGTCAGGGTCGGAACAGAACAAGAGTTGGTCACTAGTCCCGTGATAGGAGAAATGAAAGAGAGAGACTTAACCTACGATAATTAAAAAAAAAGTTTTAGATCCAGATGTCATTTACCAAATTCGCCACCACCTCAACATTATTGTGCTTGTGAAGTTCCTATTCATACTTTGTAAATAATTTAACCTTGTAACCTAACCTAACCTATACCTCAGAGTTGCGTTTAACTTTAGACAAATAAGTGTGATGAAAGATTTTAAATAAACTCCAATTTATAATTCCAAAAAAAAGTGAAAATCGTTACGACGAAAATACATTAAAAACCATTGTAGATCCAGCTAGGATCCCTAGGGATTACCAGGCCAATACTATGGATAACCCCTAGGGAGTATGTATCATTCTACGTCACGTGGTCGCTCTATTATTTATGTGAGTCACTTTCGATCGTAACACGCTGTATATGACTAGAATGTATCTTTTCCCCAATCTTACCTAGGCTACTTATACACCTAATGACTTCAAGTCATACATGGATTCTTCCAAATAAACTGAATCTCTCTGCCCTTTCCGAAATGTAGAATTGTCTACAGTCCATCGACTCCATTATAACTTATTGGGTAGTGTATTCTCGGTGATGAAAGAAATCGGATCCTCCTTAGAATGATGTTGCCTTGAATTGTTGTCCATCCAATTGAGCCAAGGTGAATGCTCCAGGTGAAGAAATCACCAAAGACAAAGTAATTATAAAATCAACAACTGCAACGCGTAACATGACTCGCTGATCGAAATTTCATTATGAAGACCAATATAACAAAACTAATTTATAATAAGTGAAAACAACTTTCAACGTTGTCTGAGGAACCCTTCGATGTGGTATATATTCCCCTGTTCTTGAAGTCTGTAATCACTTGCTCCTTCTAACTTTATTAATTTATATGTAAAGAATTGTTTTATAACAAAAAGAATACAGAGACGAGAAATTTTAAACCTAACTTTCCACTCCTTGTTTTTAATATATAACATAAAAAATTACGAATTTTTATGGATATTCTTAATTGAAGAGTATATTCTTTCATTTGGTGAAACAAAATTGTTTCAGCTGTATGTACGAGGAAGGTGGAATATATTTTCCTATTCACACCTCAACCACATTTTCTTTCCTACTCAAGTCAACCTGTAGAACAGCCGGAGTGAAATAATAATAACAGCTATTGAGTGAAAAAAAGTGTTATTTTCGTAGAGAAAAGCAAAACAAAGTAAATTTTGTACTCGACCTAATAGATACCCGACCCAACCTCTAAGGCTAAGAGAAGGTTCCAGAGAAACATTCACTGGGTCAGTCAAGTACTTTATCATTAGACAACCCAGTTTATTGTAGGCCTATAGAGTACTACTGTTTACTTTATTTTGTGGTTGTGGAAGATAAAGATGAAAATCTCTCTGTATCGTCCTGGAAGTCATCTTCGCCTTGAAAACAAAAACAAAATCATGAAATTTCAACCCCTAGCCCTCGAAAACTCTAATAGCGTCAGGGTCGGAGAGTTGGCAAAGAAATACCTACAGGTATCAAACCCAAGACGACATAAACAAAGGTATAAATCCAGCTATGGTACCTAGGGATTGCCACACTCGTACTCAATATACGTCGCTGAAGTGGAAAATCTATATAGGAATTCACATTGGTGGACGACATTTAATAAGTTAAAACCTAAAGCGAAAGTTCAGTGAAACTTTCATTCCTTATTTTGGAAAGTGAAAACAGTTTATACTGCTAAGTAGGAGACATCAAAGGAAATCTATTTTCCAAAACTTAGTTGGCGTCGTCAAACTTTGTTAGTTGTAAATCAAAGTTTATAGACACTCATCTTTTTGTCGCCCCTTCATCAATTCAGTTCAAGCGATTGTTGTTTTGTTACATGTTTACCCTGAGAATTTGATAATGGTAATTAGCACATGACTCGGAGATTAATGTCATCTTAAAAGATATCTTAAATTTGGTATCGTTCGAGGGGAAAACTGTTTTAAGCCAAAAGTATTGTTTTTTGAAAAATTGAATTAATTATAGTTTTTTGAAATTTATCTAATGGTTTAATAGCTATCGTAGTTTAAGTAGTCAACCGTCATCAAAGCTTATTTGTAAATTAGATTATTTTGATACCTTAAGAAAATCAAATAAGATAAAAAGGATATACTTTAAGAAAGATAAATGCCTCGTGTACGTCAGCCAGAAAGTAGAAGTTTATTGTGCTCCCCCTGGATCAATCAATCAACAGATAAAAACCTGCTTAATAAAATTATAGTAGATTTCAGCTAGCTTATCTGCCGTACAAATTAGTAAGTGAAGCACGTGTTTCCTAAAAATAAATCTTAGTTTGACTTTAAATTTTAAACCATTAAAGCACCGTGGATCTATTATAGTACGATGTACAAAAATTTTAAAAATTGAAAATTATAGATGTTCTTTTAAAAAATGACGCGTAATTTAGAACGTATTAACATTCTCAGGCTAAACGTGTTACAAAAACATAAATCGCGTGAAAGGAATTGATGAAGGGGCGACACAATGATGATTGTCTATAAACTTTGATTTACAACTAACAAAGTTTGACGACGCCAACTAAGTTTTAGAAAATAGATTTCCTTTGATGTCTCCTACTTAGCAGTATTAACTGTTTTCACTTTCCAAAATAAGGAATGAAAGTTTCACTGAACTTTCGCTTTAGGTTGTACCTTATTAAATGTCGTCCACCAATGTGAATTCCTATATAGATTTTCCACTTCAGCGACGTATATTGAGTACGAGTGTGGCAATCCCTAGGTACCATAGCTGGATTTATACCTTTGTTTATGTCGTCTTGGGTTTGATACCTGTAGGTATTTCTTTGCCAACTCTCCGACCCTGACGCTATTAGAGTTTTCGAGGGTTAGGGGTTGATATTTCACGTTTTTGTTTTTGTTTTCAAGGCGAAGATGACTTCAAGGACGATACAGAGAGATATAAATCTTTATCTTCCACAACCGCAAAAAAAAGTAAACAGTAGTACTCTATAGGCCTACAATAAACTGGGTTGTCTAATGATAAAGTACTTGACTAACGGAGTGAATGTTTCTCTGGAACCTTCTCTTAGCCTTAGAGGTTGGGTCGGGTATCTATTAGGTCGAGTACAAAATTTACTTTGTTTTGCTTTTCACTACGAAAATAACATTTTTTTTCACTCAATAGCTGTTATTATTATTTCACTCCGGCTGTTCTACAGGTTGACTTGAGTAGGAAAGAAAATGTGGTTGAGGGTGAATAGGAAAATATATTCCACCTTCCTCGTACATACAGCTGAAACAATTTTGTTTCACCAAATGAAAGAATATACTCTTCAATTATGAATATCCATAAAAATTCGTAATTTTTTATGTAATATATTCAAAATTGAGAGTGGAAAGTTAGGTTTAAAATTTCTCGTCTCTGTATTCTTTTTGTTATAAAACAAAAAAACAATTCTTTACATAGTAATTGATAAAGTTAGAAGGAGCAAGTGATTACAGACTTCAAGAAGTGGCGAATATATTCCTCATCGAAGGGTTCCTCATAGAACGTCTATAGTTGTTTTCACGTATTATAAATTAGTTTTGTTGTATTGGTCATTTTAATGAAATTTTGATCAGCGAGTCATGTTACGCGTTGCTGTTGTTGCTTTTATAATGAATTTGTCTTCCGGTGATTTTTTTACCTGGAGCATTCTCCTTGGCTCAATTGGATGGACAACAATTCAAGGCAACATCATTCTAAGGAGGATCCGATTTCCTTCACCACCGAGAATACACTACCCAATAAGTTATAATGGAGTCGATGGACTGTAGACAATTCTACATTTCGGAAAGGGCAGAGAGATTCAGTTTATTTGGAAGAATCCTTGTATGACTTGAAGTCATTAGGTGTATAAGTAGCCTGGGTAAGATTGGGAAAAAGATACATTCTAGTCATATACAGCGTGTTACGATCGAAAGTGACTCACATAAATAATAGAGCGACCACGTGACGTAGAATGATACATACTCCCTAGGGGTTATCCTTAGTATTGGCCTGGTAATCCCTAGGGATCCTAGCTGGATATACAATGGTTTTTAATGTATTTTCGTCATAACGATTTTCACTTTTTTAGGAACTATAAATTGGAGTTTATTTAAAATCTTTCATCACACTTATTTGTCTAAAGTTAAACGCAACTCTGAGGTATAGGTTAGGTTAGGTTACAAAGTTAAATTAGGTTCAAAGTATGAATAGGATCTTTACATGCACAATAATGTTGAGATGGTGGGGAATTTGGTCAATGACATCTGGATGTACAACTTTTTTTTAAATTTTCGTAGGTTAAGTCTCTCTCTTTCATTTCTCCTATCACGGGACTAGTGACCAACTCTTGTTCTGTTCCGACCCTAACGCTATATGAGTATTAGTGGGATAGCGGTCTTCGTTCCGTGTTTATTCTTCCTTTTTAAAAAAAGACTATGAGCTTAAGGTTCGTTTTAATCCTTAACAGTCGCGCCACTAAAATCACGGACTCCAATGAAATACAATTATAGAGTGTAATATTGCAAATGTCATTTCATTAAGGGAAAAAATTATAAAAAAGTTCTATTAGGTATTTTGTGTTAATTATTTTGTTTATAATTATATTATTTATTTAAGTCATTCTTGTGTGAATTCGATAATTGTAGCATGTAAGCCGAAACGTTGCCATATTCTGATGCATTATCACTTTCTTCTTCATCTTCAATTTTGTCTATAGTCAACATTTTTAAATAGTCTTCTATGTTTCATCATTCTATTTTTCTAAATGTAAATTTCGAGTATATTTTTCTTTATGGTGCATTTTAAATAAAACAATTTAAAACCTTTTGAGCTCATACATATTATGAAGAAAGTTAGAGTAGGAAGAAGTATATGTGGTTGAGGTGTGACTGGGAATAAGTATATTCCATTACTAGTAACGAAAGTGACCTTTTCGTAAGTACATTTATCACGAATTATGAAACAACATTATCGAAAAAAACACAATATTCCTAAGAAAAATAAAACATATCACATTACTCATAATACAAACTTTTAATTAATAATTTTAACTTTTATTACAAACAAAATTATCTTAAAAAATATAAATGAGTTACAGAGTTAAACAACATAAAAAACCTAAAGTGTAAAAGTTCAGATTGATGTTTATTGTACAATTTTGATGCTTTCGGCTAGAAGTGTTTTACTATATTCCTCTTCATATCTATCACGAGATTTCACTAGGTAGTAGGTTCATTGATATGTCTGAAGCTTTTTCAATAACGTATCTGGTACGTTAGAAACATTTGCAGCGGTTATTTTCAAACAAGCAAATATAACAGTAAATTTTGGCTATTTGTTTTGACTATTCTTTTCTTCTTTTCATTTTTTTAAGTTTTAAATCCAAGCAATTTATATATATTTCCTTATTCCCCAGTATTTGTTATGTATTATTTTTCTTCCCTTGTTTTTATCTTCACTTTTTCTCATCAGTGTTAATTGTATTCTTATTTAATTTTTAACTATTTCATTATTGGTATTTTTGTAGTAAATTACTTGTTTATATTTTTAATTTGTTTAATGTATTTTAGGTTTTATTTTTCTTAGGCTTATTGTGTGTTTTTTTTCGATACTGTTGTTTCATCATGCGTGTTGAAAGTACCTACAATAAGGTCACTTTCGTTACTAGTAATGGAATATACTTATTCCCAGTCGCACCTCAACTACATATACTTTTTTCTACTCTAACTTCCTCTATTTTAATATGTATGAGTTCAAAAGATTTTGAATTGTTTTATTTAAAATGCACCATAAAGAAAAATATACTCGAAATTTACATTTAGAAAAATAGAATGATGAAACATAGAAGACTATTTAAAAATGTTGACTATAGACAAAATTGAAGATGAAGAAGCAAGTGATAATGCATCAGAAAATGGCAACAGTTACGGCTTACATGCTACACTTATCAAACACATGAATGATTTAAATAATTAATATAATTATAAACATAATAAATAAAACAAAATACCTAATAGAACTTTTATATATACTTTCCCCTCAATAAAATGATATTTGCAATATTACATCCTTTAATCGTATTTCATCGGAGTCAGTGATATTAGTGGCGCTATTGTTAAGGATTAAAACGAACCCTTTGCTCATCATCGTTTAAAAAAAAGGAAGAATAAACACGGAACGAAGACCGCTATCCCACTAATACTCATATAGCGTCAGGGTCGGAACAGAACAAGAGTTGGTCACTAGTCCCGTGATAGGAGAAATGAAAGAGAGAGACTTAACCTACGATAATTAAAAAAAAAGTTTTAGATCCAGATGTCATTGACCAAATTCGCCACCACCTCAACATTATTGTGCTTGTGAAGTTCCTATTCATACTTTGTAAATAATTTAACTTTGTAACCTAACCTAACCTATACCTCAGAGTTGCGTTTAACTTTAGACAAATAAGTGTGATGAAAGATTTTAAATAAACTCCAATTTATAATTCCAAAAAAAAGTGAAAATCGTTATGACGAAAATACATTAAAAACCATTGTAGATCCAGCTAGGATCCCTAGGGATTACCAGGCCAATACTATGGATAACCCCTAGGGAGTATGTATCATTCTACGTCACGTGGTCGCTCTATTATTTATGTGAGTCACTTTTGATCGTAACACACTGTATATGACTAGAATGTATCTTTTCCCCAATCTTCCCTAGGTTACTTATACATCTAATGACTTCAAGTCATACAAGGATTCTTCCAAATAAACTGAATCTCTCTGCCCTTCACGAAATGTAGAATTGTCTACAGTCCATCGACTCCATTATAACTTATTGGGTAGTGTATTCTCGGTGATGAAGGAAATCGGATCCTCCTTATAATGATGTTGCCTTGAATTGTTGTCCATCCAATTGAGCCAAGGAGAATGCTCCAGGTAAAGAAATCACCAGAAGACAAATTCATTATAAAAGCAACAACTGCAACATGTAACTTGACTCACTGATCAAAATTTCATTAAAAAGACCAATACAACAAAACTAATTTATAATAAGTGAAAACAACTTTAGACGTTGTCTGAGGAACCCTTCGATGAGGAAGAGATTCGCCTGTTCTTGAAGCTTGTAATCGCTTGCTCCTTCTAACTTCATCAATTTATATGTAAATAATTGTTTTATAACAAAAAGAACTCAGAGATGAGAAATTTTAAAAATAACTTTCCACTCTCAATTTTGAATATATTACATAAAAAATTACGAATTGTTATGGATATTCATTATTGAAGAATATATTCTTTCATTTGGTGAAACAAAATTGTTTCAGGTGTATATACG
The DNA here is from genome assembly GCA_963513935.1 of Aphrophora alni. Taxonomy (NCBI): domain Eukaryota; kingdom Metazoa; phylum Arthropoda; class Insecta; order Hemiptera; family Aphrophoridae; genus Aphrophora; species Aphrophora alni. The sequence goes on along the minus strand of OY740773.1, from coordinate 99,856,913 downwards.
AGGAAGGTGGAATATATTTTCCTATTTACACCTCAACAACATTTATTCCCCCCTACTCAAGTCAACCTTTAGAAAAGCCGGGGTGAAAAATAATAACAGCTATTGAGTGAAAAAAGGTGTTATATTTGTAGAGAAAAGCAAAACAAAGTAAATTTTGTACTCGGTTTACTGCTTTATGGAGTTCGGGAAACAGGTATCGACTGGGAAGACGGTTATTGAGTGCGAACTCACAATAGATACCCGACCTAACCTCTAAGGTTAAGAGAAGGTTCCAGAGAAACATTCGCTCCGTCAGTCAAGTACTTTATCATTAGACGACACAGTTTATTGTATACCTATAGTGTACTACTGATTACTTTTTTGCGATTGTGCAAGATGAAGATGAAAATATCTCTGTATTATCCTTGCAGTCATCTTCGCCTTGAAAACAAAAACAAAAACGTGAAATATCAACCCCTAACCCTCGAAAACTCTAATAGCGTCAGGGTCGGAGAGTTGGCAAAGAAATACCTACAGGTATCAAACCCAAGACGACATAAACAAAGGTATAAATCCAGCTATGGTACCTAGGGATTGCCACACTCGTACTCAATATACGTCGCTGAAGTGGAAAATCTATATAGGAATTCACATTGGTGGACGACATTTAATAAGGTACAACCTAAAGCGAAAGTTCAGTGAAACTTTCATTCCTTATTTTGGAAAGTGAAAACAGTTTATACTGCTAAGTAGGAGACATCAAAGGAAATCTATGTTCTAAAACTTAGTTGGCGTCGTCAAACTTTGTTAGTTGTAAATCAAAGTTTATAGACACTCATCTTTTTGTCGCCCCTTCATCAATTCAGTTCAAGCGATTGTTGTTTTGTTACATGTTTAGCCTGAGAATTTGATAATGGTAATTAGCACATGACTCGGAGATTAATGTCATCTTAAAAGATATCTTAATTTTGGTATCGTTCGAGGGGAAAACTGTTTTAAGCCAAAAGTATTGTTTTTTTGAAAAAATTAATCAATTATAGTTTTTGAAATTTATCTAATGGGTTAATAGTTATCGTAGTTTGAGTAGTTAACCGTCATCAAAGCTTATTTGTAAACTAGATCATTTTGACACTTTACGAAAATCAAATAAGATAAAAAAGATGCACATAGAAAGATAAAAGCCTCGTGTGCGTCAGCCAGAGAGTAGAAGTTTATTGTGCTACCCTTGGATCAACCGATTCCCATACATTTGATGAGCCCGTGATTTTTGTTACTTGGTATAATGTATCCCGATGTTGCAAGACTCCAAAGAGTCTCATGTACTCCAGTGAAGCGGGTCGCATGAGAACGTGGTTTGCCCGACCAACCAATCGATCGTCCTAAATCTCGATTGTATAGTTAAAAGACCCTACAACGTCCGGTCATAATAGTCAGTAGAGGCTTTTCACATGTGTACAACTTCGGGTCATAATATTGAGTGGAAGCTTTTCACATGTGTACAACTTCGGTTCATAATATTGAGTGGAAGCTTTTCACATGTGTACAACTTCGGTTCATAATAGTCAGTGGAGGCTTTTCACATGTGTACAACTTCGGGTCATAATATTGAGTGGAAGCTTTTCACATGTGTACAACTTCGGGTCATAATATTGAGTGGAAGCTTTTCACATGTGTACAACTTCGGTTCATAATATTGAGTGGAAGCTTTCCACATGTGAACAACTTCCAGGGCCGACATCCTGACATGTAACTTGACTCCCTGGTCAAAAATTCATTAAAAAGACCAATACAACAAAACTAATTTATAATAAGTGAAAACTACTTTCCACGTTGTCTGAGGAACCCTTCGATGAGGAAGAGATTCGCCTGTTCTTGAAGCTTGTAATCGCTTGTTCCTTCTAACTTTATCAATTTATATGTAAATAATTGTTGTTTTTTGTTTTAAAACAAAGAGAATACTTTGACGAGATACTTTAATCCTAACTTTCCACTCTCAATTTTGAATGTATTACATATGAATTTGCGAATTTTTATAGATATTCCTTAATTTTGTAAAGTTAACGGTTTTTGAGGTATATGAAATTAAACAATTTAAACGAATGCCATTTTCGTAATAATACAAAATAAAGTCTTTGTTTTTAGTTCACTTGTAAAAAGTGACTTTAATAATTCGTGTACCAAACAAACTTCAACTGAATATAATATATGTTTTTATAGTTATAATGGTTTTTCTTTAAAAAAACAAAATGGATGAGACGGGAAGCTAAGGATTTTCGGACTTATATTCATATGTAATTTTTCTTGATTTTTACATGTAGAATGAGCTGTAAAAGTGTGTGGATATGTTCTTGTGTTACTCTGTATTTTATAATTATGATGGAAAAAACAATGGATTTAAAAAACAAAAGCCTTAAATTTTAGACTGAAATTATAGTTCTCTTAAAATATATATATATATATATATATATATATATATTTTAAATTACAGCAAATGTTTTAATTATGTTTGAAATTTATAATCGGCAAACGATAAATTTAATTATAATACACAAAAAAAACAATAAAAATATTCTTATACTATTGTCAAACTAAGAATGCAGCAGGGAAGGGTCGCTTCACCCACACAAGCGCAGAGGATTAGGGTGTCCGGTCACCTACCTCGAAGTCCCCGTATGAGTCACCTAAAGAGCTCCACTTTATACAATTTTAATTTATATTATTTGATATTTGAAAATAAAATCTATAATATTCTGAAATATATCCCAAAAACAAAAATGTTTTTATTTACATTATTTAAATAGTTCTAAATGTGTATTTATTGCTTAGAAATATATGTTTTTTTCATTTAAAGAAAAAATATTTGTTACATTTGCAATATAAATAGGGATTTTTTGCTGTTTTTAACATTATACTACTGTATGTATTACTTACTGTTGATTAGAAGAGCAAATGATAAATTTACACAAAATAAGTTGTGTCAATGGCAATATTACCGTTTTAATAAATATAAATATTAATTACACAGCTTATCACAATGTATATAATAAAGTACAAAATCATAAAGTACATATTTTTCGATAAAGGTATACAATAGTGTTGTTTATTCACACTAATTAGTCATCATACTGTCATTCATTTTGTAGCGAACACTGTCGATTTTGGTCTCTATTAATGTAAATTATACATTGTTTGATTTCATTTTTTCTTGTAATGAAGTGTAGAATAAAAATATATTACATATTATATTTTAAAATATCAAATTAAATAAATGAAAGTTTGATCAAGTGAAGGTAACTCATGCTGGTGGCCCACGCAGTTACTGGCCAATCCTAATACTCTGCGCGCAGCTGCATTCCCCGTTTGTTAATAGTATAATCACTAAACAAAATAAAATATAAGAATTAAACAATGAAAAAACACAAACTTAGTGGAACACAGAAATATTCTCGTAAATGTTACGAGGTTTCACTATTCATCAAATACGACTATTTTGTTTGTTTACGTACCCGTTGAGATAGAAGTGTGCCTCCTAGCTAAAGATTATTTTGTTTGGAAAAATACCAGTCCGTTTCTCGTTTACCCAATATCCTACTTACGAATTTTCAGCGCTTCAAATGGTCACACGGTTTGAGTTCTTGTGCCAGTTGAATTTTGTAGACAATCATAAAAAAATGAATTTTTTTTTAGAATTCAGTGTATTAACTTCTTGGAATGGCCAGTTGTTGGGATTGATTTCCTTAGATCCACATCGACAATACTTCTCCCTACCACGACGTTTTCATTAGAACGGGCAGTGCGGGGACGTCTAACAATTAAAGTGTTTCTTCGAATATCTTAATCAAATTCTTAACAGTTGGCAGATTTGGTGCTTCTAGTCGTCTAAAAATGCCAAGCAATTTACGAACTGTTTCCGCATAACATTCACAGTATGTTTTCACAATAACAACGCGATGCTCTTTCGTGTAACGTTCCATGGTGATCAACCTTACAGGACGTAGCAATTGGAATTGTGCAGGAAGGTCATCGACGGACAACAGTGTGCCAGCAGAGTCGCAGAGGGCATACGTCTGATATTGTGTTCCATATTTAACCGTAATAAGTGTACTTTGTATTAACATTAAAACATCTGAAATGATCTTGAGTACTTTATGGAACACTATACATAATTAAGAGATTCAAAAAAACCATCTAACAAACTTTACTTTTGGACATTACATTTAGAGAATCTGCTTGTATTATATTGTGTGATGGGCTGTAAGTACCATGTAGTGTTGCTATGGTCTCGTAACTACTGCTCATACAGACTGTAATTCTTAATAAACAAAATATTTATAAACAAAATTATTTCTAGAAAACAAAGTTATCACCAATCTAAAGTTTACGTAGACGAATCTATAAAGATTGTATCGACTCTAAAACCTTTCCTCTACGACAAGATATGTATCCAAACAATATTGTAAATCAATACCAACCCTTAACTACCCTTGGGAAATATGCCGGCTTCTCTTTCCTAATAAACATTTACATTCATATTGTTGATCGAACTAATGCAGAGTTCATCTTGCAAAGGAAAATATTCAAAAAAGCAATTTAATAAATGTCTGTCGGGCTTATATTTGGATATAAAGTTAATTTACTACAAAATACAATTTAATTTATTATTTTTACATTAAATAATGATTGATCGAATGGAGGTTGTATTGACCTATCCAAGGGCGGTTTATATATACTGTACTGTACGGTGTCTTCTCAAATTCTCCCTACAAACTTCGGAGTAGCCTAATCTATCTCGTTCTGATGTCCGACTGTCCATCTGTTTTTTTTTTTTTTTTTTTTTTTTACAACAAAATATTCTTTAAAAGCCTTTATAGAACTCAACCATATTTGGGTGCGTTGTTGCTGATGTTAGTTCCAGTTGGAATGTTAAGTTTCATTATTGTAACCCATCTCGTTTCAAAATGGCCGCCATTAAAAATTTTTTAATTTAATTAACTCAAAAACTAGGCATTTAAACAAATATATTCTAAAGCAACTATTTTTATAAATAAATGTTCAGCTTGACTTGTGAAATAATATTAATTAGATATAATAAAACTCGAACATAAGTTCTTACAAAAATGAAGTTTACTTAGTCAAACGTGTTTCAACTACAAAGTCGCAATCCTCAGTGAGCTACAATAACTAAATTATAACTATAAGTATAACTATAAACTATAACCTATAAAATATAGTTTAGTTATTGTAGCTATTACAGTTAATATTACTGAGGATGGCGACTTTGTCTTTGAAATTTGTTTGACTAAGTAAACTTAATTTTTGTGAGAACTTGTGTTCGAGTTTTATTCTATCTATCATTGAAATTTCTTGTCCGGTTTTGCATGGCGATGTTCTTGTCCTGCAAAGTGTTTATTTGAAACTATTGATTGCTGTACTACAAAAAAAAACTGGCTTCAATACATTCTTCTGGTTGATACATTCACAGAAGATTGGTATCTGATCTATTATTTGTAACAATAACAGATGATTTGTTGAGTTCTTGCCATCAATAAATAACTATATCAATTCTCATACCTGTCTAATTTTAAAAGAAAATATCATTACAACAACCAGAATTTCAGTTAATAAACAGTTCCTGTTAATAGAAAACTGTGAATAAAACACCTATTAAAATTTAGAACTAAAAACAACTTCATTTATTCATTTCATTGTTGTTCCATTAATCTATTCTGAAGAACTCAAGAACATACGGTCGGACAATAAATTACAAATCTCGTTTATTTTAGACTCTTTTTTAACATAGCTAGTTTTAGAGTTATTTTGGTTTAAAATCTTTGAATGGCCGCCATTTTAAAACGAGTTTTTGTTAAAATAAATTTAATATACTAAATGAAAATAACAATAATGGACTCAAATTAGGTTTAATTCTGTAGAGCCTTTTTTTAGAAACAATTTTTTGTTGTAAAAAAAACACAGCGATGGACAGTTTGACATCTAAACGAGATGGACTCACAGTCTTGTTAAGTTTTTGAGTTCTTTTTACCCAAGGAACAATACCCCAAAGTTTGTAAGTAGAGTTGGGAAACACTCTGTATAAATTCTGGAGACGGGTTGCACCCACCTGGCACCTCAATCTAAACGAAGATTTGTGCACTTTCTTTATTTTATTTGATCCTTTTTAAATCCATGTGTTTCGTGCGTCCTTAGAACCTGTTCGATAGGTTATCATCTTCTACATGAACTCCAGATGAGTCGAAGGTCACCTGTTTCCTTCAGTTCAGTTCATCACATTTCAAATGTTTATGTTCTTCTGATTCCGTATACCTACACCCATTCTATTTTGTAGCTACTTTGGATTAAACATAGGTTAAATAAATATTTCTTGAATACTCCATGTGCTACATAGCTCAAGGCACCTTAGATTCTCACTTTAATGATTACCGGCTTCCCAATCTCCAAACAATCTAACTAGATCTACACCTTGTCATTGGAGAGAGGTGGGTGTATGAAATCAGCAAACTTTCATATAATTTAATGTGTTCTACTAAATTAACACATTGAATGAGGCATGAGATGTAAAGTTCAGTCAAAAACAGAGGTGGAAGGTTTTGACGTTTATTAAATTTACACTAAACTTCGTATACTGAGTGAGTAAATGTATATCGTTATATCTCAATTGTTGTTATATATTGAATTCTGTTTAGCCGAACATATTAAAATAAATAATTGCTAATATTTTTTTTAATGTTTAAATTATTGTTTTTTAACATCCTGTACATTACATGGTTATACAATATCTGTAAACAACTTTATTAACCCTTTTAGACCCAACTTATTTTTTTTGTTAAAAATCTTACTTTTCCTATATAACCTTGCTGTTTTACTTCTACTGGATAAGAAAAACACTCAATTACAATTTTTAAATTTTTATATATACCAAATAAATTATGTTCCCATTTGGGAACAACGGGATCAAATGGGGGGGTGGTTTAAAAATTTTTTTTTTGTACAATAACACAATTTATGTATGTTTACAACTCACAAAGCATATACATAAATGTTGTTTGCCAATATTAAACTTGTACATAAAATATATTAACTTAAAAGTACATGGAAATTTTAAAAAATACTGTAACTCATCTTCAATTTATGTATTTATGGTTTTTTGTGAAATAGTTCAAAACAATGAGTATGTAGAGCAATGTTACACTTTTTACACTTCATTCTAGCATTCTTTTTACACTGTCCACATCTCGTTTGTTTTTCATTGCTCACAATGATATGCTGTAGTCCATCAAAACGCACTTGCTCTGTTACCCGCTTGTCAACTGCACCAACTAGATGGCGGGGTCTGCCAATAACTGGGCGTTGTGAATACTTCTGCAAGTAAGCTAAGCTAATTGTTCTAGTAAAATTTAAAAGATCAAGCTGTTGTGGCTTAGCTTTTTCTACCCATCGATAGAGCTGCCAAGCATTGTTGATGGACACATTGAGTAAAAATGATAACAGTTGCCAATACCATTTTTTCCCTCTTATGTTTACTCTCATTTTTGCCACGTTCTCATCCATCCTGTCAACCCCACCCATATATAAATTATAAAGAACAACAGATGCAGGTTGATCTACATACACAAACTTTTTTAATGCTTGTCTGAAACGTTTTACTTTTGATATAGGCACAATCCCCCCCTTTGTTGAAGCCATAGTTACAACGTTATTGTCCATATAACGGACAAGTGTCACTCCTGAATCTTCATCTGTTACTGACTCACATGATCCCCTTACTTTTTTGTCATAGCTTTAACTTCTGTAAGAGGTGCTCGTTCAGTGCGATTAGCCCTCAAAGTTCCAGTTGCATGAAATCCCTTTTTCTTGAGAGTTTCTAGTAATGTTACACTTGTGAAAAAGTTATCAAAGTATATACTATAATCTTTTCCAGGTACTTTATCAATAAGCTCCAATACAACTGACCCACCAAGTCTTAAATTAACATCATTAATACCTGTGTTACACCCTTCGTATAGCTTTGACTGTACTACATACCCTAGTCGTGTACAAAGACACCATGCCTTATAACCAAAACGAATAGGCTTGTTGTGCATATGTTGCTTACCCCCATGCCGTCCATAATAGGGTATCATGGATTCATCCACAGACAAGTTTACTTCATTGGGAAAATATTTTAGCCATTTCTCATTCAGCAGCTGCCAAAGGGGCATTACTTTTGCAAAACGGCTGTTGGATAAGTTATTATTGTCACACACATGAAGGTATTTCATAATTTGGGTGAAACGGTTGCGTGACATTGCATCTGATATTGCTTTATTGTTTGTATCAGGCCTTTCATCCCAATACATTCGTAATCTATGTACTTGGCTATAACCACTGATAAGTAATATGGATAAAAATACTCGCATCTCCTCTTTTTCAATCTTGAAAATTTCTTGTCCACTTTGGAGAGCATATAAGTTTGTAAACTTACAAATTAACTCAAGCACTTCGTCATCATAAAACAATTCAAAAAAATTAACAGGATCAATATTTTCAAATTTATCAAGCCATTCAGGAAGTTGAAATTCTTTTTCAGGTTCTAAATTAACATCTTTAGTCTTCCAATTACGCTCTTTAATAATTTTTTTCTTTTGTTTTTTCTTTAGGTCTACATTACTAGCCAGACGTTTCAAATTGCTGGACTGGGAACTAGTAGACGCATTATTGTTTAGGTTATCTGTGTGATAATTATCGTCTGTGGTAGAACTGCTTTTATCATTAGGTATAGTGTTAATATGTGCAGGTATTACCTCTTTAATGACTTCTCCATCTACAAAGTGTTTTAGTGTAGCTTCAGCTTCGGAAAGAAGTATATTACCAGGAAGGCGATCCACATTATTATCATCTTCTTCTCCACTGTCCTCATCAGATTGGTTTCCAGATGGAATAATAGTTATGTATCCAGATACAACATCATCATTTTCAAACAAAGCACTTGCAATTTCATCCAAAGTCAATCTAAAACAAAAACATAACCTTGTAAAAACCAATATAAAACCATAAAAAACCCCTACCCATTTGAACCCACTGTTCCCAAATGGGAACATTCATGTTTCAAACACAAATAATAATGTATTACAGTCAAAACATGAGTTATTTCATAGTGAATTTTGTAGATCAGCTTATTTAGTTATATGTTATTGCTATTCAATTAATATTACTAACACTTTTACTGTAAAAAACACTTACCTTTCTTGTGCAGTCATGGTAATGCAAACATAACCTCTTCAAATGCAATTCACCAACTGCTACAGCTGAAATTAGAGGGAATGCTATATCAGATGTTGTCAGGCTTGCCAACTGCTTACTGTCCAGCAAAGAATTTTACCACACTTCTGTCTCAGATATTTTTAATATATTTTCAAAGTTTTGTTCCCATTTGGGATCAGCGGGTCTAAAAGGGTTTTAAACTGAAAGTTAAGTTAAAACATATTCCAATGTTTTGGGCAACCTTGTATTTAATCGTAGTATGTCTTGGAACTATGCTTGCTACTGCCATTGTACCTATATCTATTGCTTTCAAGTATTGATATTCAATGCAATCCTGACTGTATATCACATGTTTCATACAGAGGACATCGAGCGTTGGTTACAGAGCAATACATTAATAATGTGTAATTGGTACTCTTACACGAGGACTCGGGTTAATTTGTATTGTTTAATGGCTTACCGACATCGATCGCCAGTTCTATACAGGTTCATATAAGAAAGAACTGATGACATTTTGAAATGAAGAATGCAGTTTTTTAGTTATATTTTACAAATACAAATGATAAACCTGAATTCAATTTCTCAAACGTAATACGTTTAATAATTAAAACTGGTTTCAATAAACGCATGAGCTACAGTAATCAAACTATAACTAACTTAGTAGCCACCTTACTGTGACATCTTAACTAAAATTATTCCACAACTTTTTAAATAGTAACGGGAAAAAGAAACGCTTTACGTCGTTCTAAATAACGTATGTAACTAACACAATATTACTAACCTAATATATTGCCATATTCAGTGATGCATGAGCTAAAATAATCAAACTATAACTAATATGTGCCACACCTCGTTTTATACAAAAAGCGAGAGAAGAGGGCGTGGCCAATTTTATTTTACATTAATATAGAATTTTTTGTAATCAATTTAGTAAACGTTTTCAGAAGTTTGACGTTTTAGTATAATTTAGAACATGAATTTAAATACTGAAGATGGCAATATTGTCGTTGAGCGCGTTTCGAATTTTGTATCATTTTAGAATAGTCAAGCTTAATATTTATTTATAAATTAAAAGAACTAGTTTCAATTTTAATTCCACTAAAATTTAACAACAAATTTCTTGATGAATATTATTTTTAGCTATTATAGTAGATTTTTTAATATTTTATAGTAGTAATTTTTTTGTCATAGTAAACAGATTTCGTCATTGTTAGATTTAAATTTTAAAATTGTATTCAAAGTTGTTCGTCAGTGCGGTCATAGGTTTTAGTTTCTAGCAATTACAGTAGAGTTTAGAATTTTTGTGATAATATTGTAAGATCAAAAACACGAGTTCGGACTTTATTTTTCGTTCTTAGCTGGCTGGACTAATATCAAAGAAAACAAGTTGATTGGGATCATCATGGTACTTACCCAGCCAAGTCATTCAATGTAATAAAACTGATACACTTAACGTAATTGTCAAAAGTTATGTATCTTGTAGAAATTGTTAAATTGTATTGGTTAAATCAAGATACACACAGTAGTGTAAGTTTGTTTAAAACTGTTGTTACACAGATTTGCTGAACATTGTAATTGTGTATATTACTACTTTCTTGAGGTCGGCTTGTCTCTAACGGTCCCAGTAAATGTGTATATTAAAAAATCTCTACTCATTTCGCTTTTGAGAGTATCTCGGCTTTGATGGGCATCGAAGCTGTAGATATATGAAGAAGTCACTTGTATCGTTGACTTGGTCTCGGATATTTGATAAAATTTTACTTTGTCATCATAGAGAGGTGATATTGGTGCCTTTATAAGGAGAATTGAAATCTGAAAGTTGTTATCTAATTTAGAGTGTAATAAAACAAGAAGTATGTTTAAAATGGTCGCCATTCTGACATTTTAAATTCGATTGTTCGTATTTCATGATTGTATTATAGTCTTTTACACCAAATCATGTTCCTATCATGATTTTTGTGATCACAGTCGTGCTTATTTACAGATGATATCGCCTAGGGAAAATCACCTTTCCTTTCCTGAGACCATGAACTGGTAATGTAAGTAAAAAATGAGAGTTGAAAATTTGTGAGAACTGAATTTGTAAGATTGTACAGTTTAATTTTATAAGTATTTTAATATACGTGTGGCTCATAAAATATTTATCAGAGCAATTCTTAAAATACGTATTGTTCTTTTCTTTACCCTTATCCACCCCCCTCTCCCTAGAGGCATTGTTTTCACCAAAACGTTTCTCTCAAAATAAGTCTGAGATGAAAAAGGAGTGTTGTCAGTTGCTGTTACTATATTTGATTTCTAAGACTTTGTCACCGCTTACTGGCACAAAATGAAGATAAAGCAACGAATTGTGTGATATTACATTCTGTAACGTTTTAATAGCGGATTTCGCAACGTATCATATAAATATGAGGTCACAAGTGGGTCATTTTATAGAAAAAAAAAGAAAAGAAACATCGTCCGGAAATAAAATAAAATTTAAATATTCAATATATTGATATTAGAAAAATAATTTGACAAAATAAACATTTATCGATAAATTAGGGTTTAGTGAAGGTCAGAAATACATCAGCTGTAGTATAATTTAGTGTAAATTAAACATGTACAGAGTACTTAAAAATAAACTTATAAAAATATTTCCTGGTTTTGTGGAATTATCTTTCATTTTGTATTCACCACAGTGCTCTGATGATTCATATGAAATTATTATTGATTATTTAATTGCATTTTTATTATTATTATTATTATTTTTTTTATTATTTTTTTTTTTACATTAATTTTACCTAAATATTTTATTAGGCTAGATCTCAAAATATCAAAACTTATATTTTCGTAAAAATTCTAAAACAAATATTTCATCATCAATAATGTCTCTACTCCGCGAAAGTTGTCAAAAAGATCCATCGTAATTCTCCTCTCAGCTTCCGCCTAGTAGGTTGTTTACTCTTCAAATCTCGATAACACACATGTTATTCGAAAACCCTAATTGTGGCGCCAGGAGAGACAGAGAGGGCTTATTTTATACTCAAATCGATGGGACGTAAAGGGGGATGAGTCGTGAATAATATTCCGGGAAACGCAGAAGAACATTGGGAACACAAACTTCAGTCGAACTTATACGAAGGTAGACCACGTATTGATCCGGTGAAAGTTGATGACGTAACAGTTTGAAAGTAATGTATTATTAGTTGTACTTCTCACAAGTACGTACTATCTACAATCTGGCTAGTTTTCAAATGTAAGAAGACATTTTTTTGGTTGCACTTTACCTCTCGTATTTGGAATAATTTTTTACGAACATTTTTCTCACTTTAGTGATTCAAATTGAATTCATAACGACATTTTAAGATAAAAAAAAAGTAAATTGATGTGCATCATCAAGGTACTTACCCCTCCTTATCATACAATGTAAATGTAATTCGATAAATGTGGTTTCTTTGCTCTTTTGGGATGTGTTAAATTATATTGGTAGATCAAGGTGTTTTATACAGTACGGTAAATTTATTGATATCTGCTAGCTCTAATTAACTTTGTAGATTAAGAAGTTTCCACTCGCTTCGCTCCTATCAGTGTTTTTACCCCAGCGGACCTCGAAATTGTCATATACAAGGGAGCCTCCACTCACCATGTTCGTGTCGGTAGCTATACGACTATTACGTTTTCTTGACAGGGCAAGATTACAAATTGCTTTTTTTTTTTTTTTTTTTTAATATCTTGGCTATTATTCGTCGAAGAGAGATCAGGTTGGTACCATTACATGCAGAAATAAAAACTGAAAATGTGTATAGAATTGAATGTGTTATAAATTGAATAGCACAAGAGATATGAACAAAAAACAATTAAAAATGGCCGCCATTTTGACATTTTCAATACGATTTTTTTTGAATTTCAATAGGTATTTTATATAAACCCACTATAGTTCTCTACACAAAATTTCCATTGGCTATGTTCGTGTTGGTAACTCGGTCCCGTTTGATCTCATAACTATACGAATATAATTTTTTAATTACCTTGTATTGAGGTGTTAACGTAGAACAATCATTACTTGTAGTTTGCACTATCTTATATGACGGGTTTCAACTATTTGTCAGTCATTTTCAAATATAAAAACACATAGAAACACTTAACGACACGTATTAATTCACATTAAAAAAAAAACACGATTAAAAAACACACGTATACGGCCGACGCGCGTTGTTAGTGACCGTTCTCGTTGACTCACGATCGTCAATTCAATTACTTTCTGGTCAGCTGGTCTTCGTTATTAAGAGGGGGCACTTATAACAGTCTGTACATCGTGAATCACAGGTATGGTTTCTATATTATCGGTTAAGTCAAAAATGGTACGGGAATGAAATTGAAGCTTGTTGTTAAGTAAATGGTCGGGGTTATGTTTCTGCACTTTATCTTAGACATTAACAAGAATTTTAAAATATTACACCACTGTAAGAAGGGCCCGTTGATGAATGCCTTAGAGGAATTCCACATTTACAAAGTGGAGAAACATAACCCCGACCATTTACTTAACAACAAGCTTCAATTTCATTCCCATACCATTTTTGATTTAATCGATAATATAGAAACCATACCTGTGATTCACGATATAGACTGTATAAATGCCCCCTCTCAATAACGAAGATCGTTATCAGCTGACCAGAGATTAATTGAATTGACGATTGTGAGTCGACGAGAACGGTCACTGACAACGCGTGTCGTCCGTATATGTATGTTTTTAATCGTGTTTTTTAAATGTGAATTAATATGTGTTGTTAAGTGTTTCTATGTGTTTTATATTTGAAAATAACTGACAAATAGTCGAAACGCGTCATATAAGATAGTGTAAACTACAAGTAAGGATTGTTCGACGGTAACACCTCAATACAAGATAATTAAATAGTAATTAATTACTAACAATCCAGTTGGGCTATAAGCAAACATAATGGTATACGAATATCACTTTTTCTTGACAAGGCAAGATTCCAAATTGCTTTTTTTGAAATATGTTCGATATTTGTCGTCATAGAGGGATGGGATTGGTATCATTACATGCAGAATTAAAATCCGCAAATTTGTATAGAATTTGGTGTGTTATAAATTGAATAGCACATGAGATATGAACAAAAAACGTTTTAAATGGGCGCCATTTTGGTATTTTCAAAGCGATTTTTTGAATTTCAATAGGGTGGTATATAGTCCCATGTACCAAATTTCATGTTCCTATCTTGTTGTGGACGCTATCGTGTTATACGATAATGTAGGATTATGTGCTTCGTCTTACAGTGTCTTATAAGGGGGAAAACCTATTTTTATTTTTAGAGATTTTTATGTAATGGAAAATATTTAAGAAATATATATATATTTAAGAAATATATATATATTTTTACAAATCAGATTTTACGATTTTAGTTAATTTAGTCTGTGTGTTAGTGTTTTAAATCCTGTCCGTACATAAATATTATCAGGTAATATTGACAATTTATAATTTTCTATTTCTACAAATGATGTTTATATCTTTGTGAAGAAATTCCAACATCAGTTTATCTGTAACATTTGAATAAGAAAGTAGTACGATTGCAATATTACCACAAATCATTGTGTCCTGGTATTGTACACATTTAAATGAAAGTTAACAACTGAAATACAACTTCTTAGAACGAATTTAATAACTTCTGTTGCCATGGCAATGCCGAGGACTGTTTTGTTTAACGGACGAGATTCTAAACTTGAGCCTAATGTATGACTAGCTTTGCAACAAAATTAAACCGCAACAATGCACTGGTAAATTTATTACACCTTTGATACAACTAGCGCTCATATCGGAGACAATACAAAGTACTGCCTTTACAATTCTGTTATTAATTACTATCTATTTCAGACAACTGAGCTGCGAGACGATGTTTCAATTTAATGAGACGAAATTGAAGTGTTATGAATGTTTGTGCACAAGTCAGAAACAATGAAAAGTTTGTCTCACAACATAATATCCTAACACTAATAGTTGATAAAATTATGTTCTAGTGACCACATTTCGGATATACGTTACTCGTTTCAAGTAGAATTTTTTAATTAAAAATCTTTTACATTAATTTTTTTGTACATTTAACATTAATCAAAATTTTTATAATGTTATAGAACATTCTGGAAGTAAAACAAGACATTACAATTTTTTTAGTGGCTAGCATCCTCGCTTGGTGTATGATAAGTTTGATCCCTGTGTAGCGTCATAAGTTACGGTGTTAACACAGCATCGTCGGTAAATTATCGGTTGCTAATTGCGATGACGAAGTTTAAAATTTCGATGATAGAATCTATGTGCTGGAGACACATTTCCCTTTTGAAAAATCGTTTAGCTGACCTTAGAATTTAATTAGCTGTAGCGCCACAGTATTATGTAGAATTCCATTTTTAATTAGATTTTGTGAAATTGACATTTTGGTTTTTAGATTTATGCCATCAAACTCCCAAATTTTTAATTATGAAAAGGTTTATCTTCAGTTTATTATTTTTGTCGATTTTGTTTATTAATCTTGCTCTACTTTAACTTAAAATGTAATTTTATATTATTCCATCGTCTATAAGTAGAAAATTTATTTCATGGGTTGTCGAAAATCGATGTTGAGTTCCCTACGCCAAACAATACTTTTTTTATATTTTTTATGAAGTTTGGTGTGTGAATCTAATTTCTTGAAGGTTTTATTTGTTTAAATTAGAATGTTTTGTTTAGCTTTCAACAATACCAAAACTTAAAATCGTTTCTGAAAATTTTGATCAAATATTTCTGAAACGTAGCAAATAAAAATTTAATTGGCTTTTTTCCAAATAAACTGGTTTTGAAAATTCCTGGTAAAACGAACCATGACTGCTGTAAAACTGGAATATAAAAATTATCACAAAACATTTCAATTGCCTTAAAGTTAATACGTTTATTTGGGCCCAGAGATAATATTAGTTTCAACAATATTAGAGAGATAAAAAAATAAACCTGCTTTTAATCATACGTCAGCTTCCCTTTAATTTTGATCTTGAATGCAATTTGGTTTTATTTATAGGCGGTGAGAAACTGTATTTACTAATTTTACTCTTTTAACCGTTCTCTCATTTGTCCTCTCCAGTAAAGTGTGACAAAATGTACTGTAGCAATACTCCTTGTTTTATCATCATTCGGCGGAGGGAAGCGATGACAAAGGCTTACAGATCAAATAAAGGCGTTAGAACGTAACAGCCACTGAAACTCTCCCAGCTTAGTCATCACAGATTTATTTTCGAAGAAAAGTTTTGATGGAAACAATTCAAAGAGGTTGGGGGGGGGAGAGTTAAAGTTTGAGAATGGAAGTTTTTTGAAAAGAACAATAAGTATTGTAAGAATAGGTATGTTGTATAACATCTGTGTGTAATTTATGAAGTTTTATTAAATCATTTTACACCATTCATTTTATAAATTTGTTTGGTCAAGAAAAATATAAGATTTTTTTTAAGGTGACTAGCGACAGGATGTTTCGAAATTGCACAGTAATATTCCTGGGGCTGATTCGAGATCCGGAAAAACTACGTTCTCTGCTCGTTAGCCATTTTTTTGTTTTTACAAAAAAAAAAAAAATACTATATCTTTGGAAATAGATAATGAGATATTGAGTGAAGATTTGGTATACGCATTATGTAAGATTTACTTCTATGGGGAGGGAGGCGTATTGCTGAAGCTCTCTTGGTCTCCGGCACTTCGGCTATGAGCCTATGCTGCTCCCCTTTTTTTTTGTTCACCGTACATTGACCCCAGTGCTCTGGCAAGCTCTAGAATTTTCTGTAGAGGGTTTTGATCAAAATTTATGGTTGGTTCTTGAGGTTCAAAGATTCTCCTTCTTTAGGACTCCAGGATCTCGCAATCAAACAAAATGTATATTACAGTCTTAGATACGAAACCACAAAGACGACAGCTAGGTGAGACTTGTAGTTGTTCCACAATATATAAATTGTTCCGGATATGCCATGTCCAGTAATCATGGCAACGATCTGTCTCTCTCTGTCTCTGAGACTTCCTGTAACACTGAAAAAAGCACTTTTGTTCAATATCTGTTCCCAAGAGAAGACGTTTCCCTACTCTCCGGCCAGGGAATTGTCTCCATCGTTCGATGTGCTCTTCCTTGGTTCATTTTTTAGCGCTCTTCCTGCAGTTGAATGACTGATCCCGCAAGGGTGTTCTAGTCCCACAAGGCATACAGCGACCTCCTTTTTAGCAGTCAGATCTGCCTCCTCATCATGCTCGATACCGCAACGTCTAGGTACCCTTCCAGGGCGTACCATGTTGACAGTTGTCATGATGCATTGGGAACGGAGAGAATCCCATACCAATTTGGATGAGATTTATATATAGCTGAGGCTCTGATTGCCGCTTGGCTAGCTGAGGGAATAAGAATGTCCTTACCTTTAAGGCTTTCTTCTAGTCTTCGATGTACATCTGTTGCGATTGTACAAATCTCAGCTTGGAATACTGTACAATACCTACCTATGCTAGCTTTTACCTCATCAGTGTTAAACCATTACTTAAACCATTAACATTACAAAATATTTACTACTGACAATGGATTCCCTCTTTTAACGAAAAATAAAAATTATTTAATACTAAAAAACACAATTTCTCGGTGATTCACTACAACATAGAACATTAACCTAAACTAAAATATTATAAAATTATGATAAGTTTTAATTCGTTGTCCAGAAATGTACCGAACATGAAAACGTTTCCCTTAATAGTTTCAAAATGGTGATTGGAGTTTTAATACCAATTTATATATATATATATATATATATATATATATATATTAATTTCCCCCTTATGTTTGTAAAATTATCTATTAACAAATGAATCTTATCAATTTTAGCAGAATTTAATTTTGTACAAAGTTAGTTTGTATATTTTATTTGTTATTTATAATTTTAAACTTATCGAGAAAAAAACATACAAACATTTAAATTAGTATTAAAACATCAGTCGCCATTTTTAAAGTGTTATGGAAAATATTACTATTTTTGGTATTTTTCTGGATAGTGGATATATTCTTATTAACAATTACTGTGAATAATATATTGGTTTTAGTTAATATTGGTAAATAATTTATTTCTTTATTTTTTTATCGATAACTTTGTTATATTTTGACCTACAGAAGAAAACATTTTGTTTTTGTGAAAATAGAAAATTCTTTAACTCTTGTAAATATTTTATAATGTTAATGATTTTAGAAACATTCCATATTAAACATTGTAGACCTATGTTATTTTGAAAGTGAGCAAAATAACGTCTCTGCTTCCTGGTATACTAGTAAACAATTTCATAAATAATGCGTAAATCAAATACTGACTCTATATCAAACCTATTTCCTAAAAATACAAAATGGTCGACTGACGGAAACGAAGCGTTTCCAAACAATGTTTATTACAATGTCTTAAAATTATTTTTACCTCTAAAATCAGCCTCTGAAATACAACGTTGGTGAACAAATTTAATAACTTCTGTTGCCATCGCAACGCCGAGAATTGTTTTGTTTAAAGGACGCGATTCCAAACTTGAGCCTTAAATATGACTATCTTTTGCAAGGAAATTAAACAATTACAATATACGGATAAATTTATTATACCTTTCATACAACTAGCGCTCATAGCGGAGACAATACAAAGTACAGTTTTTAAGAATCTGTTATTAAAATACAGTCTATGTTTCAGACTATAGAGCTGCTAGACGATGTATCAATTTAATGAGACGAAATTGAAGAGTTTCCAATGCCCACATCAAAAGTGGGTAAGCCCTATTCCAGAAGCCTCAAGCACAAATATACATTACTAGTTTTAAGCAGGATATTTCAATTTAACATCTTTAACATTTATTTTCTCACATTTAATATTGACCAACTAGCGCTCATAGCGGAGACAATACAAAATACAAGGTTGTTGTTAATACAGTCTGTGTTTCAGACTACTGAGACTTAATTTTTATTCTAATTCTCAAAACAATACACAGAAGGCAGCCTATTATTGTGAAATATATTAGAAAGTGCAGCAATAGTTGTGAAAATACTGAGGTCAATAACTTGGGAAGGTATATAAAGCCACCATGATCGGGCCATGGGTCGGTCATAATAGAACTGTTAGCCGGAGGCTCTGCTCGTCGGTTGATCAAGAGCATAGTTCAGTCATTATTAAAAATACCAACAGTGACAGCCGAAGGTTCAATAATTCTTGACTTATTAGTCTATTTGAGTTTATGTATACATCATTCCTCTAAAGGCATACACAGAACTTCTGCATAGTGATCACAAGTTTAGCTATTAAAAGTCAGTTCTTATAAAATTAAACTCGCCAATTTAAATTTAAATAAAACTTGAATCCAGATTCTAATTAAGACATTAATTTATTAAATTAAACGCCTATCAACGACAATGTCGCTAACTTCAGTGACGCACGAGTTATAGTAACTGTGCTCATGCGTCACTGAAGATGGCGGCTTTGTCATTGAAACGCGTTTGATTTAATAAACTTACTTGTGAGAAACTGTGTTTAAGTTTTATTTTAATTCAACAATTTTACAAGTCAAACTCAATATTGATTTATTTTATAGAACTTTCTTTTTACTTTTTCTCATAACGTCATATTATGCAAGAGATAGAGTGAAAGAGATTTAAAAGAAATAATTTCTACAAAAAAGCCATTCCACTTGAGTAATTTTGACAAAATAATAACATAACACCCATAAAGGTATTTTTAGAAAACAAAATTATAAACAAAATCCTTTGTATGAAAGCGAATGTATAAAGATTTTACCGACTATAAACCTTTATCCTGCGACAAGATCTATCCAAACAATATTGTAAATCAATACCAACCCTTAAGGGAAACTACCCTTGGGAAATATGCCGGTTACTCATTCCTAATAAACATTTACATTCATATTGTTGATCAAACTAATACAGACTATATGTTTCCAAAAAGTATTCAGAATAGCAATTTAATAAATGCCTAGGGACATAAAGGTGGATATAAAGTTAATTTATTACAAATATCAGTTGAATTTATCGTTTTAATATTAAGTAATGATTATTTTATTCAATTTTGTACTATCCGTTCCAAAAATTTAATCGTTTTTATTCTGTTATTATTATTAAAAATGCAACGGTAGCGAGAGAATGGGAATTGCTTTGGGGTACGATTTGGGTGGTACGTGGATCTACTTTGATAATGTATTACCGGGTCCCGATCGCGTGGTAACATTAATATAAGTACACTGGGCGAATCTTAACTTAGTCTAGCCATTTTGACGAGTATTACTACAAACTAATTAACTAAAAATAACAGACTTACACTAATACCAATGTTAATATCAGCTACACTGTATTGCAACAACATGTCGGTCTATAGCAGGGCCTTTCATGGCCGCGTATAGTTCGACTAATAATTTTACGATATCCCAAAATCGCGATGCGCCCAGATATAAACCCTAAGGCCGTAACTGCCCTATTCCTTTGGGTTAAGCAAGGAATGTTTGGTAGATAATAAATTTAAGAACAAGGCTGTCAGACGTCTTGACTCAGCTGTCTCGAGCACCACACTCGGGCGGATATCCAGATTCACGAAGGGGAGGGGTAGGGAGGTAATCACCACAAAAAATAATTGTTTATTATTTCCCTAAGATATGTATTTAAAAATATACAAATACATATTTGAAAGAGTCCCTACAAGTCTCGGGTTCGATCAATAAACAGCTAAACTTAATCGAAATAAGCAATCTTACCTAAAAATTTAATTAGAGAAATAAAAGGAAGTAAAATAAAAAAAGACACAATATAACTTACCAAAATAAGGATCTAAATGTAATGGAAACAGTGATCTAAAAAAAATGAAAAAAACATTTATCACAAAAACATTTAACAATAAGTAGCATTTACATATATACAAAATATAACAATATCTTTACAGTTATGTCCCTGGTGTTAACCAACCCATCATCAACGACCACTCTCTGATTATAAAATTTCCGAAGGTATGAACATGAAAATTATTCATTTTCCTTGGAAACCGAATGCTTTTCTGAGCGAAAATTCGTTACAGCTTTCTTCTCTGACTGAATTACTGCTCTGCATAAAGCCGGCATATGGAAATGAAGGCGCATGTTATTCTTATATTTAATGCAACACGTATTTTTAATTGTCGTTATCCCATGTTCTCTGTTTAGACAACTTTTGGCAAATTAATGGAAACACAATTGATTGAACGGTTAGTTGACATTTAGGTTAGATTAGGTTTGATTTAACAATGTATCCGTTGAACAAAAGTTTTTTAAGGCGAGACCACGCGATTCTGGCAATTAAACATACTCGTATAAATAATATGCCCCTTCAAATCCAAGCACCTCCAACATCCTTTACAATATATTCTCTTATGGAAGTATTGTTCAGATTTCTTCTCTAACAGAAAGTTTTAAATCGCTTTCTTCTGTGACAGAATTCTTATTTGACCTAAACCCTCCTTTTTTCGGTCAGAGAACACTTTTAGAGTCTTCTCTGACGGAAAAACAATAAAAATTTCTTCTCTGGCCGAATCTTCTGAGACCGAATCTTTCTCTCACCAAAATATTAATTTTGGGTTACAGAAAACTCTAAGCGTCTTATTTGACCGAAAAATTTCTACGACATATTTTCGTTCAGAGAAGAATTCGTTCAGACAAGATTCGTTCACAGAAATCCACAACCGCCTTTTAGGTTAGGTAGGTGTCCAGCATTGTACACATCCATACTAGAGGCTATAAATGGGTACTTTATTGTATACTGTATAATTCTGTAATGATATATTTTCATCAATAGACAATTTTGCATAAAAATCGTGTTCTTAATAATTATTGGAAAGACTAATTTTTTAAAATTAAATTCATGTCTCTCTAGAGAGGCGTTGTGTATGCGTTTATAAATGCAGATTGTTAGCTCGATTGCCTACCTAACGCCGTGAATACATTGTTATCTCTCATATAACAATTTGGCTTTGTGTACACTGTATTTCCTAGATAGAGCCAACATTTTTTGCTTGTTTGTTTTTTAAACCATTAGAAAGAGCTGAGATATATCTGGTTAAAATCAAGTTTTTAATCACATTAGTCAAGGTTAATGTTTTACTAATCGAAGGGACTGGCAGATTCTGCCTTCTATCGAAATGTTCCAAGAAGGTACATTTACAATGAAGCCCACATCATCACCGAGCACAATCTCTCCTGCTTTGATCTAAAAGACTCATTGATTTGTCAAAACTGTCGTAAGGAAGAATAAACACTGGAACACATCCTGCTTCAGGGGATCTTACACAGTTCAACCAGAGAGAACCTAAGACTTTGGTTGGAGAAAATGGTGATATAGAGAATATCCTCAAAAGAAAACTCCCCTATAGTACTATTACCACATATAATGTATTACCACAGTGACAAAGACATTTCACACTGTCTTATTGTTTATTTCTATATTTCCATTTTAACCCATTCACTTAAAGTTTTTTTTGTACCTGACCGGGCTAAAAAAACGATTTTTTTCTGGGTGTTTTCACACAATTCACTATATTTTTATTTCTACACAGAATTTTGTACTTTTATATAAAATGTTGTTATTTTCTAATCAGAATTGAATGTAGGTTTGAAAAAAATACATTATATTGGTTAAAACTCAAATTTATTATTAAATAACACTATCTGAAAAAATAAAATAATATTGAAAAAAAAAATTAATTTTTTACATTTCTGGCTAAAAAAGGTAAAAATATCTTTCAGTTCTGCCCTAAAATACTAAATAAAATATGATGAATTCAATAAAATATCAAGCAAAGTTCCATTTTGTGTGGTACGTCTTGAAACAATCTGGTAGATGAAGCGCAACAAGACATTTTTCACACTCCCATCGACTGTCACTGCGCTTACCTTGTGCACTGCATACTTTACATCTTCTTCATGGGTTCTGTTTTACCTCATTTGGTGGGATTTGAATTGGGAAATGACCCCAAGCAGCTGCTTGAAGTCTTAGCGGGGTTTCAGAGGCTGATGGTCGTCCTCTCCGATTGTAGGCTGGGAGTTGCCTGGTCTGGAACATTTGATCGGTAAAGTTATCCTTGAACATGTTATCCTTGAACAAGTTATCCTTGGGGCAAATCCCATCTTCTTCTGGGTGATTTTTCTAAATATAACATATGAGTTAAAGAGAGCAATGTCCATAATGTAAAAAAAAAATCTTTTTATATCCTTTGGCATATCTCCTCATAGTTGGAAAAGAAGCAAGCTGTTGGTCTTCTCGGTCGATCCCACCCATCGAGTTGTTGTAATAGAGGACAGGTTCTGGCTTTTTTATTAATTCTCCACTGACTCTGCCTCTTTTTCCAGTTGTTTTCTTGTTACCTTTATCATGAAAAGTAGACAAGATACAAACTTCTTTTTTGTCCTGCCATCTAAGAGCCATCATGTCATGGCTAAATGTCACTTCATAATCACCGACATCAAGTTTTCCACTTTTAAAACTTTCAGGCATATTTGTCCTCCACAGGTTTACGGTTTCAATCACATTGAAACCAATCTGTTTCAACCTATAGTAGAGGAGAGGTGAGGAGTACCAGTTATCAACTGTCAGAGTATGACCACTTCCAGAACATTCCTCGACCATTTCAATCACTATAGCCTCACTCACCAAAAGTTTATTCTGCTCAGCAGTGTCTCCACTCCCTTCTTCCACTGTGTCACCTTGTTTGACTTCAGCCCCAGTGTATATTTTAAATTTAGAGCAGTATCCACTGTTTGACTTACAGAGTTTATAAAATTTGATGCCGAACCTTGATCGTTTTTTGGGGTTGAATTGAACATAGCCCAACCTTCCTCGAAACTTCATCAAGCTTTCATCAACTGCAATATTTTCATCAGCCAAATACAACAGAGAAAACTTTCGGTTCATATAGTCAATGATATATCTCAATTTCCATAGTTTGTCATTCTGGGACTTATTATTATTATCTGTAATGTGAAACACTTTCGATAAGAGTAAAAACCTGCGAAAAGGCATAACTTTGCGAAAAAATGGAGTCTCAGTAGTTGCTTTAGTGCCCCAGTACAATTGAATGGCCCTTTTATTCACAAGTGACATCAAGACACAAATACTGTAATAACTAGCCATTTCATCAGGAGTGGTTTCAAACCATTCAGAGAGTAAGTTTTTATTTTCACCACTTGCATTATTTCCTTCAATCATATCTTTGGCATATTTATTAGTTTCTGTAGCAACATGTTGCCAAAAATCATCCTCGACAAACGCTCTGAAAACTTCAACTTCACTGGGAGATGGTCCTAAATTTCTAGCTAAGCTTGCCCTGACACCAAGACAGCCTGTAAAAGGTATTTTACAAATATTATTATCTTTTATGGTACTGGTCCATTTCCAACCTTGTTTCTTCTTTTTTTGAGGAGCTGTTTTTTGTTGACCCTTAGACCTTTTAGTAGCCTTATTTAGCACTAAACTAGGATTTTTTACATTAGGCCTACTTCTTTGATTTCCCCTTGTTCTACCCCTAGTTGTACCTCTACTATGTTTAGGTTCCTGAAAAGTAACATTTTCAGGACTGGGTGTAGGAGAGAGTGCAGGGGCAACCCCCCTATTTTTACCCAAATTTACCCTACCTCGGTAAATTTGATCCAAAAATTCAATAGGTTTGGTTATAGGCCTACATAGCTCTTGATTTTCATCATCAAAAGAAGATATTTGCTGTTCAAATGACACAGGACTAGGCATATCATTTGGTGGGGACATAGGCCTAGCATAGCTACAAGAGGGCTGGTGAAGCAGACACTCATCATTTATTACCAGCCTAGGCCTAACAAACTCTGTACCATTATCTGCTAAAACTAGAGGTTCACACTCAGCAATAGTATTATATGTTTCACTTACATGTTCATTCTTTACTTCCAACTCATTGTCACTCTCAAGCCATTCTTCAAACAAGTAACAATTACTGTCCGTATCACTATCACATTCACCTATAAATTTTGCAATGTTACTTTCATCCAATTCGTTTCCACAGTCATCAATAAATAAATATTACTCATTTTTTATTAGAAAACTAACACAATCCTAACCTAGTCCTAACTCAACTTACCTACTCCAGCAAACTTTATCACTAACTAAACCTAACACAATACAACACAACTAAATCCTAACTGAACCTAATAATAACTAACAACAATAATAAACAATTATTTATTATAATTAAAAATTATTTATTATTTGCAATTGAAAATAGCGATCAAAACACTGTTATAAGATGAGATATAAACAAAACAAAACAGTCAGCTGTCAACACAGATTGGATTCGGCAGCTGGTAAATTCACATTTTCGATCAATCGTTTTTTGCCGATTGGGAAGGCCATGGAAGATAAAAATATAACCAAAAGAAAGCCTGAAGCTTGCAGAACAAGAAACATATGCGATCTTTTGTGTTTTTTAGGAACTAATTCAGCTAATACAGATTATATTGGTGGACGGCGATTCGCCGTCATTTCACACAATGGAAATCGGGAGTACGACGGCGAATCGCCGTCGTTATAAGCGAATTGAATTTAATCTATACTAGATTGGTAAGTATCTCTGATTCGCGTAAATGTAGAATAGAGTTTGATCAGGTGTTGGATAGCTCCATATTATGAGCTATCTACAGGATGTGAAAAAACTACGTTCAGCAAGTTCCGACAGTTAACAAAATTGAATTTATTTTAAATGGAATCATATATTTATTTAATTTAAAAAATATATATTATTAAAAATTTTAGAAATCAAGGAAGATCCTTAGCCTCACTTCATTTCTAAATTTTTGCCAATTAAGTACTCTCTAAAGTAACCCCCGAGGGTAAATTTAAATTGTATACACTGTACTACTCTATTACTATGTTTAATAAATAATTATTTTTGACGTTATCTTAAATAATTGTTTAAACCGTCTCCCCATTTTATTTGACTTAACATTTAAAATTTTAAAAAGAAGATAACTAAAGGTTTATGTCAGACTTCACACTTCACGCTTTGTGATGCAATAAAAGCGGTGCTTAATGTCAACATCTAAGCCTAATTATGATTGGAGGGGAGTCATGATAAAACAAAAGTATTGATGTAACCATAGTAACATGTAACCAGGAAAACCTGGTACACATTATCAAATGTTTCTTGGGGAAGAAGTTTTAATTTGATTTAAAAAAAAGTAATAGTTATAATGTTCTGCTTTATTTATGCTAGAACTATTCATATAATATATATTCAGTGTTTTCTGATTGTATTATATACAGTACGTACATATAAAGATATATTTCATATGTATTAAATTTAAGCTCAGAAGTACAATTGAACCATCAATATTTAACTATTTAATGAACATTTATCCTACTTTATAACTTTACCAAACTAAACCCTGCATCTGTCCCTAGAGCTTTGGTCTTATAGCAGCTTTACATTGCCTTAAATGTTTTTATTTTTTTATAACAGGTTGTATGTGAAAATCTGTGGAATATTATCTCACAGTTTTAGTTATAATTTTCACCTTTTAATAGAGTAGTTTCATGTTCTCTTTTCTCAACAAATAGATTGCACATTAAAATAATGAACCACCCTTCCACTATTGATTTGTTTTATGTGCTGCCGTCAACGTGATAAAGACTACTCTGTGGTATCACACCCTTCAATCCCTTAGCAACTCATTTCCTTTTGTAGATAAAGTTGAAATCCCTTTAGAAAACCTATTTTTTACACAGTCAAGTTAAATCAGCGTCTGAGGTTAGGCCGGGGTTAGGAGAGTATGTGTCAGCATTTAACGTATTGGTTTTTTTATTATTGTTTAAAGGAGAAATATAACAGGATTTGCCCAAGAGAGACCAGATAGGAAAGATAAAGAGAAGGATCTAACCCAACACTACATGAAAACAGTTTAGTTTCAGCTAGGACTCTCGGAATTGCAAAGTTTATACACATAATAGTGAGCCGCTGAAGGTATACATCTTTGACAAGTTATTTAAGTTATATTATATTATAGTGTCAAATATACAAATTTGTTTTGAGTGTGAGGATTTTTTTCTGTAGAATATAAATTATTCTCACATGATAGAAAGCAGTTTTATTTTCCGTGTACTGTAAAGTGATTTAGAGAAAGTTACGTGATGTGTCAGAAAATCACTGTCGAGTGTTTGCACATATATCCGTTTTGAGTCCAAAAAAAGTGTTTTTTGGATACTGATGATCGTTCATTGTATGTGCAGTGATCTCTGCAACCATTCGTTTAGACAGATTTCAGATTCGGAATATGGGTACGCCAGGACGTTTTTTTATTATTATATTTTAACATCCAAAGTAAAAACAAAACAGAAAATAACTATTTTCTAATAATTGTCTCTAACAAAGTTGCTCAAACTTTGCTCAAGTGTAGCTTCAATAACCAAAATAAAACGTATTGGTTGCCATCTCTCCAAAATTTTTAATTAGTTTTCCTTTCCTTGTTCTTTAAAAGGAAAAACCTTTCAGTCATCATCATCGTCTGATTAAAGAAAAGAGTATAAAATAAAGACCTCTACTCCTCGAATAGTCAAGTGACCCTCTGAGGGGAATCTCGGTTCATGAGTTATCTTTAAAAAAATAAATAAACCAGCCATGGGGCTCTTATCGGCTATACTGATTACGTTTAAATGTTAGTGAAAAGTCGTTATTACTTGTGTGCAAAATTGCAATTATAAATATTGTAGATAAGAAATAATAACAAAAAAGTACCTTAACAACTTTCGTTACAAGTTAAATTTAAATAAATTACTATCTATGCTGAGGACGAGTTTATAGCTCAAGCAAATCACGTTTAGGCTCTTATTTGATTATATAAATTATTTTTTTCAAAAAATGACTCATTTGTCCTTTATTATTCACAACTAGCTTACTGTTATTTAGGTAGCGATTGATCTTAGTTAACTTATTATATTCAGTTATAGTTCGTATTTATTTGCTTTTGGGAATGAGTGATTGAGAAAGATTGTGCATTGTTTTTGTACCATTTTTACATAAATTCAATTAAGAAAACATTTGTATTTTTCCCCAAGAATAATGTGATTTGATAGGAGATGTAATATTATTAAAGTAGGTTGTATGTTCAATAATATAATTATTGAAGATTGGGGGCGTTTAAAGTATAAAATGAAGTCTTTTTAAATTATGTTCAGTACGAGGTACAGTGCCGAGACGATGGGATGAGCGAAGCAAGTGAACCTGTTTAATATATACATACAGACGTCAAAAAATCCTCTATAGATTTCGTTGAAATTTTGATGAAACATGAAGATTATATTTTCAAACGAATGAACAAATTGTTGTTGAGGGAAAATTGAAAAAAATATAACTTGACCGCCTTTATTAAAAACTAGGTTTTTATCAAATACACTACAGGCTTAAGACAAGTTTATGGCACGAGCGAAGGTAATTCTTAGACGCTATTTACAATGTAAATTAATTTCAAAATAGTCTTAACCAAGTTTTCAAAATGTTAATGGGTAGGTTCTGGAATTTAAAATCTTATATGAAATACATACGAGAAACACCCTGTGATAGTTGGAAAAACATTTATTCTTTATTACGCACGTATGAGTTTTGTCTTTCTTATAAATGAATACTATTTTTTTTTATTTACCGGTATTTATTTATTTTTTTATTTTATTTTTTTTACTTTTTTTTTATACTAAACTAGTCTTATCTAGCAGTTTATTTTCTGAAGAGGTGGTGACAGTGTGTTAGATGAAATATATATTGGTTCTGTGCTAAAGTTCAACACTTGTTAGTACTAAATATTAAGTAAGTGTTAAGTAAGTTACTAACATCAAAAAGGATGCAACCATATTTTTGATGACGTGAATTTATTACTTAAAATTAATGTAACATTATATAATTATACAATTTTCAAAGTACCTTTAATCTTTCAAAATGACTTCCTCCATTTGTAATGCAGGTTTGAATTTGTTTCATAACATTTGCAGCCACTTTTCGTAGTGTTTGCTCAGTAATGTTTGAAATCTCACTATCAATGTTAGCATTCAATTCGTCCAGTGTATGAGGATTGTTTTGAAAAACCTTACTTTTTAAATACCCCCAAAATAGAAAGTCTGCAGGAGTAAGATTTGGTGATCTTGGAGGCAAAAATCCTTTTGATATCACACGATGGCCAAAAAATTCCCCTAACATATTTGTCATTAGTAGTATGACACGTTGCGTTATCCTGCTGGAACCGACAACATTGTTCATGTAACTCTAACAAGGCTATAAATTGTTTAATTAAGTTGCGATAAACCACACCATCTAGAGATATGTCAAAAAATAAAGGCCCTATAAAACGACGCCGGGAGATTGCACACCAAACACCAATTTTACCTGCGTGTAGTGGTCGTTCGTGAAATGTTCGAATAATTTTTATATTTGATCTCTTAGTACAGCTCCAATCTGAAACCGTATGCTCATATCAATTTCATTGATAACTCGGATTGGCTTGCAGTTAGTCAATACATTTTAGTGTATTGCTTCCTAGCTCTTTTTGACATGTGTTCTCCAGCGTAGCTTGGCGTCTAAAGTAACACCTAGATATTTTGCATTATTCACAGCACTTTCTGATTATTAATAGTTATTGGTAAATAGTTATCTTTCTTATTAGTGAAGTTCACGTGTACTGATTTTGTTTCGTCTATCTTTATACGCTATGTTTTAGTCCAGGCAATTATTTGATTGACAGTAATTTATTTTTGGCTACTGCAGTAACATCACCGACAGCCTTGATAGCGGTGTCATCATTAAAGATTGTAATCGAAGTGTCATTTGTGGAATATCGTGTATGCAGATATAGGATTTGGATCAAGGACACTCCCTTGAGGTACTACAGCTTTAATCATCTGGAAAGTCTTTTAAATATGATTTCAATAGTTGCCTATATTTTCGCGGATGTGTTGCTTTTAATTTGTCGTGAAGACCTGAATTCCAAACCTTGTCAAAGGCTGGAAAAACCTGCAGAAACAACGCAGAACGTACATTTTTCTTACAATATCTTTTGTTAATAGTTTGTTAATCGATGGACTTGGTCTATTGTTGAGTGTTTGCTGCGAAAACCAAACTCTCTCTCTCTCTCTCTCTCTCTCTCTCTCTCTCTCTCTCTCTCTCTCTCTCTCTCTCTCTCTCTCTCTCTCTCTCTCTCTCTCTCTCACTCTCTCCCTCGCTGTCCATCCGTGATGTGTCGGCTGATCTCGGCAGTACGGGCCTCACAGTTCGTTGTCTAAAAGCTGATCCCCTCAAGGACGAAAGTTCCAACCCCCGAGTGATCTGTCGGGTGATATCATCAGCACTCTATCGTATTCGTTTTCCGAAGGTTAATTCTCCTGGGACGAACTTTCCTTTTGAATTCCAACAACGTCATTCCTACTGAATAAGAAAAATGTCGAAGTAATTCCGATACTTGACAAATCATTATTTCAGGGTTTATTCAACTTATAACACACCTAATTAGTTTAAAAAATACACATTTCAGTTATGCATGTAATGACACCCCTCCCCCAAACTATATACTATGAGATAGCGAAGTTATTGTAATATCGAATTCTAAGCTCTTAAGTAATTCTTACAATTACGAGATCATGGATGGGGGAGTGATTAACACGAGGGTAGCGAGTGTACACTCTCTTAGAATGTATAGCTACGAGTTACAAGGCTGAGATACTGACACGAGCAAAGCGAGTGCTGACTCTCTTACTATATACACATCTAGCCGACGTCGAGACAATTACTGTTACTGTTTTAAACAAACTTACCCTACGGGATAAGACTCCTTGATCTACCAATACAATTTAACATTTCCTTTAAAGCCCAAGAGACCAAATTTGAGCACTACATTAATTTAGAGAATCTGTTTTTAATTAGTACTATGATGTCACTAATGAATTCGTTTTTAGTTATTGTTTAGATTTGTGTGTTTTAGATTTTATTATTAAAACGGATCAAATTATTGACGAATACTGCATCTGAAAATAAAATAGGTATAAAAAAAATAATGTTACACATTGTAATACAATTAAATTTAATATTTTTTATTAATTATTGAAACAAACAGTTACTCATGTCGTCTATCATAATATAATAGCTTCCGTCAGTCATCTGTTTCAACCTGACTGAAAAATACGTTTTGTAAAGGCTTTTCAACTTTATCTACAAAAGGAAATGCGTTGCTGAGAAGGGGGAAGGACGTGATACCACCGAATAAGCTTTGTCACTGTGGCGGCAGCACTGGAAAACAAATCAATAATTGAGGGGTGGTTCATTATTTTAATGTGCAATCTATTTATTAAGAAAAGGGGAAATTGATATTACTCAGTTAAAAGGTGAAAACTATAATTAAAAACTGTGCGCAAACATTGCATAAACTTTGTTACACGTCCAATCACAATCGGTGTGCTAACCATATTAAACTGTGTCGTAGTAATTTCAGTTCGGAAACTTGTCAGTAAGAAGTGAAAATGAGGCATGAACCTTGTCTTTGACAAGATATGTCTACCCTCAGGGGGTCACTTACTTGGCAATCCCTAGGAACCTAGCTGGATTTACACACTTTTTTGACGTAATCTTGAGTGATATCTTTGTTACATATTTCCTATCAGTTCTCTCTTGACCAACTCTTTTTCTCTTCCGACCCTGGCGCTTTTAATGTATTACAAAGTTGAGGGGTCTTTATTTTATGTTATTTCTTCATTTTTTTCATAAAGCAATGATGACCGAGATATTTTTCTCCTTTAAACAACAGTAAAAAGTGGAGGGGGAAAAATCGATTTATATTTAAATAAGTGCTTAAACACCATTCCCTTATGCCATTAAAGCCATATTTAATTTCTGAATAATAATATATATGTCTCCTACGATTTAGTACATGATTTTGGGTCATTAATAAAATTCACACTTTATGATAATTTCAACGAAATCAATGAAACCGATTTTGAGAAAATGCGGATTTTGTAAGATCTCAATCTCCGATTTTTTTTTTTAAGTTTTTTTTGAGATATGGCGACAAATTCGTTGTTTTTGGGTCGTTAGAGAGTAAGCATGAGTTTTGTATTTTCGGATCTCATAATACGTTCACCAATCATAATATTTATGAATGCTTCACTATTTTTGAAATTATACAAACACATGTTTTAGGACAGATTGCAACTTTTATCCTTTATTTTTGTTCAATTTTAGTAAACAGGCTCGGATGTAATAATAATTGGATAAATTGGTTAACGGGAAAAATTTGGTTTTAGATTTCAAATTGGAAGGTGAGATTAAAGCTTTAAAAAATAAATTTTAGAAAAAAACGATAATCAAATCTTTTCTCTTTTAAAAATTCATAATTCCACTTGAAAATAAAATGGATATTGGCGTAAATAAGACTATATATTTTTTGTATATATTATGTTAAAGACGCTTTCAAAATTTTAAAAAACAAGAGCTTTACTAAATCGTTCCATTTTTCGTATATAAATTTTATTAAAGTAATAAAACATCAAGTTTTGTGAATTAAAAAAAAAAATATGTTTTTGTTACCAGAGTTTTGACACACACTATAGAGAAAACCCAGAATTTTTCAGGTCATTAGTTTCAAATTTATAGTTTAAACGGAAGTTATGAGACAGTTTCCTGAACTTTAGGACAACCTATATCTAAGCCACTACGTTGTTAATACAAATTGAATAATCGGTGCACAAACATTCTCATACACCTATTATTTACAATCGAAATACTAAGAAATCAAAAATGTTAGTTCGAAAGTATTCAATACAAAATTGATGCTCTATGTGAAAGTTTATATATTCTATAGGGCTAAAATTGTCTTATCTAGTGTTATAAAAGCATTCTCAGTTTGAAAGAAGGGCTATACAGTTTGTTCACCCTGATAAACAGCAAGGATTACTTTTTCTTGGCACCACTCCTTTAACAATCAGTTGTGTGCTGTCCTTTGTGTAGTGCCTGGTGTCTGGTATTTAAAAAAAAAATTTTATCACGTTTATATTTAATTTTGACTGTTTAGGACGGGAATTCTTTGTTTCTTAATGATTTTACATTTTTTATGCCTTAGATTTATCACTTGATAAGGAAAGTTGATTTCTACTCTTGAAATGTCGTGTTTTAGTTGTTATATAGACAAATAATATAAAATTAGACTATATTAATAAACAAGTGTTATTTTGGAATGTAGAGAGTAGTGTCAAAACTCTTACTGCACAACACTAAAATTTGATCGAAATCCATACGACCGACTTTGAAAAATTACGTCTTGTATTAAAAAAAAAATTACAGAAATTCACGAATCGATGTTTTTTGAAAGATGGTAACCATTACGTTTTGTTTCTGTCTTTAGCGGCTACACGTGAATAAAATTTGATCAAAATCTGAAGAACTTATATCATGTATGTTTCAAAGTATGAGTTGTAGAAATATTATTAAAAAATTCCGATAAATCGTCTAAATATCAATTTGTTTAAAATCGGCCACATATTTGAGACGTCACATTCGTCATACATAATTACAAAACTACTTGTTTGGACTCAGGGGAGCACAATAGTTATTTGTGCAACTAGTGAGCAAAGTAAGCAATTGCCTCACTCGAGAGAAATCCTTACTCACGAGCCGTAGGCGAGTGAGGAATGGTTTCTCGAGTGAGGCGATTGCACTTTGCACTCGAGTTGCACATTATATTTTTCCTACATTTACCATAAAACAAATAAATTGGTAAAGAAACGTAACATATTTTTACACAGAAGTGAACTTTTAATATGACATTTAATGTGAAAGTAGCATTAATAAATCAGAAACAAAATTATAAAACAAAAAATAATCTCCTTAAACATGAACACAAACACCCTAAAAGAATTGTTAACCAAAGAATTACTTATAGAAAGACAAATAACACAAGGAGCAGTCTTAAGAAATGTTTCAACCTCATCTTTAGACAAAATGTTTGATTTTTTAGGTTCATACCCTACGGACGTTTTTTTCAAGAAAGCTATAAGTTTTTTGTAACTGCCAATGTTAATGTTATGTTTGATTTGAATTCTGGATTTAAGCATTGAATAAACCTCCCAAAGAGTAGAAGATTTATTAATCTTTGAATTTTCAGCAAAATATGCTAAAAGTACATTTTCCGTTGGGCTTTTTACATTCTTACTTTCACACCAGGAAGTAAACAATTCATACCTTTTTTCATATTTATGTTTTGATTTCTCTGGAAGAAGATTTAGAGACACATTCCTCGCCACATTTTTTAATTCTTCTGGAGTACAAGATTCTTCTGGTGAACTATTATTACTAAAGTCGTCATTAACGTACATTTTGCGACAGCAAAACCACCTTCAATGTTTACAAATGGCAAATCAATGAAATGGTGGCTTCTGCCGTGACCGGAAGTGTTATGACAAATACAGCAGTACAACAGCTGACCAGCTGATTTACAGCCAGTGCTGCCAACGTATTTCGCGCGCATACGGCCTTGTCTGCATGTTACGCGCTCACTATTTCGTGCCTTCACGTTGCAAATCTGGAGTGAGACAAAGTAATTAGAGTGAGACAATGTTAATATTGTCTCACTGATGAGCAAATTGGCCACTTTGCTTTCTCAAATCAGTGAGAGAACGTGTACATTATTAGGTAACTGTAGGAAAAATAAATATATCCCCAAACACTAGATAACTATTCTCTGTACTACGTAAATATGCAAAAGTAATAATAGAACAAAACTAAAATAAATAACATTTTTATTTAATGGTTACACAGAACATATAAACATGACTTGTAGAATTTCGAGGATGGTAGATTCAATACTGAGTGACGAAGGAAATTGAATTTAGGTAGTGGAAATATATTACGTGGGAATGATATCTTCTCCAGCAACAACAGTAAAAGAGGATTTAGTATTTGTTTTTGGCTCATGGTATTATTGTCTTATTGTCTTTGGAATTTAGTAAAACGTGACTATATGTTTTGTCTATGTTTAAATAGAGAAACTGTACCTCCCTCTCAACTGTCCTTTTCTGAGCATTGACTATCAATAAGCGTTGACTTATAGTGTCTTGATGGGATTTTCAATAAACGTATTTATATTCAGTGTCCCCCCAATACACGCTTCTGATTTTCTATTTGTCAACCGATTCTTTTGAAACTTTACATATTTTTAATAAAATTACCAAAAATGTTGTGTGAAAATTTCAACAAACTGGTGTTTATAGAAATAAAATGGCGGCAACATGAAAAACAGCCGTTGAAATAAAGTACAGCTTTTGTTACGTTACAAAAAACAATTGCTACAAACGTAATTTTATACAAACATAATTTTCTTTTAAAAGAAACAAAAAAACTAATGATTTGTTTTAAGAAGCAATGAAAATTAGATTTAAAAATATTTGTTTATTCAAACTGAAACCGATCTACAACAACAAACTCATAGCAACGCCTAATAAATTACTCGTACGCCCTTGTAAACTAGTTATGTGGGATCCGAAGAAGTTCCTCTTCGATAACGCTCTTTAAATCCTCATCATTGATGAAAACTATGGGTGTACACGGCTCATATAAATAGCGCCATAAGAAAAAGTCACACAGAGTTACATCTGGAGACAGGGGTGGCCAATATAAAAACTGACCTCCACGACCAATCCAATGCCCTTGACGACTGTTATTTAGTAATTATTTGACTGAATTTCTATAGTGGGGTGAAACACAATCTTTTTGAAAAATAGCTAGCTCCATTTCAGGAACCGTAAAATGAACCAATACTGGTTGATTTAAAACTTGTTTATACCTATTTCCAGTCATGGTGCTGTCTGAAATGTCATAAGACAGCACGCTATTACTTTTGATTTAAAACGTCTGATCAACATGACCTACATGAGGGTTTTGGATGTTGTAATAATTACAGTTATGTCTATTTACAATTCGACTAGTTTGAGAAAGGAATGTCAAGTATGTCAAACAGGATCAGTCTCATGAAACTCAACTTCTCGGGAACAGAACTCCATTCATCTGTCCGGATCACCTTTAGTAGGTTATGGACTAGTTGGCCTTTATAAACATTGATTTTGTTTTTTTAGAATTATCTGCACTGAAGATTTGGCCACTCCAGTTTCAAACTCTATTTTTCTAAGTGATTTTGGTTTATCTGGAGAACGAACTAATGAAGCTCATACCAGTTCTTCTCTTCCTTTATAAGGAGTTTCCAACAACAAAATTTTTCACTTAATTATTGAGTGAATGGTTGGAAGCTGAAATTGTCCAACTGATTCTGTAACGTTATTAAAAAACAACGGTTCTCCCACAACACTTTATATTTTCTTAACTGTAAAAACCTTTTTGCAACTACATAGGTAAATAAAATTGTACTCAAAATAATTAGGTTATAAGTTTTGTTTTAATTAAATTGTTTAATTTGAATCAAACAGCTGTTCGTTAATTGAACCTGCAAGAGCAAATTATAGCGGCATAGAAGTTGTTTTTTTGGTGTTGCCGCCATTTTGTTTCTATAAACATCAGTATGTTGATATTTTCACAGAACATTTTTTGGTAAATTTATTAAAAAGTATGTAATGTTTCAAAATAACCGGCTGAGGAAAAAGCAATTAATAGATAATCAAAAGCGTTAGACAGACAAAAAACGAATGGATAAGGAAAGGAACGTTAAAATTAGGGAAAGATTAATTATTCGATTAGGAATAGATAAGCCTTGTTAAAAAAACTCCTAATACGTATATTTTACAAAATATGTATTTTACAATTTATTTGTGTAAATTGTTATTTGTTTATAATGTTTTATAAAGTATTTATAACCTGCTGTAGTTGCATTTGTTATTTGATGTGTTTTGTGTATTAGTTTAAATTTTTTAAAGTTAAAATAGATTCCAAAGACTATGTTAATACGAAGGTGTACGTTTTAAGATGTTCTGGCCATAAAGATTGATTTAATTTTATTGGCCAAGAATCGTTAATTGAACAACTAGAAGTAACCCAATTTGAAATGATAAGGACACCAGGATTGAGACAGAAAGAAAACATAGAAGGATACTACTTACAAAGAAGAAAGCACAATTAATGTGATCCTGATTTTTAAAAGATATGATTTACATTGGGATTCAATATGACACAAGCGGAAGAAGTTTATATCCTATTTTAATACCATAAATGTGTTTTAGAAGACGGCATTCATGGTTCATTTTCACTTTTTGTTGGACAACTACTGAAATGACATTTTTGGTGATGATTTCTTATGGTTCGTTTTAATTTGGTTTTGGAGATGTCTAAGTGGGACAAATCGTGCAATTTGTTTAACCTAAGATGGTTAAATTAATACGGTTGTATAAGTTACCTGAAAAATAAATTGCATCTCGCAACTTTATTTTGTTGTTATTATTTGAGAATATTTTTGAGGAGATGGGCTACCTCAATAAGTTTTTTTAATTGTTGGCACCTCAAGAAGTGCAGGAGTCTCAAAAATGTTACATATATATGACGCCTCATAAAGAGAGAAATGAAATTCGATTAAATTCAAAATAATCGAAAAAACTTGAGCAAATCGTTTAAATTTCATACTCGTGAATGGGAAATTTTATCATCTCTTCCCTCGGTTGTTCACAAGTAAACAGACGAAAAAGCTTTTTTAATAGGAATTCTATGGCGGAAATTTCTTTGTCTTATAGTGTTGATAAAAAACAACCCTCTAATTCCCCCAAAGCCTTTCAACCCTTCAGTTAAGGAGTAGTATTGTGACAAAGCCAGTCTGCATAAACACTTAAACATCCCTTATTACCACAATCAACCGCCCTAAACAACACTTCTCATTAACTCCAGGTAAAAATATTCTTGATCTTTTCATTTAGATAGAGGAAAAGGGTTATTTTTGTCGTTTGTAACTAACTCCCCCCCCCCCATTTTAATCAAATACAATTTACGTTGATTTGATTGATTTTTAAATAGTTTTTCGATGTTTTTGCACTATTAATTTAAATTCCCACGCTTTTGACGATTAGCTGGACTTTCTTTGGAAGTCTCTACTTGAAAGTGACCATAGCAGTCCAAGTTATTTCCATACTTATGCATAATGACGCAAATAGTTTCGTAGATAACGCTAAGTAAATGGAATTGTTGTAATAACAAGTTAACATTCTTGTGACGTCCTGTGCGTGATTTAACACTCTACGCTTGGCAAAATAAACTTAAATAAATATAATTCATTTAAGGTCGAAATTCTGTGCTGCGCTTTTCAATTTTGTTAATTTTTGGATTTCCTATTATAAATATCTATTTTTATGATCTGCTACGGAGAATCAATTTTAATATCAATTGGGGTAATTCAATACAATTTTTGAATAAATCTATACAGAAATTAGTGTTTATAAATAAATATTGAGCTTGACTTGTGAGATAATATTAGTTGGAATAAAACTCGAACACAAGATCTCACAAAAATTACGTTTACTTAATCAAACGCGTTCCAACGACAAAGTCGCCGACCTTAGTGATACATGAGCTACAATAACTAAACTATAATATGTAGCACAACTGCATTCCGTTTTTGGTTAATTTTGTAGACTTGGTAAGTTTTCGTTTAACTTTATTTCGTTATATGGATGAGTAAATGAGAAAGTTTGTGCAAAATGTTTACACTTTTTATTGTGAATTAACCTAAATCTTGATGATTTTCTCTCATCAAAACATAAAACAACCAAAAGAAATACCGACTATGCATGAAAATTAATTTCTATTCCACATCTCTCGCCATTTTGAAAAAGAAAAAAACACCTCTTGTTTATTAACGAAGCTAATTACGTGCTTCAAGTTGATTATAAGATGTGAAAACGAACGTTCATGAAGACAATTTGAATTTAATTAATTATTTGCTTACGTGTTTTCTCCTTTTCTAGTTAAACTCTCTTCGAGATAAATTGAGCTTCACTAATTATCGAGTTTCAACACTTTACTAATTATTTCTAAAACATTTGCATAATTAATAAATACTCATTTAATAATTAGTTAATTGAATGCTTTCTTAAGAAAAGGCATAATTAACCTACTAGTAAATATTATATTTTACAGTTTTAAATTTATTTCTACAAATGTTTCAATAATTGTAATAGGTTGATCAATTAACAATCTTTAATAGTTATAATTTTGTTTTAAGTTCTTTTTTTATTGAAATTTAAAAATTATTTTATGTGTTTTATTTTTTTTTCCAGTTTTTATGTATGTACTAAAAAGAAAGGTATGTAATCGGTTAAAAATAAATGTTCAATTTTTTGGGGAATATATCAGTTGTTTATTACAAAAAAGTGATTTTTGGAATGATGTCTGTCTGTCGACTGCAGTCCTCTACTCTACAACCTAAACTCTTGGAGAGATTTTAATTATTTTGTATCGATTTCACGGACTTTTTTTATAACTTTAAATTTGGTGTATCTTAAGACGAATTTAAAATTACAATTTTCTCAAAATCTATTAAAAGATTAAAAGATTTATTATTGATTATATTAAAAGATATATTAAAAATATATCGGTATAAAAAAATACCTGGGGGTAGTAAAGGGACAAAAAGTATCTAGTTGAAACATTTTGTTTTGAAATATTATATGTAGGGTATCAAATAAAACTTGAAGTTATTTGGCCACTTAAAAAACTTCGGAACACAAAGCTTGACACTTTTATTAAAATATTTAATATTAGTCAACATTTTCACTCTTTGATTAATGACAGCCGTAATTAAAACACAAATTATGATTTTATGAAAATCGTCTTTATCGATTTCATTTTATTTGATTAAAAAGGA
Organism: Aphrophora alni; assembly: GCA_963513935.1. Lineage (NCBI taxonomy): Eukaryota > Metazoa > Arthropoda > Insecta > Hemiptera > Aphrophoridae > Aphrophora > Aphrophora alni. The sequence continues at coordinate 99,816,793 of OY740773.1, read as the reverse complement.
TTCAAACATTGGGGAAAACCCCACGAACAAAACACTTGATTTCAGGAATAATTAGTCAAAATAAAGAGAAACCTTCGTCAGTATAAACTAGATTTACACTGAATACGTGTTTATGGAACAAGGAAACAAGTTAAACAGACAAACATTCTTTTCAAAGACAGCGTCCACAATTAATTTATCACTTTTTGAGTAACCACAGAATTGACGTTTTTTGTAACAAATAGTTTTTGTTTGTTTTTATCCAGTTTTAGTCAGACAGTTTGTCGAATGTTTTGTCACAATTTTTCTTCTCTACTCATCCTGAATTTTATTTATATTGTTGTTGAGCTAATGACTTCTAACTAATCTTGCTAATACCAAGGAAAATAAATAAATAGTTCTGTTTAAATTGTTGTGGGAATATATACATTACCTATGTAAATACAGCATAAATTAGATAAAAAGTTAAATATTTATTACTATCTGAACGATTTTTTTTTTCAGATATTTCGATCTTGAGACCCAGTCAAAAATCTGGACACGTTTGCTCTTTTAAGTAAGTCGAATTTAAAACAATCTTGTAAATGTTTAATGTGTATAAAATATATAGTAAATGCTTAATATATATATATATATATATATATATATTTATGTAGAAATATTTCAAAAATATTTAAGTGTCTCGTTATTGGCTTTATAACTCGAGGACCTTTGATGTGACTTTATATACAGTGTTTCTGTGATTCACGGAAATAATTGAGGGGTTGTTATATAGGTTATACATGTGGATTATAGAAAACCCCCTGTATATCTATTAAACCAAATATTACAAAAATTGATAAACATGCGTGATGATTATAACTGCAAAACCATTAATAGGCTTGTATGCAGAAAAGAATAACTAAAACTGTTTCTTGCTATGTAGGTACTTTATCTGGTTAAGTTCTAGTCTATGTTTAATTAAAATAGTTTCCGTAATCACTATAATTTAACAAAATGTAAACTGCATATAGAAAACAAAATTTTTAATAAAATTTAAACGTTCAACAAGTTTTTAGCTTCTATGCTTAGTTATTACTGACAAATTAATTGTTATATAGCAAATTCTAATTGGTAGTTAAAGTCTATTAAAATCGGAGTTTTAGTTTACGAGGTAAAAACTTTTTTCTGCTGAAAGATAAGAAATTCAAATCTAGGGTAATGTCTATCTAGTGTAATGTCGATCTAGTGTAATGTCGATCTAGTGGGGTGTGGATCTAGTGTAATGTCGATATAGTGTAATGTCGTTCTAGTGGGATGTGGACCTAGTGTAATGTCAATCTAGTGTGATGTCGATCTAGTGGGGTGTGGATCTAGTGTTATGTCGATCTAGTGGGATGTGGATCTAGTGTAATGTCGATCTAGTGGGATGTGGATCTAGTGGGGTGTGGATCTAGTGTTATGTCGATCTGGTGGGATGTGGATCTAGTGTAATGTCGATCTAGTGGGATGTGGATCTAGTGTTATATCGATCTAGTGGGATGTGGATCTAGTGTAATGTCGATCTAGTGGGGTGTGGATCTAGTGTTATGTCAATCTAGTGTAATGTGGATCTAGTGTTATGTCGATCTAGGGTAATGTTGATCTAGTGTAATTTCGATCTAGGGTAAGAAAAATCGCAATATCAGAATTAGTTTTGAAGAATAATTAATTGTACTCCTGTGTCATTTTTTTGAGCGAACAATAGGTTTAGAATTATTTTCCAGATTTTGCTGTTTTCTCCTTTAGTCGTACATAGAAAAATTGTACAAACAATTATTCTGAAAATAGACCAGAGAAGCTTAATATGTGTATAAAAAATCGATAGTTGGATTTATAGCAGATTTTGTTTGATTCTACTGATTTATTTGAATGTAAAATAATAGTTTACTAATACATAATAGTGTTTTTATCGTCGTATTCTTCTTAATTAAATCTTTTTTCAATGTTAATGCCTTACTGTACCCAACATAACACAGTACCCAACATATTTTAATTTATCAACTGATGTTTTGGACCATTAAACTAGTCTACGGTATTGCACAAACATTTATTATTATTATTATTATTTTTGCGCCAAATTAAATAAAAACAACGTATAGAGTGGCACATGCACAAAATTGAATTTGAACACGAAATGTATTCTGTTGGTCATGATCAGTGATTGTTTGTTAGTTTAAGTTAGGTCCTAAATGTTTTTCCAGACCAGTTGATTGTTAAATTACGAAATGAATTTGTTAAAACGTTATTCACTCTCTATCTCATCAGCTGTGTGACATATACATATTTAAAAACTGTTCTATTGGGAAGGAGGGATAGATATGGATTAGGGTAAGCTATTACACTAGGAAAATCAATAATAATACCAAATACAAATATTTAATTGTTAAGCAATGATTTATATAATTGTTCCAATTGATATTGTAGGTTATATATGACTAGCTTAATGATGCCATCGAAGAACTACGGTATCATTTTAATCAAAGATACGAAAAAGTTAAAGAACGATTAGAAATGATGGAGAATGATGAAGAATTGGAAGAGAAGGGACTCCTTGAGGAAATAGAGATTGATGATTGGTGTTAAGGTAAAATTTTTTTTCTATACTTTCTATTACTATATTAACACGTTCCAGGACCTTAATTCTTCATATTACTTAATTCAGGCATACATTACTTGCCTACATGTTAAATTTTATAAACATTTTACCTTTTGTTTGGGCTGCAGAAAATTTTACAGTTAACATACAGAGAGCACTCCAAAATCACTCGCGGAACTTCAATAAATATATTTTGCCAAAAATTCTAAATCTATTGGTTGACCAGTATGCCTCTTTAGAGAGCATTGTTTTGTTGAAGTTATCTCGGTAACAGTTTCAGTTCACTACCTGTAGTTTTACTATGTAATTACATGTTCATAATAAATACATCTATTTGAAGAAATTTAAATTTCTGGAAATATATTTAATCTTTTATATTAAATAATTAGACTATTGTGAGTTTTTATGGGGTTTTATTGTAAAAATTGCAAGGGTTTTTAGAAGTGTAGTTAGTTATCTTTGTGTGTTTCATAAATCTCTTGCAAAGATGGTCATAGATTTTGGCGTCTAAGAAAGTTATACAAAACTTGTAAATATAGTAAAATCCCACAGGTAAGCTGAATATATTCCAAACTGAAAAAAAAAAAAAAAATAATAATAATAGATCAATTTAACGGAAATAAATAAATGTAAATGAATTTTAAACATTTTATTCAAAAACGCATATAAATAAAAATTCAAATACTTGGGTGATTCATTTCTTGTTTTTGTCAAAACATCTTAAAATATAATTTTCTTTTCCTTACAATTTGCCATATCAGTTTTAATTATTAAATTTGAATTAAAAAAAAAATTAAAATCTAAATTGATAAATTTGACTTTATATAACACTATTATAAGAATTTTTATTGGTGTTTGTGTATGTGTGTGTACGCGTGTGTTAAAATACTTGTCAAAGCATGGAACTAGTAGGCCCCTTTATTGGTTTGGTTCAGGATCAACATTATAAAAGCTAGAACTGTAACATAAACATTCACATAATATCGAAAAAGTTATGCTAATACCATTTCTGGATATTATAATGCAAGTGTTAATCTATTTTTAAAAGGAATACATAATTTCACAACTTCATGTATAAATGGATCTCTTGGTTACTTACAGTGTCGTGTATTGTAAAGCGTTTGTTCGTGTTGTTGCCAACAATGTGAAAGATTGGACTCTAAACAAACATTAAAATAAGTTATTAGAGAACCCCCACTATGATAATATGTGTGGTTATTAATTTTTTTATTAACACATATTTTCTAAAACATCTTAAGCTTTTAGTGTTATGATTTTTCTGTAGGAAATGAAACTATATTAAGATGGAATACATCTTGGTATAGTATAAAGTTACCATTTAGTATATGGACTCAAAAAACGTCCATTTATAAATTATATACTGACAATAAAAAATTTATATTGTTGAAAATCGAAAATGAGTGATCCACATTATATGCAAATTTTTATACTTGATCCAGTTTATTTCAAATACAGGAGAGGAATATTAGGTCTATGTGGAAGTAAATAATATAAATACTACACAACTTCTGACACACAAATACAAAAGGCCAACAATACATTTTGTTTGGGTTCTTTCTATTCTATGGCAAATCTTTTCTTACTATATGTTATTATACGAGTGAGAAACTAAAATAGGCTGTATATATAAACATGTTTGTTAAATTATTCCAAGTTCTATAGTAATGCAAAGAGAACTAACCTTACACGCAACCCTTAGTTCTTTTTGATGAGGGAGTTATTGCGCTGCCTGAATAATGTGATGAGCTGTAGGAAAAGACAAAACAGTTTTAATAAACTGGCTCAAACATTATACAAATGTTTACATATCCACATGGTGAGTAAATACTGTATATTAGGAAAACGTTTGGGTAATTTTATTGAATCAAATTCCATTTGAATAAAAATAATATCATTTACAACGTTTTACAAAAACTCCAGAAACAATCTCTCGTTCATCTTCTCCTTCCCTTTAAGATGAGTTGACTTAAATTAAATCATCCCTAGGGATAATTCGATCACCTGTTCTACCGGCAATGCGGGACTAAAATACTATAAACAGGCGGAAAAAATTCTGAAAATAGCCTGAGATTTTATCCTGCGAATTTAAAACGTCAAACACCTTAAAAATAAATTACTGAAAAATATTTTGAATCATTATAATATTTTCCCTACCTTGAACTTGGAAAATATAGAAAACATTTTTTTTTTTACCTTAACACCAATCATCAATCTCTATTTCCTCTCTTCTCTTCCAATTCTTCATCATTCTCCATCATTTCTAATCGTTCTTTAACTTTTTCGTATCTTTGATTAAAATGATACCGTAGTTCTTCGATGGCATCATTAAGCTAGTCATATATAACCTACAATATCAATTGGAACAATTATATAAATCATTGCTTAACAATTAAATATTTGTATTTGGTATTATTATTGATTTTCCAAGTGTAATAGCTTACCCTAATCCATAACTATCCCTCCTTCCCAATAGAACAGTTTTTAAATATGTATATGTCACACAGCTGATGAGATAGGGAGTGAATAACGTTTTAACAAATTCATTTCGTAATTAAACTATTAACTGGTCTGGAAATACATTTAGGACCTAACCTAAACTAACAAACAATCACTGATCATGACCAACAGAATACATTTCGTGTTCAAATTCAATTTTGTGCATGTGCCACTCTATACGTTGTTTTTATTTAATTTGGCGCAAAAAAAAAAAGTTTGTGCAATACGGTAGACTAGTTTAATGGTCCAAAACATCAGTTGATAAATTAAAATATTTTGGGTGTTTTATGTAGGCCTAGTGGTTGTATAATAACAAGATCTGCTTCAGATGTTTGTGTTTTCTATTATATCAATTAATAGAGTTATTTAGCACTATTAGAAAGTTTTAAGGAAACATAAATTTTATACGCTATATTTAAAAATTATAAAATTAACATTACTATTCAATCTAAAGTAGCAAGAATTTTAGTTGGATTTCAGTGAAATATCACATGTAAGTCACTTTAATTAATTCTTAATATGTTTTTTAGTAATAAGAAGGTTATCTAAATTTAAAATAGGTGGCCGAGTGTTTTAAAAATCCTTCCTACTAGTGAATAATACATTGGCCATTGGATACCATCTTGTACTTATATTGATACCAACTGCAGAAATGTTTAGTAATACACCAATATCAATAAACAAAATTTGTAATTCCGTCACATCAGCTGATCTGTTGTAATATTTTTTTGATAATTTATCCCTGCTTAGTAATCAGGAGAATTAATTAATACGTTTTTTTGAAAATAACTTACTTCAATTGGGCAGTCTTTTTTTCTGCTTTTAACCATTTCTTCAGGTTGTGATAACGTATACCCAATTCCTGTTAGAATAATAAATAAAAGTACTGTAATTGTGTTAAAACAAAAATACTCCTGAATCAATTCATTTACAACATTTTTTATTCACCGCTTGATTTAATATAGTCTCAAGTCTATAATTGTTCGTAGATATACAAAATGTTCCCTTACAATTCTGAATAGACTATCATATTTAGAATATCCTTAAAAATATGACCAACATGTGAATAGTAACCTTTGTAAAAGCAAACATATGATCTGACTTTTGTTGAAATAATGTTTTTAAGCTTGGTTTTTTTTTAAAGGGGAAAAAGCACTTGGTTATCATACCGATATATAAAAAATAATAAACAGTGTAAAATAGCTTCAGATTCGAGAGAGAATAAGTATTGATTATAGATCTAATAAGAAAGACGAAACTGAGGATCAACCCTAAGACTAAATGAATATATATATATATATATATATATATATATATATATATATATATATGTATATATATATATATATTTACCCAGTTGGATTCCCAAAAATATTGTATTTTAATTATAATTTATAAAGTTTAAAATGTTGAACTGTGTATCTAAATCCATTTCTGTATTAAAATATAGTAAAATTATTCTATACAAATTGTCACTGTACAGTTAACACATTTACAGAAAAAAATTGTATTGATAAATATAATTTATTTTATTCTATAAGAATAATTGTATATAATATAAAAGAATCATTACCAACTTGCAGGTAACGGTATCAAATTTGTAACATTCATGATTTTATTTTATTTATTTTTCATTTTACATAAATGAAAAGAAAAATCTATTATACTTGCTAAACATCCATTTATTTACCATAGTAAATATCAAAATCTAGAAATTGAATTACTAATGAATGTTCAAAATGCTATTAGTCGGGAGCAAAACATATTTTATCTAATAGTTCTTTTCCAAGTTTCTCCTTCTGTATTTTTTATGGAAGAAAAATAATTATTGAAGAGTTTAAATACTCAACTTTTTTCAAAATATTTTCATATTACTATTATTTTCTCGGATTAAAAAAATAAAAACAGTTTTTCAGGTGTATGGGTTTACAAAATTAGTGGTTAACCACAAAAGGTGGTTTAAAACAAACCGAAATGTCTAAATTGATTTACACATATTACGCCACCATCTAAATCATATTTTTTCATCAACATGGTTAGATTATGATATCTGTTTTTGTATAAAACCTCTATTGTTTTTCAACATGAAGGATTTTTTTTACTTAATGTTAATATTCACAAAAGTCTAATTTTTGTTAACTTATTTACTTACATTCAACTTATATAAAGCCATGTCTACGTGCCAGGAATTGGGTTCAGAGCCTGTAGAATATAAAACAATATTAAAGTTTTTCACAAAATATTAGACAAAATTGTTTTTCTTGGAATACTGCAATAAAAAAAATTCTAATGATTGATGAGCATTCTATTCTTCTAATCTCTATTAGACATCTTTTGAACAATAATTAACTACATTCTCAAGAATTATATGTACATGCTGTTGTGAAATGGAGGTATTTTCAATTACTTCAAAATACTAGAAACATAACTGCCTTAAAATTTCAGGAACTAACAGTGTATTTTGAATATGTATAAGTGCGCAAAATTATTTTCCTTATATTTTTATTTCGTAAAGTAAAATTACCTTTTTCAAACAGAGATTATAATAAAAGAAAAACAGTTGTATTTATGTTTTAAGTAGAATTTAAGAAAAGAGATAGTAACTGCGATATATTTCTTCAAAGTCTTTATTGTCATGGAATAGTTATATATATATATATATATATATATATATATCATTATATAAAATGCGTTGTTGATAAGGACTAGTCCACTGAAGGGAGAGATTACTGACATTCTGAACAGAATTTGGATTTTTTTTTTAAAGAACTGGTGTAAGTTTTAAATATAAAAATTTCTTTAAAACAAAAATTGGAACAAGATTTTTATGTACAAATTCTGCATCTAAAACCGAAGCTTGTTTTAAATTCATAAATATGACTTGCTCTATTTTATAGGGAGTTACATGTTCCGCTAATTTTTATCATTTAGAGATCTCATTCTTCAAATGTGTGATTATTTAAATTTAATCTATATATTGAGTTTTAAACTTATTTCATTCTGATAAAAAACTAAACCAATTGCCTTAGCAGATTTAAACACCTCATCTGAGAAATATAAATGGCATAGTTTCAATAAATAAACAAAATATTTCAAAATTGCTTCCTTTATATTGATGCTAGATAGAAAACACCTTCAAACAAAATTTTAAATCAAATCAAAATTGCTAATATATTATTAATAAAATCATCCTGTTCAAAATTAAGGGATTTTCGATTACTTAAATATAAATTATAGAACAATTAAAATTTTTGCCAATAAGTTTTGAAAATATATTTAATGGTGCAAAATCTTTTTGCAAGTATTAAGTATTTATGTCTTTTTCACTATTGTGTTATATTTTTTAACTATTTCTTCGTTCTCAGAAGTAGGTTTTAAATTCAGTAGGTTAATTCTTGAGAATGTAGTTAATTATTGTTCAAAAGATGTCTAATAGAGATTAGAAGAATAGAATGCTCATCAATCATTAGAATTTTTTTTATTGCAGTATTCCAAGAAAAACAATTTTGTCTAATATTTTGTGAAAAACTTTAATATTGTTTTATATTCTACAGGCTCTGAACCCAATTCCTGGCACGTAGACATGGCTTTATATAAGTTGAATGTAAGTAAATAAGTTAACAAAAATTAGACTTTTGTGAATATTAACATTAAGTAAAAAAATCCTTCATGTTGAAAAACAATAGAGGTTTTATACAAAAACAGATATCATAATTTAACCATGTTGATGAAAAAATATGATTTAGATGGTGGCGTAATATGTGTAAATCAATTTAGACATTTCGGTTTGTTTTAAACCACTTTTTGTGGTTAGCCACTAATTTTGTAAACCCAGACACCTGAAAAACTGTTTTTATTTTTTTAATCCGAGAAAATAATAGTAATATGAAAATATTTTGAAAAAAGTTGAGTATTTAAACTCTTCAATAATTATTTTTCTTCCCCAAAAAATACAGAACGAGAAACTTGGAAAAGAACTATTAGATAAAATATGTTATGCTCCAGACTAATAGCATTTTGAACATTCATTAGTAATTCAATTTCTAGTTTTTGATATTTACTATGGTAAATAAATGGATTTTTAGCAAGTATAATAGATTTTTCTTTTCATTTATGTAAAACGAAAAATAAATAAAATAAAATCATGAATGTTACAAATTTGATACCGTTACCTGCAAGAAGGTAATGATTGTTTTATATTATATACAATTATTCTTATAGAATAAAATAAATTATATTTATCAATACAATTTTTTTTCTGTAAATGTGTTAACTGTATAGTGACAATTTGTATAGAATAATTATACTATATTTTAATACAGAAATGGATTTAGATACACATTTCAACATTTTAAACTTTGTAAATTATAATTAAAATACAATATTTTTGGGAATCCAACTGGTTACACACACACACACATATATATATATATATATATATATTCATTTGGTCTTAGGCTAGATCCTCAGTTTCGACTTTCTTATTAGGTCTATCAATACTTATTCTCTCTCAAATTTGAAGCTATTTTACACTGTTTATTATTTTTTATATATCGGTATGATAACCTAAGTGTTTTTTTTCCCTTTAAAAAATACCAAGCTTAAAAACATTATTTCAACAAAAGTCAAATCAAATGTTTGCTTTAACAAAGGTTACATTCACATGTTGGTCATATATTTTTTTTTAAGATATTCTAAATATGATAGTTTATTCAGAATTGTAAGGGAACATATCTACAAACATTTATAGACTTGAGTACTATATTAAATCGCTTGGTACAGAATCGAGGTCCCACAAGGGCGTGCCTGTAGCGATTGTATTTTAAAACAAATAGTTTATATTATAATACGACAATATATATCTTTGGACATTAATAATCCTGACGAAGGAGATAAGGACTGTGCTCTTTTAGTTGACGAGTGATCGCTGGACTGATAACATGGTCCAATACTATATGTTCTGAAGAGTAAGACCTTGTCGTTGAAACGCGTCTGATACTTAGGTGTATTTTTTATGAGAATTGTGTTCTGTTTGTTTGTTATCCTGTTCTGAAAATATATAAGTTTGTGTTGTAACGTTGTTGTGCAGTGAAGTGTTATATGACGTCAATTTTACTTTAATTAACGTGCTCACATGTGAGTAAAATTATCAATACCTGAAGATGGGAACTTGTTCCCGAAACGCGTCGTGTTAGATTGCACAAAATATAGCTGCAAGTCGGATAAACATATATATATATATATATATATATATATATAAATTTTACTTTAATTGTGTCATATATACAGTTAATGACATTGAACGGCACATCGGCACATTTATAAAAGTGTACACACATACAAAACTCTTAAAATACAGTTGGCATGGAGCCATTTTATCGATGCGGCGGCTGACTCATCAATCTAAAGCCTGAAAATGGGAACCTGTTTCCGAAACGCGTAGTGACATACTTAAAAAAAAAAAAAAAAGAAAAAAAAGAAAAAAGAAAAAAAAAGCGGATAACTAGGTATATTTGAAAAAATATACGTTAACTTATTTTTATACTATTGCAACTGGAGATATAAAAAAATCTTCAAATATGTACAACCTCGAGGTCCGTAATGCCGAGGCACTCCCAAGATCGATGTGAGTGACGAATATTTATTATACACCTATATGAGGCTCGATAGTGCTGCCTAGTTGACGTCAAGAAACCTGTGTATGAACTGTTTTAAACAAACTAACCCTACTGGGTAAGACCTCTTCATTTTACAATATTTCTTACAAGGGCAAAGTAACCAATTTTTGGGTATTTTCAGGTTCTACTTGTATTACATTGCATGATAGGACTGAGTAAGTGATATCATGGCGCCAATCAACTTGTTAAATTATTATTATATTCTTTTCTATATTCCCATGTTTTCAACCACATTAGTTTGCGTGATTGAAGGCAGAATAATCAAGTTTAAATAACCTTAAACTTCAGATGAGAAAGTTCGACCATAAAAAGGATACTATTAAGATACGTATCGTCGGAGGGACAACAATTTGTCTTCGTTTTACAGTTTAGCAAGGAATCGCTTGTCGTAAATATTGTTTGCGTCTTTGTTAGATTTATCTGTGCTATCTTCCAGGATCTGTAGATTATGATTTGTAACTTTATCTTCTTCAATGTTTCTTTGAAATGTACAGTTTTCATCAACTAGTTGTCAATACATTGGTTATAGAATTGCATCTTATATTTTATAAACAAAGTTTCTTTTATACTAATAACACAGTATACGAAGTATACGCCAAGTTTGGTTGTCAAAAATTTCTACCTCTGTTTTTTGACTGATTTTACTTTTCAAAAATGATTTTCTACATGTCGTCCGTCATTTTTAAACAGTGTTTTACTAATACGTTCGTGTCTTATTTAACTTTTACTCGCTTAGCTCGTGACAGTGATCAAACCCTCGAGCCTCCACTCACTACGCCCTGCTGGATCTCGTTACTATACAAGATCAGATGTTTTGGAATTGTTCGAAATTACATTTTTTGTTAATAACTTCGCTATTTATCATTGCAGAGGGGTATATTCATTATATTAAAAATTATAATCTGTACACTTTGTATCTAATTAAGCGTGTTATAAGTTGAATAACCCACAAGATACGAACAAAAGATGTTTTAAATGGCCGCCATTTGGTGATTTGTAATTAGATTTAACTGAATTTCACTAAGGTTCTATATTTCCCTCCACCAAATTTCATATTTTACCTTAATTTCTGTGGCCGCTGTTGTGCTTATAAGTACAGACGACTACTGACGGACGGCATGTTGAAATTCACTTTTTTAAATTTCCTTTGGTCATGAAACGTTCACGATCGGTCAACAAACAGAGATACAGTTTTTTTATATTACAGTACCAAACTTACTTCTCATACTTTGTAAGTTAAAAAAAACTGTATTAGACGTAAAAATCATAACAAATATTAGATTGAACCTATGTATAAAAAATATAACGAAATAAAAATTACGTTAAAATAGTGTAATAGTAATAATAAAAATAAAAGGATATAGATATAATCTTATTTTTAAAACAAACAAACAAAAATTAAAGATACAACGAATTATTGACTTATTTATACCAGCTAGTATTACTAATTAAATAATATTTCAAGTGAAAAATATACGTGAGTGTGAAAAATATCCTCAACTGGGAATTGCACCCAGGACTTTTGGCTTTAAGCACCTATGTTCTACCAAGAGAGCTATCCTTAATCGCTTCCCAAGATAGTTTACCTCGTTACAAACGACACTGATATTAATATTTACTCAAGTTGCACCTCAAGTATGTATTTATTGATTTAAATTTTTGATTTATACGCTTATACGTTTTTATACCAGGTAGTATTAATAATTAATTAATATTAATTGAACTAGATTTGTGCTGATTGATTTAACAATCTGTTAATAAACTTCAAGTCAAGTTAATTACTCCAATACCATTTTTATTTGATTGCAAGTCTGTGTTTCCTGTAGCTATAGCCGTTTCGTCATATCGTAGTGTCATCTTCAGGTAACGTAACTTGTATACACAATACGCATCACAAAACATACAAGCCAATATATAATTAACACTTTAAAAACAAGCGTAGTTTAGAGCATGATTTAGTGTAAAGGATATTTTGATTTGATTTCAACAAAACAAGTATTACGTTATTATTATATTAGAATAGAATAGTATAAATCTTTATTTTTTTAGGACCATAACTATCTTCTACTTAAAAGATAATTATCAAATAAAAACGTATAGCATTTCATGATAACAGTATTTGCAATCAGCTGGCAGCAGGAATTAAATAATCTCAAATAAGTTAATATGCATGTAGGTAGATATGCAACTTGTATTTAAACTAATTATTTAGATGCAGAGAAGTTATTTGAATTGTGTTTATGTAAATAATAACGTTTTAATAATATATTTTTATCATATCCAAAATTATATCATTATTGAATAAATAATTCACTTTCCAAATTTTACATTAACAAACGATTACCCTTCAAGTGTTATTAAAGATAGGTTAGGCTGTGAGAGCTTACAGATGGTAAAAATTTTAAATTATGTAAATAATTTAATTGTTGTAGAAAAAGGAAGGCAGTGGACCTCTATTAGATTTAGAGGAGACTTTCAGGAGTTCAGGCTGATTATTCTGTTAAAATACCAGAATATAATTTGGCCTATTATAAAGTAAAACAGTATTTACATATATGTGTGTACGGGAGTGATAGTAACTGATTTTCATTTTTTTTTATAACATAAAGAAATTTTGTTAAAAAATATTTGCACAACTGGGTGAGATCCAAACAATTATTTAAACTTTAATAAAATTTCAAACAGCCATTAATAAAATTGTATACATATTTCATTTACCTCTTTATCCCTAAAACTGTTATACTTGATACAAAGACAGATTTAAAGTTATAAACCATATTTAACTTCTTTAAATATTATTATGCCTATTATTTTCAACAGTATTTAATACATTTTTTATTGATTATGTTTGTCAAGTAAATAACTAGGAGGAAGCCAGCACCAACCCTTTTACCCTGAGATCAATAAATTAAGTAAATATATAAACATTTTAAAATATAAATCAGACTAAATAATTAAATATAAATATGCCTATCTCTGATGTGTTAAACTTATAAATGTATGAACCACAGTGAAGAACTTTACATTCAGGAACTTGAGTGATAAGTGTTGACAAACTTTATACCAAACTAGTAGCCAAGGGATATTTATTCATAAAACTGATAGGATATAATGAATCATAGCACCAGTATTTAGTGACTACTAGATCCAATATTTGACAATCCTATAATTAAGAACATTTGATTGTGATTATTTAATCCTCTCAAATTCCATATGTTGTATAATTTTATTTCAACTTGTGCTTTTTTATGTGTTAATAATTTTTGAATAAATTTTATGTTAATATTTGTATCATATTTCTATACTTCATTTCTAAGTCTGAAGTAACTGTAACAATATAGTTATCTATCTCTTAATCAGTTATGTTTAGATATTTGTTGATTATTATACCAAAAGGTTTATTACAAACGCTACAAATTACAGAAAGTAAAACTTTAAAAAATAGTCTACTTATTTATAAAAAACAATGGGAAAAAACCCTGAAATAATTAGATAATATAAAAGTATAAAAAATCGTTTAGTTATTTATAAATCAAATCAAATAAAACATATAATAATTGTTATATTTACAAAATTAAAGTAAAAAAGTAGAGACAACGACACACACTTTACTGTACATTCAAATCACTTTCCTGAAACAGCCTAGATGCCAGGAACTCTCAATACTGTACTGGCATGGACCCACTACTACTCTTCCAGTATCTCTAGAATTAACATATGAACTAAATCTAAATCTTTCCACCAGATGGAATCCAGTGAGCAGAATAGTAGCAATAAAATATGATGATTTAAAAAATTTAAAGCACAAGTTTCTTTATGGTATTCTAAAACAAGAACATTTCGTTTTAAATACAAAATATGACGCAAACAATAATCTTGAACACACTATAGTTTGTCGTCTCCATTGGCAGGTTCTATTGCCATTTCGTTAATCACAGTATCTCGTTAATTGAAATATTGAAACAATTAATGCCTTTACCAGCTGAACTACATTAAATACGTTTTTAATAATTATTGAAGAATTGAAATGTCTTATCTAAATGCAGTTTAAAAATCTGTTTTGTACATATTGAGAAAGAACAACACTGGGAGAATTTAACTCTAAGCACAAAACATATAATTAATTCAACTGAAATAGTCAACACAAGATTGTGTTTAGACAATCAACATTCAACTAGAGATACCTAATGAGTCTCGTTCATGAACAAGTGAATATTTTTTAAAATGGCGAGAGCAAATTAATGAACGCACTTTGTGAACATTTATTTGTAAAATAGTTTTGTTACGATGAGAGAAAACAACAGCGAGAAGTATTCTGAATAAATAAAATAAGATTTTATATATTTATTTTTGTACGTCAAATCAAGTCAATACTTACTAAACAAGCTACAGATGTTTCGTTATATCTTACGACATCATCAGGCTAATCTTAATAAAACACTGCTAATAAAACAAATTACACGTATATGTTTAAAATCTTGTTTACAGTACATGTCAACAAACACTGGTAACTGTTCGTATATCTTGTCAATTATCTGGTCTTTGGATCACTCAGATGTGTTTACAAGTCCGAATTGAGCTACACCGAGCCCTGTCGAGAGAGAAAAAGGGGACCATAAAGTTGAAATGGTTGATGTCAAATATTTTGTTTCCCTTGGCAAGATATTATTGTTAAATTGCTTTTAATCATCTAGATTTGTTGCCAAAATCGAGATTTAGCTAAATCAGTTTCATTCACTCGAATTCTTTCATAAGGTAAAAGTTATAAACCTACAAGAATTACTCAATGAGTGCAGAATATCATCAGTATATACTACACAATTCTATCTAGTCAATATTAAAGTCACCTGTAATGAAATTGAACTTTAGAGCAGAAAAACTTCATCAAATGACTTATTTAAGTTAGTTTACACGATAGATCGATTACACATTTTTTATAATCAACTTGAAGCACTTAATTATTCTCAGTAAAGAAGAACAGGGTGTTTTCTTCACCCCTTAATGTTTCATACAAATTCTGATAGATTGCGTCTTACATTTTCTTGACAGGTCAACATCAGTCACGCAAGGCTATAAGGGGGATGCTGAAATATCTGCCCTTTAATTTGATTGTTACAGTCATAAAACCCAGGCTTCATTTAGTACAGATTATATGCAGGAACTACACTCTAGCGAAATTTTCAAATTTAGTTGTTACAACTAATTTGTAGGTTATGTACGGTTGATTGTTTTTAATGCTTTGATTAATGTACTCTGCTAATGATCGAAAAATCTCTATATCTGGCCAATAGTGTGTAAGTTTTTCAAGCATATCTAAATATGCTACTCTCTTGAAAAAAGAAGGACCATGAACTTTGCTCTTATTTAAGGGATTTTTGACTATCACAAATATGTTGCAAGGATTTTCACTGCCACAAATCCAGTGAGTTGTGTGTACTCACTTTACCACATTCAATGGCTGTTACCTAATTATCACATATTTAAATTTATACGAAATTTGGAGACATAACGCCGAAAACCCTATGCCGTTT
This sequence comes from Aphrophora alni, assembly GCA_963513935.1. Lineage (NCBI taxonomy): Eukaryota > Metazoa > Arthropoda > Insecta > Hemiptera > Aphrophoridae > Aphrophora > Aphrophora alni. Next base: position 99,800,471 of record OY740773.1, on the reverse strand, counting down.
GACCCATCCCTATAATTCATAATTAGCCAATATTTGGTGGGTAAACAATTTGGAGATACCTAAAATGTCGGTTATCCTGTTTACTAGAAGACATGCACTTCCTTGAACACATCCGGTCTCTCTTGCGGCTGGTGGACAACTCGTTCTCTAACCTTGATGCTTGATAAGGATTTTCATCACCGAGGGAGGGGGTAGACAGATTTGATACAAAATAATTTCCCTGCAATTTACCATTTAGGTAACCCGGTAGTAAGGCTGCTAGAATGGAAGTATCATCGAGAAAAAGGGAGGTGTTGAAAGGAGTTCACCACAAAATTATAGGAAGCATCCGATACTTCATTCTCTTCTATGTTTCAAATATTAATGCATCACGAAAATGTCATCTTCTCTAGAAGAGCTCATGATTTAAAACCTATAAAATCTCTTGAAAAAATAGTTCCTGCTACTCGTGTCGTTTTCGAATACAGAAAATTGATCTTAAGATAAAAGTCGCGTATCTCAATGATCGTTCGATAAATATCGTGTCGCTCGCCCTAGTGTGCAGCCTCCCTTAGAGTACAATTGAATATAAATATTTCAGTTACAAGGTCATTGTATAAAATACTATAATTTTAAATCAAAATTCATCCACCATTTTGTCAGTTGAAACGAACATAATTTTGTTAGTATCACGATAGCCAATCATGAAAGACTTTGATAAAACATGAAAATAGACTTTTTTCGTTGTAAAAACGTTTCATCAGAATAAAACTAATATTTCAAGAAGTTTAAAAAATGGTGGATGTGGATTTCATTTTGCGTTTGAAATGGTTGTGATGAATAAAGTTTCGTTATTAAACTGATCATATTTTCTCTCTTCCTCCCATCCCCACATTACCCTCTCATGTCTTCTCTCTGTCTCTATCTCTACTTCCAATATTTTCATCTATTTGAAGGTCAATAACTTTATTTACTGACTTCAGAATGAAATTATTTTTATAAAAATATCTTAGTTGAAAAATGTTTTAAAAAACTATCACTTTGTTGAAGTGTAGATGGAAGTAGGAGATACAATTTAATTTTGTTTTTAATATAAGAATATCTTAGGTGGTTCCTGAGAAAAATAAACATAAAGTTCAAAAATCTTAGTTTTTGAGGAAATCAGTTTGAAGTTAAAAATTATTTAACACATTACGGCTCCATAGAATTGGTTTTTGGGACCATTATCACCCACCACCGCGTGTTAAAAAAGTCCAGGGACGGCTTAATATTTTTAACCATTACAGATAGAGCTACAAAGTTTTGGACATTGTTAATGGACACCAAAATCTATACCTTTCCAGGGCGACAGCCCACAAGGAGTAAGTAGGAAATTTTAAATAAAAAATCTTAGTAGTTTCACCTTCCTTCACAATACATACAATGTCTATGAAATGCACGTATAGATTAACTACGAAACGCACAGTACAAAACTCACTGCAAGACTGAGCTCACTACACCAACCGACCCAGAGACGACTGTTCAGCTCAATTACAGAATTCAGACTAATTCTTACGACCTGTATGTCGATCAAGATGTGCTCACCAAAGTTACGTCGATCAAGATGTGATCACCAAAGTTACGTCGATCAAGATGTGCTCACCAAAGTTACGCCATTCAAGATGTGTTCACCAAAGTTACGTCGATCAAGATGTGTTCACCAAAGTTACGCCATTCAAGATGTGTTCACCAAAGTTACGTCGATCAAGATGTGCTCACCAAAGTTACGCCATTCAAGATGTGTTCACCAAAGTTACGTCGATCAAGATGTGTTCACCAAAGTTACGTCGATCAAGATGTGCTCACCAAAGTTACGCCATTCAAGATGTGTTCACCAAAGTTACGTCGATCAAGATGTGATCACCAAAGTTACGTCGATCAAGATGTGCTCACCAAAGTTACGCCATTCAAGATGTGTTCACCAAAGTTACGTCGATCAAGATGTGTTCACCAAAGTTACGCCATTCAAGATGTGTTCACCAAAGTTACGTCGATCAAGATGTGCTCACCAAAGTTACGCCATTCAAGATGTGTTCACCAAAGTTACGTCGATCAAGATGTGTTCACCAAAGTTACGACGATCAAGATGTGCTCACCAAAGTTACGACGATCAAGATGTGCTCACCAAAGTTACGTCGATCTAGACGTGTTCAAAGTTACGTCGATCAAGATGTATTCACCAAAGTTACGCCGATCAAGATGTGTTCACCTAAGTTACGTTGATCGATATATGCTCACAGGAGTTATGTTGATCAAGACATGTACACAGGAATTACTCGATCAAGATATGCTCACACAAGTTACGTCGATCGACGTATCCACTAAGGAATTACGTCGATTAAGATATCCTCACACAAGTTACGTCGATCAATATATCCCCACAGAAGTTACATCGATTAAGACATGTACGCAGGAGTTACGTCGATCAAGATATCCGCACACAAGTTACGTCGATCAATATATCCACACAGAAGTTACATCGATTAAGGCATGTACGCAGGAGTTACGTCGATCAAGATATGCTCACACAAGTTATGTCGACCAATATATCCACACAGAAGTTACATCGATTAAGACATGTACGCAGGAGTTACGTCGATCAAGATATGCTCACACAAGTTACGTCGATAAACATATCCACAGAGGAGTTTCGTCAACTAAGATACGCACGCAGGATTTACGTCGATTAACATATCCTCACACAAGTTACGTCGTTAAGACATGTACGCAGGAGGTACGTCGATCAAGATATGCTTACACAAGTTACGTCGATCCACATTTGCAAACAGGAGTTACGTTGATCAAGATATGCTCACACAAGTTACGTCAATAAACATATCCACAGAGGAGTTTCGTCAACTAAGATACGCACGCAGGATTTACGTCGATTAACATATCCTCACACAAGTTACGTCGTTAAGACATGTACGCAGGAGGTACGTCGATCAAGATATGCTTACACAAGTTACGTCGATCCACATTTGCAAACAGGAGTTACGTTGATCAAGATATGCTCACACAAGTTACGTCAATAAACATATCCACAGAGGAGTTTCGTCAACTAAGATACGCACGCAGGATTTACGTCGATTAACATATCCTCACACAAGTTACGTCGTTAAGACATGTACGCAGGAGGTACGTCGATCAAGATATGCTTACACAAGTTACGTCGATCCACATTTGCAAACAGGAGTTACGTTGATCAAGATATGCTCACACAAGTTACGTCAATAAACATATCCACAGAGGAGTTTCGTCAACTAAGATACGCACGCAGGATTTACGTCGATTAACATAACCTCACACAAGTTACGTCGATCAATATATCCACACAGAAGTTACGTCGTTAAGACTTGTACGCAGGAGGTACGTCGATCAAGATATGTTCACACAAGTTACGTCGATCCACATTTGCAAACAGGAGTTACGTTGATCAAGATATGCTGACACAAGTTACATCGATCAATATATTCACACAGGAGTTACGTCGATTAAGACATGCACGCAGGAGTCACGTCAATCAAAATATACACATAGGAGTTTCATATTGCTCTTAGAGCAATAATAGATTGTTTAATTTATTTTATAGCGTAAAAAGCTCGGGATTGCGTTTGAATTTCTAAGCCTATTACTTTACCGGTTGCCAATCTGAAGAAAACAGGACGAGACCACTCTAAAATGAGAATCATTCATTATGCATCTGAGCACTTCCGTTCAGTCGCCGTAATAGTTGCCCTCATGGCCATGATTGTGTTTTTAAGTAGTGTATGCTAAATTAATTATGCCCTGTTAAGTTTAGAATCAATGTCGTTATCAGCAGTAGTTGTTATGATATCACTTCTCCTCCCGCCTGCAACTTCTATTAACGCGCTTTATGAAAGTCCAGGCTACCTAACTGATTGTAAGTAATGTGTGCATTTCTTGATTGACGGAAGAAATATAATGAACCTACATTAAACTCCAGAGTATATAGAGTTGATTGAATAAGGGTCAAAATTAATACCATAAAACAAAATTCATGAACCTAAACTCTCCATTTAAATTTCAATTGAACAATTGAACTTTCTGTAACACTCTAAATGGATTGGTTATTATTGCAAGACTGGTTACGTGTTAAAATTTGTATGTGTAATTAATTTCATTATTATTTCCTCCAGTTGATTCATTCTAAAAGGGACAAGCGGCGTACTTTTCCCAAGAGAATAACAAAGCTGGAAGGGAATCCCAAGTTGAATTTACACAATGGTTTAGTTAAATTGAATTGTAAAGTATCTGTATGTACAGCGTCCCCTTAATTGTTTAAGTAATTAAAGGGTTAAGTTGTGTTTGTAAATTTAAATACATCTTGTATCTGTGTATCTGTGTACAAATTTAGGGACTAATATATTCAATACAGATTTAAGTACTTCTGTAATATGCGTATTTGTAATTTGTACAATAATTATTGTGTTTGTAGAAGTTAATTTGTGTATTTAATTTTATTTAAATATAAAACGTATTTATTGTAAATAAGCTGTGTACAAGTATAGCATTAACTTTCTTACTGACCCATATAAAAACCAAATTAATCCCCGCCAAATCTGTTACTAACCAAACATATTTGTTCAGTAGTTTTCACTCGAAAAGTTGAAATAAATTATGGACATTATATATATCGTCAAATGAAAGCGAAACTTACTTCGCTTGTTTCATAAACGCGTCCTCAGCGTAAGGCTTATTTTATTAAAACTTAACGTCTTTTGTTCCACACCCGTGTATATAGCTAGTCCTTCCGAATAGAAAGCAAGTATTTCGGCTCCAATATTAAGATATATGATCAGTATTTTTAATGTAAATAACTTTTTATTATTTTTCAAATTACCACAAAAATAAAACTTGCATATTTGGTGTTTTATGTACAATTTGATTCATCCCTGTTAAATTCCACTGAATACAACCACAGTTTATTTATAGTGAGCCCTCCCAATGCATATCACTTGTATAACTGCACAGAGAAATAATGTTGTATCTTGTAGGTGGGATATGAATCAACAACTTTCTGAATCAATTCTTGGATTACGGTATGGCGCCTTACCTTTCAATCACGAAAACACTTAGGTATAGTCAGTGTTTAATTGAACGATGTAATCAGATTGCCTATTCTGCCCCGTAGTTTCATTAACAAGCAATAACTTTACCATCTCACAGCAAATATATACATTTGTTTTTTTAAATGACCTTGGTTAGAATAAATACCTGGGCTAGTTAAATGACAGAGTACAAGATTTAATTTAACTTTTAGTCAAGTATTAGGGTATTATTTTTTGCACACTGGTTTAGGTCAATAATCGTTACATGGCACTAAAATTTGAACGAAAACGGTAAAGCTGAATTTAAGAAATTAAATCTTTTAATATAGAACGTTATTTGATGGGTCGAAAAATTGATGTCAAGCCTGTTTTGTACGTATCCGTTTTGAGATCTGCTGAATTCAAAAAATGGTTCGTCGTTTGTACTCTAACAGGTGGACAGATTTGGTATGTGTGCAATTTCGGTTTTTTCTCGGGGCTCTTATTGTTATTAATTATTAAAATTTCATTGATAATTAATTCTAACTTCATAACGTATAAAATTACTATTTTCTTAAATTCAGGTCTAACGATTTTGATGAGATTTTGCTATAGTGTAACCTCTAAGGACCGATATAAAACATATTTGCTATCTCTCTAAATATACTTATTCATGAATTTCAGTAAAAGATAACAAAAATTTGGATACGCGTTTACAAAATCATAATGTCTTACAATATGCTCTACCGATTTCAATTAAATTAAATTGACGCATAAAATAAATATACAGAATGATTCACGAAGTATTACCGGCGCTCTCTGAGCTCATTTTACAGGGCAAAAGAAAGGATAAATTTCATATAAACATGTCCTAAAACGCTTTGGTAGCTTAGTTACGGCTAGCGAAAGATTTCGCACTGACTTCGCACCAGTAAAATTCAGTCATACTGAAATCCCTGAGACCTAAATTAAGGGGCAAATTTGGTGATTTTATATGTAATTTCACCTGAAAAACTGTAAAAATTGGGTTTTTGGACTGTTTCTCCCGTAGTTTATGAGAAAACTGGGGTAAAACACAAATAATTGGGGTCGAAAAATATACTTTTTTAAAGTTCGCTATGAAATAACTTACTAAATATAAGCAAGTGTACAGAGTGAGGCAGACCACCCGTACACAATGTACTGGGTAAACTAAATGAGGTAAATCATTCGTAACAAAGAATTTGGAGAAATTATTTTTAAATCTCCATAACACCTCAAAAGGGTAGTTTTTTGGGGGTGGGGTAGTTTTTTGGGATGAGGTAGTTTATGGGGGTGGGGTAGTTTTTGGAAAATTTTCAAATGTAATGGTAGGTTAAGTGATACCTCATTTTAAAGGTATTTGTTCACTGATCATTTTAATACAAAAAGGTTTCACTTATTCTGATGCTTATGTACAGGGTAGTCCAAAACGTCTAAAATTCAGGGTTTTACAGTTATTTTTATTGCCACCACCTACAATACTGCAGAGGAACACAATTTTTACCAAAGATTAATAAAAGGACACCCTTTCCAAAAATATCCTCAAATGTCTATTACTCCAAAACTTACACATAAAAAAAAAAAAAATACATAAAATTTTGGATGTGAAAAAACTCAAATAGCAAAGTAAGGTTGTGTTGCACTTCATTAAAATGATTTTTAAGAAACAAACATTTTCTGCATTTATACTTTGTCTCTATCTCCAACGGTTTCGAAACTGCATTCAAATGGTTGTGCTTCACAAGGAAAACATAATAGGTAAAGAAAATTATTAGAGATAAGATAAGACTACAGTATTAATAATATGGTTCAAGAGTCCTTCCATAGTCCGATAACGCCATTAACATTGTTAAAACATAAACATCACGGTTTGCTTGTTTTTGGAACCTGTTATCAACTGGAACCCTAATCTTTTAAAAAAGCGTTATTTCTACTACATAGCTTAAAAACCAATTAAACCTAAACGTTCGTTGTTTCCTTGGACTAATTTGTTTCACGGGATATTGGTGTTGAGAACAACTAACTGAGTGAGGTAATTCCTCTGAAAATATGCCCTATTGTCCATAATGAATAACATTAGTAGTAACAATAAGGGAAAATATATTCAAGTCTCACATTTTCTCGAACAAATTTCATTAGGGCTGTAACTTCTAATACACCATTGGGTACATTTCAATCAGTAGAACATATTTCTGATTTAAACTTTTCACATTTTCAGATTTAAACTGGTTACTGTTCCAACCTACATTTAGAGCTTTGTGTTAATCATTACAGCTCATGCATGTGTAATGGATTTCTTACCTTTAACCATTAGGTAATGTCGGGTATTACCACAAAGGTTTCGAGAAGTAATATTTGGAGTATCGTGAACTAACCTGTGTACACGGACGTGGGATATATGGGGATACATATAGTGATTACAAGCAATCGTGAAGGAACTCATTTACACCTTTTTCATAAAGTCTTAAGTTAAATCTCTATCTTTTCTATCACGCCTCTCTTGACCATATCTTGTTTTTATAACCCTGATACCATTAGACTACTTGAATGGGTACTGAGGGTTTTTTTATGAGGTGATGATGATCGGAAGGTTTTTCGTCTCTAAGCTACAAGAGGAAAGAATACACATCCTTAGTGCCTCACATTGTAGGCGATGTGCAATTAATTATATGTATGAACAAATTTAAGTGGATGGTTGCTAATACAACAGTCCTTGTCACTAAAGCTTCTGAAATAGTTTTGCATTTGAGCATTTTCTTGTAAAATTTAGATAAACAGTCAAACTTTATTTAAGTCGTCATACAACACAAAACATTTTCATACTTGTCTTTATTCATAACTATGCAAGAAATTCATTTGAGTTCATTCATGTAAATATAATCCTGTACTAGAGCTTTATGTTAACTTATTAAATAATCCTTTTGAACTTGGAGAAATTGAGGTTATGTTGACTTTAACTCCACCTCTAACTTTAAACAACCAAGTTGATTTTATATAACAGTGCTTTCATAACAACACTGGTTTAAAATCAATAACTATATTAATTCGATTTCCGTTAACAAACTCCATGTTGTTGATTATATAGAAAATAAATTTGACTTTTACAAAATTGTTGACAATTTTTTTATTTGGTATGATGTAATAAGATGTGTAAGTCCGATGACGGGGAAAAATACATTACACTAATAATTTTTCTTATTTACTGGCGCGGTAGTCATCTATGGCCTCTTGTACGATTTTACTTCAAGTGGATTTGTCAACAGCTCTCCAGTTCTTCATTACTAACCTTCCCTTTTCCACCCCTTCACTATATCTTTCGTGGTTTGCTTCTCTGCTTTCCTTGTGTGAGCCACGCTTTTTCCATTTTTTGAACATTTTTTGAAGGATTTATAACTAGTTGTTCCAGTTCTTCACCTTTAGCCACCTCCATACCATGTCTTTTTTGTAATATTTCTCTCTACCTTCCCTCTGTACACCCATTTCTAAATTATTTCGACTCTTCTTGAAGGCTTTATAACCAAATGTTCCAGTGTTCCTCATCTTTTAGCTACCTCCGTACCATGTTATTTTTGTAATCTTTCTCTCTACCTTCCCTCTGTATACCCATTCCTAAATTATTTCAACTCTTCTTGAAGGCTTTATAACCAAATGTTCCAGTGTTCCTCATCTTTTAGCTACCTCCGTACCATGTTATTTTTGTAATCTTTCTCTCTACCTTCCCTCTGTATACCCATTCCTAAATTATTTCAACTCTTCTTGAAGGCTTTATAACCAAATGTTCCAGTGTTCCTCATCTTTTAGCTACCTCCGTACCATGTTATTTTTGTAATCTTTCTCTCTACCTTCCCTCTGTATACCCATTCCTAAATTATTTCAACTCTTCTTGAAGGCTTTATAACCAAATGTTCCAGTGTTCCTTATCTTTTAGCTACCTCCGTACCATGTTATTTTTGTAATATTTCTCTCAACTTTCCCTTTGTATACCCATTCCTAAATTATTTCGACTCTTCTTGAAGTCTTTATAACCAGTTGTACCAGTTCCTCATCTTTAGCCACCTCCATACCATGTCCTTTTTGTAATATTCTTTTCTACCTTCCTTCTGTACAACCATTCCTCAATTATTTCGACTCTTCTTTAAGGCTTTATAACCAGTTCCTCCAGTTCCTCAAACCTAGCTGTTTTAATTCCCCCTTTACACAATCGCATACCTATCAGGTCTCTCTTGAACAGCTCTTGTTCTTTTCCGACCGTGAGACTATCAGAATGTTCGAGAGCTGGTGGTCTTTTCTCTATAAGGAGAAGATGGTCGAGAGTTTTTTTTTCCTTTTTAAACCAATGGAAGAAGAGTAAATATGTACAAAGTACACAATACATTTTCAAATTACATTTATAAAAATGTCAGTTGTTTGAGAGTTGTTTTTCAAAACCGTTGAAAGCAAGTATTGTAATTGGCATTTCTGTCGACTAAGATCTTTTGTGTAAATCTACAAGACGAAGTTTGTTAATGGAAGTCAAATAAAAATATTTTCTGAACTCTATTCATTTTGTTGTGAAAGCACAACTTACGTGTAAGGAAATTTACTCGGTTGTTTACAGTTACGAGTCTGGATTTGTATCAACATAACTTTAATTCGTCAAAGTTCATGGAATTATTTAATAACTTTACTCTAAAGCACTTATATAGATTCAATTTCCATAAAAGAACTTGTTACCATGAACACTTGTGGTTTAAATTCATCTGACGGCTCTCAGATAACAACGCAGACACAGCAGTGGCAAGTGTATACAGCAAATCTTTGTTGGAGAAATAACAGCTATCTCCCTAGCCCTATGAAACTATCTTCCTACAAAAGATTGTAATATCTGTTTTTACAGCCCATCTTAATCATTCTCTGCAACTGCCAACTAAACCAGCTGTTTGGTTTTAACATCATCCGTAAAAAAAATTTAAAACTCGCTATTTAATCTCGAACTCTCTGGTTGGTGATCTTATTATCTCTTATCCTGCTGATCGCCGCTATAAAACCATTTCTGTTGCACTCAGCATCTGCTCCTCTCTCACTGTTATAGGTCACACCTCTGAGCCAAAGGTTACAATACTGTTTACTATATCCTATATTATTTTACTGTTCCTTTTAGACTTTTGTTTATTACCTTAGCTACTTATATGTATTCTTACTACAGAGGCTCACTTGATGTGTCAATCCCGAAGTACCTTGCTTGATTTATAGCTTTTTCACGTTGTCTTTGTTTATATACATCTCTTTCTCGTGTTCTATCAGATCTCTCAGACCTGATGTTCTCTTCCTACCCAGACACAATTAGAGCTAATATTTTATGTACTGGAATACAATTGCATATAGATATTTCAGTTACAATTCAATTTTTATAATACAATAAGTTTTAATCAAATTTATTGCCCATACTTTCACCAGTATTGAACGTAATTTTCCACGAGAGTCTATGTTAAAAGGCCTGGTAAAAATGTAGAAATAGATTTTTTTGTAATTATGTTTCATCACAATAAAACGAATATTTCAAAAAGTTACAGAAATGATGGATATGCATTTCGTTTTGCGTTTGAAATGTTAGTGATGAACAAAGTTTTGTTATTAAACTGATATTATATTTTCCCTCTTCGCTCCCTCCTCCTCATCATCTCATACACTATCTCTGTCTAGATATTTTTGTCTTGTAGTCTTGGTTTAGATCCCTCACATCTTTATTATCTGGTTTCTCTTGACCTACATCTTTGTTTTTTGACCGTTGATGCTATTAGGGAATTCTAGGGCTAAGTAAGTGTCTTTATTTTATGTTTTTTTAAATTCTTTTTTCTTTTAAGGAGATTTTGACAGAAAGCTTTTTGTGCCATTAAAGAACTTGTTCCAATCTCTGCCTTATCTCCTTTTCCAATAACATTCATCAATACGATATTTTCCCCCATCTTATATTGAAAGTATTTTTTTTACTTTATTTATCATGCGTTCTTACCTTGTCTGATTCTTTCTATTTACACCTCAATTATGTTGAGTACGGGTATGTCAATCCTGAGGTACCTAGCTGGATCTACAGCTTTTTAGTCTTTGGTTAAATACTTCTATTATTTCTTCTTTCCTATCAGATCTCTCTTGACCAAATCTCGTTCTCTTCCGACCCAGACACTATAAGAGTATTGCAAGGCTAACGGACCTCTCTTTTCCTGTTTATTCTTTTAAGGGGATTATGACTGCGAGGTTTTTTGTAGTTATAAAAGAAAATCTTTCAATTCAACAATAAAACTTTTAAATCCAGTATTGGGAATATATCGTTCTAGTTATGTTCTATAAAAACTATTATGTAGTACTATACATGACAACGATAAACAATTTTATCACAGTTACAATGCAACACGTGTTTCATATTTCATCATTTTTTAATGATATAAAATAACGACGCAACGATAAAAAGTGTTTTATTAATTTAATATGAGCTTGTTAAATGCCTTTCTACTTTTTGTAACAGAATCATTTATTCATTTTTTTAATGAGAGCGTTTCATTGGAGGTAGAAATAATTGCCTATAAATCAATTTGTTGTATCGATAGGCTTTGTCTATCAGTACGGTGCTCATGCTATCTCCCATTCCCTCCCCATCATCCGGCTGTATCATATAAATCAATGTTCTCTGTGGAAACTTCCATTCTGCGTAAATAATTATAAAAGTGCATTGTTATCGAACATTTATTGTTAAAGACACTTGTAATTTTTTAGTCTTGATAAAAAATACGTTTGTTGCTCTAAACAGGTGTTATTTTAAAGAGATGTTTGTTCTTGATTTTAGATGTTAGATGAACGGTTACTATCTCACTAACTGGTCAATAATTAGATATTTAAACGGTTACTCAGTAACTGTTATTGTGGTCTGGGATGATTGCACAACCTGAGTATTATTATTGAAAAACTATGTTTTATCAACATAATGTATTATGTATATATTATATCCATTAAAAAAAATCCGTTTGACTGTATGATAAAATAAGTAATAAGTAACATTATGATTTATTTACTTTCCGGGAGGCAATACACCTTTGACATGTTGGAACTCTCTCTGAAACGAAAGAGGCCCATCTTCTGATCTGAACATTTCTGGAGCTTTCTCTACCTATTCATGTGAACTAACGGATACCACGAAGCAGTTAATCAGGCACTCTGTGAAGCAGAGGAAGAAGAAAAAAACTACTGCTGAAATAAACAGAGTTCTTAGAGTAAAGCTTGCTTGTTGGACCCTAGAAAGTTCTATAAAGAATAATACAGGAACAAAAGAATCATTGACTAAACTAACTAGTTTAGCTGGAAGATGGAAAAGAGCTCGATGTAAAGCCCTCCACTTTTGCATACACTAAAACTAAAAGAAATATATTTAGAGAGTTCAAGACTCCAGAGCATTGACTTCAGGTGGAGTCGGTGAACCTTAAAGAAGTTCCTTCGGTTTAGTAAAGTAAGTTTTTTCCCTAGGTTAAATATCTCTTCTAGAACTGTCATTAATATAAACGTACTCCTCAATAGAGGATGGAACATACCCATTATGTTCAGTTATATGGAAAACGGAGTACTCATAATCTTATACGTCAATGAGAAGACAAAGAAAGTGGTGGAGAGGATCATCCCTAGCCTCAGACTTTGATTCTTTACGTCAATGTTGTCGCTCGAGACGAGAAGGACTTCCTGACAGCGAACCAAGTCTTTAAAACACCAATCAAACTCGAGAGCATGAGTCTGCATCGGATCTGCGGTAAGCTTGCTAATAAGAATTATAAATGATATTTTCCTACATTTTTTTGTTTCAACGCGTGCTTTAAACAACTTTCCCACTTAATTATACGTATTTATAGTTTTATGCAATGTGAAAACATTTATAAACCAAAATCAATTATGGTGGGTAATTATAAATAAATGTAGTCTTGTTCTAACTACTGTACAAAGGTTAGTAAGTCACTAAAAGACCTTACACGACGAGAGTGTAGGTGTTGTAAACCGACCTGACAGATTGTTTGCACTTAACTTAAAATAAGAGAGTGAGTATCTCCTTTTGAAATGTACTAAATGAATGTGAGTGTAATAAAAATTTTTGTTACAGAACTCCAGACGCAATCAACATTTTAAAATATGTCAAACGTTTTCTTCTAGTATAAGGCGAAAAACCTTTTAGTCATCATATCCTTGTAAAACATTATTGTTCCTACCAAGTCCCAACATACAATCTAATATAAGCAGATCTTCTAAATATAATGCTTAAAAGTTGGTCTCAGTATGGTATGTTCGTTTAAAACAGTTGTTACAAAGATTTTCTGAGTCTACCTTCATGACATGGGCAAGCTGCTAACGTATATTAAAAAATCTCCACTCGCTTCGTTCGCGTCAGTGTCTCAGAACTGGCGGACCTCGAAGTGACGGCGTCAAGCGTCTCCACTTGCTACGCTCGTGTCGGAGACTCGTCCTTGCTGGATCTGGTTATGATATCCTTGAGAACTCAGGATTTGAAATTACATTTAGGACAATAATTTCATTATTTCTCATCGTAGGAAGGTACAATTACTTGCAGAATTGTTATAATCTAGTGTGTTTGTCCGTTGAATGAAATACGAGATGCGGACAATGACTTTAAAATGGTCGCCACTTTGACACTTTTTATTCGATTTTCAGAATTTAAAAAAGGTTTTTATATCAGAACGTTTAATTCTCCTGTATCATTTCCCTGTTTATCTCAATTTTGTATTAACGTAAAGACAGAAATTACAGAATGTGGAAAATCACTTTTTCCGTTTCCCGATACAACATGAAGCTCAGTCAAAAACGGACTTCGATTTTTTTATGTGAAACAACTAATAGGTCGGTACGGGAGTAAGAGCGACTCTTCCGTAGCGTCGCTATGAATATTTAAACTTTCCATAATTTAACTCTGCGCCTCAAGTAGTGTGCAGAGTAAGTAAAATTGTTGAAAATATTTTGATTTAAATGTGGAGTTTTGTTTGATCTTTAAGAATATATATGTACAAATTGATTTTAATTATTATTTCCTTCGAATACCATTTTTTATTTTGCATAGTTTTCATATTTAAAACTATGCATTCTAATGTTATTATTATTATCTATTTGATTTTGTACCTCAATGTAAAGCGGTAATTGTAGTTTTAACATACAACAACTTATTGTACATTACAGTTCAAACTACAAGAGGAATGGTAGAATGAACAACTTTGACAATAAAACATGGTAAACTAAGCAAGGGTTTTATTATTCCTATTGAAAACGTCATAATTCAAAATTATTTTAGTTTAACACTAATTTTGGGTATTGTAGACAACCGATAAAAAATTATGTTTTCAGTTTTTTGACAATAACTAGGTTATCCTTTGAGCAATAAAAAACATTTTGTTCGTCATTCGAAAGAGAAACTTTATTGTATCTTGTATTTTTTTAAATAAATTTAACTGTTAAAAGTTTAAACTGGAGCCACTAAAAAACAAAACAAGGTAGTGGTTTTTGGTACATTGATAGGTCACATGTCACATGATAAATATATAAACGAAATTTTAGACTTGATCATAATTTATTTCTAAAAATATGTTTTTTTTTACAAAACATAAAATATTGGGCAGACAATTAAGCTTGTTCCAAACAAATGAATACTCTGAGTTTACTGCAACCCCAGGAACAGTCCACTAAAGTATCCGACACGAGTTCTGAAACAACCCGTATAACAAGTTTAAACAAAAGAAGAATCTATTAAATGATAAAATCAATTTTGATTCTAACGCGTTGTATGATACTGTACTAAAAAAATAATGGAAGAGATAACAACCCCTTCAAACATATTGAGCATCGACTGCACCACGTATCGATATAATGTGCCTTACTGTTTGCGTATCGATTAGTTTTAAATGTCGTTTTACTTTACCACATATACGTAGTATAGAGAAAGTTATGTGATGGGTCAACAAAATCGATCTATAATTTATTATGGATGTATCTGTTGAAGTCGAAACAATTTTTTAAATAATATTTGTCTCCCCGTCTGCCTCCCGTAAGTGCAATGTTCTACATCCCAAACTCATACTAATTTCAGTTAAATTTGGTTTACGAGCATATTTTGGTCATATATCGAAACCCCTTTTAAAAAATAACGATAAATCAAAAATTCAACAAATTACGTTTTCATAAATCGATGCTGTTTTGATAATCATACTTTTATAGAACCTCTACTTTTCGTTACAGTTATTTTGATTTTGGATTTCGAAACTTGTTACTTAGATTTTGGGAAAACTTTTATACGTTGTCACTTTGTTGACAAGTTGTTAATTTGAGGAGATTTCAAAAATTTACGACTTTTCATACAAAATTAAAACTATGACATTAAAAACAAATAGGAAATCTAGCTTTGGACAGTATAGCTTACAAAACAAACTTAAGAATATTTTTTGAAAAATTTGGGTATGTGACCCCAAATGTTATGAACCAAAGTGGTTAAAAGATCAAAAACCTACAGTTTATTAAATATCACCCTTTATTCCCAACATTTTAACATATCTACCATAATTTATTCTCAAAAAATATTTTGTTGGGTGACCTCAAATGGTATAAACTAATTTTGGTCAAAAGAACAATTTTTAAACCTATGTACTCTCTTTACTTCCCAAAATTTTGGGGGTAAACCCTTAATATATCCAAATAGTCTTGGTCTGGTTAACGAAAGACAGTCCTCTTTTATTTCTTCCTGTGTGTAGTTATATATATATATACTTTAATTTTTAAGTTATCTAAGTTCCTCAAACGTCGAGTCAGTTGTATTACATTATTTTTCCCTAAAACTTTAACTAGCCGTTGGTTTCCTTATTAGAGAAACTTGAAGAGCTAAAAATTAAAGTAACTACCATTTCGGTAACGGGTCGATCTTTTGGAGTGAAGTTTGCAGCATTGATCTCTGCTTTGAGCAGCCGTTTAAAATGATGTACATCTTAACCTATGCTTACATCTAAGATTTTCTTCCGGCTCCTTGTGGACCGTCCCCCATTAGAGATCATATGACAAAATAACTTTTTAGGTTAAATACTTCTTTAATTTTAATATTCCAACGCATGTCTATGAACAAGTATTCGGTAATCCGGCGGCTATTGTACGCCTTATTTTGGAAATATTTGAACCGTTTATCTCTGCTTGTTGAGGCCTTTAAAATGATGTACACATCTACCAATGCTTACTATTAAGATTCTCTCCTGACTGCTCGTGAGCCGTCCCCCATTGGTGGTGAAGAGTAGATAAGAACCTTAGAATATAGTTATTTATCTCCCAAATGGATTTGCAGAGTTTTACTCTTCTTGGCAAATAATATAAAAGATATTAAGCCGTCTCCAGACGTTTCAGTACCCCTGTATATACATCACCATTATTACGAACTATATAATTAATACTAATTCACACAGACAGAGAGGGAATGAGTTTAGCCTATCATAAAAAAATCCCAAACTTATAATTTTATCAAAATCTATTGTAACACAAATTTTTCTAAACAAAATTATTGTTTAGACAAACAAAACGTATTTGTTCCCAACTCTCCAATAATGTTGGCTAGTGAGCTATTGAAAAATATGACCACGAAGAAAGTAACATATTTTATCAGAATTTGATTGAAATAGCTTGATGCCGATATTAAGATTCGACTGTATATGACCGCGTTTAAAATTCATTTAATCGATAATCGTGATTTTTTGAAAAACCAATACTTTTTATTTGTTCTCTTGAAGTCACTAACAAAAGCTCATCAAAATTATTAACGCCAATTTTGTGATAAAGATTTATTTTTTTCCTTAATAATTGGGATGTAAAATAATTATACTGGAGGGAATTTAAGTGGTGTAACTTGTAAACAATCTCTCAATCAGAAGAACTCACCGTGGCAAACTCACCGCCCTCTCATTTCTGTTGGCGCCTCGTGTATGTATCGAAACGCGATTCCAATACAGTCTCGTGGGAAATTCAAGCATAGTACTCTTGAGGCAGTCTGGACCAGTTGAACTCTAAGTGGGATACGCTCTGAACCAAACTGACTTGATAACATTCAGTGATCTTGTTTGTGATTTATGTTCTTAAAGGAAATGTTATCCCAGCTGGATAAGTGGTTTGTATATTCCAGGAGAAATATATTTATAATATCGCCAGACTATATACTTACTTGAAAGGGAGCAAATTTAAAATTTGACGTTTATATATGCGCCCACTCACTCAGAAACTCACTGGAGAACGTTATACAGGGTGTCCCACAAATAAATCTTTGTGCGAGTGAAACTTGCGTGTGTGTTTGTGAGGTGAGCCTTCCCCCAGCCGTCTTCGTTCGTTTTAAAAACTATAGTTGGATCTACAACTTTTTCATGTACTCTTGGATTAGATCCCTCTCTTTCATCTTTCCTATCATTTCTCTCTTGTTCATCTCTTGTTCTTTTCCTGTCTAAATGATAAGGGTGTCATTTGACGTGCTTTTCTTCCTTTTCTTCACACAGGTGAAGCGAGTGTTATATAATTAAGAAATGTTCAGAGTACGTCCACATTACTTTTTTTATTGACAACTATCAAACAGATATTTTTGTGATAAATAGTTTTCTTTTGTTGGTATTTTGATTATGAATGGGTGTATGAGAAAGTTTGTACAATGTTTGAGCTTTTATTTTGTTATAGGAGAGACTCACTCGAAGTAGCTATACATCGAATAACATACTTGGTAAGACCAAAATACTAACATCAATTAAGACGTGACGGTACGTTTTGGTGAGCTGTATTACTAGTCGAAGGACCCGCGTACATGTTTGGGAATCCTGCTGTAGATGTTTTGAGTAGCTGCTATTTTAAATAGTAATATGAAATTAAAACCTCACGAGTATATCTTTTATCCTAGTGGCAAAGAACACTATTCCTGAATAGAAGAAAGGTTGTGTAACACATTTGACTCAAAGACAACAATTGTGTTTGTGATGTTAGGTAACTGCCTGAATAACAAACATTCAGATGAAATGTCAAATGGTAGAGTTAAGTATAAGACATCACTTTTAGATACGTTAATAATTTATTATAATTTTCAATTAAAAAAATTGTGCAATCTGTATAAATCAGATTCAAATAAATCCCCATTTTGCATTTCGCAAGAAGACACAATGAAACCTATTTTTATGCTTTTAACTTGCAATTTTTTCTAAATGATATGACATAGTTCCTCTCTCACTGTGGATGCAAATTAGTTTACATGTAAAACGTAGAAGCAGATTATTTCCGCGGAGGTAATAACTTGGAAGGAAATCACAACTGTTAGAGAGGGGTGTTTCACACTGTGCAGGATTTAAAATGTGTAGTCACTGAGTGAATTAATTAGTTCAACTGTCAATTATTTAATTGGATGTTAAATAATTACCAGATTGTTAATTTGTGCAACTATCACACTACAATAATACGACTGAAAACGTTGATAAACATTTTCAAAATGTTAAAGAAATATTAGAAGATAAAAAAAACACATAATATGCGTGACAGTGTCACTTTGATTGGGCTCGGTAGTTGAGCTAGATGTTGAACATGGTATGTTTTTCCTTATGTCAGGAAACACTTAATCGGAACTTGGTCTGCGCTATATTAAGCAGAACTCGCTAGCAGAAGAGGAAACGGAGTATTCCGAGGACGCATTCAGTCGTGCTGCGTAGTACCTGAGTCGTGTTGATTTTGATACATTTCTCTAAATTACATCATGGCTATTTAATTAACTGAGGCCACGGCATTTGGGGTTTTACTGGAGGCCCAATTCCCCAATTATTTAATCAATAATTAACAAAGAGGTTAATTTAGAATGGTCAACATCCAACATCACCCATTGAGTTAATTTGTAGCAATTTTGTGTGAGTAAATATTTATTAATTAGTTAAATTTAGGTAATCCATTATTAATTAGATTAGTCTCTTCAAAGCTGGACACCCTTAGGTGCATGGGCAAACCGGAATTACGGGATTTAGACCTCGAAATTGCCATAGGAAAATGCAGTTTCAAAAAGTAGACGCATGGCTAGGTTGAACTATGACAGTTTTTGAAACGAAGGCACAACCTATCGCTCACAAATTGGCACCAGGCGTTACATACCTTTGAATATGATTTATTCCACTATTTGTATTAGAATTTAAAATATAAATTGTTTAATCTTCTTTTAAAATCAATATACATATCTACAAAAGATGCGACCTAACAAGTTGAACAGAGATCACATACTGGTCAACAAATAAAAGTACCACCGGGGTAGTTACCTAACGGTTTCACTGAAGTGAACAACCGTTTATCTTTCTCTCTTAAACGCTTAAAGACCCTTTTAGTGTTCACTTAAAGGGTGTAGGGACATGGCGATCCAGAGGAACACTAATTGGATCTACGCACTTTTTCCATATAGTCTTGTTTTATATCCTTCTCTTTCAGATTTCCCATCAGTTGTCTCTTAACCAGTTCTTCTTATTTTCCGACCTAAAAGATATTAGAGTAAAAATCGCTAGGAGTCTTTACTTTTAGGTTTTTTCTTTCCATTTTTTTTATAAGACGATGATGAAAAAGAGGTTTTGCCTATAAACATAAGGAAAAAATAATAGTTTAGGACATGGCCTTGTAGTCACGCCTTACAGTGAATTAACAGGAAACATTTCAGCCTTACTTAAAGTGACTTTACTTCACTTGTTAATTCAGTTTGTATTCATTGAAGCCTCATTGGTTTATTTCTAAATTTGTTTGACTGTTAGTTTTAGGTATGAGGCTTCAATTATTTTTTTAAAATTTCATTTACTGTATTAGCTTTTTTATAGTAAACAATGGAATATGTCTCCATAAACTATATAAAATATTACTCCATTATTATCCAATAATTTTAAAACCAATACAGCATAGTGTTTGTAACTGAAAATTTCACCAGTGTTTTATTCTTTATCTTGATCGTTAATAGATAAAATAAATAAATTATGTGACTGAGATTTTAATGGAAATGTAATTTAATTTACCTTAAGCTTTATACGTATCTTGAAAAAGTTTTACTAACGATGCTGATTTATTGGAAGTGTATGAATGTATCATTAAAAGTTTATATATTCATAATATATCTAGGGTTTAGAGCATTGATTATGCTGTATAACGGTGTGTCGTAGTGGAATTTAAATGAGAACGGAACCAATAAGGAAAGCAATTCTAAGGAAATCAACATTGTAACAATATTGCACTGAGTACGAAACACTCTCTAACGTGCATTTGTATTTACTTCCTTCTCGTATCTTTCAATTTTAATTTCCCAGTTTCTCTTGTCTCAGATTCTTTTCTTTTTTTTTTACCTCACCTTCACACACACACCGTCTCTCATCTTTTTTAAATCACTAATCACCTGTACAATGACTGTCAACATTTTACATTCAATTAATCATTTTTGTAGGCAGAATATTCGTTTTTATTTACAAATGAGTCTATTTGTGATACATGTGTATATAGTACTTAATAAAAATATGAGTTCAAGGTCGAAAATTAGGACTCAGTGTGAATGAGCTCCAACATCATAAAAATGGAAAATGTGGTGATGGATGAAGTACCGGTATTCCTTACGTAATGAGAGAAAATTTCATCAGCTAATTAAGAACTATAGCTTGCGTCACTTCTTTAAGGAAACTTTCCTCAGTTTTAAGTCTGACGATCCCAAAACTTTCCTGAAAATTACATCGGAACCCAAAATTTAAGAACTGAGCATCGCGTTATATAAATAAACCACAAATTTTTGAGAAACGTTAATGAAAGAACTCTGATCCTGGATTAAACGAGTTGAAACATGAGAGACTGAATGTAAATTATGGAAAATAATCAGAAGAGTTCATCAAGATGTTTCAAGTGACATTGTATGTTGACCATTAAGTCAGCAGATAAAATTTTAGAAATGGGATCCCATATCAGATTTAAGGCGAAAATATTCTAGGAAATATATCTTTCAAGTGTACTTTCAGTGAATAATAATGTGGTTGGAAGAACGAGAAGCCTGCCAGTTCAAACACCTCCTTGGTAGTTTTAAAATTTTATTAACAGAAATTTAATTATATAAGGCCTAGAATTTTTAAGGATGCAATCCTTGGATTTCGTTAAATAATCATTTTCATTATTTATTTTTACAAAAACCAAATTCAATTATCAGGCTTTCTACATTACAACTAGTTTACAGAAAGAAGATCATTCGCATGTCATCATTAAGTTCGCTTTTATTGTGGATTTATTGTATACCTGTAAATACTTCTTTATAACATCATGCAAATTTACAATTTCATTTAAACTTCAAGAATATCACTACTTTGTCCAACATTGTCTCTAATTTGGTTTCAAACATTTTAAAAACCACAAACAAATAATTGTTTTTCAAATTGAAATAAAATATCATACACCAGTGAAACTATTTAATCAAAGGATATCCTTGTAGAGTTACCGATCCTGTGTAAAGGAGTAGATCTCGGGTAAAGGGACAATAATATGGTTGCTTGTGAGAGTCGCTTAAGGGTTGTAGATCAAATAAGTAAGGGTGTATTGTTCAGGAAGGGAAGAAATGTGAGTGATAGCCTTTGTAGGCAACAAGTATGCTGTTAGTTAAATATAAGATTTACATTTCAATGGCGTCTCTACGGCGTCTTTTTGAGAAGAGGAATATTTTTCTCGTAAAGTTTTTGTTGAGTTTTGTGTGAGACTTTTTTTTTATATTGGATGAAATTTGTCTGTTTGTGTTGGGTATAGAGTGGTAATTTGTTTTTATAATCCCAATATTCTCAACACACGAATAGTGCTGACTCTTCGAGTGCTTAACATCGCGCGTGGAGTTGAAAAGATATAAAACATTAGGTTCACGATACATTGATGACAATTTCTTGCAACCACTTGTACACGAGAGCCATATACAATACATAGCATAAGATAGTAAACAATATGCAATAAGTATCTTATTAGACATGTTTCACCAGTGCACAGTTAAATTGTATTGCAGTGGCTAAATAGGTGTACACCAGTACGGTAACAACATCTTTCGTAGGATATACTGCGTGTTAAATAAGTCCCGGGACGGCTTAATATTATTTAACCATTACAGATAGAGCTACAAAGCTTTGAACATTGTTGATGGACACCAAAACCTATTTTAGTACGTATTTAGTGGACCATGGATCGCTACTTTTTCAGGGGGGCGGCCCACAAGGAGAAGTAGGAAATCTTAAATGAGAGCATATTATGTCGAGTTGTACATCAAATTAAAGGCCTTTATGAGTAGAATACAATGGCGCAAACCCGACTTTAGGTTCACCTTAGCTAAAATAGCGTGGGTTTAAAGTTCGTATTAGCTACAACGTCAAGGTATGTTGTAAACAGAGATTATGAAAACTTTGCCAATCTGGTTTAAAAAACTATTTTTTAGACTGCTCACTGGCTCTTTACCTCCAATGAGGGGCTGCCCTCAAGGACTCAAAAGGAGACATTTACGTTAGGTAAGGAAACCTTAAATTTAAATATCATGGTTAATTCATTTTCCTTGTTTGATTTAATATGAACACATCCTATTTTAGCTAGGGTGAACCTTTTGAGGTCAGATTTAAGGCATTGTGTTCTACTCGTAAAGGCCCTTTAATTCTATCTACAACTCGACCTATACTCTCCTTTAAGATTTCCTACTTACTCCTTGTAGGCCGTCCACTGAATACGTACTAAAATAGGTTTTGGTGTCCATTAACAATGTGCAATGCTTTGTAGCTCTATATGTAATGGTTAAAGAAATATTAAGCCATCCCGAGACAAGATTGGTAGTGGTACAAGAAGTGATGCTGAGGTTTAATTTTCTTAATTTCTTTCAAAAATAATTTTAGAAAATACCATTGTTTACGGAGTTATAAACTAAAAGACTACCATAAAACCTTTAGCTTTGTCCTTGAAGATCATTGCAGGCGAATTAAACGGCACAAGTAAAAATAAAAACACGGTTTTCAATGGATGGAGTCATTAGTTGTAATTAAAAATGGAAACTATCAGGCCCATCCTATAAAACACTTTAAATTTCTTTTCTTGCTAAAATAGTTTTCTCATAACTACTGCAGAACTGTGTTCACATTCATTAAACTATACGACTGTATCCCATCTTCCCTTGATTTTCAAATATTAATACATCACATAAAGTCATCTTAACTGAAAGTTTTTCATGAGTACAACCAACTAATGAACTGAATTGAAAACATATATAGTCGTTTTAATCGTCCCTCCTCCAAATCAAAAAATAAATATAATAAATATTCCTTCTCTAACACTTTACTATTATAATTTTAGTCTGGTATTAGTGTCCAATACTCATTTTAATTCTTTAATATAGTGACTGTTTAAAATTGTTAAATACAATTTCCAATTGTTGTTACTATAATAAGTTCTAACTGGTAAATATACTGTTTTGGGGAATTTAGTGAGGCGCGGCAATCCCTGAGTGTGTCTAACTAGATCTACACCTTTTCATGTAGCCTTAGGGTAGATCCGTCTCTTTCATATTTCTCACCAGGGCTTTCTCAAACATTTTGTTCTTTTCCAACCCTGAAAAAACAGCATTCGAAACTAGGAGTCATTATTTCTTCTACTTTTCTTCTTTTAAATATCAAAGAAAATAATATTACCCAGTTGTTCACTGTAAGTTATTACAAAGGCTTTCAATGCAAATAATATATCTAAAAAGATTTCCTCATTTAAATTACAGGTTAGTGCATTCGTCCAGGGATTTGTAATTCTGGGAATATAAGCTAAATTTTCCATACATTGTTAATTCTAAAACTTTTAATAACCTCTACGTAATGCAACATCTGTTTAACATTAAAACTATTTCAGAAACTACTAGTTTGTTCGATTATACTATCTTACTACACAAATACTGTTAAAAAGTGACTATGCCTAAGTGTTCTGGTAGCACACTGGTTAAAGACGTCGTTTATTTGATCAAGATATGGTGATGAATCTCACCCTGAACACAGTTTGGTTCTA
The DNA here is from genome assembly GCA_963513935.1 of Aphrophora alni. Classification (NCBI taxonomy): domain Eukaryota; kingdom Metazoa; phylum Arthropoda; class Insecta; order Hemiptera; family Aphrophoridae; genus Aphrophora; species Aphrophora alni. The sequence goes on along the minus strand of OY740773.1, from coordinate 99,776,316 downwards.
TGGTGTGGTGGAGGGAGGGCCCGCTATAAATAAACGGTGGTTGGCTTGCGTAGCAGTTGGTGGGGTTGTTTGGGATCCAACAGCGCAGAAAATAACCTTTTACAAATTTTACTTTTGTAGAGTTGTTAACCAAAAAAAAAAAAATAATAATAAATACAATCGATGCATAGTTCAAAGTTCGGGATACAATTACATTATATAGCATTTAGAACCATGTACATTCATTCAGAAAAAGTATTTAAGTATTTCAATAAAAAACTTATAAAAATTTATAATATTAGTAACCAAAATTTTTTTAGTAATAATTAATTATACATCAATAATAGCTGGGAGCATAACGACAATACGTATGGCGGGACAATACTAGCTGGGAGCATAACATACAAATACGGTATACATTTAATGTATGTTTGTAGCCAAAGAATGTTCCCTTCGCTTTAATTATTTCTTACCACTAACAGTAAGTTTTATTGTAACCCTAAAACAATATTAAGTTTATATTCCGTTAAACAATTTAAAGTGGAAAATATTTTAGAACCCCCCCCCCCCCAAGATTTCGTTTGATTTTAAAAGTACTGTCTCCTCTTTATTGTGGTTAGTATTTGGATCTTGTGCTACTCTCAAAGGACTAAGCAAGTAATTGGATATAGAGCTACTTCCAGTGAACAATATGAGTCTATCTTACGACAAAAATGAAAACGTATATATTTCATCTATAATTTTGTTTATGATACATTGTTATAATAAATCGTTCTTGTTTTTCCTTCCTTTCTTTTTATGAATAAAAGAACACTGCCAGACTATAAATAGAGGACTATATGTGGAATAAACTTCCAAAAACGTCAGGAAACACTTCCTGTGTTCATATTTATGTAAACAATATTTGCACCCCCGGTGTGTATCCTTTTTTGTAGGCAGGTTGTCTTTTAGAGTAGAGATTTATAGATCAAATAAAAATGAAGATGCAGATAGAGTGAGAGATATAGACATCGTAAGGTGCAAGGATTTTAGTTTGTTTGTTTTTCTTTGCATGAAAGGTAAAAAACATCTCGGTAATCATTGAGTATTAAAAAAAAAATAATAATAATGAAGAAACGAACATAAAATAAAAATACATGAATACAATAATGGGATCAGAGTTGGAAGAAAACAAGTTTGATTCAAAAGATGAAAGAGAGGGATCTAACCCAAAACTACTTGAAAAAATGCGTAAATCCAGTAAGAGCCTTTCGGGATTGCAACAGACGTACTCACTAGAATCAACCCCAGAGGGAAGATTTTTTTTTCTCTCTGTATGTAAGAAATTTTGGTGATTTTTTTCCACAGAAAATAATAAAAAACTAGAATTTCAGCCTTAGATTTTCAAATCTCTGTTGCAACCCTTTATATTTGAAGTTATCAATAGATATAATTTTTAACCAAAAGGAAATTGAAAGACTTCTTTTCTTTGTAACTTTTTCAATTTAAAACTTCGAAATTAGTTCATCGTTACTTCAAACTAATGTACTTCTTGTTTACAAATTGAAAATGAGTTTCCAAAAACTTGGAATAACACATAACTTCTCCCTTTAGTATTATAAACTATATCTTGTAATTACAATTTGTTTACTTCCAGAAAAGAAAATAGATTAAATGTGCAAGTTTGTATCAACAAAACAAATAAAACTTTTTTCCTGAGGACATGAAACATACCGGAAATCAAAATTTGTTACAAATATCAAACTTAACCTCTACCTCGTATACTGGATAAGTAATACTAAAATCATATTTACGGTAATAGTATCAGACCTCTAAGGTAATAAATATATACGATGTGTCCATAAAGTCCCCCCCTTATTTTTTTTTATTAATGGAAATAGACAGATTTGCTTTGGGGAAAGTTTAGATAACCGAAGGAGGAGTTTTTTGAAGTATCAAATTTTTCAACCCTTACCCCCAAAATGGGGTAGTTTGGGGGTAAATCAAGAATTTTAAATAGCAACCCCTATTGAGTGAAACCTCATTTTAAAGGTCTTTTCAAAATAAGAATAATGGCGCGAACCAGAGGTCTCTAAGTTCATCCTACCCGACATAGCAACCAATCGAATTGTGAATTTTACGTCAATAATTAGACCAGAAATGTTACGAAATGTACAACAAGCTTTTGAGTCCAGAATCTATTTCTGCCAAAAAGTAAATGGTAGCCGTTTCAAGAACTTAATATGAGCTAAAAAAAACAATGTAAGGCTCTTACCATCATTTTACCAACATAGAGCAGTTTGTAATGTAATGTAATGTTTGCTATATTGGGTAAGATGAACTTAGAGACCTCTGGTTTGCGCCATTATTCTTATTTTGAAAAGACCTTGTTATACAATTTTGTTATTGAACCTTTTATTTTGAATTTATTTTCTTTTAAATAATATGTAATATTTTATAATTATATATTTTTTTTAAAATTGTTATTGATTATCTCGGGGTTAGGTTGGTGCCGGTTTATTCCAAAAAAAAAATTATTAATAATAAAAAAAAAAAATAAAAAAATTAAATATAACAGAAAAAAAATTAATCAATAAAATGTCAAATGTATTAAAAAAATAAAAAAATTTATATATATATATATATACACATATATATATATATATATATATATATATATATATAAATTCTCATCAACAGTTCCAGCTTCTCTTATTAATCACTTAAACAAAAAAAAATACATTTTAACAATAACTAGTTCAATCTCACCAATATTTATAATGCTTTCCTCCCTCAACACTGCTTCTTGGTAATTGTCTAGTTTAATACCATTAATCCTTTACTCATACCTTCACAATCACTTCAATATTTCATCTAAATTAAACTATTTTACTTTCTTAATCGCATTTCATACATTATAATATGTCAACTGCACCTTCTTAGATTATTTAAAAGACTAATGAAAATTTCTTTTTTCTCCTTTCACTGTTGTTTCCAATCACATGATTCTCTTGTTGTTTTACTCATATGTTTTCTTCCTTTTATTTACTTGCCTACTAGATCCTTTTCATACCTGTGTGTATGTAATATTTATATATATATATATATATATATATATATATATATATATTAATGAATTAATTTAAATGTTTAATTCATATATATATATATATATATATATATATTAAATAATGAAATAAAATTTTTAAAAAATGAAACACTTGAACAAACTCCATATAACTTATGTAGAAATTTACCGCTAGACATCACGCCAGTGCTTGTCTTGATTCAATAAATTTCCAAATTTATTCTATTTTGTACAGATCCACTTCTCAACATCATTTTGAATTGTTATAGCCTTTAAAATGAGGTATCACTCAATAGGGGGTTGCTATTTAAAATCCTTGACTTACCCCCAGAATACCCCATTTTAGGGGTAAGGGTTGAAAATTTTGATACTTCAAAAAACTCCACCTTTGGTTATCTTAACTTTTCCCAAAGCAAATCTGTCTATTTCCATAAATAAAAAAATTAAGAGGGGGTGTGACTTTTTGGACACATGGTATATTAAACAGTCCAAGGCAACACATTATAAGTTACATTATAAAACTGAAAAATGCCTACATTTCACATTTAATGAAAATATACGTGTTCATATGATCTATAGAGGCACTGAGTTGTATACAGAAATATGCTTAATAACTATTTCACGATACATCGTATATAATAATAATGTTTGACTGTGACCCCCAGCGAGTATATCTATTGATCTATAAATCAATTAAGATTATACCAAATTTCAAAGCTAGGTAAAAGTAAACAATTGTCTCACTACACAATAACCAGGACAGTTTGTTATTATTCCCTATATAACTCTTTTGTGACGGAATAATCGGCCTTCTGGTCCCAGGAAGTATAATCTTCAATATAGGGTCCTGGAGTAAGAGCTCTGAGCTAGACTATTGTGGGAGCATCATACAGACTCTTGAAGGAAAGTACGTCCAGTTAACCGAACTAAACATTAAATGTTCCCTATTTCGTTTTCGCTTTCCTCTGGGATAAGAACACTCTTTCCTCATTCCATCTTCCTTTCCTTTCTTCCTGTTTATTCTGGAGATTAAGTACGAAAAGCATATTTCGATTGACGTGTATGCCTAACCTAACCTAACATAATATTCTCTAACCTAATCTAACCTAACCGAACCGAAGTTTCATTTTCATGTAATTAAAATTTCATTGCAGAATGATTAACGAATGATAAATAACTTAAAACGTAGGAAATCTTGTTTATTCAAACTAAAGCCAATTGATTTTTCCATAAATATATATTTTCAACAGTTTTTTGTCGACATATTAACTAAAGATACATACAAATAATAATTATTATATGTTTTCAGTTTTATAATTCTAATTGATAAGGCCGTGTAGTCTTCCATTAATACAAACTGAATTAACAATGAATATAAAAAGTACATCTACTTTAAGTAAAGTTGAAAAGTGTTTGGTTAATCCACTGCAAGACGTAATTACAAGGTCCAGTAATCAATTCTTGAGAGAGAAAAACGATTGTTCACTTCATTAAAACCGTAAAATAAATATCCCAGTGGACTTAACCCTTTTGTTTGTTAACCACTTGTTAGAATTTATTTAATTTCTTTTGTAGATAATATGTATATTGATTTTAAGTTGAGAAAGAAATTAAAAATATATATTTATTAAAAAATTTAATTCAAATAGTGGAATCAATAGTTTTTAAAGACACATATTGTGTTTCGTTAACCAATACTCATTTTTTATTTAATATTTTTGAACGTGTTTTCAACGTTTTCAATCTTTATTTATTTTAATTCTTGCACCAATTAAAAACGTTAATGTGTATTTAACTTCCATAATTAATCTCTAGTTAAATCATTGACAGTTCAATGAGTTAAACTAATTAAATACCAATTAAATTGACGCTGTAACTAGACAATTTAATTTCTGCAGTGTGGGACACTCCCCACCCACCACTTCTGTCTTTCTTTCAACTTATTACCTCATCGGAAATAATCTGTTTCTACGTTTTAAATGTAATCTAATTTGTACTCAGATAATTGTGTAACTGTGTCATATGATTTAGAAAATGTTTTATTATATCTTCGTAATTTTGCAATATGACATATCATTACGCAGGTTTAATAAAAATCTGACTTGTGTAAATTGCATTTGAATGTGCCATCTAACAATATTCTAATCTCAATCAATATGATCCAAACATATTTAAACAAGTAAAGCAAGCTCGAACATTTGGTGTTTTGTCTGTCCGTTTGTGTCACAGAATGTCTGTAGTTGAAAAAAATCATAATCTAAAAGTTAATAGGAAAAATGGTCGTAGTATTAGAAAATAATATTAATTTATTAATATATAGACCTAAACTTACTTTGCTTATGTCATAAACAGTATTTCGCTGAGAAAAGAATATGCTAAGACTGAAACCTGTAATTTTTTTCAAAGATTGTAGTCGTTCCACACTTGTTTTTTCTCTTTAGGGTTAAATCATTTGGTCTTCGAAAATTTCCCCACTATGTTTTGGTCCTTTAAAATATCCTATTTAGTCTTGTGACTCAAAAATTCAAACAAAATGAAGATTATTTGAGTAAAATATAAACGATAAGATAAAACGTTATGATTCACAATAGGAGGAAATACTTTTCCAAATAAAGTCAGATTAAAAAACCTGAAAATCGCAATTCAAATATTGTGTTTAATCAAAAATAAACACAAAATGAATACTCCATCTAAGTTAAGTTGTTTGATCTAATGAAACAATTTATACATTTTCAACGTAACAAACGAACACTTTATTTTTTATATAAAATCCAAATTCAAATTTCAAGGTTAAAATTAGTTTACAGTATAAAGAACATGGTAAAACGTACATTGAGTTCATTTTCACTATGTCCTAATAACCTTGAATCAGTTTAAACCTTTTTATATCTCCCCGAGTGGTTCATTTATATATTGGGGGGGGGGGGTGGATATCCCCAGTGACATAGCTGGATCTACATATTTATTTCAAGTATTCTAGGGTTTGATCCCTCTCCTTCATCTTTCCTATATGACGCGTTCCTAGGAACAGTCGTACCGAGTGAAATTTTGCTTGCTAGGCTAACTTAATCACGGATAGGATTGCCAACACTACAATACTGAAATTACACTGGTCAGCTGTTTGGGCTTGGAGCGAGTTATTTTGGTAGATTGTAGAAGGGAACTAGATTGAGGCTGAACAAGTTGTGGTTTGTGACTATTTGTGTTATGTCTTTTTGTTTTTAATACATAAATTAATTTCTTCGAATCTGGTACCCTACGGTGCATGGGTAGATTGGGGTTACGATTTTGACCTTATAACGTGGATGGACCAAATAACATTGTCGTTTCCAAAATGCAGACCGTAGCCTGGGGCTTAATGGCTCGATGCTGTCTCAAACGTTACACCTATCAGGTTAACCAAGTTTTATTATTTTTTTCCAAGGCTCACGGTATTAAAATATCAATGGTAAAGGGTGGTTATTTTAAGATTTTTTTGACTTTTTACTTTCTTAAGGTGAGGATCACCGTGAGTTTTTTTATATTTAATTGACAAAGAAAAAATCAATTATATTTTCTTGTATAGTTTTAAATTAATTTGTATTTCGAAAATCCTATCACGATTTTCATATGAAGGTGGGTTGGGTGACTTGAGAGGACTTGAGAGTTACCAAAGGCTGAAGTATAAGCAAGGAAAAGGACTGTATTTGGTCCAAAACCTGCTTGAGGCATATTTAAAGTCTAGGAAGATGAATAAAGGCAGAGAAAATTAAAATGGAGGGAAACTTTTGTTACACCCAACTAAAAATATTCCAGATAGGTAGTCTCACTGAGGAGTCTTAAACTGAAAAAAAAAAAAACTTGAGCTTTGGCACTGGACACTGAGTGGTATTCAAGGAACATTTAAACACCATATATCTCTCTAACCCTTGGTTGTTTTAATGTAGTATTTGTTTTAAGTTCACAGAAACAGCAAACAAGGACTCTTGAATTGTGAAGATACCATTCATCTTCGGTCAATCTCTTACTCAGAAAATGAAGATGACCTAATGAAGCGAGTTCCGTGTCTTTCGAAAGATATATACCACAGTTTGTTGAAATAGAACACGGAAGCGACTTATTTTAGTCTCAGTTGTTAAATGAATGAAACCAGCTTCTAAAATAATAATAATAATTTAAAAATAAATTTTTAAATACAATATCTTTAAATATATTATCATTCTAAAAAGCATTATTAATTTATTTTACTTTAATACAACATCATACTTCAGTGAAACGAGTGTAGTCAAATAATATCCTTGTTTGGATGCTTATCCCGTGTAAAGGAGAGGATTTCGGGTTAAGAGGCATTAATATGGTTGTTGGTGAGAGTCGCTTAAGGGTTGTAAATCAAATAAGTAAGGGTGTATTGTTCGTGGGAGGAAATTTGAGTGATATCCTTTGTAGCCGACAGTATATTGTTAGTTAAATGCAATATTTACATTTCAAAGGACCACTACGGCGTCATCATTTTGTGAGGCATGTCCATTTTTTTCTAGAGGTTCTGTCGTAGGCTACTTCTATCCGTATGGTTTTAGATCTCTGCATTTGTTTTATAGAATATACATAGCAATATAGTGAAATATTATCTTTTAATTCCGTTGTGTGACTTCTTTCATCCTTGACGCGTTTCAGAGTCGCAATCCCATTTTCATTTTTTGATTTGTATGAAGTTTTTAAAACATTAAAATAAACACGATTATCATATACAGAATGTTTAGAAAATATCGTCCCAAAATTTTCACCAATAGCTGAAAATAAGAAAAAAGGTTTTAATAAACATAAGTCCGAAAATGCTGTTTTTTTTGTCACATTTTCTTATGCATCTTTAAGATTTGAGGATTAAAAACTTATTTTGAAATTTTTGATTTGTTTGTAAAACCTCAAAGTTGTATTTAACACTAGACAAATATATGAGATGTAACATTTTAATTAAACTTCATTTTATATGTCCTAAAAAAGAGAAAATTATTGGGCCAAATATACATAAACAAAAATTAAGTTTGGATACGTTGTGAATTTTGAGGGGATAATGTGTAATGATCATGTAACCGAACTCTAATAGTACTTTTAGTTTGAAAAGCATTGAAGGAAAGGTGAAAATAAACCGCGACCTTCCTCTCTATACAATACTGTATTTACAAAAGAAATTGTGAATGTGTGAATATAAATGGGAAAGTTTATTCATCATTATTTGACTTTATGTGAAACCTATTTAAATCTAAACTGTCATTTGATTCTGAGAAGCTATTGTACAACTTACATATATTGTAACATCTGGGAGTGGCTTGCTACTTATGTAGTTTCGATAGTTCAGAGAATCGATAATCGATATACGGCATCTGATATCTGTGGGAACACCTGGTATTCAATATGGTTTGCATTCAATGCTTTCAGTTGAATATCTTTCGAAAACGGTTTACGTAATGAAACGTTTAGAAAAGTGATTATTGGTCTTTATCTGCAAAGAAAACAAATACACTTGGGGGTTTACTATAGTTAGTAGGGGAGTACAATCCAGAGGTTTACCTAAATCTAAACCTTATTTCATCTAGTCTTTTGTTCGACTCCTTTCTTTGATCTTTTCTTCATGGTATCTCTTGACCAAATCTTGTTCTCTTCCGCCCCTGAAGCTAATAGAGTGTTCTAGAGCATTTTACCATCTCTTTTTTTTACTAAGGCTATGATGACCGAGAGGTTTTTAAATTTGTAAAACAACAACAAAAACAAAAACAAATACTTGACATAACTTTTTTCTTTTTTTTAAGGTGAAAAACCATTGTCATCATCACCAAATAAGAAAAGAAATGATAGAGTATCAAATAAAGACCCTTTTCAGAAGAGTACAAGATTTGATAAAGAGAGATTTGTGATAGGAAAGATGAAATAGCGGGATCTAACACAATACTACATTTTAAAATATTGACTGATCAAACTTCTTGGGTCCCTCATGATTGTCATGTCCGTACTCACTATAAATAAGCCCCTGAGGGCGAAACCCATAACAAATAAAGTTAGGAATGTATACACAATTAATTTAGTATACAATGAGAAAGTGAAATCACATTAATAAAACACATAGCCCAATGTAATGACTATAATTCATCAATAGTCGACAAATGCATCCACAAAATAAAAAAGAAGCTGAAACAAATTAGAGCTTCACCCAACAACAGAGACGAGAGTGTTAAAAACAAGAACAAATATATCACAATGAATTATACACCGCCTTTCGAAAAACAGAACCGCAACATATTCAGAAAACTTGGATACAGTATTTCACACAGAACGAACAACAGCTTACAACGCTTTTTAAACCACACCAAACCCAACCACAATAAATACTTAGATGGAGGTATATATAGGCTCAATTGCTATGACTGTGAAAAACAGTAAATTGGTCAGACTAGTAGATCCTTTAAAACACGCTTCAGGGAACATTTACCCAACAGCAAAAGGACAAACTCAACCCACTCAACATATGCAGAACATCTTATTGATAACCAACATAGGTACACTGACATCCAGAAAAACATGACCATATTGCACAGATTAAGAAAGGGACATAAAATGAACGTAACGGAGGAGTTTGAAATTTATAAGCACCAAAAGATCAATCCGTCAAACATATTAAATGACAAACTGAATTTCACCTCCAACTACATGTATGACCCGACATTTGAACATCAGAATAGGACCAACATATCTGATAAGGATTGTTCAAAGTAGCAGTGTCCCATTCTAACTCACTCAGTGAACATGTGGCCAATATACTGTGAGGAAGTAAAACAATTTTTAACTTTAAACGAGTGCCGGTTCTGCATGATGATTTGTGTTAGACCAAGAATTTTATATGTTTTTGTGATGTGTGTGTGAACAATGTGTTTATGTTATTAGCTGGCCTGATGATGCTGCCTATGGCAGCGAAACATGTAGCAATTAATATAATATAAGCAATTAAAATAATATAAGGAACTACTATCGACTTCAAATAAGGTATGTTAATTAATTAAAGTAGTTCTAAGGCAAAACAATGAATATTGATACTTCTGTGTCTACTATGACGAACAAAGTAAAAATTCAAATTTATTGAATTGTGTTGACTTGTTGCTGAATTGTCGTGGGGATTAAAACAAATATAATGAGATCCTGGGGTAGGAAGACTCTGAGTGTGTTTTAGGAAGGAAGGAAGTTAATTTGAGATGTGACAAGGGACAAAAAGAAGTAAATATTTACGTGTAAATTTTGTTGTTAAATGTTTTGTTTTCCATTTGTCAGACTGTATGTTTTTTTAACGAAATTTATTTTAACTTAAGAATTCATTGACATGTGAACTTTTAATCTATTATTTCTACATATATGAGACTTAACGTCTCTTTGTCTGCTGTTTGTAATTCGTGAATTGATATTCCGATTGTCATGCGATTTTACCTTTATATTTGATAGTTATCTAATAGGTGTTAATCCATGGTTGATTAGAAATTTGTTTAGTACTTCCAAAGTAATAACGAAATTTGTAAACAGGGTAAATTTTACGTATATTATTATGTGCTATTGAGGAATCAATTACTGAATTGAAATTATCTACATTTGGACAGTTTTAAAATGTTCCAAAGAATTAAAAGTTTTCGAAAAAAATAATATTAAAGATTCAAACATCTACGTCTTAAAACGATTACACACTAATATTCAAATCTATACAAAATTGAAGGTGTTTATTTTGAATTAATCTTGGTTTATAGTTGATTTTATCAAAGACTTACACACAGATGTGTCGAGGACGTTTCCGGACATATGTTTACGGGTTTAAAAAAATTATTTTTACTCATATAACCACCACTTAAAGTTTGTTAACGACATTCACTAAACATCCTGTATAGAATGTTACCTGACTAGGCGTCTATGTTTAATTAAAATTGGTTCACTATTTCCAAAGTTATAACGATATTTGTAAGCAGGGGTAAATTTTACGTATTTTTGAGTTATTTTACAAGTTATTGAGGAATCAATTGAAATTGTGTACACTTGGATAATCTTAAAATGCTCCTTAGAGCTAACAGATTTCATGGAAAATATTATTAAATATTTAAATATCTACATCTTAAAATCGGTATTGCATAACGTTTTACACGCTAATATACAACTGTAAGTAAAATTTTAAATCTATATCTTGATTGGATTTTGACTTATAGTCAATTTCGTGAAAGACAAGTGCAGACGTTTCCATGAAAATTAAGCATTTCTTGGTAAAATAACTCTTTAAAATAATTCTGTCATAATCAAACACCCTGTATACAACATGCTCCTAAATTAAAAAATTAAAAGATATTATTTTAAATTGTAATTTTAGCAGAGAGTTTAATTATTTTGTTTATTTTACACTTATTTAACACGAGAGACAGGTTTTATTGCATTGTGTTGTTAGTTCTATTTATTTAAAACCCATTTCGTCAAGTCCGCACGTGTAACAACTTCTTTCATAAAATAAAATAACTATGACTTTATTGTTTATTGAAATAGTGCTTAATGACGTCAGGGTATTGTGAATTGTTTATTTTAAATGTATTATTATAGAGAGGTTTATTAAGTTGAAGCGGATTTATGTTATTGATTGTTCTGTTTTTATCCTTGCTTCAAAAATAATAGGTAAAAAAAAATTATATATTGGATATTGGGAACGTTGTTGTGTGTGTTAATTTTACTAACAAGTATACAAACTAAAAAGTTAGACTATGAAATTACAATTTTTTAAAACCACTAAGTTACTCAATACTTGGCAAAGAGTTTCATTATTTTATTTGAAGTTATTTCACACGAGAGACAGATTTTATTGCATTGTATTGTTGATTCCATTTAATGAAAACACAATGTGTCAAGTCCACGTGTATAAAACTCATTCTTTCATCACATAATAAAATAACGTTGATTTCATTTATTGTGTAACTAGTGTTTGATGATTTACTAATACAATTTAATAATTCCTACAAGACACAATACACCTACTTTTGGGCGGAATTGCATTTGGCTTGTAAAACATTGATTTATTGTTCTGGGTAAGTACCATGATGTAGCTCATCGACATTTTTTTTAATGTCTCAAGATATAATAAACGGATTTTAATAAAAGCTACACGAAGATATTCGTCAAGATGTGTGGAATAAATATAAATAATTCGCGTGTTGAATCGATTATTATTATTTTTTATAAAAGTAAAAATAAACAATTATAAACAATGTGCGAAATTTTACATATAACTAATAAAAATTGTTGCTATGCGAATATAATATTCTTTAAAAAGTATAAAGCCTTAAAAGTGTTAATTATGATTTTTAGAAATGTAGTTCAATATTTTGAGAGACTGAACTATATAAATAGTTTTTTGTTTCGTTTGTTTTGGGGACTCAATACAAACAATAATATACCCTCATTGCACTAATTTTCGTAAATTACACTTGTGAATATAAGGTAATTTGCTTAAAATATCAATATTAAAGGTTCCAATTTTTTAAACCATAATAATAATTTAATCGACATGCAAATCATTCAAAATTGTTGTAGAGCTTATTATGATCATTTTGATACTGTTTTCATAAAAATTTGTACAATAAGTCCAGAGATTTAAAAAAAAAACTCGTATAAACGAATTTTCAACTTAAATTGTTGTAAACAATATGTTTTCAATGTTTACTTGTATTTACCTCTCAAATAAGAAGATAGTAAGTACGTATTTAGCAAACCCGCGGAACCTAGCTGAATGTACACATTTCTTCATGTAGTCTCGGGTTAGATAGCCCTTGTTTAGAGTATTAAAGGGCTAAGGGTATTTGGTTTATGTTTTGGTAATGATGACTGAGAGGTTTTCGCCAATAAACAACTAACAAAAAAAAAGAAGAAATTGGATGTTACTGACCAAGTAAATAAATATCTTATTGTTTAGCTATAATATTAATGTTTCCATTATTCCCGAAATGTTCCCCATTCGAGTGCCCTAAGTTAGATAAACGGATTACAATTCCAAATTGCACACAACAATCGTTTTCGTGCTAACAAGTAAAATGCTATTTCTTAGTAACTTTTCTTCAATTAAGAAACTTACCAACCTTCATTTCTGATTACAAAACGTTACGTATTAAAATAAATGAAGGAAAATCAACTTCATTCATTTTACTAATAAAAAGTTAGTACCAATACCCTTGATATTAAACGCCAAAACATTGTCCCATGTGAATACAGCCAAGTATCTTGGCATGACCCTTGATACTAAGCTAAAGTGGAAGGAGCATGTGAAGAAAAAGAAGGAAGAACTAAATATCAAATACAGGCAACTTTACTGGTTGCTTGGACGAAACTCAGAGTTGTTCATTAATAACAAGCTTTTAATTTACAAGCAGGTGCTGAAGCCTGTATGGACCTATGGCATCCAAATGTGGGGCTGTACGAAGGAAACAAATATGAAGAACATCCAGAACTTTCACAATAAAGTCCTTCGAGGAATAGTTCAAGCTCCGTGGTACATCCGGAACAGTGATTTACACAGAGATTTGAAAGTAAATTTCGTAAAAGAAGAAGTAAGGAAGGTGGCTTTGAGGCATAAACAACGTCTCCTAGTTCACGTTCATCGGGACATGAAGGCAATGACTGACAACGTTAATGATGAGATTCGCCGCCTCAAGAGAACTAAACCTCATGATTTGATGTAATAGTGATCTGGTGATTAATGGTGAAGGGACCAAATATTAGTGGTAGCCCTACAAAAGTGATGTAGGCCTAATATAGATATTAGTCTTTAGTCGATCCTATTGGGATTGGTCAAGATGTTGATTTTGTTTTGTTTGTTATTTGTAATTAATTATTATGTAATAATAAATAAAATTTAAAAAAAAAATTTATAAATAAATTTAAAAAAACATATATAATATATTGATTAATTATGCGCTAACAAGTAAAATGCTAGTTCTTAATAAATTTTCCGCCATCTTGAAACTTACCAACCTTACTGATTTAATCAAATAAATTAACGATCGGTTATAGGCCAACAAGTAAAATGCTAGTTCTTAATAACTATTCCAACAGTCACTCTATTGAAATTTATTTACCAATTGAAATTAGTTTACCTATCTTCATTTTTGATAAAAAATAATTGATTAATTAATAATTAATTATCTACGATTAGTTTTCAATAATTAACATAATATGTAATTTATTATCTTTTGTATTGTTTACATGAAAAAATATGAGACTGAACCATTCAGTGCTAATTAAATTGTTTGAGAATATATTTGGACGATATTAATATATTTTAGTTTACCGTGTTTCACAAAATAACTTACTTTTTTTCTTACGTGTTTCCTTCAAGAAGTTCGCTAGACTTAGACTGGTTTATAGACATTGAGATAGCACCTGTCTTATCCTAGCATACAAATCAATAGGTCAACGTACTGAAAATTAAACCCATTTATTCAAAGGTGGCCATTTTGTTTCACATATAAGACCTGTCTTGTTTTATTACGTTTAGAATGTCTTTAAACTTATATTAAAAGAAGTTTGTTGAAGAATTTATTGTGTTTACAAGCTACAGAGGCGGAGGGCGATGACAACTTTAAAGAAAATACAAATATAATCGTAGCGAAAACATTGTACAAACTTTCTCACGTATCCATCTCAAAAACCAAATAAAAAAAGATGGAAACTATTGTCACCAAAAATATCAATCAGTTGGTTTCAATAAAAATTAAAAATTAAAAATTGGAGCTGTCTTTGGGAAATTATTTAAACAGAGAGTTCAAAAAATATATCTGAATATATCATTCGTTCCAGTGAAGACAGATACACGACAAAAACAGAATTTTGTAAAAATTAAAATACTCTGGCTACAGTATGAGTCAAAAGTCAGGTGAAATATTCAGGTTATTCCAAAAATTAATGAAATGTGTTGTTTACTTGTGGAACAAATATTTTCATCTTCTCTTAAAATTGAACCGGTATCTATTTTAGCTGCTAAACGGACAGGATATCGAAAATTACCTTTCGGTTTACTGGGCCATGAAATAAAAAGATCAGTAAGAATGATCGGTCGACACGTTTTAAGTTTAATGAAAGTTACCTTCGTTACTCAGTCAGTAAGATAACACACACAAGATTGTTCCTAAAACCTACTGCTATTATAATAATTATTGTTTATGGCCCACAACAATTATTCTTCAATCAAGGATTAAAACTGAACAATTTCAATTTAATTTACAATTTAATAACAATTTCCCCTCTTTAATAATACATTTTACACTAAACATTTCACAATTCCCTGACGTCATCAAAACTAGTTACACAATAAACGAATTCATAAATATTTTATTATGTGATAGAAGAATGAGTTGTACACATGTGGACTTGACAAATTGTCTTTTAATTAAATGGAATCAACAATACAATGCAATAAAATCTGTCTTATATAAAATAACTTCAAACAAAATAAAATAATGAATCTCTGTACTAAGTATTGAGTAGTGGTTTAAAAAAATTGTAATTTCTTAGTCTAACTTTTTAGTTTGTATGCTTGTAAATAAAATTAACAATCAACATCGTTCCCAAAATTGACTCCTATTATAATAATTTTCTTTGACTCATTCAATTTTTTAACAATTATTCTTCAATAGAGGATAAAAACAAAAGAAATAATAACATAAATCCAATTCTACGTAATATTCCCCTCTTTATAATACATTTTACACGAAACATTTTTTTAATTCTCTGACGTCATCAAGCACTAGTTACATAATAAATGAATTCATCGTTATTTAATTTCGAGATGGAAGAATGAGTTTGTACACAAGTGGACTTGACAAATTCTCTTTTAATTAAACTGAATCAACAATTCAATAAAATCTGTCTTTCGTATAAAATAACTTCAAACAAAATAAAATAATTA
The DNA here is from genome assembly GCA_963513935.1 of Aphrophora alni. Lineage (NCBI taxonomy): Eukaryota > Metazoa > Arthropoda > Insecta > Hemiptera > Aphrophoridae > Aphrophora > Aphrophora alni. The sequence continues at coordinate 99,760,327 of OY740773.1, read as the reverse complement.
AACTCTGTGCTAGGTATGAGTCGTGAAAAAAATAAATTCATAGTCTAAAATGTTTGTATACTTTTTAGTTTGTGTACTGGTTAGTAAAATTAACACACACAACAACGTTTCCAAATCTACTCCTATTATAATTATTTTTACCCATTAAATTGTTTAACAATTATTCTTCAATCAAAGATAAAAACAAAAGAATTAATAACATAAATCCACTTCAACGTAATATTCCCCTATATAATAATGCATTTAAACTGAATAATTCACAATAACCTAACGTCATCAAGAACTACATACACAAACAATGTATTCATAGTTATTTTATTTTATGAAATAAATTGTTACACGTGCGGACTTGACAAAATGAATTTTAAATAAATGGATTCAACAATACAATGCAATAAAACCTGTCTCTCTTTTGTGAAATAACTGTAAAATAAAACAAATTACATTAATTGAACTCCCTACTAGGTATTTGAATAGTTGTTTTATTAAAATGATAATTTTTTATTTTTAGGAGCATGTTGTATACATGGTGTTCGAGTATGACAGAGAATTATTTTAAAAAAGTTATTTTTCTAAGAAATACTTCATCCACACTTCTGTGTGTGTCTTTCGCAAAATCAACTATAAGCCAACCATTAGAAATATACACTTGTATACGTTAGTAAGTCTGTAAAACGTTCTAAAACTCCAATTTTAAGACGTAGATGTTTGAATCTTAACATTATTTTCCATGTAAACTGTTAGATCTAAGGAGCATTTTGAAATTGTCCATGTGTACACAATTTTAATTAATCGATTCTTTAAAAACTCAATAATTTACGTACGATTAACATCAGCTTACAAATATCGTTATAACTTATGAAGTACTGAACAAATTTTAACTAAACATAGACACCTAGCCAGGTAACGTTCTTATACAGGATGTTTAGGAAATTTTATGCCGAAAGTTAAGTGGCGGTTATATGGGTCAAAATAAAGAGAAAAGTTCCTTTAAACATATGTCTGGAAAGGCTTTGTTTTCCATCTGCCGGCCATTTGGTTTTATTGAAAAATAATTATAACTTTTTAAATTATTAGGATTTCGAATCCAAATTTTGTATATACGTTTTCTATGCATCGGTTTACCAGAATACAAGTAATCAAAAGTTTATCTTATACATTGTTGATATGATGACTGAAATTTTTAATATTGAATATCTCTGAAACTATTAATTGTAAAAAAAAAAAGAAGAAAGAAATCGGCTGCCATTTTGGAAATGTATAATTTAAAGTTTTGATTCTTGGTAAACAGGTAAAATGTTCTATAAAAATTGTGTATACTTAATTTGGATGCGATATCTTCATGATTTCAAAAGCTATAATTATTTTTAAAAAAACACACACACACAAAATGCTCGACAGATAGAAATGTACAGAAACTAAGCGTTTCCGTACATATGTTTAAAGGAACGTTTTTCTTTATTTTGTATCTTAGAACCACCACTTAAAGTTTGACACTCTGCATTAGGAATAATCTTACAAAAATCGCAACTGCAGTTACAAAGTTAAGAGTTACAAAACTTAGAAATAACAGTGAGAGACAGAGACGTTACGTTGCAGAGATAATGGAGTAAAGTTCACATGTCAATGAATTCCTAAGTTAAAGTGAATTTCCTTAAAAACAAAATACAGTCTGATAGATGGAAAACAAAACATTTATCAACAAAGTTTACGCGTAAATATATATTTTTTGTTCCCTATCTGTTCTCAAATTAACTTCCTTCCTTCCTAAAACAAATTCAGATTCTCCACTTATTTTCTTGTTTCTTTCTTATTGGCTACGCTACTGTTCTATAAAAAACGACACGTCAACCTAATTCAATAAATTAGCACTTTAAATTTGTTAATGAATAAATTAGATCTAATAATCCTCGTAAATCACATTAATCATCTACTGCCGGTACTCATCTTTGAGAGTTCCTACTCTCTTGCATATCTTTAATGCACCTTAAGTCTATACATCTTCGGATCGAGTAAATGTTATGTAAAAGTGTGTATACATTTTTTTTTTAAAAGCAGGAATCTCTAAGTAAAATGATCGTTTAAGCATATTCTATTTTGTCAATCATTAAAAAAAATTATAATACTTACAAGTCTTAGTCTATATTGGTTTGAGGAAGTATCTGGAGAATTTTCGGTTTATTCTCAGATGCTCTCGCAGAGCAAGCAAAACAGAATTTATTTTCTCTGTTTAGTTCCTTGATTTTTTTTAAACATAAAACTTCTTCGTCGTTATCTTCTTATAAAAAAAGGAAAAATGAGCATACAATAAAGATCTCTTACCCTCTAATACTTTAATAGCATCAGAGTCGAAAAAGAACGAGGGTTGGTTAAAAAAGAGCTGATAGGAAAGATGGTCTGGGACTACGTAAAAAAGGAGTAAATCCAGTTAGGTTATAAAACCTATACTCACTAAACATACCCGTCTTACCACACCAGTCTTCATGTACATGATAATGAATACTTGAAATGTCTTCCTAACCAAACATTACTTTAGTCTAAACCTCTTCATAAACAAAAAAACCCCACTCTGGTTCAGAGAAAACTATAAAGAGACATTGGTTCAGTTGAAATTATTATGATAACCCACATTACTGCTAGGACGTATATAATTTATTTCCTGATGCTAGTACGTCTTAACTTTGCTGATGCTTTTCGGAATAACTCTATTTTTAAAATTTGATACATACTGCTTCGTCCTACAAAGTAGTTTTCTTATATATCTAAGCAACCTCCACTCTCTGTCATTAATAATCTCCACCCTCCTTTTAGATTGGAACCTCTCCTTTAGTGGTAGCGGAAAAGGGAGGTTAATTGAGTTATACAAGAGGACTTCTTTAAAGGATAAAGCAGTACGAAATAGCTCTTAAAAAAATAGTTAATTTGAACCGCGTCGGCAGAAGTTAAGAAGTGGTAGATGAATGTAATTATAAATTTCTTTTGTTAGGGAAGACGAGTTCCAAATTATCTCAATAGACTGTGCAGATTATTGTAAACTGTAACAACTGTTTACTTGTCTCTAGATTTAAAAATTAAGATAGCAGTTACCGATATACAGATATGTTTGATAAATCAACTTGGGAATTTACGTTCTTTATTGAAGCATTTTAGTTTCATCTTTCAGTGAAAAGAGTCTATGAAAAGTCTATGTTTGCAATATTTGGTAAGGAATTGAACAGATCAATAAGCTTTACTAAGCTGTTATGTACACAGAATAGGGCGAGAGCAACGGGTTTAAGTCGATGAAAAGTAATGCGTTGTTGATTTTATATAATAAAGAATAATGATAAACTCTGACTACCATTTTCCTTCTCTAACTTTTTTTAGTTAGATGAATTTATTACTTTTGAAGCGTTTTATGTTTTGATGAATCTCCGACATTGAATTACTTTCTTGTGTAATGTTAAGTTGACATTAAGTCCCAAGCGAAACTATTAGGGGTTCCGTTTTGTTAAAAAAACAACAAAGTTTTCCACTCTATTTGAAATCGGAATAGAAGCAAATATGTTGACTTAAATTTGTGATGTGCAGATTATATTTTTAACCAAGAAAACTCAAAAATACTGCCGATTTTTATTGAATATATTTCCTTTAATAAACATAGTATGGTTAAATTTTTATACGAGTCTACCCCTTTCTGAACTGAAGGAATCATTGATAAATTCAATACATACCTTTTGAGCTGTCTTTAACAGTTTTCAGTTGTTGTTTTTTATTGAAGGTTGTTACGCCTTTTCGTTTACGCAGTCATCTACAGGCTTGGACACTTTAATTTGCTCATTTATACAATATATATTGAATCCAACAGTTCGGAATGTTTGTAACTAAATACATAATAAAAACATTTTGGTTTTACTTATAATAATGTAATCAACTTATTGCCCCCTGTATAATAATTTGCAATTCTTTAACATTATCAAACACTAGCTACACAATAGTTTTATTTTGTTTTGTGAACGAATAATGAGTCACACATGTGGACTTGACAAATTGAGTTTTAATTAAATGAAATCGACAATACAGTGCAATAAAATCTGTCTGGCGCGTTAAATAACTGTAATATTACACAAAATATTTAAACTGTGTACAATTATACTACGAGCGATGGAAGTAAGTAAACAAATTAAAATTTTTGTTGCCAGCTTTTAATATTATAACACCTACTTACTTACATACGTCCGTGCATACACATACTGTACTTATATATAAAAATAAAAATAATATAATTATAACAAAATTTATAAATCTTGAGGTACTGCTTTTGATAAAATGTTACAAATATATTTTTAAACCATTTACACTATATTCGTGACGATTCTCTCGTGACGTGACGCTCCGATAAATTTACCCACTCACGAAATCCTATACCGTCTTTTAAGAAGTATTTACTTCAAAAGTTATAGTTAGAAAAAGAAAATAACTGTTTGTCTCTTTAAATTTTGTTTTAATCAGACATTTTATTTTGATTTAAGAATAGCATTTTGGTTATTCGTTCTTCTTTGTGAACTACATATTTGACTCTGGTTAAAATAACTTATTTTGTTTTCTACTCACAAATAACTGCCACCAATTCTAATTAAATTAAAATTTGAAAAATTTTATCAGAATATATAATAAAATAATTGCACATCACCTCGTTGTTCCTCAGTTAATAACATATTTCTAATCAACATTCTAAAATTCCCTGAAAACATCACACACTAGCTGTAAAATAATTGAATTCATCGTAATTATTGATGGTAGAATTACTTGACAAAGTTTAATTAACAATATAAAGTAATCGACAATATAACGCAATAAAGCCTTTTTGTTAAATAACTCTAAAATAAAATAAATAACTCTGTGTTAAATAACGAATAGTGGCTTTATTATATTTGTAAATTTCAACACAACATAACCTATAATTTTCGCTAACATCTTTAAACCTTGTATGGAAACCATATTTAATACCAGATGTTCACACAGATATTTGTTGTATATCGATTATCGATTCTCTTAACTATCGAAGTTACTAGATCAGTAAACCATTCGTAGATATTACATTACATCCAAGTTGTACTTCTCAGATTATAACCACCTTTTCCTTCAAGAATTTACGTCACAGATGTTCTTACATGAAATCAAATAATTACGCATAAACTTTTCCATTTATATATTCAAACAAACTTTACTGTATACAGGTTGTCCCGAAAAAGTCGAACTGCCTATTTATTTTCAGATTATATAATTATATAAAAAGAAACAAAAATGTCAACATATCAACATTCCGCATATCCGCTATTTGTTTATTTTAGAAAAAAAACAATATAACTCCAGAAATAGATAAGATATTGAATTTAGTTTTGATATAGGCATTTTGTATGTTTACGTTTTACAAGTTTAGTGTACCAAACAAAAAGATTATTTTTATAGAATTTCATTAAATATTTTTTTCTACTAAACGGATTTGGAGATATTCGAAGTTAAACGTTTTAAACAGACACCATTTTCAAATATTATAATAATACAGTATTTCTTAATAGTTGTATAAGTTGTTAATTTTAAGGAATTACATAGTTTTTTAATTAAGAAAAATTTAACACTGTAAACACATCAATAAACAGATACAGAAATCCGATATGAATACATATTTAATTGGTGCTTCTTTAAAGAAGTAGCTTCCCTGCTTCACAAAAAGACGCCATAAAGAATTCATTGAATTGTAAATCTTGTATTTATCTAACAACATACTTGTGCCTACAAAGACTTATCACTCACACTTCTTCCATTACACCTTTACTTATTTGATCTACAACCCTTAGGCGTCTCTCACAAACAACCATATTAATGCCCCTTTACCTGATATCTACTCCTTTATACAAGATAGGCAACTCAACAAGGAAATCCTTTGATTAAATACGTTACACTGAAGTATGATATTTTATTAATGTACTATTTAAATAATGTTTAGAAGTACAATTTTGTTTCAATAATGAAAGCGTATTAATGACGTCTTAGTAAAAACTGTGGTAGTATTCATTAAATATAAATATATTATTAAATTTACAGATATTTATTAATAAGTCTTAAAGTATCATTGACGTTAGATGCTGAATATTATGTCTATCTTCGTGATTTGGTTAGTCTCTAGTGTTGCCATCTAACAACCCATTCCTGGTAACTTCAAGGACACAATCACGTCCCGACACTAGCGCATTCTGTAAGTGAACCCACAAAACTACAACTGTTCAACCCACATATTGATCCTCACATTGTTATATAACGTGGGACTTCTTAGATATAAGTTCAATAGTAGTAAAGTATACTGAATGTCAGAGATATAATAATCCGAACAGATGGCGTGTCACCATGTTCATGTTCATTCTTTCTTAAATTAGCTGTAATCCAGAAATTAGCTGTCATTGAATTTTGATTTTACAGGGGAAAAGACTAAAATTTAATTGTATTCTGTTCTTACGAATTGTATCATTTCTAGACTAAAACTTAACAATTTTGAAATAAGGTATTGTAAATGTTTTTACTTATTAGATTGGGGTTTGTCTATTAAAAAAAGTTCTTAAGAGTTTAAATAAATGTTGATAAAAATCACCAATGATTATCCTGAAAATAAAAGGTCTGTAAGAATTATTAGGTTAATTTCATTGAAAATAATAACGTTTGTAGTATCGTAACTTTATAGATCCAACATGTAGAAGTAACGTTGAAATAAAGCGAACCCATCAGAAGCTCACTGATAGTAAGTACGAGAGCAGCAATCCCTAGGTATCATAACCGGATGTACACTTTTCTTCACCTAAATTGAGTTAAATCCATTTCTTACATCAATCCCCTGTGTTCTACAAATAATGTAGTATTATTTGTAATACTAGAACGCAGGGTTTTTGTCAAAAAAAGAACAGACTTGTAGATCATTATTTGTTGTTACTCGTTTTGGGGGAGCAGAATTTGCTTGTAAAAGTAACTAATGGCAAACAATGCAGTATACCCATTTTCCTGACAAAAACCTATCTTGAGGTTAAATACGACGTGTTTTCGGCGTGCCACTCGTGGATTCACTTATAGCGAGCACCTCAAACTTGCCAGATCCTATCTCTACCCTTTTCTTCATCTAATCTTGGATTAAATCTGTCTCTTCCATCTTCCTACAAAGTCTTTCTGAACTAACTTTTGTTCTCTTTCGACCCTAACGCTATTAGACTACTCTTTGGCTAAAGTCCTCTATTTTATGATTTTATTTATTTATTTTTTTAATTGCTTATGTCTGAGAGGTTTTTCGTTCTTAAAACATAAGGAAAATGATTTAAATACTACGATTTAACATACAGGTTAACAAAAGTTAGACGGAGTGTGTGAGACGTAGACGTAGAGAAAAAGAGAAACTATTTAAGAGAAAGCTATTGAAAGGTATAAGACAGAGAGGTGGAGATAGCTAACCAAAGAGAGACATAAAACCAAGTGCTCCACAATCAGTGTTGATGGTTGGAATATTGATTTTTTTAGAATTGCTTTTCTTATTGGTTCCGTTCTCATTTACATACTACCTAGACACACAGTTACACAACATATTCAATGCTTTCAAACCAGGGCATATTGTGAATATATAAAATTTGTATTAGAAATTCATACATTTTACAATAAATCAGCATCACTGATAAAATTTATCCAAGAAACTTAAAAAACTATGTGATGGATCGGGCAGAAATCGATGTTGCTTTTTTTTCTTCTTTTTTTTTTTTTTACAGATATATACATTTTGGGGTTTTCGGGAACGAGTTCTGTCTTTCGGTCTGTTACAAGTTAATTACACCCCAAACGCGTTATCCTTTTTTAAATTAAATTTTGTAAGTGGATGTATTTTTGGTATATGTCGGGAATTTATTCAGTATGTATATATTATAAAATTCAACATTCGGGGTAACTTTAAGATTAAAACCAAAATTATGTTTTTATCAAAATCTGTTATTAGTATTATGATTAAATTTTGCTCAAATGTAGTCTCTAAGTGTCCCGCGATCAAGAGGAAAGATGAAAGAGAAGAACTAACTTAACTAATGGAGTAATATTTAAAATCATAGTATGAAATATATATATATATATATATATATATATATATATATATATAAATAAACTATATAAATTTATTTATCCTTGATACAGTCTTTTGTTGATAGTGTTTTATTGTGTTTTTTTCATTGTATTTTCACCATTGCTCTAGTGATTCATACAGCAGTTGTCAGTTTAAAATGATTAATTTAGCTATTTAAAATTTTAAATAGTTTAGAGTACATTAAACTGGTAACAGCATATTCGTATCATTATAATTTAATGGTTGCACCAATTAACAAGTTGGTATTTAAAACCCTTTTATTAAATCAGCGACGGTAAGTTAAACTAATTAAATCTCAATTAATTTCACACTGTTACTAGACAATTTAAATCCTACACAGTGTAGGATAACCCCCTCACCCCTTCCGCCTTCCTTCCAAGTTATTACCTCAGCGGAAATAATCTGCTTCTACGTTTTACATGTAAAGTAATTTGTAGTCAGATAATTGATAGAGTAACTGTGTTATACCGTTTGGAAAATCTTGCAAGTTAAAAGTAAATTAGATTTTACTGTATCTGGGTAGATTTGCAATATGCGGATTTAATAAGAATCTGACTTATGGAGGGTGCATTAGAATGTGATGTCTGGAAAACTAACAATATTTATCTCAAACAGTATTGGATGTGATCCAAACATAATTAAAGCAAAGCGAGGTCTTGTTAGAACGACCATTTAGCTTTTATTTTTCTTGTTGTTTAAAAGTGAAAACCTCTCGATTATAGATTTATAAAAAATGAAGAAAAGAACATAAAATAATTACTCCAACTCTCGAATATTCTAATAGCGTCAAGGTCGGAAGAGAACAAGAGTTGGTCAAAAGAAATCTGATACAAACATGAAAGACAATCTAACCCAAAACTACATGAAGAAATGTGTAGATCCAACTAGGGCCCATCCGGATTGCAACTACCGTACTCACTGAACACTCGAGGATGTCTCTATTGACACAAACAATGCAGCAACTTCATTTTCAGGTTGTTATTCACCTATGTTATCCATAATAATGATCTCTCTTGCAACTCTTACTTTCATCTTTGAAAATGTACATTACTCTGAACCCATTACACATTCATCAAAGTCTAGATCGTCATCCATGGTGAAATAGTAATAGTTTTAAAAAAAAAAGTCTAAATCACAGAGTAGAGATGTTTTTAAGTAGTGTCAGAGTCGGAAAATAAAAAGAGTTGGTAAAGAAAGATGAAAGATACGGATCTGACTTAATAATACATGAAAAATGTGTACATCCAGATAGAGTACCCCGATTGCAACGCCCGTACTCAATAAAAGTGATCACCCAAGGATGATCACGCAACAACTGTGTTTTCAGGTTCTTTTTTACTTAAGTTATCCGTAATAATAATATTTCTTGTAACCCATCTTTATATCCACTTGAAAATACTTGTTATTCTGAACTCATTACACATTCATCATCGTCTACAATGAAATAGTAATAGTTACTAAAAAAGTCTAAATCACAGAGTAGAAATATATTTAAATAGCGTCAGGGTTCGGAAGAGAAAATGAGTTGAACAAGAGAGGTGAATACTACTTAATACTACGTGAAAAAGTCGTACACTCACTACAAGTGAGTCCCTGAGGGTTCGACTATCTTCTGTATGTTCCCAACACAGTTATGACCAAATACTCTTCATGGAACGACTTCTCCTCCACACCGAGATTTCAAGATGAAAACAACTAGCGTTTAGTTAGTACACTGTTTAAAACGATTTAATTTTAATTTATTTAACTCTTTCGAATTCTTTTAGAGTTCGTTTCGGTACTTACTTGATAATTTTATATCCACCAAAATACCAAATAAAATTATTTTAGTCATTCACTGTTAGACAACATAAATGTGTTATGTAGCAGACACAAAACAAAGAGTACATAGTTTTCGTATTAAACTAAGAGTTATTGTGAGTAGAGTACCCTGCAGTTGAGATCCAACATGGCGGCTGTGGATGGTGAGGGGTACCCCCTCCTCCTTTGCCCCTCCCCCTTGCCCCCCTTTGCCCCGCCCTTCTGGCCCCTCCCCTCTAGCCCCCTCCCCTTTGGCCCCTCCCTCTAGGCCCCTTCCCCTCCCCTACCCACCTCTAAATTATTGTTGTCGACACACACACATGACGTCATACACTAATTTTTTTAATACTAGTGGGATTCGAACCTGTGAAGTTGGGATTTGAAGGCGGACACGCTACCGACTGAGCTATCGTGCATAGTATTACAAGTTGTATATTTAACACGGTATATAAGCCGCCATGTTGTAACTGAACACCAGAACATTCCGTAGAAGTTCGGACACGAACCCCTTACCGTAAGACGTACCGAGTTTTTCGCGACCGATCCACCATCCACAGCCGCCATGTTAGATATCAACTGCAGGGTACTCTACTATTGTGATAAATTCTTAGATTTATGTACGGTAGTACTTTAGGTTTGGTTAGGTTAGGTTAGCCCAATATTATACATTAGTCTTAAGACTTGATTGCAATTGTATAAACTACTAATATTAAAAAACATATTTTCCCATAATGATCTTTCTCTTTTCTAAGAATTAAAAATTGGTGTTATATTATGGAAATTTTCCATTTTGTGTGTCTAAATTAAAAGTAAAGTATCCAGAAGACAATTGGTGTTTGCAAAGAGACTTTTACAAACAGTGGATCTGATATTGTACCTCTATTGTAGTACGTTATATAACTTTAATGACATATTAAGGAAATGTGTTTAAAATAATATAATGGAAGTAAAGAACAGTTCATGTCCGTGTATACATATGTCACATTAATATATTTTTTTAAGCATTTCGAGTTTCAATTTATCATTGTTATTTATACATGATCTTTTGTCGACTTGAAACCAATATCTTAAAGAAAAATCGACAAAAATGTTTTGTTAAAAGAGATCCCACTTGCTTCGTAAAAGGACGCCATAAAGAATCCATTCAAATGTAAATCTTGTAACTAACAACAGTGTAACGTAGAATGTTAGCCTTTTGACATTGTTGTCGTTATTTTCTCAAATTTGTTTCGTATAAATCTTGTTTTTCATTATATTAATTACTTTTTATTCGTGTCAACCTATCACGGACTAGATTTACATAACCTCAATTTTGTCTTCTGTCACAACTCCTCAATCCTATATTTTTATCTCTGTCTTTCTTCTTCGGAAATTAAATTCTTTTTTTCTTTAATTTTTTTTTTGCCGCCAGATCCTTCACATTTTCTCCTGAACAAGTTTCTCCCATCTGTCTCCTACTCCGACTTTCCCTATCTCATGGTCACTTTTTTTTCTCGTGGTATTTGTAATATACTCCTTGTAGTTCAGTACTTTCTTTGCTACCCTGTTTTAATTTATATTCTATCATTTTTGTTATGTACGTTAAAAACGTTTATTAATTAGTTATTAGCTGTACGGCCCCGTTATTTTCATAAACAAAACGATTTAAAAAAATACTTTATATATTTCAGTACAAAACTCCAAATTAAAACATCGTATTAAATATTATTGAAATTGTAATTTAATTAAAAGTTCATTTGTTCCAAATGTTTTAAATTTGTACCGTTTATAAAAGCAATACAACGTAATAACAACTCGCAGCTTTATTGTGAACTACTTTTGAAGTCTGCTTTCGAGTTCTAAGCTGCATTAAAGTGTTATTAATAGCTTTAGTTCTTGATTAATAACACTTTAACAAAGATCTGAGCTGAGTGAGCTGATGTGTTGATCCGTTGGTTTATCATCAACTCAACTTATTTTATGAATGGAGTTTCTCCCCCCCCCCCCCTCTAATTGTCTTCCACAATGACTCTTACTTTCCAGTATCATATTCATTTTTTTTTTTATTTATGAATAAAAACTGTTGAAATATTTTTAGTATTTAGAGAACCTGAATATTTTTGTTTGTGGATTAAGAGAGAGTACTACTACAGAGATAAAACACCAGAATGGTGTGGCGCTCCATGTTATAGTGGCTAGAAAATTTCTGGCAAGTCCTAAAGATTTTATGTCTGACAACCTTACAATTTTAGAGACATGTATTCAAGAGCAATTTTAAAAAATAACTTCTAATTATTATTCAAAGAAACAGAAAATGATTTAAACTATTTGCTATTTTCAACTCTTACAGCTTAATGTACTGAATCCCCTCCTTTAATATTATAGTCTAGGCAAAAAAACGGGAAAAACAGCGTTTACTTTGATTCAGAGTGAAACTGCACGAAATGACTTGTGTCATAGCTCATTTTATTCGTTAGTGTGTCTAGATCGAAATTTTAAACAGTTTTTTTTTTGCGGAAACTTAATTATTTGTTTATTTATTGAATATAAACAATAGAATTACAGTATGTCTAATTAAACGTAATATAAAATAAGTAACTGGGTTCATACATCGATGAAGTTTTTTGATTTTAAAAGCATTTTCCATGTTTATGGGGTCGCTCTTTCCAATTCTGATGTCCAAAAAGTGCGCATCCTAAAGGGCGCCACAGGAAAAAATAATATAATGCAGGTAATGACAAATTAAAATTAATTAAATGAAATAAGGAATTGTTTTGGTGAATTCGTGTCATTCTACGTTACAATCGATTAAATACGTTAAACTGAAGTATGATATTTTATTAATGTACTATATAAATAATGTTTAGAAGTAAAATTTTGTTTCAATAATGAAGGGATATTTTATCTTAGGGTTAGGTTAGGTTAGGTTAGTTATGTTTTTTTTTATTAGCTTAGGTTTGGTTACGTTAACTTGTTGCAAAGCCATTTTACATCCTTGTAACATGTTATTTAGTTCTTTATTTTCGTTTGTAAAACAAGTTTAAGTCTTATATTTCTTAAAAATTGTATGTTATTGTTTTTGTTTTGTGTCATTTGTATGTATTAAGGTGGAGCATCTTCATGCTCAATTTTGTGAAGGCGATAATGACAGCAATGGTTATTTTCCTTAACATTCCAACAACCCCCCCCCCTCCCCAATAATACGTAATATGGAGATATTGCCCCTGAGTCGTGGCCTAATTGTCTCACTGCTATCATATTCGTGAGGCTTTGGTCAAGCCTTTATTAATCATTTAGATAAAGCTCTATACCACCAAGCAACTGAAGATGATGTCCTCATCTGAAACGTAACGACATTAAAAATAAATCATTTGTGTATCAATGTTTTGTTTTTTTATATTTAGTGATGCTCAATAAGTACCATAGCTTTAGTTTTTTTGATTTGGCCAGTTAATTAATAAATCTACGTCATATTCAGCAAAAAATAGAAAAACTAAATTATTTATAGAATTTGTTTATTATAATACTAACAATATCCTCGATCTTTATAAAGTTTTTGAGATTAATAAATGAATTTGTATCTGGTGGGTGTATATAAAATAGACATTTATTGATTTTCATGGTCCAAACCTAATCAGATTGGTGGAATACTTATCAAATTACCCTTTAAGGGAAATAAGAGATACGTGTGCGTGCGTCCTTGATGGGTCACACTCAGATCTAGGAAACAACTGATGAGAAGGATATAAAAATAAAATAAAAGTGACCGATCAAAAATTATAATAAACAGATTAAAATTGTTGAATATTAAAAATTCATTATTATAGAATATTTTTCACTACAGTACTGTTATTACAGCAAGTTAAACGAAAACAATTTAGATTTACAATAGTCGTTTTTATTATTAACAGTTTTTATAACCTTCTCATCATCCCAAGTTTGTACACGTTTCTGTTTATGTATCAATTACAAACGATGAGTCAAAGTGTTTGTAGAGAAAGAAAAGTGTATAGAAACCCCAACCCTCCCCCATCTCTACACATTCTCATTTAAGTCAAAACCTGCATTAATTGAAATTAGCTTAATGGTTCTTTTAAATAAAATGTAATAAAACTATTTACAAGACTGTTGTGAAACAAAATGTCCACCTTTGAATAAATGGGGATAATTTTCAGTACGTTGACCTATTGATTTGTATGCTAGGATAAGACAGGTGCTATCTCAATGTCTATAAATCAGTCTAAGTCTAGCGAACTTGTTGAAGGAAACACGATAGAAAAATTTACTTTACCTTGTACCACATAGTACAGTTTAATGTTTAAAATATTGAACAAATATCTGTTTGTGCAGAAATATTTGTATGAATATAAGACGTTAAAAGTGACAATAGAAGTATAGATTTTAAACAATTGTTAATTTACTGTATACTTTTGTAAAGTATTTTACCATTTAGAAAATTCAGTTTTGGAATTTCGAACACCATAAATAGTAAATGAAAATTTATGAATTTATAAATATGGTAAATAAATGGTATAATGGAGTTAAATGGATGGTTTTAAGGTTTTTGAGATTGTTCATGTTAATTTATTTATTTATTTCGACATTTGCTTTCATATATATATATATACACACGATTGTATATACCGTGTGTCCAAAAAGTCCCACACCTCCACTTAATATTTTTTTTTTTATATATAACCAATTAAACTTTGGCACATCTTTCTACCATAATGTATAGTAGTTTTTTACGTAGTTTAGAGTTTCATCCCCATCGGTGAAGTAGGGGTTGCAGGGGGTAACTTTAAAACTTTCAATAGTAACCCCCATCTTGTTACACCTGATTTTAAAGGTCTTTAAAAGACTAAACCAATTGTGTGCTTAAAATTTTTTTTTCGATGACGTTTTAATTAATATAACTAATAATATATTATTTTCGATATAATATATATTATTAAGTGGGGGTGTGGAACTTTTTGGACACACGGTATATGCCTCGTATATACAGACTGTAAAATAATTCCTGATAGACCTGGCTAAAATTAAAACAGCTTGAGATATCCACGGAATATTTCCTAATACGTTTTGTGACTTTTATGGGGTTAAGAGTCTTGCCTCCCCTTTTTAAAGAAAGGGGACAACTTTATGTTTTTAATATCAAACCTAAATGTGTATTATCGTTGGAAAGGTCTATTTGAAATTAAAATAATGACACTTAGATCAATTCTATAAGACACGCTTAAACACAATTAATTACGTACCAATGTAATCACTGAATGCCAAAACTTTTTTTTTTAATTAGGGGAATGCTATTTTATCTGTTTTAATGTAACAAGTAACTGTTGGCCTTGGGTGATTAGGAAATGTGGTACCCGTTTGTAAACATTTGGGTCAGCATCGAAATAAATTCCCTAGGAATGGATTGAGCCACTTGTAAAACTCTACTTTGTAGATAATGGACATCAGTTGACATGAAAAAGTACAAAAATAATATTTTAAATTGAGGTACGTTGGGAAATCCTGAAACGTGATGGTTCAGTTTACTGAAGAGTGAGAAAGGAATGTAATTAGTATTATCTAAAACCATGCTGTTCTTAAAAATATATGCAGGAAGCTGATAACTTAGAATTAGTCTTTTCAATATAAGATTTTCTTTTGAATCCTCATAGAGACTGAACTATTAGACGATATCGCAGCATATAACGATAAAATGCACGAGTTTTGGGATTGTGGTGATAATTTTAGTCCATAATTTTTGTTTGATCTTTTTCTAGGTGTTGTAATTCTTCTTCGAAATATACATTTCCAATTATAAGTCACAAGATACGGATTGCTATTAAAATAAAATACAGTTGATTGAAATAGGCATGACAACTGTTTTAAAAAAAGAAAAAGTTTTTTAAGACATTTGAGTTGTACTATAGTTATAATAAAATTAGGTTGTGAATAAATTGTATATTTATAAATACATATTGTAACGTTGAGAAGCCCTAAGTAAAAGCTTTGTCCAATTCAAAATGTTTAAACCTTGTCAGTTAGAAATAAATGTCAAACATAAACGTCACTCCAACACATAATAAATTTTGTTAAAGGATTTCTAAGGAAACAATACTTCGAAACTACAAAATTATTGAAAGGGCGAGGGCAGCGTGACAAATTAAATAGGAAGAGTTGAGTTATGTAATGTGACAACATGGGAAATTAGAAAGTTTGTGTACGCCCAAGTTAACAAAAGAAAAAGAGACAAAAAACTAGGCAGAGGTACGTTGAACTCAGCTAAGAAACAAGATTTAACGAACTTTGAAAGACGGTTAGAGTTTGAAAAATCAAATCCAACCAACCAAAAAGAAGCGTCATCCAGAAATAAGCGAAGAAGGGGTAAAACGGGAAAACTCTGCGTAAGAATTCAAAAATCAGAAAAAAGCAGTGAAGAACGAGCGTCGCAAGGGAGAGGAACTAGGAACAGGGCGAAGTTCGCCAAATCGTCGTAAAGTTGAAGAAAAGTTTTAAGTCATCGAATTATATTAAAAAATCGTAAAGTTGAAGAAAAGTTTTAAGTCATCGAATTATATTAAAATCATCGTAAAGTTAAAGAAGAGTTTTGATTAATTGACCAAGAATTCAAGCAACAGAGTGAGGTAGTTCAAGCTTCGAGATCGTCAAAGTGCCTATAAATTGGATTAAGTTTCTTGTGATATCTGCCATAAGTTCGAGGGATCATCTCACCTGTAAAACTCCAAGAAGACATCATTCCATGCTACTGAACCACGATAAGTTATCTGATTAGTTATTGTAGTTTTTACTTCAGGTTACCAAAGAAACCACGCCCCACTTTAAATAAAATCTGAGCTAGGCCGAGAGCCATTTAAACTTAAATTTTCAAAGAGCAATCAAAGTAACTTCATTATATAATTGGTAAATTATACCTGGCGCCCAACAAATCAATAAAACAATTGAGATATTAAAATATAAAGACTAAATTAAAATTACAATTAATGATACGATTTTGATGCACCTAATAATAATAATAAAATTGCTATGTTCTAGAATTAAGTATTTCATTGTGTTATAAATGTTTATGTCTAGTTTAAGTTGAATGGATGAGATTTAGTGATAAGATGAATAAATTTGAATACTCATATGTGCATCAATTAATTTGAAGATTTTAATTAATTCAACTGTTATATATTGGCACCCAACTTTAGGTGCAAATTGTATTTTAAAGAATAAATAATTTAAATATGATAACGTAGTTGTGTTTTAATCAAAGTAATTAATTAAAAATAAATAACAAAGGTTATAATTGGCGTCCAACTCGTGGTTTAATTAAAATTAAAATTTAGTTCACGTGGTGTAACCTGAAGGTAGCATTATAAGATAAGAGACAGAAAGACTATTAGATATAATTAATTTAATGTTAAGACGTAGTAATAGGATAAAAAATTATAAAAAGATGGCAAATAACCAAATAACAATGGGGTTTGATGAGGAGATTAATAATCAAATGGGGATAGAATCAGAAATGGATAGAGCTATAGGGATTAATAATAGTGAAAGTAATACTAATGAGGGTAATAATTCAGGGGAGAGTGAAAATTTAAAGGTGTATGGGACCCCAACGGTAGGATTAAACGAATTAATCGAAATCCTTAATAAAAAATTTGATGAAAGTAATAAAAATGCGGAAATCCTAAAAACAAGCATCGATAAAAAATTTGAAGAAAGTAGTAAAAATGCGGAAGCCCTTAATAAAAAGAATTTCGAAGAAATTAATAAAAATGCGGAAATTCTAAAAGCAAGGCTCGATAAAAAATTCGCAGAACAAAATAAAAAGCTCGAGGAAAATAATAAAAAATTAGAAGAACTTAGTGGCAATGTTAGTCAAAATGCGGAGACAATGGACCGAAAATTTAATGAATTTGCGGAGAGATTCGAGAACAAGCTCGAAGAAATTAAATTAAGATCGGATACCACAGCCGAGACAATTAGGACGGAAATGAATGATAAATTAAATAAAATTGAAGAAAATTTCACCGATAAATTAGGTAATAAGTGCGAAGATTTAAGAGAAAATTTAAAAGAAATTGCAAGTAAAGTCGTGGAAGTAGAAAAGGATGTGCAAGAGAGCATTAAAGAAATCGAAATCACCGTAAACAAAAATTTAACTGAAAATCAAATTAACGTAGACGCTCAGATTGATAAGGTAAAGGAAAGTCAAGCTAGATCTAATAATAAAATTCTAGAAATCGAATCACAATGCCAAGAAAATTCACAAAAAATTAACCAATATCAGAAACAAACGGACGAAATGAAAAATAAAGTGACAGAAGTAGATGAAAGATTAAGTAATTTAAAAACAAGGGATGGTATCATAATAAGGGAACCAGAGATAAGGGATATTAGTTTTACAGGAAAAGAAAGATTCCCAATGCAATTTTTAAGGATCATAAAAGAAGTTAGCGTTAGTTACACACATCAAGGGAACATGTATTGGTTAGATAGATATTTAAAAGATGAAGCATGTGTATGGTGGTTTCTACACCGTAGGGAAGTTAAAAACTTCGAAGATTTTGAAAAAATATTTATGGATAAATATTTTAACGAAATGATACAAGCAAACATCCGAGACAGGTTGGAATTCGGAAAGTTTAAAGGAAAAATTGGGGATGAAGCTATCACATATGTGGAGAACATGATGTTGGAATGTTCAGAGTTAGAACCGCCGATTTTAGAAGCCCAGTTAGTCCAAAAAATCGCTAAGCACTTCCACCCAACTACACTAATTGCTGTTATCACCAGGGGTGTGAAAACAAAGCAGGAATTTGTAAAACTATTGATGGAATTCCGACAGGCAGATGTACGACACATTAATAGTTACGAAGAAAGAAATGGTAATTATAAGGCATCCTATCCACGCGACGAGAGAGAGGGAGAAGTTGTAAACAGGCCTTGGGGACAAATGAATGGGTACAACAGTAGACATTTACCGTTACGTCAGAATAGGGATGTTTACAGAAAACCAGATGTGCGTGCCGACATAAAAAATGGACCAGGGAACCGTTGGGAAGGTCGACAACCTGCAGACAGGGACGGAAGAGGGCAAAAGTGAAAGTTGGAATGGAATGTAGACCTAGCGGATAAGAACAAGGCAACCATAAATACCTTATTCACCGATTTAAAAGATTATTTAGAGGACAATCACGACACAAGCGATATAATTAATGACATTAATAAATGTCCAGAAATTAAGTTAGTTTTTAATGAGTGTGTACAGGTCAGAGCGTTAATCGATACAGGTTGTGAGGTAAATTCGATATCTGAATCTTTCTACAACACAAATAAATTAAATTTAGGAGTTTTTGAAGAATTACCGGTAGCAGGAGTAAAAGTTATTGGAGCATTAGGTCTGCGTTCCAAAAGTGTTAAAAAACAAATTTTCATTAAAGTTAAGTTAGGAACAGAATTAATCGCCGTGCATTTTATAATAGTACCAGAACTAATTCGAGATTGTATACTTGGGTTAGAGTTTTTATCAAGAAATCATGCAATCGTCAATTTTATTAATAATAAGTTAGAAATAGGAAATAAATTAAACTATGGAGTTGGTAGAAAGGAAATTAAATTCGAGGATTCGTCAGAAGTTAATATTGAAAGTTTGAATAATTGCCTACAAATTGAAGAGGATAAATATGAATTTGATATAAACAAAATAAGCAATTTGGAACATGTACCACTTGAGAATAGGCAGCGGTTATACAGCATATTTAATAAATATAAAACAGTTTTCAGCAAAAAACCAGGATTAATTTCAACTTATTACCATAAATTTCAAGTAACTGATAGAACACCATACTGTCAGAGGAGTTGGCCAGTAGCAACTAAGTTTAGAGAAGCCGTTGATGCAGAGATTCAGAGAATGCTAAGTTATGGGATCATCGAGAGAGCAAACAGCGCATACATTAATCCTATAGTACCTGTATGTAAGAAAGATGGGAGCGTAAGGATCTGTTTAGACGCCAGGACTATAAATGCGAGAACCATACCGGATTACGAAGGGATTCGACCAATCCAAGAGTTATTGACAATCGGTAAGAAGATCAGTTGGATGAGTAGTTTAGACCTAACTAGCAGTTTTTGGCAAATCCCGTTGCACGAAGATTGCAAGGATTTCACGGCAATTCTGTACAAAGGATTGTGCTACAGGTACAAAACCGTTCCGTTTGGGTTGAGCACAAGCTTAGCAAGTTTAACGCGAGGTTTGGACTCAATTCTGACGGAAGAAGTTAAAAGGAATTTAATTATGTATGTGGACGACTGTTTATGTATTTCGCAAAACTGGGAAGATCATGTGGACCAATTAGAAAAAATATTAAAGGTATTTCAAGACGCCAACTTAACAGTAAATTTTGAGAAATCTATGTTCTGCAGGAAAGAAATAGATTATCTAGGTTTTGTTATCACCACAGATGGTATCAAACCGCAAGAGCAAAAAATGATGGCAATTCAAAATTTTCCGCGTCCTAAGACACCAAAACAATTAAAAAGCTTTTTAGGATTAACAAATTTCTACCACCGGTTTTCAAAAAATTACGCACAAACAACAGCTCCATTACAAGGACTACTGAAGAAAGGAACAAAATTTAAATGGACAAATAGTATTAACCAGAGTTTTTTAGCTGTAAAGGAGGAATTTATTGAGGCTGTAACGTTAAAGCACCCAAATATGGAAAAGATGTTTTACTTACAGACAGATGCGTCCGATATTGCGTCAGGAGCACAACTGTACCAACTCGATGACCAGAATAACATTGCTGTAGTAGGATTTACAAGCAGAACATTTAAAGGGGCTGAGAGATTTTATAGCACTGCCGAAAAAGAATTGTATAGTGTAGTATTAGGATTAAGGAAATTTAGGAATTATTTATTAGGTAGAAAAATAACCGTTATAACTGACAATAAGGCGATCACTTTCATTAACCAATGCAAACTACTTAACGCTAGAATGACGAGGTGGATCTTATTAATTCAGGAGTATAACATCCAAATTCGACACTGCAAGGGAAAAGAAAATATTGTTGCAGATACATTGAGCAGATTCCCAGAGGATGGAGAATGTTCACAAGAAAATGGGGAGGACCGACTTGTACAAATCCAATTAGTGTTACAGAAGTTTAATCCAGAAGTGGGCGAACAGTTACAAAATATAGAAGTTTTACAGAAGAAGGATACAAAATTTAGGAATATAGTAGGTAAATTAGAAGAAAATGATCCAAAAATTTTAGAATGTTATAAATTGTTTGAAAAAAAATTATTTCGCAAGGAAAGAGGAATGTGGAAATTAATGATTCCAGAAAAATTCATTGAAGTATTAATTAAGGAAATTCATGAAATTTGCGGACATATAGGAATAAGCAAATGTTACCATAATTTTAAGGAAGATTTCACGGGAGACAAAGTCGCTAAAAAGGTCAGGGATATAATAATTAAATGTTTACGATGTCAAAAATGTAAACATGACAACAAAGGTAGAAACGCAGAACTTACGCCTATTATACCAAAAGGTAAGGGTGAACTAGTGTGTGTAGACTATTACGGACCATTGCCTCGGTCAGTCTACGGGTCAAGGTACATCTTAGTAGTGATTGACGCATTTTCTAAATACACAAAATTGTATAAGGTAAAAAACACAACAACCGTAACAACATTAAATCAAATCAGGAAATACATTAAAGAAGTCCAATTACCAAAATACATACTTTCGGATAATGGTACACAATTTACATCCAAAAAATGGACAGAAGGGTTACAAGAACTGGGAATTAGACAAAGAACCGTTGCAATACGAAATCCACAAAGCAACTTGGCGGAGAGAGTAATGCGAAATCTAGGTCAACTTTTCAGGATCCTGTTACCTGACAATCACCAAGAATGGGGAAGGCTACTTGAAACTGTGGAAAGTTTCATGAACGAATCATACCATGATACAATTGAGTCAACACCATTAGAAGTACAATTTAATACACGTCCGACACGAATTTGGAAAAAATATTTAATTAATCCAGGCAACACAGAAACAAACGACATTGACCACGGAGAAATATACTTACGAATTAAAAATAAAAGGGAAAAATTCGCTAAGAAGTTCAATGAACTGCATCCACCAACCGAATATCAGATAAATGATTTAGTACTAGTAAGAGCTTGTATTCCGTCAAGCACAATTGAAAAACGATATCACAAGTTCTGTGAACTATATGAAGGACCATACACCGTAATCTCTAAGATAGGAAAAACTACTTATAAGTTAGCTAGTATTAAAAATAATAAAACTCACATCCGAGGTATATTTAATTGTAGATTATTAAAAAGGTTTCATAATTAATTAGAGAGTTAAGTAAACAAAAATAAATGAATTTAACTGTAAAATAAAATGTAAACAAACACATGTCCTACAGTTGAAGAGGGTCAAGGGAACAATGTTAATTGGGGTTTACAAGAAGGGTTTGTTGACGTGGGATTCTAGACAATGCCATTGTTAAGAAAAAAGGTTGACCGCAGTTTAGGTCATAAAGTCATTTAAAGGGACAGTAATTCTAGTGGGTTTTTAAATGAGAGTAAGAGTAGGTCATAAAGTCATTTAAAGGGACAGTAATTCTAATGGGTTTTTAAATGAGAGTAAGAGTAGGTCATAGTCCATGTTACGATATGTATATGTGTATTATTAAAATAAGTTTAGTGTAAAGGTGTATCAAAAGCAAATTTTATCATTAATTATGCAATTAACATAAAATTTCTTGGGACTTATGTAACGTTGAGAAGCCCTAAGTAAAAGCTTTGTCCAATTCAAAATGTTTAAACCTTGTCAGTTAGAAATAAATGTCAAACATAAACGTCACTCCAACACATAATAAATTTTGTTAAAGGATTTCTAAGGAAACAATACTTCGAAACTACAAAATTATTGAAAGGGCGAGGGCAGCGTGACAAATTAAATAGGAAGAGTTGAGTTATGTAATGTGACAACATGGGAAATTAGAAAGTTTGTGTACGCCCAAGTTAACAAAAGAAAAAGAGACAAAAAACTAGGCAGAGGTACGTTGAACTCAGCTAAGAAACAAGATTTAACGAACTTTGAAAGACGGTTAGAGTTTGAAAAATCAAATCCAACCAACCAAAAAGAAGCGTCATCCAGAAATAAGCGAAGAAGGGGTAAAACGGGAAAACTCTGCGTAAGAATTCAAAAATCAGAAAAAAGCAGTGAAGAACGAGCGTCGCAAGGGAGAGGAACTAGGAACAGGGCGAAGTTCGCCAAATCGTCGTAAAGTTGAAGAAAAGTTTTAAGTCATCGAATTATATTAAAAAATCGTAAAGTTGAAGAAAAGTTTTAAGTCATCGAATTATATTAAAATCATCGTAAAGTTAAAGAAGAGTTTTGATTAATTGACCAAGAATTCAAGCAACAGAGTGAGGTAGTTCAAGCTTCGAGATCGTCAAAGTGCCTATAAATTGGATTAAGTTTCTTGTGATATCTGCCATAAGTTCGAGGGATCATCTCACCTGTAAAACTCCAAGAAGACATCATTCCATGCTACTGAACCACGATAAGTTATCTGATTAGTTATTGTAGTTTTTACTTCAGGTTACCAAAGAAACCACGCCCCACTTTAAATAAAATCTGAGCTAGGCCGAGAGCCATTTAAACTTAAATTTTCAAAGAGCAATCAAAGTAACTTCATTATATAATTGGTAAATTATACCTGGCGCCCAACAAATCAATAAAACAATTGAGATATTAAAATATAAAGACTAAATTAAAATTACAATTAATGATACGATTTTGATGCACCTAATAATAATAATAAAATTGCTATGTTCTAGAATTAAGTATTTCATTGTGTTATAAATGTTTATGTCTAGTTTAAGTTGAATGGATGAGATTTAGTGATAAGATGAATAAATTTGAATACTCATATGTGCATCAATTAATTTGAAGATTTTAATTAATTCAACTGTTATATATTGGCACCCAACTTTAGGTGCAAATTGTATTTTAAAGAATAAATAATTTAAATATGATAACGTAGTTGTGTTTTAATCAAAGTAATTAATTAAAAATAAATAACAAAGGTTATAATATATTATATAAATATTATATAATTATATATATTATATAAATTATATATTATATAAATAAATTATAGATATATATATATATATATATATATATATATATTATTTGTTTTAAAACCCTAAACGCATTTACTTTTAGTGCCTTGTAACTAACTGTATACATAGCTCAATAGTTACAGGAAGCGTAGCAGTGTTTATTAGCCCATTTTTTATTTACATCTTCTTGGCACTTAGCCCTTTTCAAATTTTTTACCATCCCAGATTTTTCAAAACAAAGTTCATATTATTTTTACCTTGGAAGGTTTTTACTGAATATCTCGAAACTAAGTTTTTGGCACTTATCCCGGTTTTTATTTCTGTGATACAATTCAGAATGTGATGTTTTTATTTTATGGAATTAAAAATAATATATTGATATAAATTACTTTTTCAGATTTAGAATAATTATTTTCTTTTTTACATTTAAAAATATCTAAAATTTGATTTGACAACACATTTCTATATTTTTTAAAAGCGGATGTTTATTTTGATTGGTGACCAGAAGCTCTGAAAAGCTGAAAGAAGAAATAATTGTAGTAATTAGAGTTGTAAAATAGACGTTTAATTTTTTTTATATCTCAAGCTCAGTTCACTCATTTTAAAGAAACCTGTGTCAAAATGTTCATTATAAGTTCTAGAATACTTCTGGATGATTCTCGTGTCAGTCCAATTTTTACTTTTGTTTATAAACAAATCACTGTATCTTTAAAAACAAGTGACAAAATACTTACTGTTAAGGAATAATATGTTTCTACTTCTCCAAACTTCAGACAAAAATATTGAACCTAACCTCTGAAAATCAGGATTATCACAAATTAAAAAAATATAAAAGTACGACATTTTGATTTCAGTTAGCCAAAATTAGTCTAACTGGCTCAAATTTTATCTTTGTGTGTGTGTGTGTGTGTGTGTGTGTGTGTGTGTGTGTGTGTGTGTGTGTGTTTAGATAGTAAAGCAAAAATAAAAATTCAGGGTTATTCAAAAAGAATTAAACTTGTTCATACGTCTACAAAACATGACACATTATTTAATTTCAAGTTTCAAGTCCAACAGCTGATTATAGTCAACAAATAAACTTCATTCAGCTTGTTTTGCTCAACGTACTATTTCACGTATTTCCAGTCCGGATTCAATTAAAACAGTATATTTTGCTTATGTGTACTCTCATCTCAGGTATGGTGTTGATCTTTAGGGGACTCGGCAGTCTGGAAAAATCTTTTCTATTCAAAAGAGAATTAGAAGAATAATTTAAAATTTTAACTCTTCCCTGTGTATACATCTTGAATATCCTGATTTTTTTTTTTAGAAGTTTATAAGGGTGTCGAAGAGTACAAACATGGATTTTCTATAAGACGCCAGTTTTATGGAACTGAAAACAGTCGTACAGAACGAGAGAGATTCTTCTAAGCCGAACGTTTTTTGTTCTGTATTAGCTACAAAGGTGTAGGAGCCTATTAGTATTTTATGAAAATATGGACAATGGAGTAGCTTACTTGGATATGTTGAGCGGGTGGCTGATGCCCCAACTAAATAAAAGTGAGAACTTCATTTGTGTTAAAGATGTGGTGCCGTCATAGTGGCGATGTGAGAGATTACATGGATAAAATATTCCTCACCACTGGATTGGTCTCGCAACTCATTAGCGAACATGCCACTTGGGCCTCCGAAGCCCCGATCAATCCCAGTGTGTTTTCTTTCTGTGGGGATATGTAAAGGATAAAGTGTTTGTTTTTCCTCTGCCCTCAAACTTCTTGGAGTTATGGCAACGGATAAAAGCAGCAGTAACAAGTTTTGTTGTGGACACTCTTCAAAGTGTTTGTTTTTCCTCTGCCCTCAAACCTCTTGGAGTTAAGGCAACGGATAACAGCAGCAGTACGACGTTTTGTTGTGGACACTCTTCAAAGTGTTTGGGCAAAAATCTATTATCATATTGATGTCTGCTGTGTGACACGTGAGGCCCATATTGAATAACTGTAATATGTTAAACAAAACAATAAAACACGTTCTTTCCAGCTGTGTAAATCCTGTTATATTAATTATATATTTGATGTTCCAGCCAATTATTTATGTATACTGTACTTTTTTTTGAATAATCCTGTTTTTAACGAATAATCTTTTTTATTTAACTATACTATGGAATGGAACTGTATTCAGTCCTGATAGGAAAGGTAAGGCTGAATGAAGAACGGTGTAGATCCAACTAGGTAGCTCGGGATTAACACACCCGTTCTCACTGTATGTAAGCTACTGTGTAGATGAAACAATATATTCTCTTCTTCTTGTCACAAGCAATCTTGTCCCTCCAGCGTTGAGAAAATCTTGTGTATCAAAACACAAAAACTTATCCCTTTATATATAACACATCTCGCCTTTCATTAGATTTTCTCCCTTTTAAATATGTAATTTACTTTTATGAATATGAATCGAAAAGGGAGGAGACATTGCGGAAGGGAGAGGGAGAAATATTTCGTTTATAAAATAAGATAATGATAAACCAACGCATCCTTTCACAACAACATTTTAGCTGAGCTTTTTGTTAAGTGTTATTAATGAAGTAAATTCATAACACATTAACGCAGATTTTATATCAAAACCAGTCACAATAAACAGTTAGTTATTATTAGTTCAAGTTACAAATTCAATATTCCTGGATAAAGTAATGTGTATTTAGTTATAAGTTAAAATTGCACAATGCTTTAATCTTTGTACGGATAAGGATGAATTGTTCACATTTGACATTTTTGTTTCTATCTCTGTACTAGACATCGTACCAAACAGTTGTAAATATTCATAACATAAAATAAATCCTGAGATCCTATAATGTTTTTTAATTAGCAAATTGCTAAATCCAAGGCTACAGACAGGGTGATAAATCTACGTCAATTAAATCTGGTGTTTTTATTTTCTGCCCGCATTTGCGTTATTGCAATGGAACAGATTGGTTGGGTAATTAAATTTTATTTGTGGAGATAAATATTTGTTGCTTTCTAATTTAATTATCCGTGAAATTCGCTTGGAAATAAATAAACTTTCTAACCTGTAAATATTTCAGAAACACAAAAACATTTTGAGAATATTAAAACTTGTTTAATAGAAACACAATCCATCAGACGTAGCCACCTTTAGGATTCTTAGCTGGATCTACGTCTTTTACATATATTCTTGGGTTATGTACTTCTTCATCTTTCCTATCAGGTCTCTCTTAACCAACTCTTGTTCTCTTCCCGCTATGATGCTATTAGAGTATTTACCGTTCTTTTCTTCCTCTTTTTTAATGATGACAGAGAAGTTGGACTAGGTTAGATTAGGGTAGGAACAAAACGAAATGAGTTTCTATAGCCCTTTCGAACCTGGCAGATGTTAGTGTTGGATTGAGAAGTTTTATATTGTGGGTCAGAACGCTGCCACCTTCAATAATAATAAATCTAGTCACTACGCTTGACTATAAAACGTAAAAGAATTAAAGCCTCCACTTTTCTCAGTTCTTTTATATTCTCGTTCTTAGCCTTTGTCATAATATATTTAAAGTCGAGTTCTTAAAAACGACGGTCAAAGTTAAATTTTTGTTTTTCACCAGAAAGTGTAATTTTCTTTTAATTTTGCACACTGGGTTTAGGTAATTATGCTTTATAATTTCCCCCAAAATTTGAAAGAAATTGGTCATTCATTACAACTTCCTTGACGGTTTTTGGTTTTTAAACCATTAACTCTTAAAATAAAAATTGTGTATAAAAGACGACCACATTTTTCTCTCCAAGTATTCCAAGTATATCCATAGCCACTAACAATCCTACCTCAAAATTGTAGAAGGGTCATGAAAAATTTTTTATTTGATTTATTATTTATTATTTTTAACTATACGCGATTCTTCATCATGTAATCGTCAGTAAAGACAAACAATTAAACAACGAGAGTAGGCCTATGAGATTTTCTGATAAGACTGTTTGTGTCTACTGATGATGGAATGAAGTCGAAACGCATATTAATTAAAAGAATAAATCAAGACTGTTAACGGGTTTATACCAATTTTAAACTAAATTAATCAAAAGGTTGGCTGAACATACAGAGAGGTATTATGTTAAATAGGTTATTAGGGGCTCAACATATGGTAAAATGAAATAAACGCTATAGTTAAAAGGGGCAGAAATTTTTGATTTTTAAATGATTTATTTGAGGCAGTGATAATGACTAAGATCATTTTGTAGTATTTCTTCTTTCTGTAAAAGTAACTCTGCAAAGTATCTTTTATTACTAATACAGACTGACTGTTACGGGCTCACTTTCATCTTTCTTTAGGAGGAGATAATGATCGAGAGATTATCGCCTTTAAACAACAACGAAACACAATTTATTCAATTTATAACTATAATTTCCGTTTTATATTTAGAAAGGATATTTCACATACCTCCTTCTCCAACATAATCACTTATAAGTGATTCGATTTTTATAATCTAATCACTTTTAAGAAGAAGATAAGAAATTATTATTTTATATACAAAAATTATAAAGTTAAAGTAGGGGGTTTTACGCAATCTTTTTATTCTTTAACTGGATGACTAGTCAATTAATTTTTAACATGACCTCAGAAGTAAATCCTATAAAAATGCAAACAGACTGTTGCAAGCTACTTGTTATGCTGAACCACGTTCTGTGTACCTTATCAACATCAGCTGATAGCTGGAGAGTCGTTTACTGTACATGACCTTAATTTTATATCGTACCTATTTTAGTTTTTACAGATTTGAATAATTTTAAACACCAACGAGTTATACCTTTCAACAAGTAATTTATTTTGTAGATAAATATTGAGCTTGACTTGTGGGATGTTTTAGTGTTAAGCTTAAACAGAATTTCTCTCAAATAATACGTTTATTAACTCAAACGAATTTCAATCTTTAGGAAAATATTAAAAACAGAAAATATCCACCATAAAGTGAGTAACTTTAGAACTTCAAGTCCTTCAACTTCACTTACAAATGGCTAAA